>OY292278.1:46348738-47598738 GCA_958496175.1 Sisyra terminalis | reverse complement strand
TTAAAATTTGAATTATGTATATTTCAAATATCTTGACTGTTATATTGGAATTTTCAATTGTTGTAAAATTTTAGTCACAATAATGTAATTTTCTAATTTTCTATTAATTTTACTTTTTGGTGTGATTAAATGTTTTAATTGTTATACTACTTTGTTAAATTAAGGTTGAATTAATGTTAATTAGCATTTTTCTATTGGAACCAATAAAGTATTTGTAAATTGCTAATAGTGATTTCCTTTAAACCTCCTCAATTTATCTTTCAGGAACTTTAAAAAAGCACTTTTTTCTTCAAATACCAAATGAGCTTTTTCCCCAAAGTTTAAAAGCTTTCATTGAAGCTTAGATTCAAGAGAAGTGGATCATGGTATCATATTTGTGTAATTATTCGAAAGAATAAATATGTTTCTTTGTAAAAATAGTTTGATTTAATTAAACAAGAGGAAGAATGTGCTTTATTGTGGTCGGTTGGATTCGAAATTAAAAAAAAATTTTTTGTAAGTATAACGATACGCTTTTTTAGAAAACTGAAGACTAATAATTAAGGGTTTTCTTTGCCAAACTTTTCTTAAAACCCAAATAAGCTTCAGATTTTGTAAAAGTATTTTGTGTAAGAACCGGCTAGTTTAATTTATTTTTTTATTAATGATTATCAATATTTTTTAATTTCCATAGTGCTACATTTACCTTTTTCGATGGATGATAATTATTCACTCTTATTTATAATTGAAATTTTCGATCATCAAACATCTTAACGAACAAAATTAATTAGCCTAATATGAATGCAATTTTACTCAGATGTAATTTGTTTTTTTTTCGAAAAAATCAATGAAGTTCATTGAAAAGTAACCATGTGGTTAAACAAATTTTCCGATCTCAACATGGAGCAGCTATGGTTAAAATATTTTCCTGATATTCAAATTATTTCCATCAAAAAATTTTTTCAATGCATATCTCCTAAGAATTGTTTATATATGAGTTTTAGCGTCATTTACATATATCATCTGATAGCCGAGTCGCTAAGGTCGCCGCCGCAGCCGTTGCCATGCCGAGGTCCCAGGTTCGCATCCCGATTGGTCCAGGATTTTTATAATTTCTAATAATTGATTTCTATTCCTTACAGCTTCTAATATCACTAATTAACATTAATAATTGATTCCAGACATTGTATCATCGAAATATTCGATCGAGAAGTTCCAGCCTTTCAGGGTTGGAAATGATCGATCGATCGATGCATTATATTTTTCTTTTTATTTTTGCTCATTGGTTTTGTGACGTCACTCAATTTGGCGCGATTTTTTTTTTCGAAAAATGAGGGGGAGGACCTCGAATTTTCGAATTTAGTGAAATAGGATTTCGGGAATGGTTTAGTTACGCTGCGGGATGCCTCAAAATCATATCCTTAAAGTGAATTTTTCATTTTTTTGGAGGAAATTTTTCGAGCAAAATCCGAAAAAATCTGAAAAACTGGCCAAAATGGACACTTTTTTGCACTTTTTTCAACTTTAACGTCAAAATCTGCGAAAACTATCGATCGTAGGTTAACGATCGATAGCTTATTCGATCGCGCTTGAATTACTCTATCGATGGTGTAAATATGGTCCCGGAAAAGCTTAAGGGGAAAAACTTTTTTTTTCAACTTCTCATAAATTTCATTTCGTCGACCCGATGCACGTCGATTTTATAAAAAAAAAATCGAATATTATTTATTCGAATTTTCCAATGAAATTCACACCATAGCTGCATTAGGTTACGTTAAAAGCATAATCGAAAAGAACCTCAACTTTTCGATGTCGTTAATGATTTTTTCGATATTTAAAATTCATCTATTGTGCGAGCTATTAAAATTCGTACAAGCTAATAAATAAAAATTTGTTTTGTTAAAAAAGGATGAAGGACCTTACAATGTAACAATTTTATTTTTCAAATTTTCCAAACGTCTCATGGAGAACCTATGGTTTAAATATTTCCGGAAAATTCCAAGAAAATCTCAAGGTCAAATCTGTTTCACCTGATCGATTTTCATGGAATTTTCCAGAAAAATTTAAACCATAGGTTCTCCGTGTTAAGATCGGAAAAGATGTTAAATCACATTGCATACTTTTAATGTCCTTGATCCTTTTTTACCATAAAACATAAATGTATTCAAATGAAGTTACATCACAATATTTTAATTTTTAATATAGAAAAAAACGATTTAGGGGATCGAAAAGTTGACATTTTTTGGCATAGGGTTTTCGTTCGTGACATTGGGTAGCTATGGTGCCAATTGCATTGGAAAATTCGAATAAAAAATATTCGATTTTTTTTTTATAAAATCGACGTGCATCGGGTCGACGAAATGAAATTTCTGAGAAGTTGAAAAAAAAAGTTCTTCCCCTTAAGCTTTTCCGGGACCAAATTTACACCATCGATAGAGTAATTCAAGCGCTATCGAATAAGCTAACGTTTGTTACCCTACGATCGATAGTTTACGTTTTATTTGTCGTTAAAGTTGAAAAAAGTGCAAAAAAGTGTCAGTTTCGGGCAATTTTTCAGATTTTTTCGGATTTTGCCCGAAAAATTTTTCCCAAAAAAATGAAAAATTAAACAATAGGATTTGGTTTTTAAGCTTCCCGTTGCATAACGAAGCCATTCCTGAAATCCTATTTGACGAAAATCGAAAATTCGATATCCTCCCCCTCATTTTTGAAATTTTTTCATGTTTGACGTCATTTGGTGACGTCACTTATATGAACGAAAAAAAAGGAAAATAAATTCAATGGTATCGATCGACCTCTGTTCAACCACGGAAGGTTGAACTTGATCATCGAAATTAACGCTGTAACTTAACGAATATTGATTATTAACGATCGATAGTTATTAATTATGCTGTAAGAAAGAGAGAGAAATTAGTTTTAGAAATAATTAGAAATTAAAAAACCTTACGCATCCGGGGTTCGAACTGGGATCTTCCGTTCTCGGCATCAGTGCACATATCCTTAACGATTCGGCCATTAGATGATATATGTAAATGACGTTAAAACTCATATATAAACAATTCTTGTGAGATTTGTAGAAAATGGAAAAAAATTTTCGATGGAAATAATTAGAATATCGGGAAAATATTTTAACCATAGCTGCTCCATGTTACGATCGGAAAAATTGTCAATCGACATTATGACATTTTAATGTCCTTGATCCTTTTTTTCGAAGAAAACAATTTTACATTTGCATAGCATGATATTACCATATGTTGCGTAGAATGTAAATTTTTAATATCGAAAAAAATGATCAAGGCAATCGAAAAGTAAAAATTTTTCACTATTTTCTTTTCGATCGTAACATGGAGCAGCTATGGTTAAAATATTTTCCCGATATTCTAATTATTTCCATCGAAAAAAAATTTCCATTTTCTACAAATCTCACAAGAATTGTTTATATATGAGTTTTAACGTCATTTACATATATCATCTATTGGCCGAATCGTTAAGGATATGTGCACTGATGTCGAGAACGGAAGATCCCAGTTCGAACCCCGAATGCGTAAGGTTTTTTAATTTCTAATTATTTCTAAAACTAATTTCTCTCTCTTTCTTACAGCATAATTAATAACTATCGATCGTTAATAATCATTATTCGTTAAGTTACAGCGTTAATTTCGATGATCAAGTTCACCCTTCCGTGGTTGAACAGAGGTCGATCGATTCCATTGAATTTATTTTACTTTTTTTTCGTTCATATATGTGACGTCACCATATGACGTCAAACACGAAAAAATTTCAAAAATGAGGGGGAGGATATCGAATTTTCGATTTTCGTCAAATAGGATTTCGGGAATGGCTTCGTTAAGCAACGGGAAGCATAAAAACCGAATCCTAGAGTTTAATTTTTCATTTTTGGGGAAAATTTTTCGGACAAAATCTGAAAAACTGGCCAAAATGGACACTTTTTTGCACTTTTTTCAACTTTAACGTCAATTTCTGCGAAAACTATCGATCGTAGGTTAACGATCGATAGCTTATTCGATAGCGCTTGAATTACTCTATCGATGGTGTAAATATGGTCCCGGAAAAGCTTAAGGGGAAAAACTTTTTTTTTCAACTTCTCAGAAATTTCATTTCGTCGACCCGATGCACGTCGATTTTATAAAAAAAAAATCAAATATTTTTTATTCGAATTTTCCGATGCAATTGGCACCATAGCTACCCAATGTCACGAACGAAAACCCTATGCCAAAAAATGTCAACTTTTCGATCCCCTAAATCGTTTTTTTCTATATTAAAAATTAAAATATTGTGATGTAACTTCATTTGAATACATTTATGTTTTATGGTAAAAAAGGATCAAGGACATTAAAAGTATGCAATGTGATTTAACATCTTTTCCGATCTTAACACGGAGAACCTATGGTTTAAATTTTTCTGGAAAATTCCATGAAAATCGATCAGGTGAAACAGATTTGACCTTGAGATTTTCTTGGAATTTTCCGGAAATATTTAAACCATAGGTTCTCCATGAGACGTTTGGAAAATTTGAAAAATAAAATTGTTATATTTTAAGGTCCTTTATCCATTTTCTATCAAAACAAATTTTTATTTAAATAGCGTTAGCTTGCACAATAGATGAATTTTAAATATCGAAAAAATCATTAACGACATCGAATAGTTGAGATTCTTTTTCGATTATGCTTTTAACGTAACGTAATGCAGCTGTGGTGCGAATTTCATCGGAAAATTCGAATAAAAAATATTTGATTTTTTTTTTTATAAAATCGATGTGCATCGGGTCGACGAAATGAAATTTCTGAGAAGTTGAAAAAAAAAGTTTTTCCCCTTAAGCTTTTCCGGGACCATATTTACACCATCGATAGAGTAATTCAAGCGCTATCGAATAAGCTATCGATCGTTAACCTACGATCGATAGTTTTCGCAGATTTTGACGTTAAAGTTGAAAAAAGTGCAAAAAAGTGTCCATTTTGGCCAGTTTTTCAGATTTTTTCGGATTTTGCCCGAAAAATTTCCTCCAAAAAAATGAAAAATTAAATTTAAGGATATGATTTTGAGGCATCCCGCAGCGTAACTAAACCATTCCCGAAATCCTATTTCACTAAATTCGAAAATTCGAGGTCCTCCCCCTCATTTTTCGAAAAAAAAAATCGCGCCAAATTGAGTGACGTCACAAAACCAATGAGCAAAAATAAAAAGAAAAATATAATGCATCGATCGATCGATCATTTCCAACCCCGAAAGGCTGGAACTTCTCGATCGAATATTTCGATGATACAATGTCTGGAAACAATTATTAATGTTAATTAGTGATATTAGAAGCTGTAAGGAATAGAAATCAATTATTAGAAATTATAAAAATCCTGGACCAATCGGGATGCGAACCTGGGACCTCGGCATGGCAACGGCAGCGGCGGCGACCTTAGCGACTCGGCTATCAGATGATATATGTAAATGACGTTAAAACTCATATATAAACAATTCTTATGAGATTTGTGGAAAATTGAAAAATGTTTTCGATCGAATTAATTAGAATTTCCCGAAAATATTTTAACAATATTTGCTTCATGTTGAGATCGGAAAATTAGTCAAACCACATGATAACATTTTATGGTCCTACGGCAATTTTTTCTACTTTGAAAGTTTTTATAGTTTCTACATATGTTAAGGCTCTAAGTCTCTATTATAATTGAACAATTGTAACCTTCTGAAATAATTAAGATGACATAATATTGTTTCCTTAATTTTAAAAAAAAAAAAATCCGATCCTTGGTTGCGAATCAATGCAAAGAATGAATATTTTTCTTACCATAAAATCCTTACCTTTTAATTCCAACACTTACTTACGAAAGGGACTATGAACATTAAAAGGATATCATGTTTTTCGATAGATTCTGGGGATAAACCATTTAGTTACCATTGTTAGGAAAATCAAATCCATATGGCAACAATTATCAAACGGTATTAGTTTAATTTAAGCACTCAGAGAAGTAATCGAAAAACATGATTACTTTTCGGGGTCCTTATCCGATTTATTCGATCGTAATATTTTTTAAGCAAAAAATCCTGAAATTCGAAAATTGTGGAATCACCAGGTTGTTGCAATCAAAAATTAAATAAAGCAAAAATTTTTTAAAAACCTTTTTTTATTAAATTTCAAATTTTTTACATAAAAAAGGACAATTTGTAACAACAGCATGACAAATGACAACAATAACTTTTCATCCTTTCGGAAAACTATTAATTACATTTTTCTTTCAAACTTAAACATTGAATTTCTTTCACTGAATATTTCTCATTTCTTCACTTAAATATTGTCTTTCACATTATCACTGAAAACACTAATAGTTCCTTCGATTCCTCAAAGATCTCCCGTGGCGCTGTGGTCCATATTTCCAACCAGGAATATCTTGAAAACGATGCGGTTCTCCGTTAAAGATGGTGAAAATCTCCGAATCTAGGACAAAAATAACTATAATTAATATAACTGCTATAGTAAGGACAAGGAATATCCGCAATAATGTTTCAAAAAAAACATTTTTTAATTGTACAAAAAAGGATATGAAGAGGTGGTTTTTTTTTCGCTGAAAATAACCAGGATAATGTAAAAGTTTTAAAAAAAATTATGATGGTTTTTAAAAATGCAGTTGGATGATAAAAAATCAGGGAAAAACCAAGCAAAAATCGTAGAGAAGGTTTTCCACCAACAGCCAATCACAGCTGAAAGATCGAAAATTTTTATTAGAGGAATCATGAGAGAAACAAAGAGAGGGTGTTCCTACTTTGAAACAATTACAGCTGGACAATCGAATATTAGTAGGCGAACCTTGATGAAAACATTGAGAGGACGTTTCCAATAACAGCCAATTACAGCTGTGCGTTCGTATATCAGTGGGCGAACCAAGCAGAAAACGTAGAGTGGGCGTTTCCAACGACAGTAAAACACAGCTGGATACTCGAAGACCAGTGGGCGAACCAAGCAGAAAACATAGACGGGGCGTTCCCAACAGAAGATCAATTCCAGTGCGGTCTTCTAGACTATTCCGCCAGCCACTGGTTGATTTGCATAAACACTTAAAAAAGATAAATAAATAAAAATAAATATCCAAAACTATCCGTTGGATTAAGTAAGCATAAAAAAAATTCTGGCACAATATTCTATGAAGTCGTTTGTAAATCAGTTAAACAAAAATACAGGTGTTATGAAATTCAACAATAGAGTAATTATATTGGATTCTTGAGGAACCTGCTGATTTTGCAAACAAAACCATTTTCAGTAATACGGCTATTTTCACCTCGATGGCTTCGTGAATAGGCAAAACTGTCGCATTTAGGACTTAGAAAATCCACGAATTCATCAGAATGTCTGAAGGAATAATTGGATTGTTTTCTTCGAAAACGAAAAAGGTAATACATTAACGGTGAATGGTAAACGTTATCATGATATGATAACACTTTCTTGTGCCTCATGTGGAAGCTATTGATCTTGACGACATGTGGTTTCATCAGGACGATGCCACATACCATATTGCCCATAATACATTGACGATCTTGCACGAGTTTGCTCCTGGTCATATCATTTTTCGATTTAGTGACCAAAATTAGCCTCCACGGTTTTGCGATTTAACGATTTTAGATTTCTGGTTGTGGGATTATTTTTTTGGAATGATAAGTAGCCTATAGTCTGTGGGAAATTGTGTTGTATCTTAATATCAAATTTCATAAAATTCGGTTGTTCCGTTCTTTAGTTAAATCGGGACACACAGACAGACAGACAGACAAAAATTTTAAAAATGTTAAATTTGAAATAAGGGCCTCTTGAAACAAATATTTACCCTAAAATTGGGCTCAAAATCGAAATGTACAGACAGACGTAAGAATTTTATATATTAGTATAGATAATGTATTAATCTAAAACCATCTTCTTCGTTTTCAATTATATGTGATTTTAAATTCACTAGTTTCCACTTCTACTACCATATCTATGGAACAATTCTTCAGTTGAATATATTACTTTATACATTGACAGGAAATATGTTTTATCTAAATAGAATTGCTTTGGAAATTTCAGCAAAAATGATAAAAATATTAGCGATAATAAGAAAAAGCTTTGATTTAAAAGATGAAATCAACAATACTTTAACTATAAATATGAAAAGGAAACAATGGAATTAGTTTGGGGATGAAAAATAGTAAATAGTTCCAAAATTTCAGAGAAATTATGAAAATGATGGTCATCCAGAAATATTAGAGAAAATAAACACAAAAAATTGTTTTGATGTTAAAAATTTAGCCTAAATTGTTAGTGTTAAGTTGGTAGTTTATTGTTGTTCAAGTTGGCAACGGTTGGAAAATTTATTGCAGTTATGGGAAAAATCTAATTTAAGTCATCGTTCCTCGCCTCGGCACAGATATTTGTTCTTTTTCATTCAATTTCTTCGTCGTAATAAAACAATTTATTATCATTTTCTTGTGCATTTTAATTTTATTTTGCATATAAATTACATGAAAGGGATGTTGGTTGTTGCACCAGGATGGGCTTCTGGTACCCTCCATTCTACCATACCGGTCATATTGCCCCGCATGCCTCCCCCATTCTTCTCAACCCGTTTGAGTTTGATACTTTTTCCTGGACCCATTGCAGCATCGTTCTGTGTGAAACATAGCCTGGAATCTCATCCCCATCGAACCACCCCCGCACGCCACCCCCTTCGGACACATTATTTGAACACTTGAATGTTAAAATACAAAATTTATGATCTTTTCTCGAATTGTACATTTTCTTTTACGGGTTATTTAAGATTTATATACATTTTGTGTGCGCGGATGCGGGATGAAAATAAACGGGGGAAAAAAACCCCCGCACTCCCGACCAGATGGAAAATTCATCTGAGTTGAACTTAAAATGGGGGCGATGGGGATGAGGGTACGCGGAAATGGAAATGGTTGGTGTGTACAAGTGGAAGACTAAAAGAAATAAATGTAAAAAATTCAAATATAAAAATTAATTGAAAATTCCTATTGTAAAAGTAATTTTTTTTATGATGCAAAGGGTCAGTGTTTAATCTCGCAGGAATTGAACATGTGGACTAGTTGATGTATTACAATATAGTGATTGTTATCACAGGATAGTTGGAAAGAAGTTAAGGGACGAGAGGAAAACTTTTTTACCAATTGCACCCCGAAAAAATTACTACCGGGTACCGTGAAAATATGGAACCAAATATATGTTCGACTAACAGAAGTCATCTTTTATAGGTAAAAGGCTGAAATGAACTGATGGATCCCTCGGGATTGGCCACCACTCTCATATATTTCAATTATTTTGGCACTAGCCGAGAGATAGCAAGATGACAACTTAAAAAACCCACTGGCCAACCCCTCGACTCGTTCCCCACGCCAATATCGCGCTATTCATCCTCATTTGTCGAATTGTCACTAAAAGCTGGCAAACTTGTTTTCGCCCCAATATTTTTATTTCATTTCACATTAATGGGAAATTATAACTTAATATGGAAACTTTTGACCTCGGCAACGTTTTTCATTGGTAAGCTTTGATGAACATTTTCATGAAAATTTCCACTTAATTTTCATTGTTAAATAAATCGTTTTTTAAAAACTTGCAATGATAGTGTTATTTTCTTTTGAAATTTGCATTTATAAGATTTATATATCGGAAATTTTATATTCTTATGAAAAACGTATTCGAATCTAAATATTAATATTTTATCGACTTTAAACAGGCACACTATCAAATGTTGATTTTTTTTAAAAAAATTCTATCAATTTTTAGAAAATATCCTATGAGACTCAACATGATTATTTAAATTGATTTTTTTACAATTTATGCATAAAATGCATCCTTATCCTCCGTAAATCAATCAGCTATCCATGAATAAAAAATATCACAAGAAAAATAGCTCAGTGGTAAGTTGAAATATGACTTAAGGTAGAAAAATATTTCAAAATTATCCTTATTTTGTGAATGAATATATTATCTTAAAATGATTATTAAAATTGGGTGAAAAATCCAAAAGCATAGAGTACTAGTTTGATAGATGATAAAAATCAGATCTCAGCTTTTATTTTTTGAAAAAAGAAGACCATTCAGGTTGTTTAAGATCAGTTTTTTATATTTAATATTTTTAACTACTCAATTAGCTACGTTTCGTTACGTATCGTAACTTCATCAGGCTTCTTGATTCACAAAAAATATCATATTTTCAATTTAATATTTCAATATAATATTTAATTTAAAATATTACATTTTTTATGAATCAAGATACCTGATGAAGTTACGATACATAACGAAACGTTGCTAATTGAGTAGTTAAAAATATTAAATAAAAAAACCGATTTTAAACAACCTGAATTGTCTTCTTATTAAAAAAAAGTACTAGTTTTATGTAAATAAGTTAGGTTTCAAGACCCTGCTCCAATTCCCAAATAAATATTTCTCTCAAAACCACTACCGTACTGGGCACAACGTCGAATTTAAAGTATTAACAATTTTACGAAACCTAATTCCCGATAATTACGATCATATACTCACATACGAATAATTATAACGTTATTCATATTATATATGCAACCAATACAAAACGATACATAAATATTCAAAATATTTGAATTTTATTCAAGGTTGTTTATATGAAACTATCTGGAACTTATCACACACGATTGACGTATCTATACTAGACTGGCCCAAAAAAATCGACTATTTTTTTTTGAAAAGTATATTGAAAATATTGTTCAAGATTCAAAAAAAAAATCGGGAAGTTTTGGGCCCTTAATATTAAGAGGTCTATCATCTTTAATTTCGACTTTTTATTTGTGCTTTCATTTTTGCGTCAATGCTGTCAAACTATCAAGGTAAAAAAATGCATCTGCACATATATTTATAGAACTTAAATTCCCTACAAAAAACGTCTCTTTGAAAATTTTTGCCAGACACGCCGTTTCCGAATAATCAAGCTTTAAACATTGATATAATTTTTAGATTTATCTTCTTTATTTCGGAATTTTGTAATTAATGAACAAAAAAATATATATAAAAGAACAATATAGATTCTTAAAGGGGATTTAATGCTCTACAAAAAAGGTTTGTTAACGTTTTTCCATAAAATCACTTTTTCAAAAGTTATTCACAATTAAATTTGAATGAAATATTCAATTATTGTTTTTTTCGTTGTTGAACCAACTTTGAAAGAACGATTTTATGTAAAAACGTTAAGAGACCTTTTGTGTAGAACATTAAATTCCCTTTAAGAATCTATATTGTTCATTTCTATATATATTTGTTCGTTAGTTACAAAATTCCAAAATAAAGAAGATAAATCTAAAAATTATACCAATGTTTAAGGCTTCATTATTCGAAAAAGGCGTATCTGGCGAAAATTTTCAAAAAGACGTTTTTTGTAGAGAATTTAATTTTCTATAAACAAATGTGCAGATAAATTATTTTAACCTTGATAGATTGACAGCATTAAAGCAAAAATGAAGGCACAAATCAAAAATCGAAATTAAAAATGATAGACATCCTAATATTTATATTAAGGGATCAAACCCACCCGATATTTTTTAACGAACAAATAAATATATAAAAATGAGCAATATAGATTCTTGAAGGGAATTTAATGCTCTACAAAAAAGGTCTCTTACTGTTTTTACATAAAATCACTTTTTCAAAAGTTATTCACAATTAAAGTAAAACGAAAAATTAAATTAGTTTTATTTTGTTGTTGCATCAATTTTAAAAGAGTGATTTTATGAAAAAACGTTTAAATAACTTTTTTGTAGTGCATTAAATTCCCTTTAAGAATCTATATTTTTCATTTCTATATAATTATTTGTTCGTAAATTAGAAAATAAAAAAGATAAATCTAAAAATTATATCAATGTTTAAAGCTTGATTATTCGAAAACGGTGTGTCTGGCAAAATTTTTGAAAGAAACGTTTTTTGTAGGGAATTTAATTTTCTATAAATATATGTGCAGATGAATTTTTTACCTTGATAGTGTGGCAAAATTGACGCAAAATTGAAAGCACAAATAAAAAATCGAAATTTAAGATGATAGAATTCTTAATATTAATATTAGGGACTCAAACCTTCCCGATATTTTTTTTACACCTTGAACAATATTTTCGATTTATTTTTCAAAAAAAAATTGTTAATTTTTTTAGCCCAGTCTAATCTATACAATATAAGACTCTATACCGATTTGCCAACAAAATTTTATAGTTTGAATTTTCCGAATTTTTTTTTTGCCAATCGATGAAAAATCGTTTGTGGCGAGGTTTGTGAAAGAAAACGTTTCGTTTTTGACAATATAATTTAGCGACAATTAATTAATTAAGAAAAATTAAGTAATTAGTAATTGATATAGTAAAATGTTAAGAAAATAAGGTTTTAAGTATCATTCAATAACAAAAATGCGCGAAAATTTAGAAAATGGTTGGTTAAAACTAAGGCTATAAAAAAAGTTAAAGAAAACTAAACAGAACCTCTCCCCTTATTCAGAAAGTATATTTCCTAAAACTCTGTAGGAAAACTTAAAATTTAAAATTTAAACTTAATATTTGACCAGGGACTAGCAAAATATAAGGTAGCTCAAGTTTTGCCACCAATTTCCTGATGTCCAACTAATTATCAAATTTTCAAACCTTTTTGAAAACATCCCTGTTTTCCTCTTCCAGCCGTTTGACGATATACCATCCCTTTCCAGTCTTTTGCACCCCAATCGTAGACGGAATAAGTCGTTCAAGTCATTTGTATAATTTAAGGGATGCAATACATGCTAAATTATTCTGAATAGAAGACATTTTCATCAGGCTTGAATGAAGTATATAATATGAAAATTGGAATATTAAAAGCCCGTTTTACCACAGTAAAATTTAAAACTGATGGTTTCCAAATGAAATTTCAGGTTTTTTCGATTAGTTGATTAGAAAAGTGTGGTAAATATGAGTCATAAGGGTGAGAGATGAAATTTTTTTGGGAGATGTTAATAATGAGTTTGGTTGATATAAAATTGTGATTAGCTGAAGGATGGAATTTTATTAATGCGATTGAATCTGACTTTATATTAGATGATCGTTACGATGAAGTCATTTGCAAATGAAGAACGTTTCAACTATCCTTCTCCTGTTATTTCCTTCCGTCTTCCTTCCTCCTTATGTCCATAATCCATTAAGGGATGAATCGGGAACGGTGAACATGACGATAATGATAAAGGAGAAACGCATAACATGGAATAATTTGCTCAAAATTATTTCCACTAAATAATTTCATCGTTCCCCTGTTACCTATTACAAATTTTCATCAACTTATTTCCGATTCACTATTGTAATCCCTGACTATAAGTGGAATTATTTTCCGTTTGAAAAAAAGGATATTTATATATTTGAAGCTTTCTTTATGGTAAATAGACATAAAAAATTGACAAGGTGACAACTATTAGGTGTAAAAAATCCGTGGTGGTAATCCCTAAGGTTAGAACAAATGTCACGTAAGTTTAACCCCTGAATTCAACACTTTATTAATCACTAAAAAGTATTTGAGAGTTAACGCGTTTCAATTTATTACGAGATAATAGACAAGACCACTTTTTTTTTCGGTTGAGGTTAAACGGAAGACGTTGAAGGAGAGATTTTTTTTCTTGAAAAATTTATGGGAGTTAAGCCATGACAAATTTGTCAACAAATTGATTTTTTTTTTTTTTTTGAAGATTATATTTGGGAGTTTTGCTTAAAGAGAAATGTAAACTTCTATTTACTTAAGCATTTAATCGCTTTGAAACGGGGAAATGGTAATTTAATTGGGATAAATTCAAAGCTTTTAGATTGGTTTTTTGGTGTAGAACTTAAAATTTTATTCCTTTATTTTTTTAACTTTACAAAATTGTCGTAAATAGACCCTAAAGGGTTACTCAGCAAGGAAATATAATAATAATAATAATAATAATAGAAATAAAGCTTAAAGTAAATACGTTTTTAAACCTTGCAATTTAGGGTATTTTTTTTTGCTTCCATCGTGAAATTTTGTTGGAAATACCAAAAAAAAAAAATTCTCTGAAAGTTTGAGCCCTTAATATTAATTTTAAGTCCTCGACCAAGACGTGAAAAGATTTCCCATTGAAAATACACGGAAACTCTGATTTTTATTTTTAAATTTCTATATCTCAGCGGCATTTCATGGGATCGCTTTTACCGAAGATGGTTTTTTCTCAGAATCAAACGCTCTACAAAAGTGCCCATTGCGAGAAAGTCGTAACTCACACCGGTGAGGTAGTACGGGCCACTGATCCTGATTTTTCCATAAAATTCGCGTTTTTTTTTTGCATTTATCTCGTAAATAACAAGAGCTATTTTTTTTTGAATCACTCTAATATATATGTATATTTGATTATGGTTAAGTTAAGTTTATAAGTGAGCTTTAAGGTATATCTTAAATATAAAGATATTATTTAATTTTTTAAATTATAGAAATATCTAAGATATATCTTCATAAATCTTACAATCTCAAAACGGTAAAGTTTATAATTGAGCATAACATTTTTTGGCTTTTACATATTGTAAACCTGAAAATCCGAAATACTTATTCAAAAATAAATACATAAGTGAACGAATATTAAATAGCAAGAAATTCGGCGAACTAAAAGAAAATGGTTTAAATATATAGTTGAAATTCAGATATTTTAAAAATAAATGTATAGATACATAAAGGTTATTAGACTAATACAAAAAAAATTGATGATTTTTGTTTCTTAATTATATCGAAAATATTGTTGGGAGTGACAAAAAAAAATCCTGTGAAAGTTTAAACTCTTAATATTAATAATTTAGAGGTGCCGCATCGCAAATTTCGATTTTCCATTTAAATAACATGGGAACAATATTCTCTTGCACTTTGGAATTTCATAGCTCACGTTGGTGACAATATTTCGGAATGACCAAGGTATATTCTTGTAGAAAATTGAACGATCTATAAAAAAGGTTTACTTACAAGTTTTTGATATATTTATTCCTTCAAAAGTTATTCGAGGTCAAAGTAGAACTAAAGATAAATTTTAATATTTTTTCAATTTTTTGACGCAACCATTAATTTTATGAGAAAATTTTATAAGACATTTTTTGTAGAAAACTTTTTTTCCTATAACTTATCTCTTTGAAAGTTTTTAATATTTTTCACAGGTCCTAAGTTATTTGTAATAAACTGAAAATTCCCTGAATTATTATATTTTCAACATAAAAATTATTTTCTTATTTTAATTAAATAACTTAGGACCTGTGGAAACTATAAAAAACTTATAAAACTATAAAGTTATAAAAAAAAAGTGGTCTACAGAAAGTGTCCTATAAAATTTTCTTATAACATTGATGGTTGCGTCAAAAAATTGAAAAAATATTAAAATTTCTCTTTAGTTCAACTTAACCTTGAATCACATTTGAAGGAATAAATACATCAAAAACTTGTAAGAGATCTTTTCTGTAGATCGTTCAATTTTTTTTAAGAATATACCTTGATTTTTCCGAAATATTGTCACCAACGTGAGCTATAAAATTCCAAATTGCAAGAGAATATTGTTCCCATGTTTTTTAAATGGAAAATCGAAATTTGCGATGATGTACCTCTTAATATTAATATTAAGAGCTTAA
This sequence comes from Sisyra terminalis, assembly GCA_958496175.1. Lineage (NCBI taxonomy): Eukaryota > Metazoa > Arthropoda > Insecta > Neuroptera > Sisyridae > Sisyra > Sisyra terminalis. The sequence continues at coordinate 47,583,096 of OY292278.1, read as the reverse complement.
ACCTTCACAAGATTTTTTTTTTGTTATTTCGAACAATATTTTCGATATAATTTAGAAAAAAAATCATCAATTTTTTTTGTATCAGTCTAATGGTAATACTTGATTATGGAGGAACTGGGTTTCGTGTAATTGTCCAAATTTCAATTTTGCTGTAGTATTGTACATTGCAGGAGGGTAATAGTTTTAGGAAAATGGTTCATTCGAGAATTTTGATAGTGAAATGGGATTACTACTAATATTCAAAATTTAGGCCCTTAACTTCGGTTATTTTGACGTGAGTGTTTTGATAACTTTTTACTGTTTTAAGTCATAATTAAGACTAACTTTATTGAACTTGACGATATTTTTTTATGTATAGATACTGATTGATTTATAGATTATTTGGTTCACGGTAGGTATATGCAATGAAACATACTCTTTTAAGATATTAATAAATATTTTTTGAAAATTTATTAATCATTACATACTAATATTTTATTCTTAGCAACAGTTTATTAAGTGTGTTTTTTTAAAGTTGCCGAAATAGTGTTTTCAGGTATGATTATGTTTTTCGAAAAAGAAAAATTTTCATTTACTAATACAAATAGCAAATCTGAAAAGAAAATATAACATACACCTACGTTACGCAGACGAAGTCGCGGGGATCAGCTAGTCTGAGGATAATACCGAAAATGTATAATTTAATTGTTGAACGTGAAAGTAATACCTAGCGAAAAGAAAATTCAAATATTTTTTTGACATATTTGTATTAAGGTTTTAGTCCCTTAAAATAGAAAATAAATGATGTTTTTTCTGCAAAACATAGAACTTTACTGTTCAAATCATAAAATTTGGTAAGCTTTTGAGAGCTATTTCGTAAACTTGTACATTGTCTAACAGTTATAGTTAAACACCTAATCATATTCAAAAAAAACTTATTCTTATTTCATCAATTTAATATCTCCTACATAAAACTTAAAATAAAATTTCTCTTCCATTTTCTTCGGCTATGGAAAAAAACGATTTGAACTAATTGAAAACTCATTATGTGGAATTTTCAAAACATATAAAACTGAAATTGACGGGAAAACACTTTTCCCCTATATTTATGATACGAACGAATATAAACGAACAATAAAACACTAAATTTTTTAACCGACAGAAAAAAAAAATCATTTAAATTTTTCCATTATTTTTGGAAATAAACCAACAAGGCATTAATTAAAAAACACAGTCTTAAGGCACTTAAGTCTTCAGAAAATGCAATCGTAACTCAAATGCCTTTTTTTACAACCAATTTTCGAATATTCCATCCACAAAATGAAGATGAGGAAAAAATGAAGTGTTTTCCTCCCACCATGTCACAAACGCCGCCAAACCCTTCATAAAAACAAAAACAAAAGGAAAACAAAAAACAAAAGATAAAAATACTATGTTTTATGCACTGAACCGTAAATACACAAAGAAATGAACATTAGAAAGCAGAAGAATGATTTTTTTTTATTTCTAAATCCAACATAAAGTGAAAAAGAATGGCAAGCTTTGTGTCTTCATTATTATTTTCTCTCCCATATATAAAATAATCGAGGGCGTTGTTTAGCAAAAAATGTGAACATTTTATTTATTTTCCAGAGTCGAAAAATCTTTTTTTTTTTATTTTTTTATAGTTAAAATCGTTGTCATGCCGCCATATCACATGCATTAAAATTAATGTTTTATTTTTCTGTTTTTAAAATAGATGAGACAATCGAGCCGTGGTTTGTGGACGACGGTGAGGGTTGGGGGTGCGTCCGGGAATGACGGGATGTGGCTGTTAAATGAAGAGTTTGTACGAGGGAGCTTAAGACACTCGTATATTATCCATGACAATCATATTGTCTTAAAATATAACAATAAATAGTAAGTGTTGTGGTATTTTTGACAAAAGTCGTTTATTTCTATTTTTAAAAAGGATATATATATTATGTATACTGTATAGGTATGCGTTTTGGGGTAACAAAAAAAAAACAACATTAATGTGGTACAAGCACCGGAAAGCTTTCCTTTTAATACAAAATATGTTTCTAATATTTCTTATTACTAACGTTTGAAATTAAATTTGAAGTCGCTTTAAAAATTTTACATTCTAAAGTGAAAAAATTGAGGTTTTCCTTCATAAAAATCGGACGTGTGCGATGTTTGTAGTAATTTTTGTAATGCATATGGGGCATTCCGTGGTGACTGCTGGAACATTTGACTTTGAATTTCGACTAATTATGAGCTATAATTAGATGATTGAAATTAGTATAATCATAAAATGTATCACATTTTATAGAAAAATAACCAATTAACAACATCACTTAATAAAAAAAATATTTTTTTTTCTTAGTTTCTTGTAATTGTCACTTGAATTAGTGTGACTAGTGGGACACCAAAAAATCCTTCTCTCTTACTATGGTGCACTTAAAGACAAATTTCAGTTCGACTACTAAATTTTCAACAGAGATTTTCTTCCTTCTGCTATATTTATCTCACATTATTTCATTTTCATCAAGTAATAGACTAATTACTTACATAGAAGAAATTAAAAAAAAAATATTGTGACTGGTGGGACAAGTACAAAATGTGTAAACAAAATTTTTCGTTAATGACACTTTTATATTTTTTCTATCTTTGTATTGTTATTTGGGCTACGTATTGGTGGAGATTTTTAATTTAAGGTAGAATTTTATTTATTTTTATACATTTATATATTCTCGGTAACACAAGAATATCGTTTAGACTTAAATTTTTCTATAATTTCCGAATAAACATTAAATTAATTTTTATTCAATCATTATCCTTGAAGAATAAAGTCCAGTGTCTTATATTATTGGACTCTGATGATGTTGCCGTCAAATAATAACTAATGCTTTTATTGTCATCAGCTTTAAAATAATGGTATATTCTAATGCATGGAATTTTTTTAAAGTTTTGCCACTGTTTGTTAAGATGTGAATGATTTTTTTTAATATCATCTGCTCCAACAAAGAAAAAATGGAACCCATTGATACCATTTAACACTAAATAGTGGTGCCAGTCTTTACTATTTTTAATTACTGATTTTCTTGTCATAATAGCAGACCAAAGAGTTCGTTTTGCTATGGCTCCGATACCATCAAGTGCTCCTTTACCATGACCAGAAGCAAAAAAAACTCCAATTTTATCCAATTCAAACAAAATTCTATCATGTATTGGCTATAAGCTATAGTCCCACCAGTTACATGTGACTGGTGGTACATACCCTAAAAGAACCTAGAGACTATAATATAAACTTTTTAACAATCATAAGAAGTTTAAATTTTTTAAGATATGTTTATTTTTACTTTTACCAAGAAAAAAAATGAATTAGGACGGTTTGAGGTTAAAAAAAAAAACTTTTGTATCTTTTTGTGTGACTGGGGGGACATGTAATTATCTTATATTCAAACACGAAATATACAAAAACTAACGTATATTTTCGATTAAACAAATCGTAGTCCTTTTATTTATAATGTTATTGGTCTTCTGATTATAATGATAAACTTGCTAAAATTATTAGATGGTTAAAACCAATGTTGCTAACAGGAACATTTCCCATGAATACATGTAGGTACTATTTTGTACTCGAATGTTAGCCAAACCAAAAAATCGATTTTTTATCGTTTTAGAAAAAATTCTTTTGATATTAGTAAAATTAATAATTTTTATTATAAGTAAGGGCTAAATTTAAAATTATAAGTGGAATTATTAATTCAAAGTCATTTTCCTATTTCTCATGGAATGCCCCATATCTATTATATAAACTCGTAAAAAATCAGAATTTTCATTTGAAATTTCTCAATCTATAAATTCGATCCCAAAATTAATAAAAACAATAATTTTTTTTTGCAATCACTTAACTAATTTGTCGATTAGTAACATTATTTTTAGCGATGGAATTGAACGTTTGTGATGTTTGTAGTCAAATCAAATGATTAATTTCATGGCATAATTTAGATTCTTAACAAATAACTTGCAAAAAATTTTGGACGATGATTGTAGAATATTGTTTAAAAGCTTAAGGCTGTGAATTTTGTAGATATGGGTGCAAAGTTGTCAAAACTATCAACACGTCAATATCTTCACATACTATCACGGGAATCTTCTGCACTTGTCACATGTGTTCCATCGATCCCATCGATATGTACATTAGGGTGTCCGTTATTTCCCAAATTAATATTTTTTACAGCGATCGCCCCCTGAATTTTTAGTTTAAGATATAAAAAAAATTATCCAATAAAATTAAGCTCTTAATTTCTTGCTTAAACCGTGCCGGAATCATGTTACTTTTACCATTTAAATAACATGGGATTATTTGATTTTTTACTTTTATTTTTTTTGTCTCAGAAACAAATGGATGAAAATATTTCAGGTCAAATTATTCTGACGTAAAATTTAACGTTCTACAAAAAAGTTCTCTTATGAATTTTCGATTAAATCACTCCATTAAAAGTTATTCAACATTTAACTTGTGCCTAATATAAATCTTGCAATATTTTCAACTTTTTGCTCATTTTTACTTTTTTTAACTATAAAATCATTGGAAGAGAAGATAAAAATTATTATCATTAGAGCGCAAGTGATTATTTGTGATTAAGTGATTAAATACTAAAAACCTAAAATTACCACAGAACATCAAAATAGCATCACTTGATATTGTCACTTATACACAAATTTGAATTTGATTTTGTTGAAGAATCAATCAAAATTTTAGAATATTATCTAATAGCATCCAAAATATATGATTATATGGTAATCAACGACATAATGAACTCATTAACCACCATACTACAACAAAACTATTTCGCTTTAAATCAAAAATTTTATCAACAAAAGAAAGGCTTGGTTATGGGTTCCCCTTTACCAGGACTACTAGCCAATATTTACATGAATCACTTTGAAAATAAATATATTATGAACAATACCTACAAAAATAAAATAATAAAATGTAGATCATATTTCAACAATTTTCATTATATTTCATAAAAAATTGTCTCTAAAAGTCTAAGCTGTTTAAAGTTGATTGAAATGATCTAGCATTTGAAAAGTGCACTCACGTCTAATGAAAAGTTTTTGCCTTATTTTTATTGTTATTCATCTAAAAATGCCATACATTATTTATATCTTTTACCAAGCTTTTGATCAAAAAAAACAAAAAAGAAAATAAATTATTTTAAATCAATTTTTGGTAAAGAAGTGGTACTTAATTTGGCTTAGTATACGCTACACAGATGGGTAAATTATTTTTTTTGTTGGATTTGTTGTTAATTAGTCTTGGTAGGTGAGAAGTTTTTTACATTTTACATTTTTTACAAGATTACCATTTCCGTTCCTAGATCACAGCTTCAATAAGGTAGTAATTATTTTTCTGCATGGTGCAGGAAATTTAATTTGAAGTTTCTTATAATTTTGTTTACCAGGACTACTAGCCGATATTTGCATGAATCACTTTGAAAATAAAAATATTATGAACAATACCTACAAAAATAAAATTTTATATTGTGGAAGATATGTAGACGATAAATTTATATTATTTAATGGAACTATCCAACAGATTGACAATATGTTATCGGATCTGAACAAAATTAATCAGAAAATAAAATTCACTTCAGAACACGAACTAAATGGAACCATTAACTTTTAAGACACAACAATCACCAATGAAAATGGAAAGTTGTCATACAATATATTTAAAAAAACAACATAAAACATCATTTCACCAAAGAAACCAAAAAATGGCAGCTTTCAACAGTCTAGGGTACCAAGCGATTAAGTTCCCTCTTAGCACCAAAGCTCGTGAAGAAGAAATTAAGATAATTAAACATTTAGCCTTAACTAACGGATACAACAACTCAATCGTAGACAAAATATTTTCGAAATTTACTAAAAAATCGATTCTTCCAACTCCTTCAAAAGAAAATCAAAAATATATTAAATCAAATCTCTATAATATATTTAATTTTACTATCGCCAACTTCCTAAAGAAAATAACTTCAATATCGCATTTTCAACAAACAACAATATGATGAAAATTCTTAAACCATTGGAAAACAACTAAATTGCAACGAAAAACAAAACCGGAATATACAAAATTAAATGTGGCTCCTGTGAAAAATTCTACATTTGCCAAACTGGTAGATCTTTCAGAACAAAATATAAGGAACATATAACCAAGTAGCCTACTTCAACATCAACTTCAAATTTTACAAAACACTACCTACATTTGTTGAAGGTATAGATATCGTCATAATTAAGTGGTAAGTTCTTCATTATTTCAAACGAAAAATACTAAAAATCTAGTCACTTTTAGAACTTTTTTTGATACGAAAATAAAGCTCACAAATGAATCATTCCAGATTTTTTCTTAAATACCAACTATTTTTAGAAATGCTCGTATCAACAATAACGTAACACAATTTTTGTATCATTTTTTAAAATATCATTAGCTTTCATCTTCAAGTGATGGATTTTTTGGTTGAAATCATGCTTGGGATATAATCTATTGATAAATAAAAAAAATTGGTTTTTACGGTATTTTTTGGAGACTTCACTTATAAAGGGTTTAGCAGGATCCACACGGCGAGTTGGCCCCCAAATAGGAATCTATGTCGAAACTTATGTTAAAATATCGGCTTGATATACAAACACATTTTATATACTTTTCGCGACCAAATTCCTCTTTGACCTTGACATATGTACCTTTGAGATATACCTATATATATTGATTACCTTTTTTTGATTACATTACATTCCCTTCAAAAATCTATATTGTTCATTTCTCCATATTTATTTGTTCGTTAGTTACAAAATTCCAAAATAAAGAAGATAAATCTAAAAATTATATCAATGTTTAAAGCATGATTATTCGGAAACGGCGTGTCTGGCGAAAATTTTAACTTGAACGTTTTTTGTAGGGAATTCAATTTTCTATAAATATATGTGTAGATGATTTTTTTTACCTTGATAGTTTGACAACATTGACGCAAAAAAGAAAGCACAAATAAAAAATCGAAATTAAAGATGATAGACTTCTTAATATAAATATTAAGGGCTCAAAACTTCCCGATTTTTTTTTGTCACCTTGAACAATATTTTTGATATACTTTTCAAAAAAAAAAATAGTCTTTTTTTTGGTACAGTCTAATAATTATGCTTAAAATTGGTTTTCCAATTCTAATGGATTTCCAATGAAAAAACTTTTCTTGATGGCTTAGTATTTGAACTTAACATAGAAGATTTCAATTAATTTATGTTGAAATATGGCTTAAGGTAGAAAAAATATTTCAAAATTATCCTTATTTTGTGAATGGATAAATTATTTTAAAATGATTATTAAAATTGAGTTAAAAATTTAAAAGCATAGAGTACTAGTTTTATCTAAATAAGTTAGGTTTCAAGCCATTGCTCCAATTCCCAAGAATCCCCTTTCTCCCAGAACCACTACCCTACTGGACACAACGTCGAGCTTAAAGTTTTAACAATTTTATGATACCTAATTCCCTAATTAATATTAAGAGGTCTATCATTTTTAATTTCGATTTTTTATTTGTGCTTTCATTATGGCGTCAATGCTGTCAAACTATCAAGGTAAAAAATTTTTCCTCACTTATATTTATTGAAAATTAAATTCCCTACAAAAAATGTTTCTATGAAAATTTTCGCCAGATACGCCGTTTCCGAATAATCAAGCTTTAAACATTGATATAATTTTTAGATTTATCTTCTTTATTTTGGAATTTTGAAACTAACGAACAAATAAATATATAGAAATTAACAATATAGATTCTTAAAGGGAATTTAATGCTCCACAAAAAAGTTTTTTTAACGATTATACAAAAAATCACTTTTTCAAAAGTTTTTCACAATTAAAGTTCAATGAAATATTAAATTATTGTTTTTTTCGTTGTTGAACCAATTTTGAAGGAGTAATTTCAAGTAAAAACGTTAAGAGACCTTTTTTGTAGAGCATTTAATTTCTTTCCAGAATCTACATTACTGATTTCTATAAAATTATTTCTTCGTTGGTTACAAAATTCCAAAATAGAGAAGATAAATCTAAAAACTATATCAATGTTTAAAGCTCGATTATTCGGAAACGGCGTATCTGGCGAAAATTTGTGTAGGGAATTGAATTTTCTATAAATATATGTGCAGATGCATTTTTTTATCTTGATAGTTTGATAGCATTAACGCAAAAATGAAAGCACAAATAAAAAATCGAAATTAAAGATGATAGGCTTCTTAAAATTAATATTAAGGGCTCAAACCTTCCCGATATTTTAATTTTATCACCTTGAAAAATTTTTTCGATATACTTTTCAAAAAAAAATAGTCATTTTTTTTGAACCAGTCTAATAATTATGCAAAAAATTAGTTTTCCTAATGGATTTTCAAAAAAAAAAAAAAATTCTTGATGGTTTAGTATTTGACCTTAACATAGAAGATTTCAAATTCTGATTAGGGATTGTTAGATTGTTGATTTCTATTGACTAATTATGGCTTAATTCGCGAATAATATCGATTTATCTAAGAATGTGTTCAGAAGTTTATTTTATCATTACATTAATCGTTGATTTTTTCTGTAAATTTTTGCATGGAAATGGAAATGTCGTGATGTAGACCGAAGAAAAAAAACAATTTGAATATTGAAGTCAGAAAAAACCTGAACTTTATTGGTCAATACATTAAAATGTACCGATCGACATTGGCGATTAATATTTTTCCTTGAATCGTATTTTTAATTGGTGAGGGTTTTCAATAATTAAGAACGGGAGGGGGAGGGAAAGGAGCGATCACGAGAAGAACGTTGCATTCGAGATATTTTTTTCTTCCACTTTTAATTCATCCAACGACACTCCCTATCTCGACCAATAATTTGTGACGCTCCACAAATTTATAGTCTTTATTTTGCAAGCCAATTAATTAATTCTCCAGCATCCGTAAGGTTCTCCCGTTGTCATGGTTGCAGGAGTATTTCTCCATCTCTTCTATTCGCATATATTTATATATATATATATATATATATATATATATATATATATATATGTTTATCAATACAACCTTCACGTAACAGAGACGACAATGAAAAAAAATAATTAAACTAATATTAAAAATGGAGTTGGAGATGAAACATCCCTGTTTTTAAGATAGCTGCAATATTTTTTTTTCAGTGGAAAAAACGTGGATGGTTTCTCGAGTGGACGAAAGAACTTTGGTACGACAGTAGCGATCGTAGCCTATAAATCACTGATCAATGGGATAATAATAATAATATGGACCGAAGACTTCTTTCCGAGTGCATCTCCTTCAAAACAAATACTGTGCCACAGTCTTCTTCGACTGCATTACAAAGATAAAAATTTTCATTTTTTCACATTTTTCAAATGAAAATTTTCAGACGTAAAGCCTATTGACGCATATTCGAAGAAGTTGCAGAGAAAAGATGAATTTAAATTGGCCCAAAAATGTTGAAAATGTCTTTGCGAATACAACAGGAGAGATGAAGAAGAATTATTGTCGTTTTGATGCACGCTATGTGTCCATCGAAAATAAATGAGCTAAAGATATTTACACGAAGATATTGGGGTGGGCATAATTTAAATGTCACACACACATTGTCTATTTCATTTTTCCAATCATTTCCGTGCACGTCTGAGAGAAACGGATAAATCTATCGGTTCGGATATTTTCAAACTAATTGGCTTATTAAATCTTTTGGCTAAAATATAGCCATATAGATTTTTTGCCGTCTTCGCCTATTCTTCGTGTGTTTTGGCTACCAAATTTAAATGCAATTTAAATAAAAAAGAATGTCAAAGATTTTCGTGGCCATAATTTTCTTTTTTTTTGTGCTGGCGATGCATAAAATTGCATATATAGTAAAGTAGATACCTATAACTATAGATATAAACGTCCCATTTGATCTGCAAAAGACTTGGGAGAAAAAAACTATTGTAGTTGCCCTCGATGTCATGTTGTGGGACATAGACATGTGTGACAGACGCCAAAACAGACACAACGAGTGTGACACAAATCGTCCAATATAAACCCCACAAACTCTCATCCCCCTCGCAGCATCCACCTTCAACAAACGTCACCATCCTATTTATAATACGAATGTAAATTTTTCTGATTATACGATACGACGTTTGCACCAAAAAAAAAAAAAATTTTGGTTATTAATTCTAAAGGTATCATTTTAAATTCGAGCTTTTCTTCTTTCCAATATTTACCACCAATTATAACTCTTTGATTTAATAGTAATTTTAGATAAATCAATAATTTCCAAATTCACTATAAGTACAGTCGTAGTAATGAAACGGTCTACCAGGATCCACATGGCGAGTTGGCCCCCAAATAGGAACCTATATTGAAACTTATGCTAGTAAAATATCGGCTTGATATACAAACACATTTTATATACTTTTCGCGATCAAATTCCTCTTTGACTTTGAGATATGGCCAAGAATGTCCCCCCGCATGGCTATTTTTCAAAGTTATATATCTCATAAACTAATTAAGCTAGAGATGTGAAACAAACGCGACGCTTTAGATTATTTTACAGAGTATATCATATATTTTTTTGAAATTTTTAGAAAAAAAAATTATACAAAAAAAATCCAAAAAACAAATGAAATATTTTTTTCTATGTGTTCTCTGTAAATGACTATCACGAAAAAAATATATTTTATGCTTCTACATGAGCACTATAACTCATAAAAATTGCGTGAAAAAATAGTTGGTGCAACACCTTGAAAAAAAATGAAATGTGATTTACGCCTATTAGTATACCACGGTTTTTATTTTTTTTCGAAGTGTTTCACCAACTTTTTTTTTTTACAAAACTTCAATAAAAAATAGGCCACATATAGAAGCAAAAGATATATTATTTTCATAATTGTAAGTCTAAGGAAACATAAAAAAAATTTATTAGTTTCTTTGTTTTTCTATACTTACTCTTAAGATGATTACTTTCAAGATCAATATAATTGATTCCAAAAGAAAAATAAAGCAACTAGTGTTCAATTTTAATTAAAAAAAGAATAAAAAAAATTATCGTCGCTGTTATAACTTATTACAACTGGAAAATTATACGTCTCCAATTAATTCTGGGTACATATTGAAGTCATTTGAATTACTTGGTTTTCTTCATTTAGCTTAAGATAATATTCAGTGGCTCATATAAAATTTTTTACAGGTTCTACCTAAAGCGGGCGAAAAAATGAACTATCAAATAATATTTTAAAACAATGTGTAAAATAAGAAACTAATATCATTAGGGTAGAAGTAAAATCAAGACATTTGTATAAATACCAAAGACGGTCGTATATACAATGATTATATTTCGAATGGTAAAGATTGCAACAGTATTTTTGCGTTATTCCTGTGATTTTCCAATAGAAACTTTACAGTGGGATATTGTTCTAATGCAACACTTTTTATTTGTTATTTTTCATATGAACAAAAATTATCCAGAATTCTGCGTCCTATGAGATATATATATATACTAGCTGACCCGGCAAACTTCGTAGTGCCTAACAGGAATTGAACGTAGTGTTTTTTATGAACGAATATTTTAGCTACTCTTAATTTATAATTTTAATAACAAAGTAATACGAATACAATTATGAAGTTCAATATTTAATTAGAACAATATTATATAATAATATTATATTATACAATGGGAGTAAAAATTATTAATAAAAAACAAAAATTAGTTAATTCAATGGCATGTCAACAATTCATTTAATTTATTGAAGCTATGAATTTTGGTGCATGCATTGCCCTCAGATTGATTCTCCTCATTGAAGTACGTTGCTATTACATTGACATACGATTTGTCAAATCAAATATCTTAAATATACTAAATAAAGTCAGGTTATTTAGATCATTTTTTAACTAAAAAATTACTGGACTGATTTTGATGATTAATGATTAGTTCAATTCACCATCGCTCCAAATAGCAGAGTAACTATTATTAACTATTAACATATCTTAATAATACACGGAAAAATATGAATAAAATCAGTTTTTAAATAATTAGGCTTGGAATTTTCCGTAGTTGGCAGTTCACGTGACCCACACTTTGATGTCAATGCTGTCAATTTCATACTGTCTGTAACTCTTTCTTAAAGGCATATAACGATAGTTATTGAAAGATCTATCTTCGCATTGACTCAATATGTTTTGAAAGCGCAATGATTTTATTGTTGGTGATTTCCCCCAAACAGTGCCAAGTATTCCAAGATGGAATTCTACCAATAAAATAAATACTTGCTTAAAATCATAAAATCTGTGGCACAATGTAAAGAAATTTCAGTTGGAGACATAAGGCATGCGTTGTGGAATGATCAATCTGCTCAAAAATTTCCCAAGCAAATGTTGAATATCGGTAATAACCATGTTCTTGTCAACGAATTGAGTGTATTGATTTCATTTCCTTTGAATTTTTGGGATTTCGTCTCATTCAATTTTTTTTACATAATTGCTAGCTTTTTCACAAAACCACTGAATAATGTTTTAGTAAACTTAATTTGAATAAAAATTCAAACAATGAACACGGCCATTTATTAATTTCTTGGAGAAATCATCAGCAGAAGGATCGTTCAGCAATACAATTTTCTTGTTTTCTTCCATCTGAAGTTTATTTATATGGTACCAGATATTTGATAATTTAAAGCAAGCATTTATTTTATCGACAACAGTCGATCCTTAATGTCTGAAGTCGTCCACTGTATGGAAATATTTAAAAACAATCAAATTAAACTCGAAAATGTAATTCGAATTGCAGAATAACTAATTTAGAAAAGTGTTTTCCGAACAATTGATCGATATTAGTAATGGCAAAATTTCTGTTGACACATTACCTGCATACATTACATTCTTTGCCAATTTTGTCACTTTACTAAATCAAAGATCGAACTCATCGAGAGGATGTTCCCAAACTTGGTTACAAATTACAAAAATCATGTTTGGTTGAGAGAACGTGTTATATTGACCCCAAAAAACGTTGTCAACGAAAATGATATTAATGAAATAGATAGTTCAGATTCAAAATAGGAAAACTGGCGAATTAGAGACCTGCAATTCGGTTGATTGTGTTACTAATAAAGATGATGTTTTCAATTATGGATAGAATTTTAAATTCGCTGAAATTTTCCGGGTTACCGCCTCATAATCCAATTAAAAATTGGATCAGTAATCCTTATGTTGTGGAATATATAGATCAACCACGTTTTGGTCATAACACCCGACTTGCGGTGAAAAAATTAATGAGCAACCTTATCGAAGTTACAAATTGAATTGAAAATACAAAGCAGAAGACATTTTGATTCCACATATCTCAGTTTTCCGAACGACGTGTCGTGTGACTTTAATCGACTACAAATTTCTGCATTTTCAGATACCTCCGTAATTTTTGGACAATGATTCGTTTTATTGTTTATGTTTGCGGATTATGAATACAACGCCTGTCAATTTCTGTATCTGTATTGCTCATAAAATACATTTGTAAGATTTGATGATCTAGTAGTGGTCTAGTAGTGGTAACAGCGCTTCCAGTAAGTGATAAATTTGTTCTTGCCTGCATTTGTTTAAGATTTTCTTAAATTATTTGAAAAATAAAAATTAATTTAAATGTTATCCAAAAATTATTATGGAATTATACCTTGAAGGGGGACATGAATTTATCCAGCACAATATGCGTTGCCCCAAACGACGTTGTTTGTAATCAACTGTTATATTTTTGAGTTTTGGTCCAGAAATTTTAAGAATCATTTCCTAGCCTATAATCTAATGAGCGTAACGGATCTGGTGATGGGACCAATTGTGGCAATTTCACTTTTCCACCAGCTCAACATAACTCAGTATATTCACAGCTGTAGTTATGGTTGTTTAGAAGTGCGGTGGGGAAAATGAGAGTGAGGGCGGTTTCCCTATGCTTACACAATGGGCATTGTAGTTATATCATTTTGATAACAGAAATTTAAATAACGCCATTTCACTTAATTATTATGTAAGTTTATGTAGTAGGGGAACTTATACCAAATACCATAGAGGCGGTTTTTAATTTTTATTTGTTTCTTAACAAAGAAACTTTTTATAATCTTTTTTTTATGAACCAATCAACAATCAAACTTTTTAAAATCTAATTTTTATGATCTAATGATTGCAACCTGGAGAAATTATATATTCTGCAGAAAAGCATTATGGAAGCAATTTTTTGTCATATTTCATTATCATCAATAAATATATATATAAATATATATATATATATATATATATATATATATATATATATATATATATATGTATATTTTCTATGCTAACTCTTCTTCGGTATTTAGAACTATTTGAAAACCAATTGTTGTTATATGACAAAAAATTGCTTCCATAATGCTTTTTAGCAGAATATATAATTGCTCCAGGTCACAATAATTGGTTCATAAAAATTAGATTTTAAAAAGTTTGATTGTTGAAAAACAAACAAAAATTAAAAACCGCCTCTATGGTATTTGGTATAAGTACCTACTACCTAAACTTTCATACTAATTAAGTGAAATGACGTTATTTAAAATGCTGTAGTTAAAATTATATAACAAAAACAGAAACTTATTAATTATTTACTTATTTATTAATTACACTTAGTTAATTCAAAATTTCGATTGTTGAATAACTTTACATTTTCTCAAAGAAACTTAATCACCCCAATTCACTCTTTTAGGGCAGGTTTTATAAAAAAAAATATTTTCACATGCCTACTTCTTATAAGGAACACACCGAATATTAAAATTTTATCTGGCAGAGGAGATATATAATTACACGATTTTATGTATGCACGGTTTTTAAAACGTATTTACTTTAAGCTTTATTAATATAATTATTTTTTTTACTACTACTTTTACTTTTTTCGTTAATATTCCGTTAAAATAGGGGTTGATCGTAGAAGGGTGAAAATTAAGAGTAATATGATTTTTTGTTATTCTTAGTCATGACAAAATAAAAATCTAGCCAAAAAAATTAAAGTTTTTAATTAATAAAAAAATAAGGGTTGATCATAGAGGGGTGAAAATTTAGGGTTGTATGTATTTTTGTATGATGTATCATAAAAAAATAAAAACAAAAAATTTTATCCAAAAAATAAAAAAAAAAATTTAAGGGTGGACCACCCTTACCATTTAGGGGGATGAAAAATAGATGTTGTCCGATTCTCATGCCTACCGAATATACATAGAAAATTTTATGAAAATCGGTCGAGCCGTTTCGGAGGAGTTTAGCAACGCACCCCGTGACACGAGAATTTTATATATTAGATATATATATATATATTAGGTTATTTTTTTTTGACTTTTTTTTTTGGGGCCATCGTGAAATTTTGTGGGAAATACCAAAAAAAAAATATCTTAAAGTTTGAGCTCTTAATATTAATTTTAAGTCCTCGACCAAGACGTGTAAAGATTTCCCATTGAAAATACACAGAAACTCTGATTTTTTATTTTTAAATTTCTATATCTCAGTGGCATTTCATGGGATCGCTTTTACTGAAGATGGTTTTTTCTCAAAATTAAACGCTCTACAAAAGTGCCCATTGCCAAAAAGTCGTAACTCACACCGGTGAGGTAGTACGGGCCACTGAACCTGATTTTTCCTTAAAATTCGCGTTTTTTTTGCATTTATCTCGTAAATAACAAGAGCTACGGAAAAATTATAAATGAAAAACTTGTAGAGAATTTGATTTCCTACAAAAAAGTCCCTATAGACCAAATCGCGAAGATCAATATTAAACGAGATATTAAGCCTTGAATTTTATGGAAAAATCAGGTTCATGCCGATATTTTAACATAAGTTTCGACATAGGTTCCTATTTGGGGGCCAACTCGCCATGTGGATCCTGCTAAACCCTTTATTAGTGAAGTATCCAAAAAATACCCTAAAAACCAATTTGTTTTATTTATCGATAGATTATATCCTAAGCATGATTTCAACCAAAAAATTCATCACTTGAGGATGCCGCATCCTCCAACCCACAAATTAATTTTTCAAAAAAAAAAAAAAAAAAAAATCTTTATAACTTTAGAACCGTGTTAAATACAAAAAAAGAAATAGTTATTAGCAAAATGAAAGATGATGATATATCCTACAGAAAGGTACCTTAATAATTTCCTCTAAGTGCCGTAGATAACGTGGAAATGACGGTTGAAAACATACAAAAATTGTGTTACGTTATTGTTGATACGAGTATTTCTAAAAATAATTGGTATTTAAGAAAAAATCAGGAATGATTTATTTGTAAGTTTTTTTTTCAAAGTGATTCATGTAAATATTGGGTAGCAGTCCTGGTAAACAAAATTATATGAAACTTCAAATTAAATTTCCTGCACCATGCAGAAAAATATTCACTACCTTATTAAAGCTGTGATCTAAGAACGGAAATCGTAATCTTGCAAAAAATGTACTTCTCACCTACCAAGACTAACCAACAACAAATCAAAAATAAAAAAAAATAATTTTCCCATCTGTGTATCTTATACTAAGCCAAATTAAGTACCACTTGTTTACCAAAAATTGATTTAAAATCATTTATTTTCTTTTTTTTTTTTTTGAACAAAAATTTGGTAAAAGATTTAAATAATGTATGTCAATTTTAGATGAATAACAATAAAAATAAGGCAAAAACTTTTCATTAGACGTGAGTGCACTTTTCAAATGCTAGATCATTTCAATCAACTCTAATAAGCTTAGACTTTTAAAGACAATTTTTTATGAAATATAATGAAAATTGTTGAAATATGATTTGTGAAAAATTCAAAATAATAATTAGTGCCTGAAATTAGTTCAATTTCCAAACTAGTCGACACAAAATAGTATTTGAAAATTTGTAGTTATTATTTCGAAATATAGTTTGTAAAGAATAAAGAACAAGTTAAATTTGTACAAGAGTCCAATTCTTGAAAGTCACAAAAGTATTCGAATAAAAAATCAGTGGCATTGATTCACAAATAGTAATTACACACTTCAATAAAATGCTATCTTGATTGGTTTTTTTTTTCTTTAAATATTATTATTATTATTTCCAACGCATTGTTGCGATTATAAATTTTGGTATTGTTAAAAAAGATGAGTGACAACATATTAATTTGATTCCTACAAAAAAATTAAGTGTCAAACATGTTTTAATATACATAAGTAATATCATATATAAAAATATTTACGTGCTTATCGATTATATTGCCGTTTTGTCAATCCATTAAGAGCAACAAATACTTTTCAATGGGACAAAGACGTACGTGACACGTAAGGTAAGTAATATCGTTAATAATTTCATAACACTAATGTATGTACTTGCGGATTTAGTTATGTGTAAATATCAACTTAATGAAATGATTGAGGGATTTATACAATTCAAGCCTGAGAATGAAGACAAGCCCGCACACCGTTGCTTTGCTCGTTCATAATTTCAATCAATAACTACGCTCATTGAATATTTATCGATTTATGGAAAAATCGAAAAATATCATACAAAAATTATTACGTGCAAAAATGCTGCGTTAACCAACCTTTTTATTGAAAACCAGTCAAGTTTTATCGAAAATAAATGTTTTACAATTGGAATATTTTTTGAAGTGAAAACTTCTTTAGCATCGTTGTGACTTGAATTTTTTGAAACGGAAACGGAAAATGACAATAAAAAGAGAAACATATACATAAATCTATAAGATCTGACATGAGAGAGAATGAGGTAGGAAACATAAGTATTTCTTATGGTTGTACGCGCCTGCGTATTACGCTACTTGAGAATGGTTTTCATAGCGACCAATAACAACCACCTTAAATTGCTTATTATAATTGTGAGCATAAATATTTCATTATTTTAATAAAAATAATTTTCAAGTTTAACGTAAATAAATACGGATTATTGCCATGATTATCAAAAAAAAAAGTTAAGAAAACAAGACAATAAAGATGTCAAAAGGTTCAACAGAACGTGTTCGTGAATTTCGGGCACGCCGAAAAGCATTATTAAATAAGAAAAAGAATAGTTCTTATACGTTTAATAACGATTTGACTGTGCAAAATAGTGAAAATGATGCTAGTAAGTACTAAAATATTTTCTTATCGCATATTTCGTCCTTAATCACGAAATTTCAATAAAATAAAGCGCTAATGTAAAATTTATTCTGATATCACATAATATAACGAACTGTTTTTCAGGTGCTATTCAAATGAATGTATAACCGATTCCTTAGGTACTCACAATTTCGTCGAAATAAAGTTGCTCATGAAGAATTTCGTTAAAAATTTTAACACTTTGTTCGGTCCTAATATTAGTGGAAAGCTAGAGGCCATTTCGTACAAGTATAAAAGTGATCAATTTTTGAATTTAGACGGCTACTGATCACAAAATATATACTTAAAAAAAATACGATAGTTAAGTAGTTCAAGTACCCCAAAAACTATCCTATTTTGTTATTAAAATCCAAAAAAATTACTTTATTAATTAACTAATATCCTCTTGAATGATTACCTAAGATTCAAGTGCATGTAAGTAATGCATTGAGCCTTATTGCACTAAATTTCAAAGATATTTTTTTTTTCTAATAGATGTAAGTAGTTATTAACTGGAGACTTGAATTTGAGCTTTGTGATAACAAGTTTTCGAAAGTGAACAATTTTTGGAATCTTTTTGTGGCAATCATTGTACAGAGATCAAAAGTTTTGAGCTTTTGATTTGATCTTAATCTAAAATTGCTTTAAATAAGCAGCTCAAAGACCAATGTTGTATTTTGAAAGTGGCGTAAGTTCATTTCAAGGACGGTCTATATGGTGATTCTTCTTGTAACTAGAACAAAGTATGTTAATGATTTAACTGCTAAGTTTTGACAAATTACTGATTTTAGTTGTCAACAAAAACGCCAATTATTCCCTCCTCCTTAGTATCTTATGTTCCTATGGTTAAAAATATTAATACGATAGGGATTGATCTTGAAATTGACTTAGCTCACTTTCAAAATAAACGGAGCATTTCATTGAATAAGAAGACAAAACTTTTTTGCTAAAAATTTTGTGAAATTAGCATCGAAAAGCGTAATTTGAAAGTCTGAGGAATAAGGTTTTTAAACATACCTGCTTCTAAAGTAATCAATTCATTGGTGGTTAAAACTGTTAACTACTTTAATAGATACTTCCATTGAAAGCTCTACAAAAAACTCAGTTTGAATTTCATGAATTTATTAGTTTATCAATATTGAAATACCTTCCTATATTTTTATAAAAAAAACATCTCATACAAAAAATATTGATTCCGTCAACTCTTCACTTAAGTCCCTCATACACGCACATGTTCGGTTCCGGTTTGGGAATTTAAAATTTCATAAAAGCTTTGGCAGCTTTTAAGGATAACATAAGAGGATATATTGACGTGCGAGATCGAACACATCGAACATAACATTAGGGTACATTTCAGCTTAGATTTTGCCAGTGACGAGAAACGAAGTTTCGATTTAGGGAACCGGGAGCTTTTTACCCAAAAAGTCCTGAGGGACGACTAACCCACTTAGGACTTAAACACATCGATATTCATCACTTTTATCATTCTGTTGTGATTTTATCATTCTCACGATCGATACGACCATATTTCCATTTGGCGAATAATTTAAAATTTTTTCAACGTGCATTATTAATTAAGTTGATGTTGTATTAATTAATGGGTATGTGTAATTAATTTTATTGTTTCAACAATTAGTTTGAAATGCCCGCGCTTGCCATACCTTTCTTATAAATATTTTTTTTTGTCGCAAGATTCAAGAATAAAATTAACGTACAAATCGTGAAAGAAAAAAATTATATATGAAATGAAAGATTTATGATGGCTTATCATAAATTCTCGACCACCAAGAAAATAATGTTGGTATTGAGCGATACTTAACGTTTTTTTTTTTCGGTTGTGTTTTCGATTATATTTTCATAAATTTATTGCAGAGAAATATTTAATTTTGCCAAGGCTTAAAAATTACACAGGTTGCCTCATTAGGAACAAAAAATGACGTCATACGAAGAATTTTGAAATTTGAATCAGTCTGAAGATATATACAAATTTCCTCTGGATACGTCACGTGACGCAATTTTGCTTGAGGGTAAAATCACCTTACGTCCAAACCAAAAAAGAGGTTGCCCCCCCATAAAGTGCATTTATCTTTGATTGAGTATTCGAAAACATAAGAAGTTAATAAAAAAAAAATTGCAGTTAATTTTAGATTCAATAATTTTTTGAAATTTTTTTCAAAGATAATCCTGATGGTTTGAGTTATTCGGTCAACGAATTTATAAATGTAAGCCAGTGGCGGCTTGAGGTTAAGAAGCAATGCTTCCATCATCATTTTTTCTGAGTTAAGAATTCAAATCATTTTAAGCTTAAAAAAATTTTACTCTTTGTTGAACTAATTTAAGCTTTAACTTTCTTTGTATTACAAATGAATTTCAAAATTCATTTCCCTTGATATCCAAATATCTTAGTTTTATGAAACTTTTCCACTCAATCAATTGGAAAAATTGGGTTCAAACTTCACAAGGTTTATAAATTACACAGGTTATCTCATTAAAAAAAAAAATGACGTCATACGAAGAATTTTGAATTTTGAAATTTGAATCTGTCTGAACAATTATACGAATTTTTTCTGAATAAGTCACGTAGCGCATGAGGCCACCTGTGTATTTTATAAACTTTGCAAACTTCAAAATTTTTAGCACTGAAATTTGTTAAAAAATGTTGTTGTTCAAAATCAATTACCTCAGTAATACTGAGGTATGGAATGTTCAATGATGATAAACAAATCACAATGACCTACAGGTGATCCAAAATAGAGTTTTGAGAATCATCACTAAAGCTCCATGGTATGTGGAAAACAACCAAATTCATTTCAGAACTTCCATATCCTTGCATATCTGTATAACATAATTTCTTCATGTTTGAGCAACCTCTTTTTCCAACTCAAAATGGACGATCAGTTATCAGGGGAAAAATATATCCACTCGGGAGTACCTTAAGGATCAATCCTTAAGGTCCAATCCTTTTCAATCTGTATGTTGCAGACTTTCTGTCACTAGACCACTTTATAACCTCATGGTACGCGGATGACATCGCCATCATCAACCTGGACAATGATCTCCAAAGTGCCGTTCAAAAAACCCAGCAGTCTATCAACCATCTACCTTTCTAGTTCAATAGATGGAAATTCTTATAATTCCTTCTAAAATCGTCGCCAAAATTTTCTCTCTAAGACGTTTCTCCAACCAACTGGAGCCTATCGAGCTGGATCACATGGAAATTCCGTGGAGTGAGAAAAAAACGCCTGTTACATATCTGGGCATACTTCTGGACTCGAAATTAACATGGCAAAGTCACATTTCAAGTAAAATCAGAGAAGTCAACACTCGACTCATCCAATAATACCCACTTATCAACAGAAGGTCTCATGTAAGTATGGAATATTCAATGATGATATACAAATCAGTCATTAGACCACTTCTTGCATACTCTTGCGCCATCTGGCTTCTATCTTCAAAGAAAAATCACAATGACCTACAGGTGACCCAAAATAGAGGCTTGAGAATCATCACTAAAGCTCCATGGTATGTGAAAAATAACCAAATTCATCACGAAATGAACGTCCCATACATAAAAGACTTTCTAATCCAACTCACAAGGAATTTCCTTAACGGCCAAGAAAATTGTTCTAGTGCAGTAAAACTAAGCTTGGAGGAAACTATAAGTCAAAGAAGATTGAAGCGGAAACTCCCTCAAGAGCTGCAAGAAATATCAGTTGCTTGACCATAGGTCAAGAACAATCATCAAATAAAAAAAAAAGACAGGGGAATGAGTTCGACTCCTCTAGTTACTTAAACCCCGTTAAAGACCAATTGCCTGTTATCACCACCATGATATAGCAGCAAATTGCTGAACTAGTGCAAATTACATAATAGTCCACAAAAAAAAAGTTTTAATTAGATTTAACCTTCCTATGAGAATGTAATTTATTACCAATTTATCTGACAAAAAAATCATATTACCTGAAAAATAGCTTTGATGATCATTTTAAATATCTCGTTAAAATCAATGGAGAACTTAACTTGTCTTTTTAAATATAATAATTAAATTGTGGGCAATAAGGACGAAGTTTCTTGTGGAATCTTATTTATTTTATCGCCAACGTTTCGTCAGTTATTCCTGACTTCTTCAGGGCTCAAAATTTAAAAATTTAAAAATCGACTCATCGATTGATTATTATTATTATAACATGTGTGTTTGTATTTTTTCAATAATATTTTTTAAACATTTTTTTATTTATCAATACCAAATTGTATTCTTGGTCTGTTGTTCTACCAGTTGGGTCATTTTACAGCTTATTTTTATGACATTTGTGGAGTAATTTTTAAATTTTGAGCCCTGAAGAAGTCAGGAATAACTGACAAAACGTTGGCGATAAAATAAATAAGATTTCACAAGAAGCTTCGTCCTTATTGCCCACAATTTAATTATAATATTTAATTGTTTATTATTTAATTAAAATCCGTTTTACTGCTATTAAAGCTTCAATCATTTGCAGCGTGCTGTATATGGAGGACAATAATGCATTTTTCGACTGCATTTGTGGATGGTGATTCTATTTATGAATATTTTTATCGAAAGGCTATTTTTCTGATCTGATCACCTATTTAACCACTTTTCTCCCCATCAAATCTCACACATTTTCAATGGAGTTCAAATCAGGGCTACTACCCTAGAGTAAGGTAATTGGGGTAGTAATCAAGACCCTTATTCAGAAAGTATATTTTCTAAAACTCTTTACTACTTTTAATAATGTAAAAAGTAAATAGTATCAAATCTAATTTAGTAGAATACATACAATTGGAAAGAATCTTAAATGCATTTAATAGTCCAAAAAAAAAATCAATTTATATCAAATAAAAAAGGTCCATAAAACTTTTAAAACGTCAATTCATCAAATTTTTAAAGAATTTCCACCCTCGACTTTCATTCTTTTTTAAAGGATAAATGCCACATGATTGATTTATGTACCCTCATTTTTTTTCTTTGATTTTTGATACACTAAGTACTACCTACTAAGTACACTAAGTACTAGTTTATTGTTATCTTAGTTTTATGCTGAACAGCGAAAATTTATTTATTTGTGTAATTTGGCTTTGAACAACATGCATTGTTAATATGTTTTAGTTCTCCTGAAGAAGTTGGAAATAAATACCAAATTTGAAAATTTAACGTCTTATTATTTGAGTCCAAGTTCCCAAGAACATTATTAAATACTAAGTACTACTTTTTCAACTACCAGTAGATAAGACAAGATTTAACCTGGCTTTGAAAGTGCATTATATTCCAAAAAATTTACAAAAATATTTGATTTTCTTCCCAGCATCTGATGCTTGGCTTTACTCCAAATTGTCAAATAAAACATAAAATATTCAAAAAACCAGTTTTAGCATTTCCATTTTTTGTACTACTTTCGCTTTATTTATCCAGATTTTTAAAATTTTGCAAAAATTTTTGCAAAAAATTTAGCATTTTTTTGGATCTTGTGATATTTCATAAAGCTGGGTTATATTCTTTCATCGAAATTATAACCAGCAAAGGACATAGGACGATAAGTATAGTGAATCGGCCCCAGAAGGGTATTTGGTTCGTAATTTCAGGGTATGTTGGTACTATTAAATACAATAATTCGGCAAGTTTCAGATTCCTACTATGTATTCCCGTTTCTTCAAAAATCGAAAAAAGCTGGAAATCAGAAAAAAAATATTTCTCAGAAACTTGTGGATTGATTTATTTAAATTTTGGATATGTTATAGGGGCTAACAGTAGCTTCTAGAAAAAAAAAGAGCTTTCTCGGTTTTTAAGATCCTTGCAAAAAGAGAGCTTTTTCTTTTAGTTTTAATTTTTAACCATGATACAATTTTTTTTGCATATACGAAACTATTTTTTTGTAGATCCCCATCCAATTTCCTTTAAAGTTATGGGTTTTTTAAATTTTAAAAAACGGTAAATCATTCAAAAAAAAAAAATTAAAACCAATTTTTTTTACCCAAAAATCCATTTATGTAATAGACTAAAACAGAACTTACTCGATTACTACACGAGTGCAAATGACAGAAAATATTAAAAAAAATAATATGAAAACCATTGTTCTCTATTAAATGAATTCAATCGTTATTATAAAAATTATTTGGCACTATTATGATTAAGTTTGCATCAAGTGTTATCTTATATATTAAGATTGCTATGCCTTTAAGATTACAAGTTGTAATATGCCTGGAATGGTTGAAAATGAAAGGCACTTATTTTTTTTCTAGAAGCTAATATAGTTTTTTAAAATTTAAAGACTCATAACTTTAAAAGAACTTGGATGGGGAATTCGAAAAAAATAGTTTTGTAGTTGTACCAAAATTGTAACTATGATAGTTAAAAATTAAAATTAAAAGAAAAAGCTCTCTTTTTTCAAGGATCTTATAAACCGATAAAGCTTTTAATTTTTTTTATAAAAGCTACCATCAGCCCCTCTAACATATCCAAAATTCAAATAATCGATGTACAAGTTTCTGAGAATTTTTTTTTTCTGATTTCCAGCTTTTTTCGATTTTTGAAGAAACAGTAATACATAGGGATCTGAAACTTGCCGAATTATTGTATCTTAATAATACCAACATATCCTGAAATTATGAACCAATTACCCTTCTGGGGCCGATTCCCTATACTTATCGTTATGCATGGAATGGTTGAATATGAAAGGCACTTATTTTTTTTCTAGAAGCTAATATTGTTTTTTTTGTAAATTTAAAAGACTCATAACTTTAAAAGAACTTGGATGGGGAATTCGAAAAAAATAGTTTTGTAATTGTACCAAAATTGGATCATGGTTAAAAATTAAAATTAAAAGAAAAAGCTCTCTTTTTTCAAGGATGTTAAAAACCGATAAAGCTTTTAATTTTTTTTCTAAAAGCTACCATCAGCCCCTTAAATATATCCAAAATTCAAATAAATCGATTCACAAGTTTCTGAGAAATTTTTTTTTATCTTATTTCCAGCTTTTTTCGATTTTTGAAGAAAGGGTAATACATAGAGGTCTGAAACTTGCCGAATTATTGTATCTTAATAGTACCAACATACCCTGAAATTATGAACGAATTACCCTTCTGGGGCCGATTCCCTATACTTATCGTCCTATGTCTTTTGTATTTGATGATACAATAGTTATTGGCAAATAGGCCTTGTTGCAAGTTTAAGTGAGTAAACCTGGAATGATATCCATCATAATTTACCAATGGTTCAAATGCTGCTAATTCAAATATATTTTTGGTCTAAAGTTTTTCCTGCTCAACAATTGAAATTTTCTCATTTTACCACGAGCCGCCACTGAGTTGCGAACTCTGGTTATGTTTATGTGCTATTCGTTAAGTTAGTAAACGCATAAAATCAGAAAAACCGGTCGAACGACATTATCGAAACGCACAATCCATCCATCGATAGATTGAATATGTGCGTTTGTCGCACAGTAATTCGAATAAAACGTTCAGAGATGGCAAAATTGTAGTTTTCAGAATTTTATTATAGATCGATAGATTTATACCTATGCCATTTATTGATTTATAATTTTTTTCTAGTTGTTTTTTTTTTTTTTTTGTTTCGATTAAAATAGAATCGAGTTATACAAGAGAAATTAATTGTTCTAACACGAGAACGTCGCTCTATTAATTAAATAAAATTTTCACGCTCTCCTCATAAAACTAGTTTTGCACTGATTTTTTTACATTTATATTGAATCTAATGGTAAATTACGGTTCATTGTTATACTAATTTTTAATTATTTGTTTTTGCAACAGTAACATTGTAATATCAAATGTCAAAGTTGACAAAATCTATCAAAATCTATTATCAGATATATTTAGTAGACTAATTCAAAAAAAATGATGATTTTTTTTTCTTAATTGTATCGAAAATATTGTTGGGAATGACAAAAAAAAAAGTCCTGTGAAAGTTTAAGCTTTTAGTATTAATATTAAGAGATGCCACATCGCAAATTTCGATTTTCCATTTAAATAACATGGGAACAATATTCTCTTGCACTTTGGAATTTTATAGCCTACGTTGGTGACAATATTTCGGAATGACCAAGGTATATTCTTTAAGAAAATTGAACGATCTACAAAAAAGGTCATAAAACAAGTTTTTGATATATTTATTCCTTCGAAAGTTATTCGAGGTCAAAGTTGAACTAAAGAGAAAATTTAATATTTTTTCAATTTTTTGACGCAACCATCAATTTTATAAGAAAATTTTATAGGACTTTTTTTGTAGAACACTTTTTTGTCTATTACTTATCTTTATAAAAGTTTTTGATATTTTTCACAGGTCCTAAGTTATTTATTGAAAATAAAAAATGTTTAAAATATAATAATTCAAGGAATTTTCTGTTTAATGCAAATAACTTAGAACCTGTAAAAAATATCAAAAACTCTTATAAAGATAGGTTATAGAAAAAAGTGCCCTACATAAAATGTCCTACAAAATTTTCTCATAAAATTGATAGTTGCGTCAAAAAATTGAAAAAATATTAAAATTTCTCTTTAGTTCAACTTTGACCTCGAATAACTTTTAAAGGAATAAATATATCAAAAACTTGTACAAGACCTTTTTTGTAGATCGTTTAATTTTCTACAAGAGTATACCTTGATCATTCCAAAATATTATCACCAACGTGAGCTATAAAATTCCAAATTGCAAGAGAATAGTGTTCCCATGTTATTTAAATGGAAAATCGAAATTTGCGATGCGGCACTCTTAATATTAATATTAAGAACTTAAACTTTCATAGGCTTTTTTTTGTCGATCTCAACAATGTTTTCGATATAATTAAGAAAAAAACAATTCATCATTTCTTTTTGAATCAATGTAATATATTTAAAAGAAAGTCGTGTTAGTTACACTATTTATAACTCAAGAACGGCTGGACCAATTTTCATGAAATTTTCTATGTATATTCGGTAGGCAAGGGAATACGAAAAAAAGTATATTTAATACTTCTAGAAGATTAAGATGTCCCTCGATATCTTCTGCAAATTTGTACGCTTACTTGCCTATATACTATTTGTAATCATTCATGCCTGTGATTTATTTTGAAAAACGTTTAGCAACGTTTGAATTTGGCATTTTTATTTATTAATTTTTTTGTTATTTACATATTTTACATAATATTTGTTGTAATATGGAACAATTGGGGAAATGCAGCGGTGAACCTACTGGGTTATGTTGTGCTGGTGAAAAAGTAAAATTGCCCCAATTGGTCCCATCACTAGATCCATTAAGCTCATTAGTTTATGGGATAGGAAATTATTGTAAGAATTCCTTGGCCAATATTCAAAAACTAAATAGTAGTTTACAAATTAAGTTGTTTCGCCCATAAAACAAATATGTTTAAGGAAGTACTATAGAAAACAGGAATATTTCCAGTAAGCTTCCAGTCCCTGATTAATAGCGATCTTTGGATCGAATTGGCCAAAAAAAAAAACAATTCAATTTTGAAGGACCCAAATAAACAAATACAAAAATATGTTTAAAATATCTATGTATATCTTTAAACTCATATATAGGTGAGAATTTAAGGATTTTTCGTATGCATATGAGTTTTAACATGCTTGGTGTTTTTAAGGTTGTAGATTTAAATAAGTAAATTGCAATGTATATTAATTAAATTGTTAATAATTATTGTTTTTATTAGTAATTTAATGATTAAAATGTAGGAATATTACCGATATCAATTGATTTTCACAATTCAATTTTAGGTGGAACGAAATTAACCGGGTCCTCTGATATTTGATAAAAAAAAATATTTGCATATAACATAATCAAGTGCATATCAATCGTAACGCAGGCAATTGGTAAAACGCTTTATTTTTAAAAGTATTAAATATTATTACTATACATAAAAGAATTTAATAAACCCATGAAATGAAATTTGAAATTAAGTTTGTAAAAGCATTTAAAATATTATTAAATTGTACATATACGAAAAAATTAAGCACATGCTCAACTGTTGATATGAAATACCATAGTACAAGCTTGAAGGCCAAAATGTGAGAATGGCAGCTTTAAATATGTCGTTTAAGGAATTTGGAACCAGTTTGAGGTATTTATTATTTGTTGTCAATTATAAATACATTAACATCTCTCTCCAATTCCATAAATGAAACCTTTGAATCTTTTTTTCGTTCGGATTTTGGCCTTCAAGCTTCTATTATGTTATTTCATATCAACAGTTCGGAACAGGTAGGAAATTCTTTGCAATTTTAACACCAGCTTGGAATTCAGCCAGTTTTGGTCCCAATATTGATCATTATGGATCAAAGGTCGATAATTCGAACGTAAATTTCTGTCTACCTGCATTCTTTCGTACGATTAATAATAACAGGTTTATTTATTTTGATAATATTTTGTTTTCAGGTACATCTTAGGTGTGTTTCGCCAAAAATAATTATAAAGGTCACAAACAGGTCTAATCTAAATCGTTAAACCAATATTTTATTCTGGTTTTACTTTTGGTTCCAATTTAGAGACAGTTTTAATGTTTTGATAGAAACTTTGTAATTAAGTTCAAATAATTTCTCTTCGGAAGAATAGGTTGCCTATTAACGTTTAATTATTAATAAAAAAAGTTCTATTTAGAAGATGCCCGATTAAAATTATTAAATGGACATCCATTAATTGGATATAAATTGGACTCTTTAATTTAATATCTATGTTCTTTTTAAAGATATCAAACAATCAGCATATTTCCAAAATTAAAATATTTTTTACCAAAGGTATTGAAAGCTCATAACTCGGTGCTTTTCCGTATATACCAAACCCATTATATGTCATAGAACCTTCAATAAACCATGCCTGATTTTATCAAGAATTTAGAATCCTTTTATGAAAATGTTTAATTTAGGAAGTAACCATAGGAAACGAACCATAATTTAATTTTGTGGATTTTGTAAGACTAAGAACTAATTCCAAATTTTTGATAAAATTTCACCATTTCTTTATATCCACAAAGAAAAGGGTTCTAATTTTGATCCAGAAACTTTTATGAAATAAAACATTGAAGTTAGAAAAATATGGGATAAATACTTTTACACTAAAATTGAAACCAAATATTTATCTTCCCTGTTAAAATGAGTCTCGACTCGAAAATTGTTACGGTTTCTTTAGAGATTCAAAATAATTAATTGAAACTTTGTCTAAAATTTGCTTGCATTCAATTCCGGAAAATCGAGGAAAATCGTAGGGAAATTTCGTTATTACAAAGATTCTTTGAAAAAATGTTTAATCGTGAAAAATTTTTTGGTTAAGAAGTTTTAAGGTTTAGTTTGCTGGAAATAATTTTTTAGTTATATATTTTTTTGCACTTTCTTAATTTTTTTCGGAAAATAAAATAAAATTTCTTCCAAAATGAAAGTATTTCTGACAAATTTGGCTCAAAATAGTAATTTTTCAGCGAAAATTTATTTATTTGTGTAATTTGGCTTTGAACAACATGCTTTGTTATTATGTTTTAGTTCTTCTGAAGAAGTTGGAAAGAAATACCAACGAAACGTTGTGATGATTTTAAAATGTTAAAATTTGAAAATTTTAACATCTTAGTAATAGTACTAAGATGTTGATGATTAATACTTAGTAATTAATAATGTTCTTGGGAATTTAGACTCAAATAATAAGATGTTAAGTTTTCAAATCTTCTCAACGTTGCCTTGGTATTTATTTCCAACTTCTTCAGGAGAACTAAGACATAATAACAATGCATGTTGTTCAAAGCCAAATTACACAAATAAATTAATTTTCGCTGTTCAGTATAAAACTAAGATAACAGTGTTAAAAAATATATAAAAAGAATCTTATTTTTTTTAATTTTAATAAATCTTAGTTTTATACTGAACAGCAAAAATTAATTTATTTGTGTAATTTGCTTTTGAACAATATGCATTGTTATTATGTCTTAGTTCTCCTGAAGAAGTTGGAAATAAATACCAACGAAACGTTGAGATGATTTGATAATTTAACATCTTATTATTTGATTCTAAGTTCCCAAAAACATTATTAATTACTAAGTACTACCTTTTCAACTACTCGTAGATAAGACAAAATTTAACCTGACTTTGAAAGAACATTATTTTCCAAAAAAATTACGGAAATATTTGATTTTCTTCCCTGCATTTGATGCTAGGCTTTACTCCAAATTGTCGAACAAAATATAAAATATTATAAACAAAGATACTTTTTTCGGAAAATACATTAAAATTTCTTCCAAAATGAAAATATTTCTGACAAATTTGGCTCCAAATAGTTATTTTTCTTCATAACATTGATTTTTATCGTTTGAAAAGTGTAAAAAAAGTTGGAATATCTAAGGGATGAAAAAAAAGCGAAGCGATGGTACGGCTAACGTGTCAAAATATTTAGGGAAAATATATTTGCAAGTGAAAAGGGCAAAGTGTTTGCAAAGAAAAACAAAATGCAGGAATGGATGGAATTCATATGAATTGAATGGAACCGGTATAACGCGTTCCTAAGGGATGAAAAATGGGGATGGAAAATGAAAATCCATGTCATGTTTGTGTCAGTCAAATATTTTCCATACATAAAATATAAAATAAAATAAAACGTTCAACGGTTTTGTATTGTGTCGACATTTGGGCAATTTCATTGTATTTAATGTCTGGATGAAACATGACGCCTGACGTACCATACTGAATATTTTATGATGCGAAAAATTTTTCGAGACTGCTGCTTGTTTTTATTATAATTTAATGAGTTAGTGTCATTGGCTGGGATAATAAAGTTAGTTTTCCCAATTCCCGACGTCTCCCCGGGCCCGAGCCACATTTAAAAGCACCACCAAAGTCACCGACAACAATCCTAATTTTGTGCAGTCGTTGCGGCGTGACAAAACCACCCCAAGTGTATGTTACATCATCCCCATTCCCCGGGCTAATGTCCCTTCGTTAACATCGTCTTATCGCCCGTTCCCGTGGCTCAATCCTCCATCAGCCACCAGAAGAAACATCAGCTCGTCTAAGTAACAACAAAACTCCCACATTTGTTCAAAGCCGATTCCGAACGCCGCCACGTCCCGCGGGACTCCGGGACGCCCTGCCACCACCACCCCACCGGTGATGAGTTGGAGCTGGTTAGTGAACGGACCACAACATTGTAATAATAAAACAGGAATTCTCATCCCCCAAAATCCATCGCCCGTCTTCGCATGTCTTTTTCTAACTTGCGTCTAACAATAAATACATATGTACGAGATTTTCTCTCCCACTTTCGCGTTCCTTTAAGGTAAATGCAATTATTTTTAAATCTCCCGCGACAAAGTGCTACTCATTACGTCACACCGACGAGAAACTTGGGAATAAATGTCGAGCTTTTGCAGCTTTTTTTCCCCCGAAAAAATCCAGACAACCTTTCGAAGTCCAAGAAAGTTTGTACTTAAGGGGGGAAGCTGGTCTAGAATTTTGAAGAAACCGAAATTTTTTTTTGTCTTAAAAGGTACTTTAGGGTCTTAAAAATAACATACCAAAGGATGGATGCCGGCAAAAATGTCTAAATGCCCAAACTTTCGCAGATTAAAGGTATATACGCATTTAATATGATTTTATAGTACTTAAAACTTTAAACGCGTTTTTCTCGAAATTACTTTTTTTGAATTGGCCGAAGACATAACTCGAGCAAATCTTCACCGATCTATACGAAATTTTCACAGTACATTTGAAATACCTTTCTCCGGAGTCGTACGAAGGATTTTTTTTTTATATTGCATAGTTTTTTTTTTAATCAACAATTTTGTCGTATTTTTATAGTGAATATTTTAATGTTTTGTTCAAACGTGTACCAATTCGCGAAAAAACAAAATATCGAAAAAATCCTAAGTACGTCTCTTGCTGTTGTTATATAGAAACTAAAAATTTTCAGGATTTTGTTCCAGGACCAAAATTAAGGAGGTTACATCTTCGGCCATGGACCCGTCTAAAAAATGAGGCGCCTCCGAAGAAATGCTGGACAGCCGCCATTTTGAATTGAATTGACACGAAAAAATTTGTATGTGTATATTAAAACCTAAATTATAAAACCTTTTCCACAGATTTTCGATTGATCTTTTTGTTGAGTCACAAAAAATTCATAAATTATGCCCATTTTTTCACGCTCTAGACCAGCTTCCCCCCTTAAGTTCTCAATCACATAAACCATGACGAGTACCTTTTACTTCGTTTGAGTGACCCTTAATTGAACCATTTTAAAGCCAAAATTCCAGAGTGAAGTCAAAGGATGTTTCATTGAATTTTCTATTATTCCTGTGGGGGATAGGTTTGCAGTTATATCGTAATAATTTTCACGGAAAACTTTTTGATTCTCTCCAGACATTATGCATCAATAAGTCGACAGAAAATGGATATTTCATCCTTGGCACATGCTAAAGACAAATGGCTGTCAGACTCCAGAGATCTCCAGGGATCGATTCGTTCATCTCCCCCTCCTGGCCGCGCGCTTGTCGCGCACCCATCATAAACAAATTCATCGTCCGAGTTGAAATAATTTTCCCGTCGAAAATGAAATAATTTATGAAAAGTTGTTTCCGAGAAATATTTGATATTCCCCCAGGATATTCGGGACGAACGAAAGTGGGCAATTCAAATAGCCGGTCTTCGGATATCGTTCCACTTATGCGAGCTGACCCTGCATGAAATTTATTCCCTGTATGTTGACTTGACCGACTCCCCTTTGACATTGGTGTGCGATGTGGCAAGAGGGTTGAAAATGGGGAAGGAGAATGCTATTTCAATACACTTTGGGCAGGAGAAAAAAATGCTATCGGACAATCAAACGAGAAATGAACGAGTCGGGGAATCCGGGAATGATCCTTTCATTTCAATCGTGAAATATATTTTTTACGATTGAATGAGGCGCTGGCGTCGATAGCGCGTGTATCGATTCAAACGGGAAAATTGCTAACGATAACATTTTATTGATACACATCCTCTATTCAGACACTCTATCCCTCTATTTATCTCTGGATATACCTATGAAGTTCGTTTTGATTTCATATTTCTCTTAAAAAACGATATTGTGCAATTGATTTTGGAGTTGATCTTTTAATAAAAAGCTTCAAAGCTGATTTGTACTACAACAGTATTGTATGGTTTTATTTTCCTTAAACCAATTTTCAGCCCTTATTATTGACTTAGGTCTGGTATTTTCACATCTAGATAGTGACATTTGTCTTCCAGATAAAATTTTAACCGGAAGAGAGAGAAAACATGCGTATTTTCACATAAAAATAGTCATATCTTCAGGATAAAATTAAACTATCTTTTAGATTGTTTCTTCAGTACTCAGACTTCGAAATAGTCTTTTAATTTAAAAGACTAGTAGTTGCCCGTTGCATTCGCAACTGAAGGTTTTATCTTAATAAAATGTTTAATATGAGATAATGTAGAGTCAATCAACAATCGAAATTTTAAATTTAATAATCAAAGGGTTGTTAATATAAAAAAAAAGTTTATCTAAAATTATATTAAAATATAAAATAAAAGTGTTTTTTTTAATATCATTTAAATAACGTCATTTCACTAAATTAAAATGAAAGTTTAATACTTATGTAGTATTTATACCAAATAAGCGATTTTAAATTTTGGTTCGTTTTTGAACAACCAAACTTTTTAAAATCTATTTTTTTATGAACCAATGGTTGTGATCTGGACTAATTATATATTCGGCTGAAAAGCATATAGGTAGCAATTTTTTGCCATATATTTCACTGTCAATTCAAATATAAAATCTTCGATACTAATTTTTTTTTGGTATTTAGAATTTGAAAACCAATTATTATTATTGAAAATAAATAAAATATTCGAATTTACTTCCACGCTTTCCACCGATTTCCAACAATTTTGTATGTACAACGTGCAAATGTGCGAAATCGAATAGCTTTTTAGTCATGTTAACTAACATAAAGAAGGTCATTATTTTTTTTCGTTTTACATTGTATTTTCAAATATGAGTGCACATTTGTGTCGATGAAATTTGGAAAGTGTTTTCCTCATACGATGCAGATATATAATAAGAAAGGGTTTTTGAAAATTTCTCCCCTAAAAGAGTGGAAAACGGTAGCAAAGTTTGTAAGGGATTACGTTTAATAAGCAATCCAAATTTCAAATTTAATAATCAATCAAAGTCCGTTAAAAGCAAAACGTTATTACTGGTTAATATAAAACAAAGTTGATTTATTATTAGAAACAAAAACTTAGGATCTGCTTAAAAATTTAAACTCTGATAAGTAGATATATCTAAAAAGGTTAAGTTAAGTTTATAAGTGAGCATTATGTTTTTTGGTTTTCACATATTGTCAACCTGAAAATCCACTATTTGTATTCACAAATAAATACATTAGAGAGTGAGTACCCTTACCAACGTTTTGAATGTGTAAGTGGGGATAACAGAGCGCATGCGCATAACCCATTCTGCACGGACGCACGGCAAGGTAGCCAATTTATATATATGATAGAGCATACATTGCCTTTTTATTGTTTTTGCGCAATGTTAGTGCTGTCAAACTTAAGTGAAGCGAAAAAAAATATATTATGAAATTGCAAGAATTTTCGGCCTATTTGGAGATTTATGATTTTATTAGATAAATATATTGGTGTATATTATCTATGTAAAAATTAAATAAGCATCAATTTCATGTAATGATAAGTCAACAATATTAATCAGTTACTTTGTTGATATATTACAGTTATAAATAAAAGTAGAAATAGTTGCTATGGATGATTTGGAATTGCTCAATGACCCTAAGGAAGAATTGGTTCAACCTATAGAAATTATAAATCCTGAACAACAATATAATGTAAGGCTAAGAATTGATCATTTTATGAAATGGACAGACCAATAATTTTTCCAATGATTTCGTTTTTTCAAAACTTACGGTCGAATTTATATTATTACAAATTGAAGAAACATGTGCAGTACTACACAATATAGCGATAGACCGAATGGAAGAAAATTTTGACACCGATGACAATTCGGACATGGAAGACAATATTCTTCCAGAAGAACAGGAAAGAAATGTTGAAATTCATAATGATTTTTCCGCAGAACTTTTTATTGATTATTTTAGGAATTTATTGCATCAATAAACCGTTTAACTAGAAATAATAGAATCAATATATATTTGTACTATGAAAATAAAAATGTGTTATTTAATAAAAGTATATAAAATTATACATTTTTTAATTGTTTTTTCTTAATAGAAATTTCAATATCCATAAGTTTAATTTTCTTACGATGCATTTCTTCTGCCCTCTTCTTTTTTTGATTAATATTATGAATTTGATTCATTAAAAGTTCGGTTCTAAGGTCAAAAATTTTATTTAATTTTATAATTCAACAAATGAACTTCTTCATTATTGAAATTTGGAGCTGGGGTTCGTTTTTTCTTAACTTCGTTAGACATTCTAAATTATATGTTATTAATTTGCAGAACGAATATTTTTATATTTCATATTCAGTATAAGAGGCAACTACAAAACTTCAATTTTTTACACAAGAATGGTGTCTCTTTCTAACGCCTTTGATTTGGCTATCAACTTGTCTTTGTTTATCAATATATTGTTTCTTACACTGGCTTATCCATAAACTGTCTTTACTTTTCTATTCTTTTTTATAAGATATCACGCAAATAACTAACCGGAGGTTTGTTTTGGTTGATAATACAGTTTTGATTTATCGGACAGATAAAATATTATCTAATAGATATTTATCATGGAGATAAAGCCTACCTATACTGAAGTGAAAATACTGGGCCTTAAAAAAAATTTTTATCAACAATTTTTTGAATTATAAATATAATTTGATAAAAGTTTGGCCATCAAATCAATTATTCAAAAAGGAATCCAGGAGGAATTCAAAGTTCAAAGAACGAAGAATATTATCGGGAAAAAAATTTTAACTCAATTTCAAAAGAGAGCTTCTCTACAGAAAAGACAGACAAGGAAAGCACGACAATGACCCATGGCCAGCTTAACAGTTAGGGGATGAACTTCACCACTATTAATCATTCATGTTTCCATCTCGCTCACCAAATGCATTTTCGAAAAATTTTCCAATGAAATGCAAATATTAAGAAACGCTTTTCGAAGCAAGTGAGAGAAAGATCGCATGCTAAACGGAGAAACGCAAATGAGGTATTCACTGTCGACTTTTAAGGGTAGTTTAGTTGACGAACGAGTCATCGCTCCCGGAACCATTAATTTCCAAGTCCCGGACACATGAACACATTAAAGTGAGCCTTTAAAGTGAATATAAGTCTTGTTATAATATAAATTATTTAATCTCATTCTCGTCATCCCTAAATATACTGTACTACACACATATACACTCATAGTTATATATTGAGAGGGTGTCACTGTTTCTGGCAGGGTTTTTCTCTTAATCGGTTTAATAAGGAAATTTATTTTCATCCGAAAAAGAGAGTTTTTCCGCTTGTAATCCCGAAAATTAAGACCTTTTTCGGGTGAACTTTATTTATGGTCAATGTTTCCAATTTTTATTATCATCATCATCATCATCCTCATCCAACCCCTGCACTGATCTCTTTTTCAGTGAAAAATTTTCCCGTCCGTTTAAAAATTGAAACATTTTCCACGGCACCATCATTCTCTTATTTTCCATCGTATGTTTTCGAATGATTTAACGGTTGTCTGAAACGAATATTACGACGTACAAATATTATATACCGTGATAAAATATTGAAAACTCTATATTGAAAGGAAATGCCTTAGTCATAAATCAGGGAAATGGACGAACGGGATGGACAAAGTGGTGGGATAAGAGATGGAGCGAATTTGATATCATATCGTTTTACTCCCTTCTATTAGAACTTAAGTAAGACGGCCGTTTCGGGAAAATGGGGGCGACGGGGTGCGGTGGATGGAGGGTGGAACGGGATGATTTTGAGGATGGGGGGATGGTAACTCTCAACGATTTTACCTTGAATCGTTCCTGGTCACATTTGACTTATTATCTAATCATCTAAGAGCACATCAACCCTCCACCATTATGGATTATCATGACACCATAAATAAAATTTTCGAAATTTATTGCACATCTAAACAGCTAATGGAAGATGTGAGGATAGTTAATTTCACACGTTACCCCTGAATTGTTAAGGGATGAAAGTCGGGCTTGGCTTAATTATAACTAAAATATTTGGGAAAAATTTCGCACCCATATCGTTTTTTGAAGTTGAACTTTACAGTTTTCTTCCTTTAATCCCCACAGCATCATCTAAGGTATAAAACTCGATTTGATCAATGTGTATACAATAAATAAAAATCATACCATAAACATAAACTTAAACAGAAGTTCAAACAAAACTATTTGTAACGTATTGCCCAGATACGTATTTCGATTGCCAAGCAATCATCCTCAGTGGTCATAAAGTAGTTTGGATCACTCCGTAACTGCTTTGTGATGACTCCAAAACTGCTCGACACATCAGGATATTGTGAGTTCAGAAAATTCAATTATCTTCCTTATAATTCATTCGTTATATTCCTTAGGCAAAAAATTCATCATATTAAAGAAGTCCTCCAGTGGAAAGAAATTTTTCTTTACAGGCCCATTTCTGAAATCGAATTTTTCTCTTGCCCAAATCATGAATCTTCACAAATCAGTTACCGAGTGATCCAAACTACTTGATGACCACTGAGGAAGATTGCTTGGCATTCGAAATACGTATCGGGGCAATACGTCACAAATATTTTTGTTTGAACTTCTGTTTATGGTGTGATTTTTGTATATTATTATGTTAAATTTTACTACATAAATTGGACCACAATATATTCTTTATATTGTATACACAGTATAACTGTTCAAAGTCAGCGAAAAAATCGTATTTGGATCGATTGGATCAACTTAGAAAAAAAAATCAATTTGATATTCAAAAGAAACTATGCAAATAAAAAGTTCTAAGATTTGATATATTATTTTTATAAGTTATAAAAAAAAAATCATGTTTAAGGAGGTCCTTGGAATATAATTATAATTAGACAGGCTGTTTTAAGGACTAGCGAAACCACAAATCAGCTTCAAGCTGTTTTGGGAGACTAAAAAAACCCTTAAAGTCTGACCATGAAAAATAAAAATAATTGGGATGAATTTCAGGGTTCAAAAATATTAAAGGCAACTAAAGGCCTTATGCCTTTCTCTGGTAAGGATCCGGATTATTATCTACAAGGCCACATCCAGCACTTGGTTTTACAAAATCGAAAAT
Organism: Sisyra terminalis; assembly: GCA_958496175.1. Classification (NCBI taxonomy): domain Eukaryota; kingdom Metazoa; phylum Arthropoda; class Insecta; order Neuroptera; family Sisyridae; genus Sisyra; species Sisyra terminalis. The sequence goes on along the minus strand of OY292278.1, from coordinate 47,544,706 downwards.
GAAAAATACCATCAAAAGATAGTTTTACCTATAAAAATCACTGAACAATGTAGAGGAACACCACCGTGAAAATAAAGGGATGATAAGACTACCACCCTTGAAATTAACAAGTCTAATATTAGATCTAGATCTAGGTCTTAAAAGAAAGTAGATCCTAGTAGAAATAGACATTAGAACCGACCCCTGGGCAATGAGAAAGTATTTGTATACAAAACTGTTACTGGAGTAGCATTTATAATAGCTTTAAAAAATCTTGCAATTTTAGAAGAAAAACATTTTCTAAATCGATTTTATATCAAAATTTGAAAAATTAAAAAAATATGATATCAGAGCTTTAGGTTAAAATACATTAAACAGGAACTACAAAATCTTTTGAGTTATAAAAAAAATGGTTTGAAAAAGTCAAGAAAAGTGAGCTTTTGATTATAATAAAAGTAAAGCTTTTAAGCTCGTTTTTAATTGACTATTACCGGTGTTAAAGGGTTGAAAACTCAGAAAAAAACGTTCTTTTTTATGAGGCCAAGTATGGACAAACTCAAAAGATAGTTTTGAAGAAAATATTTTTCTCCATTTTTTCATACAAAATAAAATATTTGGGGGAAATGTTTCTACAGGTTTTGACCTAAAATTGCCCTCAAATTGATTTCTCTACGAACCAAAATTTCTTTCAAATTTTAAAAGCACTAATAAAGATAGAATTATAGTTTCGATCTACGTACGAAAAAAAAAATAAAGGCTGATTTTAAATTTGCTTAAAAAATAATAAGAAACTAATAATAAGTCCTTGAATAGTTTCAATCTTTTCTTTGATAGTTATTGCTAGGTTTTAAAACTGCTCCATATTTTGGTACTGGGCCTAGTGATCCAGTAGAGGCATAGGGAGATTCCTCCACTGAGAGTGATCTCCATCACGTCAACTCCGATCATCAAATCGGATTAAAGGACCTAGATCCTGATGGCCTATTTATATATAAAAAAAATATTTTGGTTCTGAATTACTACCTTCAACGCATCTTCCAACCCTCTCGTGGTTTACTACGACTCGTTTTACATCTTTCCAAAAAATTTAAAAAAAATAGAGATTTTTTTTTTCATGGAAAAGAGCAATTATTTCAAAGATTTTTAATTGGAAAAATTCGAGAAAAGTGAGCAGTTGATTTCTTTAAGATTAAATAAAATTTCCCCCCTTTTACAAAGGGGATTTATTAAGTAGGTATTTTATTTCGGATGAACGAAAAGCTTTCACTGGCGGTTCTAATGGGAGAGGAGATTGTATATTTTTTATGACCATTAGATCCATTAATTAAATGTTTTTCTGCAATAAATTTTCCAACTTCTTAACTATGGTAAAAAAGAAAAAAATATTCAAAAATTTCCAAAAATTAGAGGAATAGTAATTGAAAGGGTATGATCTATTGATCTATTCTATTAGTAGGTTTTTTTATTGACAAACTTATAAAAAAGTAATCAGTTTATTAATTCAATTAATTAGAGCTTTTAAAGCACATTTTCAACTTAAACTTAACGATTTAAAAAGATAAGAACTCAAGTTATCTGATTGAATTTTACGAGGCTAAGTATGATAAAACCAAAAGGGTAAAATTGAAGAAGATGTTGAGTTTATGTCTTTCAGGATAAAAAAAAAAATGATTTAGGGATAACTTTTAAACATTTTTTTTTTAATAAACCATAAGCTTTTTTATCTAAATTTGTTTTTTTTATAAGTTATAAAACGTTATGCAACTTAAAACAATTTTTGTAGAGTTGCACCAATTTCATTTCACCCCTTTCCTTGATCTCATCATTTCATCAAAATATCGAAAGTCAATTCATTTAAATTCAATAAAAAAAAAAATTATGTAAGAGAAGAATTTTCCATTTTGAATACTTTTCAGAGAAAAATTAGGTTTCAATAAATCTTAAGGGGCCGTTCATAAAATACGTCACGCTAAAATAAGCTTTTTCTGACCTCCTCACCCCCATTGTCACGCTATGTCACACTCTCTGTGACCCCCCTAGAAATATTTCGTCACAAAACTAAGACCTCCCCACCTGAATATGATAAATTTCAATTAAAAGTGCACAAATTTCTATATATTTAATTTTTTTAATTTAATTTAATTTAATTTTTCATTACCAGGATGTAATACATGCATATTTACATACAAAATTTTATACATAGATATGCACTAGGGTGATTTTTTTTTTGACTTTTTTTTTTTGGTCCCATCGTGAAATTTTGTTGGAAATACCAAAAAAAAAAAATTTCTGAAAGTTTGAGCCCTTAATATTAATTTTAAGTCCTCGACCAAGACGTGTAAAGATTTCCCATTGAAAATACACACAAACTCTGATTTTTAAATTTCTATATCTCAGCGGAATTTCATGGGATGGCTTTTACCGAAGATGTTTTTTTCTCAGAATTACACGCTCTACAAAAGTGCCCATTGCGACAAAGTCGTAACTCACACCGGTGAGGTAGTACGGGCCACTAAACCTGATTTTTCCATAAAATTCAAGGCTTAATATCTCGTTTAGTATTGATTTTCGCGATTTGGTCTACAAGAACTTTTTTTGTAGGAAATCAAATTCTCTACAAGTTTTTTATTTATAATTTTTCCGTAGCTCTTATTATTTACGAGATAAATGCAAAAAAAACACGAATTTTATGGAAAAATCAGGTTCAGTGGCCCGTACGACCTCACCGGTGTGAGTTACGACTTTGTTGCAATGGGCACTTTTGTAGAGCGATTAATTCTGAGAAAAAACCATCTTCGGTAAAAGCGATCCCATGAAATGCCGCTGAGATATAGAAATTTAAAAATAAAAAATCAGAGTTTCTGTGTATTTTCAATGGGAAATCTTTACACGTCTTGGTCGAGGACTTAAAATTAATATTAAGGGCTCAAACTTTCAAGGAATTTTTTTTTTGGTATTTCTAACAAAATTTCACGATGGGACTAAAAAAATTCAAAAAATAAATCACCCTAAATGCACCTATACAGATTAAAAAGTTTATACATTTAATATTTACTAAATACGAAATGAATGACTTTTTGTCATGGTTGAAAAAGAAAAATAGTCGAAAGAAATATTAATTTAAAATTTTTTGACGAACGTCACGTTACCGAAGACCCCCCTCCCCTGTCATATCTTGTCACACTCAGAAAAACCCCTCCCCTTCTTGTTTGCGAACGTATTTTATGAACGGTCCCTAAACAAATTAAAAGCTCATGTTATGCAATGTAAAAAGGGTTGAAAAATCAAATAAATTTGTTCAATTTTATGAGGTCCAGTAAAATAAAAGGAAAAGGGTGGTTTTGCGAAAATATTAAGCTAAAGTTCTATGGCCGAGTAAAATTATTAGGGGATGATATCTATTATTATTTGCTACATACTGAAAAAAATAAAAGCGAAATACAATTTATTTTTGATATCGTTTCATAAATTCTTATGTGACTTTTCCGAGATTATCCGCACCCCTCGACATACATTTGTCTCATCGAAATTATTTTATTATTATTATTTTTTCCATTTGCCACAGATCAGAAAAAAAAATAAATATATATCCGCCAAGATTTGCTACCCAAACGGCTTCCACCATAATACCCATCTATAAATCACAATTTCTCCGTACCTATATGGCGTACGATGATCTTTATTTTTATTTTTTTCTTATCGAAAAATGCGATAGCGATGAAGATTATGACGGATCAGCACGAATGAGTGCGATGGAAGTGAGTGATGAATTTTTTAATTTATTATCAGATAGAAAGTGGAAGATATAACCCTTCAATCATGATAGTGAAAAGCGGTGGCCGTATAATGCCGACAGTTCAATCATTTTTTTTCCGGTTTTTTTTTTTTTTTTTGCTCGATAACCCGGGCTTGTGGGGAATGAGTGGGGTTGAAATTGTTGGATATTTTGTGTGGAATGAAATCCAGAGAGCTCGTTCATCTTAGATAATATACATACGGGAAAAAGTGATTTGGTCATCGCATTTTTTTTTCAACCCTCTGGAGCTTTAACTTTTATGGATGGTGAAAAGAAGTTACCGGCGATGATGATCGACGCACTCTTCCAACCCTCCATCACACTGTCCCTGGGTCATATTCGATCATCCGTCGCATATCTTGCCAAAGCTTTTTTCATAATAAAGCTTAGAGCTTTTTATGTATTCGTGTCAAGTTTCTGACATATTACCGGAGTCAATATTCGTCCGATCCATTTCTTATCGATATTTGGGAAATTCGTTTTTTTTTTTTTAAATAACTAAATAGATTTGATTGAGATTGGAGTTCCGATGGAAAGAAACCGTAAAATGAAAATCGAATTTTCTTTTAGATTTTTATCAAAAAAATATTTAAAAAAAAAATTGACTTAAAAACGAAAGATCCCCTCTATAAAACCTGTTCAACTCTGCTGTTGATTGCCCTTTATATAATTGTTTTATTTGACTCTTTTCCCCCATTTATTTATCAAATGATAAATATCATAATAAATTTAAATAAAAATGTCATAATATCAACAATAACATAATGCCAAATGCAAATGAGCTTAATAAAATTAGTGAGGGAATAGCTGAAATAACTACTTCGTCCCCACCCGCACCCTTAACTGACCGAATCGAAAAATTCCAAAAAAAAAAAAGGAAACAAATATTAACATAAAAATGCATATGTCGCAACAGGAAGTGCAGCACATAAAACATTTATTGAAAAATAACAAAAAAATTGCTTGATATAGAAATAAAAAAATTATAATAATTTGCTCATAAATATTGCATTTGTTTATTGAGGGCAAAAAATTGTAGGCATATTGGGCAGGGAATTTTTTTTTCTCACTTTTTCCTGTATGAAAATTTGGTGAAACATGGTTTTTTTTTTTGATCCACAAATTTCAATCTAAAAGGTTTCCTATAACAGATGATAAAATTCAGATCTCAGCTTTTATTAAATAAGAAAACAATTCAGGTTGTTTAAGATCGGTTTTTTTATTTGATATTTTTATTATTCAATTAGCTACGTTTCGTTACGTATCGTAACTTCATTTTTTTCAAAATTTTTAAAGAAACTTTTTTTGTAGGGAATTTAATTTTCTATAAATATATGTGCAGATGAATTTTTTTACTTTGATAGTTTGACAGCATTGACGCAAAAATGAAAGCACAAATAAAAAATTAAAATTAAAGATGATAGACCTCTTAATATTAATATTAAGGGCCCAAAACTTCCCGATTTTTTTTTTGCATCTTGAACAATATTTTCGATATGCTTTTCAAAAAAAAAAATAGTCGATTTTTTTGGGTCAGTCTAGTATAGATACGTCAATCGTGTGTGATGAATTCCAGATAGTTTCATATAAATTACCTTGTATAAAATTCAAATATTTTGAATATGTATGTATCGTTTTGTAGTGGTTGCATATATAAAACGAATAACGTTATAATTATTCGTATATGATCGTAATTATTGGGAATTAGGTTTCGTTAAATTGTTAAAACTTTAAATTCGACGTTATGCCCAGTACAGTAGTGGTTTTGGGAGAAATATTTATTTCGGAATTGGAGCTGGGTCTTGAATTCTAACTTATTTACATAAAACTAGTACTTTTTTTTAATTACAAGACAATTCAGGTTGTTTAAGATCGGTTGTTTTAATTTAATATTTTTACTATTCAATTAGCTACGTTTCGTTACGTATTATAACTTCATCAGGCTTCTATAAATAGCCTAATGAAGTTGCTATACGTAACGAAACGTAGCTGATTGAATAGTAAAAATATTAAATAAAAAAACCCGATCTTAAACAACCTTAATTGTTTTCTTATTTAAAAAAAAAAGTTTCAAATAACATTAAAATTTTTGTATAAAGTTAGGTTTTTTGATAGTTAAAAGCTCATTGCATTTATCCATTTGTTAAAGCTTAAGAGATGATAGGTGAAACTTAAAGTATTAAGCTCAGGCAATTTAGATTATTGATTAATGACTCTGAAAATGAAAATTTTCCAAATTAATGGATTTCATAGTTTTGACCTACTGACCTAAATTCGAATTTGTTAAGCTTTTTAAGTTATCTCATTTCTGTTCTTCCACCCATATGGGTTAAATAATATTTTTCATATCTCTTTGCCCTATACTAGATGATGCTGCAGGTAATGAGTACCCAGTGAGCACCCTTTTATTACTTTATGGAGCATTCCATGAGAAATAGAAAAATGCCTTTGAATTAATAATTCCTCTTATTATTTTAAATTTAGCCCTTACTTATAATAAAAAGTATAAATTTTACTAATACGAAAAGATTTTTTTCTAAAACGATAAAAAATCGATTTTTTGGTTTGTCTAACTTTCGAGTACAAGTTAGTACATGTATCCATGGCAAATGTTCCTGTTAGCAACATTATTTTAAAAATGTAAAAAAATAAGAAAACACCATTATTTTAAAGCTGATAAAAGCATTAGTTATTATTTGACGGCAACATCATCAGACTCCAATAATATAAGACACTGGACTTTATTCTTCTAGGATAATGATTGAATAAAAATTAATTTAATGTTTACTGGGAAATTATAGAAAAAATTTAAGTCTAAACGATATTCTTGTATCACCGAAAATATATAAATGTATAGAAATAAATAAAATTCTACCTTAAATCAAAAACCTCCACCAATACGTTGCCCAATTAACAATACAAAGATAGAAAAAATATAAAAGTGTCATTAACGAAAAATTTTGTTAACGCATTTTGTACTTGTCCCGTCAGGCACAATATTTTTTTTTTAATTTCTTCTATGTAAGAAATTAGTCTAATACTTGATGAAAATGAAATAATGTAAGATAAATATAGTAGAAGGAAGAAAATCTCTATTGAAAATTTAGTAGTCGAACTGAAATTTGTCTTTAAGTGCACCATAGTAAGAGAGAAGGATTTTTTGGTGTCCCACTAGTCACACTAATTCACAAGTGACAATTACAAGAAACTACGAAAAAAAAAAGATTTTTTTTATTAAGTGATGTTATTAATTGGTTATTTTTCTATAATATGAGATACATTTTATAATTCTACTAGTTTCAATCATCTAATTATAGCTCATAATTAGTCGAAATTTAAAGTCAAATGTCCCACCAGTCACTATGGAATGCACCATATATAATTTTCCCAATAGGTATCCCGGATTCAACCAACCAATGAGCGTTAGCCGAATCGCATGGCATAAATTTAAATTTCAAGTAATGATAGTTTTGAGGAAAATAACCGGAAAATTTCTTTTTTCTTTTCAATTTTGTGAATCATCAGTCATTCAACTATTGAAGTAATTTCTTACTCCTTTGGACAAAAGAGTACCCAATTCACTAGCAATTTAAAGACTTATCGTATTTCAACCACCACTTGACCTTCACTAGCTGCAATTTGGTGTTGCCCGTCTTTTACTGTATGGAAATTTCAACTAGGGATTTTCCTTCATCCAAAATAGGGCCATAATATGGTATTTCTTAAAATCCTGCTATCGTACTTTTAAAACTCTTTTTTATTATAAAAATCATAAATACGAATACGATTGTTTAGTTGACGAAACTACGAAAGCTTTTGATCATTGGTCTTTTTAATTTTACTAAAATTACCAAATCCAAAATTTCAGCAGCTTAAAAAAATCTTTAAATAAGGTTATAATCTCACCCTCTAAACTTAAACATAGAAATTCAAATACAAAACCATTAACATTGGAACCAATTTAGGACCAAAGTAAAACTTTTGAAATTTGTAGTAATAAGTAGAAGTTGCATCCCTTTAAACGGTGAGATTAAAAAAAACTTTATTCCATTGAGCTATTAAAATCATTGTTAATATTTTGACTAACAATTGTGTTTCGAAATTTTTCTGTTTTACCGAATTTTGGTTAATTATTTATTAAAATATCTTTTGATATGACTTATATGTTTAAATTTCATTCAAAGTTTTACTGTGGGACCTCTACGTTAATTACAAGGGTGGCCAAGCCAAATGATATTGAGGGCCACTTTAAAAATGCATCGAGTGGTGGCCCCAAAGACTTAAATCTAGACTTAGATAATAGACAGTAAATTTGGAAAACTTTGACATTTTTAATATATCGATAATATATCGATCACCACTTTGTCCATTTTAAAATAAATATATTTTTTATAAGAGTGATGAATCTTGTAGACCAGAAAAATGGATAAGGTAGACTTCATGCCACGTGCGAATTGATAATTTAGTGATTTTGACTAAAATTGAGTAAGTTTTCAGTACCTTAGTGCCCTACTCGAGCATTCATTCCCCTGTCAATTTTTTTCAGTAATATTCCAGCAATTGTGAAGAAATTGTTAATTGGGTGTTCTATAAAACGATTTTCAAAGGGTATAAAATTATCAACTTTAATTTCTCAGTATCCTTGTGCCTTACCCGTGCTACTCGCTAGCCTGTCAATTGAAGAGAAGAGCCAGAAAAAATGAGTCTCCTATAAAATATAGAAAAAATAAGAAATTTTCCTAATTTTTTTTTCGATACCTGACCGAAACTGTCCAGAGATTTTCTGAGCACCAGAAATACAAAACAATAAAAGTTGAAACCACTATTGAACAAAAGTAACGAAGAAAATTTCCAAAATGTAACTTTTAAAATTTGTAAGACAAGATACAAGTATGATTCCTTCGAATAGTGAAATATAAGAACAATTTTTGGTTGCAGTGATTTTTAACAATCTTTGTTAATTTTTTAACTTGTAATTTCATTTGAAAATGTTTATATTTTCTCGAGCTTTAGTGTGTTATTTATTAAAATATATTTTTATATGCCTTAAAAGTTTAAATATTGTTTAAAATTTGACTATAAAACCTCAGGATCAATCTCAAAAAAAAGGGCCAAGTCAAATGATATTTAGAAAATGTATCATAAATTTGCAAGGCACATATATAAAACTATAATCTCCATATTTTTCTTTTTTTCATTGTACTAGAAACCATTCCTAGGAATCCCTTAAAGGGGGAAGCTGGTCTAGAATTTTGAAGAAACCGATTTTTTTTTTATCTTAATAGGTACTTTAGGGTCTTAAAAATAACATACCAAAGGATGGATGCCGGTAAAAATGTCTAAATGCCCAAACTTTCGCAGATTAAAGGTATATACGCATTTAATATGATTTTATAGTACTTAAAACTTTAAACGCGTTTTTCTCGAAATTACTTTTTTTGAACTGGCCGAAGACATAACTCGAACAAATCTTCACCGATCTATACGAAATTTTGACAGTATATTCGAAATACCTTTCTCCGGAGTCGTACGAAGGACTTTTTTTTATATTGCATAGTTTTTTTTAATCAACAATTTTGTCGTTTTTTTATAGTGAAAATTTTAATGTTTTGTTCAAACGTGTACCATTTCGCGAAAAAACAAAATATCGAAAAAATCCTAAGTACGTCTCTTGCTGTTGTTATATAGAAACTAAAAATTTTCAGGATTTTGTTCCAGGACCAAAATTAAGGAGGTTACATCTTCGGCCATGGATCCGTCTAAAAAATGAGGCGCCTCCGAAGAAATGCTGAACAGCCGCCATTTTGAATTTAATTGACACGAAAAAATTTGTATTTGTATATTAAAACCTAAATTATAAAACCTTTTCCACAGATTTTCGATTGATCTTTTTGTTGAGTCACAAAAATTCATAAATTATGCCCATTTTTTCACGCTCTAAACCAGCTTCTCCCCTTAATGCCCAGTTCATGTCGAATTGGCCTAAGAAATAACTGTAATTCTAGACTTAGAAAATAAATTTTCATTCTTTTACCAATTGTCAAGAAGAAACTTGCAAGGTGAAGGAAAATCATAGTTTTTTTTAAGTAATATTCCAGCAATTGTATATTCCAGCAATAAAACGATTTCCAAAGGGTATAACTTCAATATCAACTTTAATTTCTAAGTATCCTTGTGCCTTACCCGTGGTACTCACTAGCCTGTCAACTGAAAAGAAGAGCCAAGAAAAATTAGTCTCCTATAAAATTTGGAAAAAAAAAACTACAAAATCAGAAATTTTCCTATTTTTTTTTTCGATACCTAATCGAAACTGTCCCGAGATTTTTCGATGGATTAGGTTTCATAACCCATAGATGGATTAGCAAAATAATGCATAAGACATTGGAAAACTATTGCATTCTCTTAGAGAAATTCTTTGAGTGATTACCATTGAAGAGATAGGAGAAGAAAGAAATAAAAAATAGTTGGAAAAATCGAATTTCCAGGCCTCTTTGTTACACTAGTACTTGGGTAGAGGAAAATATCATCAACCTTAAGGATTACCCTGCTAAGTCCATTTTTAATGACTTTTTTTTTTGTTCCTTTAGAAAGAGAATACAAAATTCTTTTTGGTAACAAATTGATAAATTATTATAAACAAAGAAATTTCAAAATATAATATGAAACAAAGACCTTTTCTTCCTCTGTCAATAGATTAAGGTAATTAACACTTTAGGTTGACGATATTTCCTTCACCATGCAAATTTCTTCTGACCAGTTTATGAAAAAATGACAAAATCATTTTCGGTTAGACATATAACGGCCTGGTCGACTAAATTTTCTCAAACTAAAGAAAATATAACTTTTATAAATATTATTCACCATCGACAAGATCCAAAAAGCAATTACCCACACAAATTACAGCGACACCACATAAAAAATTGATGGCGATGATTTACTATGTCGGGGACCCCTCGTAAAAGAAATGCTTCTAACACCATCATCATCATTGCCATAAACATACGGACAAATATCCCCAATATTTCCCACCCCTAACTTCGGTGCACCACTAAATCATACACTTAGGGGATCGACTCAAGACACACTTTTCCTACAGCCATCCAAACGAAAACTTTCTCATGAAAATATGAAAATATTTTTTGACAACTTATATTGGCCGTGTGCAACCATTATATTGCACGATGTGCCTTCTTCAGGGAACACACACATCAATAAAATGCGGTCTACAATAGGGTGGAAAATCTACAGGTGGTGGAAAAGTTTTGTATCCACTGCAATGATGAGATTTTTCCAAAGTTGTAAATTGAAATTTTAATCAATTTAAGCAAAAGATGGAAGAGATTTCTGAGAAAAAAACATTTGGAATGAGAAAAATGTTTGCGTGTGTTTTAAATGCATGGTAATGGTGGAGAAAGTGGTCCTTTTTTTATGCGTTTACCTTATATTTGTTTCTTTGTCTTGCACTCCCACTACAATTGGTTTCGAAGAAACATAATCAAGAAATCTACAAATTATTTATATTTATTTAGAAAATGTAAAATTTAAAATAAACGCTTGAGAAACCGGAAACGGATATACAATCCAACGCCAACTTTTATCATCCGTTATTATCTATGTTCTATTTCACTTGTGCTCGTTTTGGCGATCGCATTAAATCGTTCGATTTTCGTCTAGCATCTGATAAACGGGAGAAAATAGACAAAACGTTGTATTGTTAATGATTAATGTAAATTTGTCGGTGATTAGTTGATTTATAATAGAAGAATGAGAGAAAAAATTTATTTACGACTTTTGTGTATAGTACGTATATTTTATGTGTGGATATTTCGAGCTAAGAATTACAAGTACGTAAATATGTACAAGAGCGGGGGGTGGAGAGCGGCGTGGGCGATGGAGGAAAATCAATTTGCATGCATAATAATCATTACGATTTCGCAAACCATGAAAGAAGAGGTTTACAATTAAAAATAAAAAAAAAATTACAATTTGTAATAAAATTCTTACCAGAAGGAAACATTTTTGTGCTAGTGAGAAACAATTATACACGAGTTCGTCTTTTGAATACCAATAAAAAAAAATTGCAAATTTTATGGAATATTTGGATGGATGTTGAGCATTGCAAATTAAAAAGGCAAATTAGAATAGTTTGCCGAAATATTCATGTGGAATAATTACTGGCTGAAATTTGCCAATTCTAGGAATTTGTATTGACGAAATAATGTGAACATTTGGTAAATCTAAATTTTTGGGCATTTTTTTTTATGATTTGTGTGCAACATATGCCATTATGTCCTCACAAAAGTGCATCAATTTTTCCCATTATTGCAGGGGTTCTGTGCATATCCTTTGTTGTGTGGGTTAGACGTAACTTCCTCCTCAGTAAATCCATAAAGTTTTGGGCAAAAAATTCATAGAATTCCTCAATTCAAACTCGCGGTAAACAGAACCTGTCTTTAGCAGAAAATTTAAAAATTCAGTGTTAGGTATATGATACTTGGCAACAGTTTTCCAACCCTTCGATTGTCGTTAAGAAAACACACAAAAAGAAATTATTTTATTTATTTTTTGGATTTTTTTTGTATAATTTTTTTAACCAAAAATTTAAAAAAAATATATGATATACTCTGTAAAATAATCTACAGCCTCGCATTAGTTTCACTTTTCTAGCTTAATTAGTTTTTGAGATATATAACTTTGAAAAATAGCCATGGGGGGGGGACATTTTTGCCCATATCTCAAGGTCCAAGAGGAATTTGGCCTCGAAAAGTATATAATATGTGTTTGTATATAAAGCCAATATTTTAACATAAGTTTCGACCTAGGTTCCTATTTGGGAGCCAACTCGCCATGTGGATCCTGCTAGACCCTTTGCTCATTATCCAGGGACAGATTTCAAATACATGAAAACAGGGAAAAAAAAATTTTTAAGAACTTTTTTTCCAAAAATGGTTCAAAAAACTAAAGTTAATGTACCTTGATTTAAAACTCATTTTTAAAACAGAAAATTTAAGGGGATCTAGAAAATATTACAGAGCTTTTAATGGCAAATAATTAGTCAACAAATTTAAAAACATCTCGAGCTTTTAAAGCTCATAAATTTCAACTGAAACATTCAAATACCTAAAATCATCAGAGTTGCAATTAAAATCTCTATTGAAAATAATCATTCAAATTCAACTTTCCTTCCCTCGTCCCATTAACTTTTCTCCTACCCTTGAAAGTTTCCCCTTTCATTACATCCCCATCTCCGACCAATTAAGCCGATTAAAATTATATTAAAGTGAAAATATAATCTCTCGAAATATTTCACACTTGTTTATAACATGCTCCAATCCCAGCAAAATCTCGACTCGCTTTTATATCACCGATATGGAGGTGGTAAAATGGATAAATTTGATGGATCGGATTAAAGGATTTACGTTTTTTTTTTTAACATTGTACTATAAAGGTCTCCATTGTTCCTTTGTTGTATTTTAATTTTAATAAAAAGGTTTTTAAACATTTATTAAATGCGTCCGACAAATTTAATTGATTAGGACAGGACGGGGTGTGCGATGCAAGGGTGTGATGAAAACAAGTGATAAAATTAAAAATGCATATATGTGGAGCAGGTGGTACCGAATGGGACCGGGGGTAAGCGGAGAATTGATTTTTTTTTGAAATGCCTTAATTAACACCTTTGGGTCGTGTAAAAATTAATGTACTCGTCAAATTGAATTATTCACATCTTAATTTTTTGTAAAAAAAAAAATAAAATAAATGTCCCTTCAACACTTTTAACTGATCGAAATTAAGCGATAAGAATTAATAATTTGTTTTGAAAGGTGTGAAAGGGTGCATAATTAGCAGGTGAAATTAATATGATCAGATATCATCGTTATGATTTATGTTGTGAATTCTTTAGAGTATATATTATTTAAAAGTTTATGCAACTAATAAAATTTGTTAAATAGTTGCAGAAGATTCAAAAAGAAGGAAAAATCATACAATAATTAAATAAGAAAGATTTTCATGCAACAATTAAAAAAAGTAGCTTTATATAATAGAAATATCAGATTTATAGAAAATTTGTATTACCAACCAAAAACCAACAGTAGTCGAGAATGAAAAGTTAATAAATTTAGAAATACCGAAAGGACTCCGCCAAAGATGAATCTTTTCTTCACCACGAAATATCAGGCGTTGTTATTAATGGAATACCAGTGAAAATATTGTATATGTAGATGATGGAAGAAAAAATTTCCAATAACATAGAAAATTTGCAGAGAGTATTATAAAATTCACAACAAAATTACTTGATATAAGGGCTACATATGAACTTCCTTAAGAAAAACCATTAGTATTTTCCTAAAATTCAGTCTAAAAAATAAGCAACTAAGCTAGAAAAAGAGGCAATAAATTTACAAACTATGAAATATGCTAACCAGTAGCAAAAATGGCACAGTAAACCTTCGATTTTGGATCACAAAGGCAAAATAAATAATAATAAATCAAAATTAGATTTTTTCGCTGACTTTGAACAGTTCTACTGTGTATACAATATATAGAATATATTGCGGTCCAATTTATGTAGTATAATTTAATATAGTAATATATATAAATCATACCATAAACATAAATTTGAACAGAAGTTCAAGCAAAAATATTCGTGACGTATTGCCCAGATACGTATTTCGATTGCCAAGCAATCTTCTTCAGTGGTCACCAAGTAGTTTGGATCACTCCGTAACTGATTTGTGACGAATCACAATTTATTTTTATGCTATGATTTTTATGTATTATATTATATTAAATTATACTACATAAATTGGACCGCAATATATTCTATATATTGTATACACAAATAATAATAAAGTAAATACCTCAACGACAAAATCAAGTTGCAAAAGATAAAATTCTACATATTCCCCATTCTTCCATGAAGTATGGAAGCTACTTGTTAAAAGTAGACCAATATGAACGAAATTCAAGTATTCGAGATGTGGATCAAATTGGTTGAATCGAAAAAAAATATAACAAACGTAACCATCTCCAAAGTTGGGAAGAAGAATTTGCCAAACTTTTTTAAAGAGCAAATTTTTCCTATAATTATTTGTTCGCAATTCTTGTTCAGACTTCAATAGAAATCTTTGTATGTATGACTTGCATTGAAATTTTTGGAAATTTGCTGCACTTTTGCCTAGTCACCTATTTTTTTTTTGTACTTTAAAATTTTGCAAAAGAATAATTAAAACTTCTAGGAACTAGTGATATGTTCAAATTTTTGAATTTTTTTTTGAATTTTGCTGCAACAATTACAGTTAACGTGTTTTTATACTAAAATGGAATACTTTTATAATAAAGTTAAATACACGGAGACTTATAATGCAAAAATATAAATGGTGATACACATTTTTCAAAGAAAAGATAAATCGCAGTAGAATATTTTATTTTAATAGTATGGACTATTGGAGGAATGAGTTAAAGCTCGTAATACTCTACAGAAATATGAAGCAATCTTAAAAACAATCAATAATTAACCAAAAAAAAATTGAATTTATTCAAAAGTTTAACATTTTATTTTTATATTCTGCCTTCAATTCTTCGGTATGCTGATCAAAATTGTACCTATACTGTAATTACAGTTTTTAAAATTATACAGACTTTATGGTTTTAAAAAAAAAGAACTTGGGGTTATTTAAGGTTGAAGAACTGTTGCAATCATCCCTTAATATGTTTCTTTTCGTACGTTAGAATAAAGATAAAAATTTTCTTTAATTTTAATGAAAAATGTGCTTTAAAAACTTTTACTTTTTAAAGAAATCCACTGCTAATTTTTCTCGAATTTTTCCAATTAAAAATCTTTGAAGTAATTGCTGTTTTCCATGAAAAAAAAATTTCTCTATTTTTTTTTTAAAATTTTTTGGAAAGATGAGATCTGAAAAGATCTAGGTCCTATACT
Source organism: Sisyra terminalis (assembly GCA_958496175.1). Taxonomy (NCBI): domain Eukaryota; kingdom Metazoa; phylum Arthropoda; class Insecta; order Neuroptera; family Sisyridae; genus Sisyra; species Sisyra terminalis. Next base: position 47,528,990 of record OY292278.1, on the reverse strand, counting down.
AGGTCTATCTAGGTCCTAATCCGATTTGATGACCGGAGCTGACGTGATGGAGATCACTCCCAGTGGAGGAATCTCCCTATGCCTCTACTTGATCACTAGGCACAGTACCAAAATATGGAGCAGTTTTAAAAACTAGCAATAATTATCAAAGAAAAGATTGAAACTGTTCAAGGATTTAACAGTTTCTTATTATTTTAAAAGAAAATTCCAAATCAACCTTTATTTTTTTTTTCGTACGTTGATCGAAATTATAATTCTATCTAAATTAGTGCTTTTAAAACTTGAAAGAAATTTTGGTTCGTAGAGAAATCGATTTGAGGGCAATTTTAGGTCAAAACCTATAGAAATATTTCCCTTAAATATTTTATTTTGTATGAAAAAGTGAAGGAAAATATTTTCTTCAAAACTATCCTTTGAGTTTGTCCATACTTGACCTCATAAAATAGAACGTTTTTTTCTGATTTTTCAACCCTTTAACACTGGTAATATTCAATTTATAACGAGCTTAAAAGCTTTATTTTTATATTAATCAAAAGCTCACTTTTCTAGACTTTTTAAAACTATTTTTTTCTTTTACAACTCAAGAAGATTTTGTAGTTGCTGTTTAATGCCTTTAATCCTAAAGCTCTGATATCATATTTTTTTTAATTTTTCAAATTTTGATAAGAAATCGATTTAGAAAATATTTTTCTTCCAAAATCGCAAGATTTTTTAAAGCTATTATAATTGTTACTCCAGTAACAGTTTTGTATGCAAATACTTTCTCATTGCCCAGTGGTTGGTTCTTATGTCCATTTCTACTAGGATCTACTTTTTTTTAACACCTAGATCTAGATCTAATATTAGATTTGTTAATTTCAGGAGTGGTAGTCTCATCATCCCTTTATTGTGCTTTTGGACGGTGGTGTTCCTCCACATTGTTCAGTGATTTTTATAAACCTATCTTTTGATGGTAATTTTCATTTTTGATGAACACCAAGTGTAGGATATGGCCTTGTAGATAATGATCCGGATCCTTACTAGGGAACGGCATTAGGCCTTTTGTTGCCTTTAATACAATACTTTTGTGGCCTAAAGTACATCCCAATTATCCTTTATTTTTTTTATTTCTTTATTATAATCAAAACTTACTTTTCTAGACTTTTTCAAACTACTTTTTTCTTTCATTACTCACTTTATTTTTATTTACAAACCATCACTTTTGCTCAATGTATGTTTATTTATTGTATAGATTGCAAATTTATCTTTTTTTTTACAAATAATATGATCAATTTTTAGGCAAGTTTTTGACCACCTAAATCAAAGATTTAACCAGATTAAAATCAAATTTTCAATGTTTGATCTTTTCCATAAATTTGTTAATTACAAAATCCATTTTCTAAATCTTTGATCGTTCCGCAATGGTAAAGCAAACAGTCAAATACAAATTTGAATAATATGAGAGCGGAAGTGCAAAAAGACGTTTTCTTGAACATTTTTCCATGTTAGCCCAACAGGCCAATTAGAATTGCTGAGGAAAACACAAAAAGCCAACCGAACAATAATAAATCGGAGCGACAGGTGGCAATAATAATAAAACAATTGACGATATTAAACAATATACAAACAGAGAACAAATGAATGAACAATGTAATAAAAAATAAAAACGTTTTTAATGTTTTTAACGGTGTATGACATTGCAGTTCCGGATTAGAATTATTCAGTTCCCGTAATAACATGGAAATGTATTAAATGATTACACCTATGTTTTATAAGTTAGTTAGGTTTTAAAAGTTAGAGGTCAGTCACATGTTTTTTTTTTTTTTTTTTTTTTTGGTCTCGTATATTTGGTTGCAATCGTTCGCGTTCGAATTTGATCCTACCAAATTAAATATTCATGGATGAGTGACAGATAAACGAGCAGTCCCGGTCTCATCTTCGGGATACTAATACAGCATCAGATATGTTACATTTTATCGAATGAAATTTTTCAAAAACTATTATTACGATCATCCCAATCATCCCATCCGATCTGATTTGTTGGTTGTCGTTGAAGATATATCCCAAGAGTAATCATTTAATAAATATATGTATCAATCATAGACCTAGACATTGAAATGTTCACCTCAAACAAAAGTTCTCACGATCATGCTTTTGAATTTATTTATAATCGGAATATTATAATAATTATGATAATGTGACGGGCAAAAGAGATGCCAACACACAATGGCATTGATGCAAATGAGAGCAAACGAGTGTTTTATCTGTCAAAAAGTTGTCTTGCGAGACGAAATTAAAATCAAAACGGAACATAAAAAAAAATGTTAATATTTTATATAAAAATCTTTCTCTCAGCAATTATTGCTTTCGGTTGTGATTGGCATAGGTTCGAATTAACGCCAAACTCATACCAACATAAGTATTATGGAGAGCGGTGATTTTATTAGTATACGAATATATATGAATGAATTGTGAAACAGGCTTTGACTTCATTTTTTCCCGAACCTGAAATCAAAATGTAATTGACGATTTGAACGAAATCATAACGATGTGTTACATTTTATTTTGATTTTTTTTTTGGTTTTAGAAACGTAAAGGTTTTTGCCACAAAACTTGTTTTTGTAGAACGGAAAAATGATATTATATTATGTGTAATTATTTGAAAGGTTTTTCAGACAAATTGCCAACGGATTTGGTTCTGAGAACTTGATGCAGTTTTTAAATGATTAAATGTTATTGATGAAGAAAAAAATCTGCTTGAAAAAGTCTTCAGGCTAGAAGTATGAAGCTGTAACATTGAAGCTGTAATTATTTAACAAAAAAACGTAAGTTTTTATGTGGGAAATGCGAAAAAATTTAAGACTTTTGTACGAAGCAGAGTTGGAAAAATATTATTCAAAGTATAGATGAAGGAAAAAGTCTTACGACTGAATTTTCTAAGCAAAATTGAATAAAAAAAATGTTTCCAACCAAATTATACCCTAAAATTTTTTCACGATTAAAATTTTCCTTGATTTTGCGGAATCAAATGCAAGCAAATATTAGACAAAGTTTCAATTAATTATTTTAAAACTCTAAAAAAAATCCGTAACAATTTTCGAGTCGATTTATTTTAATAGGGGAGATAATTATTTGGTTTCAATTTTAGTGTAAAAGTATTTATCCTATATTTTTCTAACTTCATTGTATTATTTCATGAAAGTTTTTGTGTCAAAATTAGACCCTTTTTCTTCGTGGATATAAAGAAATGGTGAAATTTTATCGAACATTTGGAAATAGTTTTTAGTCTTACAAAATCCACAAAAATAAATTATGGTTCAAATACTCCTTTGAAAAATGTTTAATAGCTAAATTTTTTGGTATAAGCTTGGATCAGGAACGTCGAAATTTGTTCTGTAGTTTTTGCTTGGAATTTTTGATGTTATATATTAGGTATTACTTTATTCTGTAGTACTTTTAGCACATAAAATTTTTTGTCGACAATAATTTTGAAGAATTTTCCTTGCACAATTATCCAATTTTAAGTTTAATTCATTGAACTATATTAGAGTTACTTTATGAAAAGCACAGACTTAAAATTTTCTTAATTTTTCACTATTTTTCTTTATTTTTTGCTCTACTTTCAAAAAATTTATTTTTCAAACTTACATTTTTAATTTCAAATGAACCAAATATGGATAAACCTTCTGGAAATCGTTTTTTGTTGCATTTTAATTTTTTATCTTCAACTCACTATTTCATTAAGGCTTCCATTAAGAGCTTTATTGTTAAATCAATGAAAATATAATTAAAATGACTTTTCCGTCAATTCATTTATCTACCTACTGATTTTTTTGAAGAACTATGCTACAAAATTTATTTTACCATCTTTATGAATCATCAAAATTTTTATATTTAATTGTTTGCAGTACTGCAAAAGCTTTCTATACCTTAGACGCTAATAACATTCACTGCTCTCTAGAAACTTCAATGCAAGTCATGCTCCCAAAGATTCGCAGTTTTCATGTGTAAAATTTTCGATTTGGAAACAAAAAACCGAAAATTGAATAATAGCTGAACTAAATTTTAATAATTCAGATAATTATCGCAACAAATTTGAATAGAAGGCAATTAGAAGAAAGATTCCACTGTAAAAAAAAACAACAACAATAAATAAAGGTATTACACTCGGTGTAATTAGCGTATAGAAACAAATTTTTTTCCACTGATAAAGATCAGAAAAATTTTAAGGTGTATTTCTTACAAATTATCACCATAGATTGCACTCGCCTATCTTTGTCTACCACGTTCGTGTTACCATTTGTTGCTTTTTCTAGTGTTGCGTTAATTTTCATATAAAATTTTTTATATATCTGTCGTTATGGTAGAGCGAATTTTCGGAAGGCAAGTCAAGCCGTTCACTTATTCACTCAGTTATGCCCATGATCATAATGAGATAATAATCTCCCCTATTTTTATCACCCACCTCCACCCATACTACCTTACTTCTCTCGTTCCACTGGCCACCCGATTGCCCCTATTGATCATACAATTATGTTAACTTAAACGTTATAATTATTATAATAAAATACGAGAAAAAAAAATAAATAAATAAAGAGGTATCAGTGGAAAAGAGAGAAATAGGTGGAATGATCGCTTCGTGTGGCTGATGTGATGTCGGATGTTTCCCCACACCCACATGCTCTTACGAAAAAAAAAATGTTTTATTTCCTGCATTATATTTTTTTTAAATCAAATTTAATATTCTGCCTTCTTATATGTGGATAATTGCGCTAAATTAATATAAAAACGTTATTCTTTGTTAAAAAAAATCGAGAAAAATTTAGAGCTTTATCTATATGGTACTAATATATAAAATGCTTACGTCTGTCTGTCAATTCGATTTTGAACCCAATTTTAGGGTAAATATTTGTTTCAAGAAGCTCTTATTCCAAATTTAACATTTTTAAAATTTTTGTCTGTCTTTCTGTCTGTGTGTCCCGATTTAACTATAGAACGGAACCACCGAATTTAATGAAATTTGGTATTAAGATACAACACAATTTCTCACAGACTATAGGCTACTTATCATTCCAAAAAAATAATAAGGGAAGGTATTCCCTAGGGATGAAAACATACATTTTTACACTAGACAGGTGAGTTATATGTCATTGGAAAGGTAATTTAAAGTTAGAAAATAATCTGTAGAAATATTTTAAGTTGAACTGATAAAAAGCACAGTAAATTCAATTTAAATTTTAAAAATTACCTCTTTGAAATATAAACCTTTATATATATAAGACACATAGTTGATGTTAATAGCGTAATGGCTTACGTATCTGACATTCTGTTCCTCCTAATTATAAAGACGTGGGTTCGAATCTTACTGTAAACTTTTTTGTTTTATTTTTTTTTACAAAATTGTTGTAAATAAACTCTTAGAGTTATTCAATAAGGGAATATTAACGAAAAAAAGTAATAGTAGAAGTAGGAATAATAATAATAATAAAACTTAAAGTAAATGCGTTTTTAAAACCGTGCATACATAAAATCCTGTATTTATATACCCTCCCCCCCTGGCTGCTGAAATTTTAATATTCGATGTATTCCTTCTAAGAAGAAGACATCTGATAAGAATTTATTTTTGAAAATTCCTACCCTTAAAGAGTAAAAGGGGGTGATTAAGTTTGTATGAGAAAATGTTGAGTTAATCAACAATCGAAATTTTGAATTATGGAATTAATAAATAAATAATTAATTAATAATAAATTTCTGTTTTTGTTATATCATTTTAACTACAGCATTTTAAATAACGTCATTTCACTTAATTAGTATGAAAGTTAAGGTAGTAGGTAGTTATACCAAATACCAAAGAGGCAGTTTTTAATTTTTGTTTGTTTTTTAACAATTAAACTTTTTTATGAACAACAATCACAACACAACATGGTTGTGACCTGGAGCAATTATTTAACATTTAAGGAGCAATTTTTTGTCATATATTTCATTATCAATCAAAAAATAAAATCTTCCAAACCAACTTTTCTTCGATATTTAGAAAAATTTGAAAATCAATTATTGTTATTGAAAATAAATAAAATGTTCGAATATCCTTCCACGTTTTCTATCTATTTCCAACAATTTTGTATGTACAAAGTCAAAATGTCCAAAATTGAACTGCTTTTTAGTCATGATAATCAAAATAAAGATCATAATTTTTTTCGTTTTACATTGTATTTTACAATATAAATGCATATTTGTGTCGATTAAATTTGGAATGTGTTTTTCTTTTACGATGCAGATATATATAAGAAAGAGTTTTTGATAATTCCTCCCCTAAAAAAGTGAAAAATGGTGGCAAAGTTTGTACGGCATAACACCTAATAAACAATCGAAATTTCAAATTTAATTATCAAGGTATGTTCGTTATAGATGAACATTTTGTCGCTTAAAATAAAACAATTTTGGTTTAATATTAGAAACAAAAATGTAGAATCTTCTTTAAAATTTAAACTCTAATATATATATCTAAAAAAAAGTTAAGATCATAAGTGAGCATTATGTTTTTTGGCTTTAACATATTGTAAACTTGAAAATTCGGTATACGTAATCACGAATAAATACATTAATAAGCGACTATCGAATAGCGAGAAATTCAGCGAATTGAAAGAAAATGGTTTAATTATATAGTTGAAATTCAGATATTTTAATAATAAGTGCATAGATAAACAATGGTTATACTCGATTATGGAGGAACTGAGTTTCGTGCATTTGAACAAATTTTAATTTCGCCGTAGTTTTGTACATTTCAGTATTGTAAAAGTTGAGACAATGAAATGGGATTTCTACTAAAATTCTAAATTTCTAGGCGAGTGTTTTGATAACTTTTTACTGTTTTAAGTCATAATTATGACTGACTTTATTGAACTTAACGATAGTTTTTATTTATGTATAGATGGTGATTGATTTACGGATTAATTGGTTCACGGTAGGTATACGGAATAGACCATACTTTTATTAGATATTAATAAATATTTTTGAAAATTAATTGATCATTATATATAACTATTTTATTCTAAGTAACAGTTTACTAAATATGTCTTTTTAAAGTCGGCAAAATAGTGTTCTTAAGTATGATTATGTTTTTCGTCAAAGAAATAAGAAAAATAAAAATTTTCATATAGCACTACAAATAGGAAATCTAAAAAGAAAATATAATCTATGTTACGCAGACGAAGTCGCGGGGATCAGCTAGTCTATTATAAAATCATTTACTTCATTGAACCAGCAATTCTGAACCAAAGCTCTATTGAAAAAGTCCTTTGAAAACCATGAATTTTAGAGCTTCGATTAAAAGTAGAAGTAAAAAAATCGATATTATGGTAAATCTTGGCCAAATCCACGTAAAATTTGTTACTAAATCCTCCAGAAATATTGATTGGCAAAAAACCCTTCCATCTGCACACTGCAACGCCAACACAATGCAACACAAGCACGGAGCTTAAGAAATCTCATCATCATTACACTAAGATCTAATTACTAAATATCTCGTCTGATTTCTCCATCTCCCTTATTACAAGAGATTTGATTCGATAGTCTCTTTGTTCGACGTCACCTAAATATCTCGTACTCCTCCCCCACCTCACCCATTCCATAACATCGTATCATACAATGCATTTGACTAATTACCTACGTTAGACGTAATAAATTCTGCAATGCAAAAGATACCTTCTAAACGTAAAATATTTCCAAACAGAAAAAAAAAACAGAGAAGATAACTATCACTAAATCGTAACGGAAGAGAGTAGAAAAAATGATGAGGGTTGACCTTTTCACTCGGTAATACCGGAAACAAATTATTTATGGCGCTAATTTTCGAAAATTATCGACGGCATCGAATTTGAATAATTTTTCTATTAATAACGACAGTAAAATATGATTGTAATGGCTATAAATTTATTTGTATTGGAGTTGGGTTCTTTGCCCCTCTGGCCACACTTCCTGCACCCCCATCGAAGAGAGCCTTTTGTTGAAATAATAACCGTTTGGCTTTTACATATGAAATGCATGTTAATAAATTATTGTTGTCAACTTCGATTAAGCTTTCGATATTTTATTTTATTTAAATATAATTTGTTCGCATTGTAATGTTATTTGCATAAATTATTTACCACCTCCTCCTCTTTGGTACCCAAATAGTGGATATTTACGATCGCCTACGTAATAATAATATGGTAATCTTACATAATCAACTTCTTAATCATCTAATAACAAAAATTTTTCACTTTCAATCGAAAATTTTATTACCGAATAAAAGGTTTGGCCATGGATTCTCCTTTATCAGGACTTTTGAAGGACATTTACATGAATCACTTTGACAGTAAATATATACTAGGGTGTCCGTTATTTCCCAAATTGATTTTTTTACAGCGATCGCCCCCTAAATTTTTAGTTTAAGTTACAAAAAAAATTATCCAATACAATTAAGCTCTTAATTTCTTGATTAAACCGTGCCGAAATCATGTTACTTTTACCATTTAAATAACATGAGATTATTTGACTTTTTACTTTTATTTTTTTTTTCTCAGAAACAAATGAATAAAAAGATTTAAGATTAAATTTTTCTGACGTATAATTTAACGCTCTACAAAAAAGGTCACGTATGAATTTTCGATTAAATCACTCCATTAAAAGTTATTCAACATTTAACTTGTGCCTAATATAAAACTTGCAATATTTTCAACTTTTTGCTCATTTTTACTTTTTTTAACTATAAAATCATTGGAAGAGAAGATAAAAGTTATTATCATTAGAGCGCAAGTGATTATTTGTGTTATTTTTTTGGGTTGAACTGAAAATTAAATTAAAAAAATCATTTTTGACAATTAAAACAGGGACATAAGATCCGAATTTGCTATAGTCGTGAAATTTAATTTATCCAGGATAAATTTTCAAACTTTAATCAAAATTTTGTACCTACGAAGTGAATGTCATACTAATTAATGAGAATATCGACAAAAATTCAATTAAAATTCGAATTTTTGTCATTTCCTCTGACGCCAACTATGAGAAATTTCTAAGAACTTGTAGTCAACAAATTAAATGTTGAATAAATTACAAAATACAAATTAAACAAATTAACTAAAGTTAAATGTTGAATAACTTTTAACGAAGTGATTTAACCGAAAATTCATAAAAAACTTTTTTTGTAGAGCGTTAAATTTTACGTCAGAATAACGTAATCTTAAATCTTTTCAATTATTTGTTTCTGAGAAAAAAATTTAAAGTAAAAAGTCAAATAATCCCATGTTATTTAAATGGTAAAAGTAACAAAATTTCGGCACGGTTTAATCAAGAAATTAAGAGATTAATTGTATTGGATAATTATTTTTGTATCTTAAACTAAAAATTCAGGGGGCGATCGCTGTAAAACAATCAATTTGGGAAATAACGGATACCCTAATATATATTTCTACAAAAATAAAATAATATGTTATGGAAAATTTGTAGACGATATATTTATATTATTTAATGGAACTACCCGACAGATTGACAATATGCGTATCTGATCTGAATAAAATTAATCAGAAAATAAAATTCACTTCAGAACATGAACTAAATGGAACAATCAACGTTTTAGACACAACAATCACCAAAGAAAATGGAAAGTTGTCATACAATATATAAAGAAAATCAACAACAATCCATAAAAAATAATTTCATCCAAGAAACCAAAAAATGGCCGCTTTCAACAGGCTAGGGTACAGAGCTATCAAGTTCCCTCTTAGTACCAAAGCTCGTGAAGAAGAAATTAAGACAATTAAACATTTAGCTTTAACTAACGGATACAATAGCTCAATCATGGACAAAATAATATCGAAATTTACTAAGAAATCCATTCTACCAACTCCACCAAAAGAAAACCAAAATATATAAAATAAAACTTCAATAATATATTTAGTTTTACAATCGACAACTTCCTAAAGAAAAATAACTTCAATATCGCATTTTCAACAAACAACATGATAGAAATTCTTAAACCATTGGGGAACAACCAAATTACAACAAAAAATAAAACTGGAATATATAACATTATTGTGATTCCTGTGAAAAATTCTACATTAGCCAAACTGGTATATCTTTCGGAACAAAATATAAAGAAAATATATCCAAGAATCATGTCATTGGTTAAAATCTATAAAGTTTTAGTAACAAATTCACTGATTGGTCGAATTAAAGATTGAACTTTGTATGGTGTGCTATGATTGGCTCATGCATTCGGCGCCATAACTACAGTGCCTTGATTTGTACAAAGTAAGCTTAGTATTTCTCGTTTAAAGTGACTTTTGAGTACAAAACGTTTGCAACGGTATTTCTTTCGATTTATAATTCATATATTTCAAAGAAAATGATTTTTATTTAAATAATTTTTCTATATAACTCTTAAGTATACTCCGGAATTAATATTTTATAATTTAAAATTTACTTTTGAGGATAAAGATCGTTGATTTTGTAAGGGTTATTTTTCTTCGCACAATTAAGACCTTCGGTCTTAATAAAGATCCGTAAACTGAGAATGGTAAGAGCCCTTTTTAGTAATAATAATTTCTAATAGCTAGATTCGAATGATAATTTTTTCGAGAAAAAAATAATCGAGTAATATTCACTAACCTGTTGATTTTACGCCGTTGAAATTGATAGAATCATCGTTCATCCGCCTTTAAGGGACAGTTTCTTTTTCCATGGACACGTAAGTGGCCGTTTTCTCCCCTGACAGTTTGAAGTAAAGATATGACCCTGAAAAAAAATCAATCTTTTAAAAATCGACTTGACAAAACTCAATTTAAAAAAAAAAATTATTCAGAATGGGACAGTTATTTGGAAGAATGCCTGCTTTTTTTCTTATGCATACGTAATGGTAAAAGTGATGAATTAAAAATTATAACTAACTTTCTATCATATATAATAACAAAATAACATAAATATAAAATCTCAGGGGGCCCCGAAGAATTACATAACCTAATAAAATCAGATAAATTGTAAGAAACTTTTCCAAACGTAGAAATTGCTACAAGAATATTCCTTTTTCTAATGGTTACTAACTGTAGTGGAGAGTGGTCATTTTCGCAGCTTAAGAGAATAAAAAATGAATTGCAAACAACAATGTTACAAGAATGACTGAGTAATTTAGTAATTATGTGCATAGAAAGGGATATCCTTCAAAAAAAATACTTTAAGGATATAATAGAAGATTTTATTCAACAGAAATCCCGAATGAAACCGTTATTGTATTCGTAACCAAAAATCCAGCTGCATTTGAATATCATTAACAATATTAAATTATTTATAGATTTAGATTTATGATTTATAGATTAATATACTAAAATTATGATTATATCATACTGTAGGGGAGACTGGGTACAAGTTGTCATGCGTTGTCGCGGCATTCTATTGATTCATTTCCTTAAAATATTTATTTTTTTAGTATTTAAAATGCTGAATTTGGTTTATATCAATAATATAAAGTATTGAAATAAGTAATTTGTTGATTTAACTTGTACTATGTTTTCATTAGCAACCCTTAGTAGTCTTGTCGACCCCCTTAGGCGGGTCGAAAGTAAGCATCATAATTTAATAAATATAGAAATAAAGAAACACCATAATTTAATAAATCAAGTTACTATTGTGAAGAACATAAACTAAATTTATATATGGTTTTATTCATTTAATGGCAATAATAACACCCAGGTAGAAATCAAGGTCAAAGTACAGATTAATTGTTACTTTTGTACCCGGTCTCCCCTATTTTAATTACCTATAATAAATGGTCATACATAGTAAAAAAAATTTATTATAATTCGCGTTTTTTACTTTCCAAAAGGGCCCCAAATTCTTGTGTGCCCAATGACTCCAGTCTAGTTTAAAACCGCCCTGGGAAAACTGGAAGTTTTTTTTTTGGAATGGAGTACCACGATTATTTAAAGAACCAAATAGGAAAGTAAATCAGCCATCTGGCAAAAAAGCAGATCAAGTTAATATCAATTCGCTGGATAAACTTTAAAAAATTTGTTATCTATAATTCACTTTTTTTACTTTCCAAAAAAGCCCCAAATTCTTGTGTGCCCAAGGACTCCATTCTAGTTTAAAACCGCCCTGGGAAAACTGGAAGTTTTTTTTTTTTGGAATGGAGTACCACGATTATTTAAAGAACCAAATAGGAAAGTAAATCAGCCATCTGGCAAAAAATCAGATCAAGTTAATATCAATTCGTTGGATAAACTTTAAAAAATTTGTTATCTATAATTCACTTTTTTTACTTTCCAAAAGAGCCCCAAATTTTGTGCGCCCAAGGGCCCAGTCTAGTTTAAAACGGCTCTAGGAAAACTAGAAGGTTTTTTTTTTTTGGAATAGAGTACCACGATTATTTAAAGAACCAAATAGGAAAGTAAATCAGCTATCTGGCAAAAAAGCAGATCAAGTTAATATCAATTCGCTGGATAAACTTTAAGAAATTTGTTATCTATAATTCACTTTTTTTACTTTCCAAAAGAGCCCCAAATTCTTGTGTGCCCAAGGGCTCCAGTCTAGTTTAAAACCGCCCTGGGAAAACTGGAAGTTTTTTTTTTTTGGAATGGAGTACCACGATTATTTAAAGAACCAAATAGGAAAGTAAATCAGCCATCTGGCAAAAAAGCAGATCAAGTTAATATCAATTGGCTGGATAAACTTTAAAAAATTTGTTATCTATAATTCGCTTTTTTTATTTTTCCAAAAGGGCCCCAAATTTTTGTGCGCCCAAGGGTTCCAGTCTAGTTTAAAAAGGCCCTGTGAAAACTAGAAGTTTTTTTTTTGGAATGGAGTACCACGAATTATAGAACCAAATAGTAAAGTAAATCAGCCATCTGGCAAAAAAGCAGATCAAGTTAATATCAATTCGCTGGATAAACTTTAAAAAAATTGTTATCTATAATTCACTTTTTTTACTTTCCAAAAGGGCCCCAATTTTTGTGTGCCCAAGGACCTCAGTCTAGTTTAAAACCGCCCTGGGAAAACTGGAAGTTTTTTTTTTTTTGGAATGGAGTACCACGATTATTTAAAGAACCAAATAGGAAAGTAAATCAGCTATCTGGCAAAAAAGCAGATCAAGTTAATATCAATTCGCTGGATGAACTTTTAAAAAATGTGTTATCTAGCAGCATTTAGTTGTGGGGTACTCATACATGGGTACTCAATGGGTGGTTTCGAATGCATCGGATGCATTTCACATGCAAACGTGCCTACGTGTGAGAAACGGCTACTCTTTCTCGAACTCGTACGCAATCAGCCGTGTAATTTTCCAAATTAAAATTGCAAACGATTCCTACGTGATTGTTGTACCAAAACATTTCTTTTTTACACTTAGCCCTCATTTGAACATCACTTAGATACCAATACCAATAATAGCAGTATACCGAAAAACTGAATTTCCGGCTGGGCCAACACATGAAAATATCCATTTTTCGTCACATCCGAATTGATTTGAAATTGATGTTTCGATAATTCGATAAATTCATGACAGTAGGTGAAAGAATGCGTTCGACGCCACTTCTATGATATCTTCATGGACATATCAGACGCACGTTTTTCTCCTTCGTCCGCTAGTTATTATGTTTGACATGACAATAAACGACATAATCATCATAGAGATACTTCGGGAAGACAATGATGTTGCAATCGGCGTGGCAGATGAGCCAGAACGGGAGGGAAACTAACGCCAACTAACGGGACCTGGCTTGTCTGGATACCAAGCGGGACGTGATGCGTCTCGTCGCATAGATCATGCCACACGATTGAAACGTGTTCAAATGATAAAAACAATCGTTCCACCGATATGTAAAGTGACATAGACGAAAAACAGTCATTTTTCTTGAGGATTATTTGGTGCCTTGGCACCATCCTATACCAAATTCACCTTAACTGCATCGTAAAAATACATCTCATACCCAAATGCAACCACTTCTCCATTAATTAAAGACTATGCAGTACTTACATTACGTGAAAAAAATGATGTTCTGAAATTTGTTCATATTTGGCACAATTGTACTTCTAGTAAGAACGAATGTGGATACAAAATATTTTTTTCGAATGATAATTATTTGCCGAGTTATACGCTTCTAAAGAATTGTCGTTTGTGAAATTCGTATTTTTTGAGAAAGACCCTTGCCAGATAAGATGGTCTAAAATGCCCCCATTGCAATCGGGCTAATTTTTTTTCTGAAAATACTTTACAGTATGGACAACATCTCAGCCAAGTTTCAACTCTAAAATATGACGCGTTTGTGTGTAAAAAATAAAAATATTTCTTTTTTCAAAATCAATATTCTCTGAAAGTTTTTGATAATACCAAAAAAAGAACTTATGAGTTTCAAGATATCACTAAGTAGTACTCCGAGAAAATGTCGTTCATTAATCAGATCAATCGATCATTGTTAAAAATACGATTTATTTTTTCAAAAATTTTTTTTATGCCAAAATCGTTTGGTACACCTTAGTTTTTTTTTCTATATAATCCTCTATCATCGTTCTACAATATATAATTTTTTCAGATTTTTAAAAATATTAGACAACAGTTAAAAAAAAGAAATATTCTTTAAATATTTATTATAAATTATGAAACTTCTAGTGTATCATTAGTGTACTTTAGGCTATATTTTGAAATAAAAAATCAGAAATCACAATGATCGAACTTACTAAAATTTTGATTTGTAAAGTTAACTTTCGGTTTTGTATTTAAAAAATAAAATAAAAATGTCCAGTTTTATTTTTTATTCAGAAAAAAACAGTTAGTTTTCTTTTTAAACCGCCAAATATAATATATTAAAATATTTTTTTTTAATTCGAAAAAAAGGCCCTCGCCAGATAAGATGGACTAAAATGCCCCCTTTGCAATTGGGATAATTTTTTTTCTGAAAATACCTTACAGTATGGACAACATCTCAGCCAAGTTTCAACTCTAAAATATGACGCTTTTTTGTGTAAAAAATAAAAATATTTTTTTTTCAAAATCAATATTCTCTGGAACTGTTTGATAATACCGAAAAAAGTGCTTATGAGTTTCAAGATATCACTAAGTAGTATTCCGAGAAAAATTCGTTCATTAATCAGGTCGATCGATCATTGTTAAAAATACGATTTATTTTTTCAAAAAATTTTTTTTATGCCAAAATCGTTTGGTACAGCTTAGCTTTTTTTTTTCTATATAATCCTCTATCATCATTCTACAAAATATAATTTTTTCAGATTTTTAAAAATATTAGACAACAGTTAAAAAAAAGAAATATTCTTTAAATATTTATTATAAATTATGAAAATTCTGGTGTATCATTAGTGTACTTTAAGCTATAATTTGAAATAAAAAAATCAGAAATCAAAATGGTCGAACTTACTAATATTTTGATTTGTAAAGTTAACTTTCGGTTTTGTATTTAAAAAATAAAATATAAATGTCCAGTTTTATTTTTTATTAAAAAAAAACAGTTAGTTTTCTTTTTAAACCGCCATATTTAATATATTAAAACAAATTTTTTTGATTCGAAAAAAAAGGCCCTCGCTAGATAAGATGGACTAAAATGCACCCATTGCAATCGGGCTTATTTTTTTTCTGAAAATACCTTACAGTATGGACAACATCTCAGCCAAGTTTCAACTCTAAAATATGACGCGTTTTTGTGTAAAAAATAAATTTTTTTTTTTTCAAAATCAATATTCTCTGAAACTGACTGCTAATACCGAAAAAAGTGCTTATGAGTTTCAAGATATCACTAAGTAGTATTCCGAGAAAAATTCGTTCATGAATTAGATCGATCGATCATTGTTAAAAATATGATTTATTTTTTCAAAAATTTTTTTTTATGCCAAAATCGTTTGGTACACCTTAGTTTTTTTTTCTATATAATCCTCTATCATCGTTCTACAATATATAATTTTTTCCGATTTTTAAAAATATTAGACAATAGTTAAAAAAAATAAGTATCCTTTAAACATTTTTTTGTGTTCTAATATCTTTTAGTACCATAACGTAATTTTTTTTTACATCATCCCCTTGTCTCAATTTATTAAATACTAGTAGTCGCCCGTTGCATTCGCAACTAAAGGTTTTATTTCAAGAAAATGTTTAATATGAGATAATGTAGAGTTAATCAATAATCGAAATTTTAAACTTAATAATCAAAGTGTTAATATAAAAAAAAGCTTTATCTAAAATTTTATTAAGAAATAAAATATAAGTCTTTTTATTTATATCATTTTAATAACAACATTTAATAACGTCATTTCACTAAATAAGTATGAAACTTTAATATTTATGTAGTACTTATACCAAATAGGCGATTTTAAATTTTGGTTCGTTTTTCAACAATCAAACTTTTTAAAATCTATTTTTTCATGAACCAAGGGTTGTGATCTGGACTAATTATATATTCGGCTGAAAAGCATTAAGGTAGCAATTTTTTGCCATATATTTCACTGTCAATTCAAATACAAAATCTTCGATACTAACTCGGTAATTAGAACAATTTGAAAACCAATTATTGTTATTGAAAATAAATAAAATATTCGAATTTACTTCCACGCTTTCCACCTATTTCCAACAATATTGTATATATAACGTCCAAATGTGCGAAATCGAATAGCTTTTTAGTCATGTTAACTAACATTAAGAAGGTCATTATTTTTTTTCGTTTTACATTGTATTTTCAAATAAAAATGCCCATTTGTGTCGATGAAATTTGGAAAGTATCTTCCTTATACGATGCAGATATATAATAAGAACGGGTTTATAAAAATTTCTCCCCTAAAAGAGTGAAAAACGGTAGCAAAGTTTGTAAGGGATAACGTTTAATAAGCAATCGAAATTTCAAATTTAATAATCAATCAAAGTCCGTTAAAAGCGAAACGTTATTACTGCTTAATATAAAACAAAGTTGATTTATTATTAGAAACAAAAACTTAGGGTCTGCTTATAAATTTAAACTCCGATAACTAGATATATCTGAAAAGGTTAAGTTTAGTTAATAAAGGAGCATTATGTTTTTTGGCTTTCACATATTGTAAACTTGAAAATCCGAAATACGTATTCACAAATAAATACATTAGTGAGTGAGAATCCCTACCAACGCTTTGAATGTTAAAGTGGGGATATCAGAGTGCATGCGCATAGCCCATTCTGCACGGACGCACGGCAAGATAGTCAATTTATGTATAAGAAGATATAGCCTAAAGTACACTTATGATACACCACAAGTTTCATAATGGGATCTGCAATAGTTTAGGAGATAGAGGAATTAATTGCAGATGAAACTTCTGGTGTATCATAAATGTACTTTAGGCTATATTTTGAAATAAAAAAATCAAAAATCAAAATGGTCGAAGTTACTAAAATTCTGATTTGAAAAGTTTACTTCTGGTTTTGTATATTAAAAAAAAAATAAAAATGTCCAGTTTTATTTTTTATCTAGAAAGAACAGTAGGTATATGTTCTATTTAAATCGCCGTATTTAATATTTCAAAAAAAAAAATTAATTCGAATTTTTTTTTTCAAAAAATACGAATTTCACAAACGACAATTCTTTAGAAGCGTATAACTTGGCAAATAATCATCATTCGAAAAAAATATTTTGTATCCACATTCGTACTTACCAGAAGTACAATTATGCCAAATATGAACAAATTTCAGAACTTTTTTTTTCGCTGTCGAAAATTGATATAATTTTCAATTTAAGAAATGAAAAAAAATATATTAGAATCTCATTATTTTTTCTTGTCGATCGTATTTGAATTCATTGCTGTCGACTGACGTTTTCTTATTTATATCAATGAGATATTTCTTCATGCCCACACCACCCCACCCCCCCACATCTCCCGTCAGCGCCCAACCCCACTTTGAAAAGCAATTTCAAAAATGATTTAATCAAAATGATACAACACACGCGCGATTGATTTTCACAACGACAACGACGTCGATGACTATAATGACAATAATCAGATGGAGGAAAACGGCGAATAGGGAATATGATGATGATGATGGCGGAATATTCCTATGCCAAAATCCCGTTTATTTATTATTACCATTAAGAAAATGTATACATTTTGATAGAAAATTTTCATCCTTGTTCAATGCGCGTAATATTTTCCCGGGATCGTCGCGGATTAAATGGAGCGCAGCAATTTATCCTGCTTACACAATACACAAACGCCCACCTCCTCCATAGAGTATAGTCGAGTCGCGTTCCCATATAACTCCCCCGGTTTTCCCGTATTTCCCTCCCATTCAACATTTCGCGTTTCATATAATAAACGTTTATAATATGCACATGATGAGAACTTTGTATCTTTGTCGCTATATACCTTGTACGTATGTTTGTGTTGATGTTCTTGTATATAGTATGTGGCGTTTTCTGTCATTCCTCCTACAGGAGCGCTTTCATGCGCATGTGATTGTTATGATTATTATTGTGTCACTGAGTGCTTGTTCTTCTCGACAACGATTTTCGTATATATGTGCCATTAATAAAATTAAAATCATATGAGATTTTCAGAGAAAAAATAACGTTCTTTAAAGATTAACGAAATAACACAATTTTCTCAAGAAAATTTTTGAAATATTCATCAAGAGAAAAGTAGTTTCCAAATACAAGAAGCTTTGATAATCAAAGATGCTTTTTGGTGCGACATCAAACTCATACCAAAAAGTGGCAAAAGATAGGCATAAGATTTAGTGCACAAATATGTTAAGAAGAATTCAAAAAAAAAACAACTTAGCAAGAATTAAGTAATAATGGGCTACCTTTATCTACATTCATGTCGAAATATTATACTTTGACTTCAAAAATCATCCCATACCATTTAGCTGAAGTGTTAACAACATACTTTCTTTGTACTTCAATTTTTATGACCAAAAAATGCTATTTGTGGAAAGAAGTACGATGAGCATCGATTGATGTGTGAAATATATGGAAAATATTTCATCAATAAAAACATCAAAATTTTGGTTTCTGTACTATAAAAATGATAATTTTTGCACCTGCCAGACAGGAAAGTATGACGGGTCCAGGATAGATCCAGGCATGGATCAACTTTATTAAGAACTTAAGAAAAATTGCTATAAACAAATGAAACTATTATTGGGGAATGATACCAGCAACAATTAAGGCAATTGAGCCAAGAAGTAAAGCTCAAATGCTTCTAATACACCAAAATACAAGATAAAATCATCTTTTAGCACTAAAAGCTGTTGAAGAAACTTTGGAGACACTTCAAAGGGATGTTTTTCGCTACCCAACTTATTTTGGTCCATGAACCAAGACCTGGATGAACCAATTCTTTAGATCTTACAAAAACACCGAAAATTGAGTTGACTCTACAAGACATTCCTTTCAAAAGAAAACTGTATGTCACTTGAGAGTTGAGAAAGAGCAGTAGCTAAAAGTAGGTAAAACTTTGAACAAAAGTATTGTTGGACTTCTTAACAAAGCTTTTGAAATCCCAAAAGAAAACTCAAAACTTGTTTGTACATGTAATTTACAAAAAATTACAAATTTACAATAAATAACGATCAAATAAAAGAAAATTTCGGTAAGAAAAATTAAGGTAAAATTTTTGGATCATCATACCAAGTGACATCATTTATCTTCAATGAAAAATCATTTTGAAAATTTACTGCTTGTAATTTTTTTTAAATCCAACTTTTAAAATTAGTTTACTGCGGATTATTTCTAAGAAAAAAATCCCATTTAATCGAAGAAGCGTATATTATTCAATTAAACACAAGTTAGAGCTTTTAAAAACGTTAAGATTTATGTAGAACATGATTTTTTTAAGTAAAGGAAATTGGAATAATTTAGATATTTATTTCTCGATAGGCAATAAAATTAATCACCTATATTTTCCAAGGAGTAATATATCACGATAACAAAGTCAACGGTATCGGGCAATATATTTTAAAAAAAATGTATTCAAGTTTAAAACCATCCCAACTCGACATCAAAAACCAAAAATCAAAAACACGTCGCCAAGTGCCAAGAAAGCGCAACAATTAGGTGAGAAAGGATGGATACCTTATGATATAAAACACTTTTACGCAAAAAAGATGAAATCAAATATTATCTATAAAAAGCTCACTTAGAAATTCTCAACACCGTCCATCCATGTACAGTTGGACCCATCATTAACGAAATCAACAAATTAATATTTGCCCAAAATAGAAAGAAAAAAGCTGAAGTTACAACAAAAAATAAACAAGATATTAAGATCAAAAAATATTGAAAAAACTTCAACTAACAACAATTACCATGGATGCTCACACCAATTTCATGACAGATTATATAATTGCACTAATATCAAATTCACCAAAGAAGAACTTATCACATTAAACAAAGCCCCAGAATTCAATTTACCAAAATTAAAAAATTAAACTATGTTACAAGATACTCTCAAATCAAATTCAATCATCAGAACACTTCCAGATCAAGACCTCCAGAACCAACCACGATCTATCATGAAAAGAAGCTACAAGAGTTTAAAATCAAATTTACACGAAACTATGATATTAACAAAATTAAATTTTCATTCCATCAAGATCAATTAAACATTAACAATATAAAAGGAAAAAATACATAAAAATCACGCTTATATCACGAAAGTCGACAAAGGAAAGATCATCGAACTCATTAACAAAGATGAATATACAAACAAAACGAAACAATTCATCAAAGAAAATAATATAATTCACATAAAAGAAGATCTAACTCTGAGCTTGACCAAAACTTTATACAAGACCATAAATGAAAGCGACTATCCTTTTTGAAAACGAATTTTCAAAAAGAAAGAAAACCTTAAGCTACAATACTTCATGGTTTACCCAAAATCCATAAAAATAAATAAGCCAATCCGACCGGTAGTGGATTACAAAATTACTCCTGGATATTGGTTAGCCAAAAAATTAGTACAAACCATCAAATCAGGTATCATATTGAAAGAAAATTATTCATTGAAAAACACATATGAATTGATGATTAATACTGAAAACCTAAAGTTACCACAGAACATCAAAATGGCATCACTTGACACTGTCAATTTATACACAAATGTCCCTGTTGAAGAAATAATCAAAATTGTGGAGTATAATCTAATAACATCCAAAATATATAATTATATGGTAATCAATGACATAATGAACTTGTTAACCACCATATTACAACAAAACTATTTCACTTTCAATCGAGTTTTATCACCAAAAGGAAGGCTTGGCTATGGGTTCCCCTTTATCAGGACTACTAGCCGACATTTACATGAATCACTTTGAAAATAAATATATTATGAACAATACCTGCAAAATTAAAATTATATATTATGGAAGATATGTAGATGATACATTTATATTATTTGATGGAACTACCCGACAGATTGACAATATGGTATCCGATCTGAACAAAATTAACCAGAAAATAAAATTCACTTCAGAACATGAACTAAATGAAACAATTAACTCTTTAGACACAACAATCATCAATGAAAATGGAAAGTTGTCATACATTATATACAAAAAACCAACAGCAATGAATACAATCATCCATAAAACATCATTTCACCCAAGAAACCAAAAAATGACATCTTTCAACAGTCTAGTGTACTGAGTTATCAAGTTCCCTCTAAGCACTAAAGTTCATGAAGAAAAAATTAAGTTAAATAAACATATAGCCATTACTAACGGATAAAACAGCTCAATCGTGGACAAAATATTATTGAAATTTACTAAAAAATTCATTCTACCAACTACACCAAAAGAAAACAAAAATATATATAATCAAACTTCAATAATGTATTCAGTTTTACAATCACCAACTTCCGAAAGAAAAATTACTTCAATATCGGATTTTCAACATACAACAGCATGATGAAATTCTTAAACCTTAGGAGAACAACCAAATTGCAACGGAAAACAAAACCGGAATATATAAAATTAAATGTGGTTCCTGTGAAAAATTCTACATTGACCAAACTGGTAGATCTTTCGGAACAAAATATAAGGAACATACATCAAAGAATCATGTCATTGGTTAAAATCTATAAAGTTTTAGTAACAAATTCACTGATTGGTCGAATTAAAGATTGAACTTTGTACGGTGTGTTATAATTGGCCCATGCATCCTACGCCATTTAAAACTACAGTGCCTTGATTTGTACAAAGTAAGCTGAGTATTTCTCGTTTAAAGTGACTTTTGAGTACAGAACATTTGGAACGGTATTTCTTTCGATTTATAATTCATATATCGCCAAGAAAATGATTGTTATTTAAATAATTTTTTTATATAACTCTTAATTATAATCCGGAATTAATATTTTTCAATTTAAAATTTACTTTTGAGGATGAAGAACGTTGATTTTGTAAGGGTTATTTTTCTTCGCCCAATTAAGACCTTCGGTCTTAATAAAAATCCGTAAACTGAGAACCATAAAAAAAATGTTTTTATCATATTTTGGCAGCTAAATTTCTTATTCTAATTTTGATCATTATCGCGATCAACGATTATTAGTCTTATTGTTTTTAAAGCGAAATTTTGACTTACAATTTGAAGTCTTCAAATGAAGTCCAATTACTCTCTTTCACTGTTCGCATTTATGATTGTTTCGTCTACGAATCGAAGGTTGGAAAATTGCTTTCCACCAATTTGAATTCCACTTTTTTACTCCTCTAAAGTGAGATCTAGTATAATCTCTTCTAAAACAACTTTAAATTTTTCAAAACACTTTTATGACGAAAGGATCACATATGAATTCCCTGGAAGAATATGAAATATACAGAGCACTTAAAGTAGATCAAAATAATATCCTTAACGACAAATTATTTAAATCAAACTACCTGTATGAAATTTGCTTACAACTGATAAAATAATCATTACCTGACGATGACAGCCAATGTTCGCGTCGTAATAAAGAAGAAATTGAGAGTTATACGACATATATTTTTATCCATTATTTAAAAACCATAACCATTTACTTATACTCCAAAACTTTTATTAACAAACATGATGTCTTATGAGAAAACCGATATAATTTATCAATTAAAGCAAAAATTTCCTTCAAATTTTCCCAGAAGTTGGTAAAATTCAATTTTTTTGTAGAAATGCATGAAGTGATTTAATTTAATTTTTTCAATAGGCAAAGACCTTTACTTTTATATGGACTAATAAATTTCCTTTTTATTTTAAAGTTTACCGATTTCCCATCCAATAATAAAACCTATTAATCTAAATTAATAAATTGTTATCGTTTTGTACTTTGTTCTTTAAGGCGATTTCATAAGAAATATAAATAATTTATGGACCAATTTAATTAATTCGCTTCATTGGAAGGAAAATTATACTATTATAGCAACCATTGCATTTATTGTACCATAGGTACCTCGATGCAGACTATGCAAAATAGGTGAATTCAAAAAAAAATACAAAAGTTTTGAATTTTCATTGAGCCTTGAGCACATTTTTTCTACAGAAAACTTTAAATTGGAGACCAAAAAAAAAAAAATGATTCCATGTGATTGACACATTTGCTCCGGTTCTCTCTCATTTCACTATCGATTTAATTTATTATTATTCGAACGAAATATTTATTTATTCAAGAAAATTAATATAGTGAGAAAATGACGTTTTCCCACATATGTGCGTGTGTTAATAACACACACGTATTATGTGTATATACACATAAATTGTTGATAATTTAAATTTAGGCGCCGCAGGCGTCTTTTGTCTATTTTGTCGTCGTAATTTCTCCGATATGTTAGATGACGCCGGCGTCGAGACGTCGACCGCACACATTTTAAAATAATTTATATATTTTACTCGAAAGAAAAATAAATATTCAATTAAAATATTTTACATTTACCGACCGAAATATGTTTCGGAACACCGAAAATAATTGTTTATGGAGATTTACTTTATTTTCAATTTCATGATGAGGTATAATTAGATTGAAAAATAATGGATATTAGATATATATTTCTTGGATTTGAAGTTGCCTAGATTTACGCCTATTTTATTAATTTTTTTTTCTTCTATTTTTATGAAAAAGTCAAGGTTGAAATGTGCAGGATGCTTGAATGACATTCGAAATGCATTTGCACTGCATGTGCAAAAATCATTGAACTGATAGAGAGGCGATTGATGCAATTTACCGATATCACTTGCACACGAGACACCTGTTTGGATGCTGAATAAGGATTTGATAGACATTCTTCAATATCGATTATTTTTTCCTGTCAGTGGCGTGCTCTTTGTTCGACACCCGTGCATTTCATCACAGCCAAACCAGGAGCGGTGAAACTATTATCGACGTCCCGACATCCCGAGATAACGAGTGGTACTAAACCAGTGGTGTGAGCACGCACATTTTTCATTCAATATCAAAAACGAAAATCAGAGACAATCTCATTTGACATCATAGGAAAATATTTTTCTCACGATTTAGAGAAGCGCAACTTTCCTCTATGGCTGTTTCACTTGGATGCGGCTCGGTGTAATTGGATTTTCCCACTTCTTGCCAACCCATTTGACTTGGGCCATATCAATCGATTGGAAGACGTTGTTTATTATGACGTTTAGAAGCGATTACGATCGCACAATTGATCCACGTTAGTTGTTTGCAGAAAAAACGAGAAACAAACGTTAAAACGTTATATTTACGGTTACAATAAGTAGATCGAAAACGACACTTTACGATATTGATATGAACGCATATGCACACATATATACGCACGCGAGTATCATAATTTTCCAGCAGCAAAAAAATATCATTAATTTCTTGTTCGCTGCTTATAGGGGTGAATAATCGTTCAACTTGAACGTGGAAAGTTACGCATTTATCGTTAATAATACAATAACAACCACCGATTAAAAATCCACTCAATAACAACAAGCTAAGGAGAAAACTTTTGTTAGCTACTTCATTATTGTGTAGCCATGTATCCTCAACTAATTTTCTAGGCCATTGTTAATTAACCTGTGGTCCCATTTGAAAAAGTTTGTTTTTTATTTTTTTAATTTAAAGAAAGAATACTAAAATATAATATTGTCCGAAAACTGCACCTTTTATTCACTCAGGGGTCTTGGCATTATGCTTAATTTCCTTGGGGGTCCACGGCTGAAAAAGGTTAGGAACCGCTGTTCTAGGCCCCTAGACACATCAGGATATTGTGAGTTCAGAAAATTTAATTAACTTCCTTGTATTCGTTATATTCCGTAGTAAAAAATTTCATCATATTAAAGAAGTCTTCCAATGGAAAAAAATCTTTCTTTATAGACCATTTCTTATATCGACGAATTCTTGATGACCACTGAGGAAGATTGCTTGGCAATCGAAATACGTATCTCGGCAATAAGTCACGAATATTTTTGTTTGAACTTCTGTTCAAGTTTATGTTTATGGTATGATTTTTATATATTATTATATTAAATTATACTACATAAATTGGATCGCAATATATTCTATATATTGTATACACTAGACGGATACAAAAAAATGATGACTTTTTTTCCTAATTATATCGAAAATATTGTTGGGAATGACAAAAAAAATCCTTTGAAAGTTTTAGCTCTTAATATTAATATTAAGAGGTGCCTTATCGCAAATTTCGATTTTCCATTTAAATTACATGGGAACAATATTCTCTTGCACTTTGGAATTTTATAGCTCACGTTGGTGACAATATTTCGCAATGACCAAGGTATATTCTTATAGAAAATTGAACGATCTACAAAAAAGGTGGTCCTACAAGTTTTTGATATATTTATTCCTTCAAAAGTTATTCGAGGTTAAAGTTGAATTAAAGAGAAATTTAAATATTTTTTCAATTTTTTGACGCAACCATCAATTTTATGAAAAAAATTTATAGGACATTTTTTGTAGAGCACTTTTTTTCTATAACTTATCTCTATAAAAGTCTTAGATATTTTTCACAGGTTCTAAGTTATTTGCATTAAATTGAAAATATTCGTAATTTTATTGTTTTAAATTAATAATATTTCCAGAATTATTATATTTTTAACATAATTTTTTTTTTATTACTTAGAACCTGTAAAAAATATCAAAAACTTTTATAGAGATAAGTTATAGAAAAAAATTGCTCTACAAAAAATTTTCTCATAAAATTGTGCGTCAAAAAATTGAAAAAATATTAAAATTTCTCTTTAGTTCAACTTTGACTTCCAATAACTTTTGAAGGAAAAAATATATCAAAAACTTGTACAAGACCTTTTTTGTAGATCGTTCAATTTTCTACAGGAATATATCTTGGTAATGCCGAAATATTGTCACCAACGTGAGCTATAAAATTCCAAAATGCAAAAAAATATTGTTCTCATGTTATTTAAATGGAAAATCTAAATTTGCGATGCGCCACCTTTTAATATTAATATTAAGAACATAAACTTTCACAGGATTTTTTTTTTGTCATTTCTAACAATATTTTCGATATAATAAGAAAAAAAATCATAATTTTTTTTGAATCAGTCTAGTATACACAGTCCTAATATTTAATTTTATTTTAGAGTACCTAATATTTTTGACTTCTTTATATTACTTTCTTCATCTGAACTTATCAGTCAATTTTTGTCTCGAAAATATTTATTTCCCAAGAGCTTTTCAATGTAAATATGTAAATCAGTTGAATAAGGATACCCAAAGTACTACTAAAGGAAACTAGTCAAGAAAATGGTTTGAATTATATTTTTTTCCTAATAACATAGACGCTAAAGCTTTAAATCTTAAAGAAAATCCGAATAAATCTTGCAAAATATAAATTTGAGGGTAAATTGATAAGAAAATTAAAAATGTTTGATTAGGGGTGTTTTTCTCCGAATATTTGCAAGGAATACGATTTTTTTAAAATTTAAAAAAAAAAAGTCACCCTAATAATTATATTACATAATTAGACCGCAATATATCCTATATATATTGTATACACAATAATTAAGAAGTAAAATTTTAATATGGATAGAAGAATTTCGATATCAGAAACTCATATTAACTTATGTTATTGTTCAAATATTCAAAAAATTTCCAGAAAATCCAATAGTTTTATATTTAAAAACTCTCGATGCAAAATTTTCTTTGCAACAAATTTTAATTACCAAAAAAAAAACACTTTTTTCTGAAGGTTCAAATTTCATTTTTTTTTTTTGATATATTTATACAAGGGGATGAATCCACCGATGGTATACGTGCATCCCTTCATCAAACCTTCGTCTAACAACGCACCAGAGGCTGCTTTAACGCCGCGCCAAGGGGCTGATGTTGATGGTTTTTAATTAATAGAAATAATTACCCCTGAAGCCAGTAAATGAAGATTCTGACTTTTACAATATTTGAAAATGATGTTTTTTCCTCTCGTTTCGTTCCCAAGGCCGATTTTAAAATAAACACAGTTTTATCTTCCCATCCAAGAAACGGCTCACAGAATTAAAACTCATCATTAAGGGGTGTCTCATTTTCTGGAAGACAAAATTGTATATATATATATATATATATATATATATCCCTTTTGCATGGCAATCTCGTTAGATTTTCCATATTCCTATCGATAAATAAACGTAACAACGGCAGAAAATCGACGGGTGGGTTTTTTTTATTCTTTTTTTTTTTGCTCGTGATGTACAAGAGGGTGAAGTGGGTAAGCAAATGAGCATCCCTTACGGCTGTGTAATGGTGTTGATATCTAATTAACAATGTTTAATGAACCTGTGCATCTACAATAAAATTACAGATAAGACCTTGGGAGTTAGGGGATGTTTTTTTTTAAGTTTTACAGACTTCATAATTAGTAAAATAACGCATTTCCATACGTATTGGATGTTTTGTGAACATCTAATGTGAAAAGCAACAACAAAAAAATGAGTTCAATGGAATTTGAATTGACGGGATTCGAACATGCAATTAACTATCTTTCGATAAAGTTTAATTGATTCGACTCTCTGTTATTCCCTGTTATTCCCTGTTACTCTCTGCAGTTGCTTGTAAGTTACATGTGATGAACAAATCCACACATCTACTAAAATCACCACCCCCGCCCACCATAAGTTTGGTTCGGGCGAAATGGGAATGGTAAGGGTGGAAAAGCTCCGCTTTTCCATTCCATCGTGTGCTGTACCTCTGTTTGCTAGTAGTCGCTATGTTTGATCATATATCGGGTGCAGTTATATGTGAATCTTTAGATTTACCCGAGCTTTTCGTCTTATTCGTTTCAATTATTTCGTATGTTTCGATTATCTGTATAAAACTGGCTTTAACAGCTTTCATTCTTGCCAGATTGCCTCATCCCCTTATTTTGGTTTTAGTCATTCAATCACTACTTTTACCACTTGGGGTGTGTTTCGATTGCCAAACTATTTGGAAAACTATTTCTTATTGGTGGTTTTCGGTGAAAATAAACCAGGTTTAACTTTATAGAGATGAACAAAAAGTTGGTTGACACATGACAATTGCAGACATTTTATTTTTAAGTGCTTTAATTACGTGTTTAAATTCTCAGCTTTTTCAACCAAAAAGAAAAACGATATTTTCACATTGCTATTAGGAATTTATATTTTTTGCCTCCCCGAATTATCCTCGAATCATTCTCCAGTATTATTAACCTTCAACATTAGGATGGGTCAAAAAAATCGATTATATTTTTTTTACAAGTGACACGGAAAAATGGGTTGCTAGACACCTTAAAAAAATTCTCACCAAGTATGAGCTCTAAATTTTAATAGGAAGATCCTCCGCATTGCAGTTTTGTATTTTTTTCTCAGTCCAATAGAAAAAAATTCATACCCCATCATTTATCGATTGTACAGAAAAATGTTTTGAAAGAATTTTTTTAGGAAATTTAATGCTCTACAAAAAAGGTATCGTATATTTTTTCCGTAAGCCTCACCATTTGAGAGATATTAAGGATTTAATTTTGATTATTTTAAGACAAATTTCATTTTTGTTTATGAATTTTATAACTCGACAATAAATGACTCTTATACAACTCGCAATACAAATTTTTGTTGGAAATTAACTGCTCTATAAAAATGGTTTCTTATGTTTTGGCGATTAAATTAACCGTTCAAATGATATTCATCATCAAACTTTCATGTGTGCGGGTTTTAAAAGTTTTTGATGAGATATTCGAAAAATTTCAATTTAATTTATAACTTTTGAGAAAATTTACACGAATTTTAGTTTTTATCAACTGAGAAACTTCAAAATATTTTTCAAGTTTTTTTTTATGCTTAAGTATATTTGTCTCGATTTAAAAAAAATAAATTCTACATTATTTATCGCTTAGTTAAATATTTATTAATAATAAAACTAAAGTTTTTGCCTTCAAAACTCTTGAGCGACAAAAAACACCAGTTGATAGTGAAAAAAATTGAAATTTTTAAAATTTTTAGAAAAGGTTTAAAGAACAACCTGGCACTACATAGGGCTTTCCTGGACAATATGGGAGTGATAATTTTTTTCCTGAATCTTTAAACGACAAGGTAACACCAAAATATTTCATAGTTAGTGTTTACAAATTCCTAAAGTATATTACTAACCTAATGGAGGATGATATTTTAATTTTTTCTTAGTATAGAACAGTTGAGAAAATTTCAATTATATTTTGAGAATGAAAGATTTCAATGCGTAGTTATCAACGTAAAATTTTGAGAATGCTACGGTTCTTTCGGTGCCACGATTTGAAGACAAAACGAATGAAATTTTTATTTAATTATAGCCAGACTTGTTCGCGAATTAAATTAAAATCCAAGTATAAATGCAATAATGATCAAAGGGAATATTGGTGTTGCTTAATGGGACACTTGACAGGCTTTAATCCTGGGACCTTTTGTATATAGTTTCTTAGCACTAAAAAAAATAAATTGTAAAAGGTTTTACGCCACGGTTGTAAGCATTTACCTTCATTACAGGAAACCTAAAGAAATCTGTTTAACCCTTATGTTAATGACCGACTTTATCGACGTCTCTTAGCAACCGGGTACCCGGGTACCCACAAACCTTAATATTGAAAATTTTGTTTATTTTATTAAAAAACAAATTTTCTAAACATTTTTTTCTTTAAATATGAATAGTTAGTGACAATTTAAAAAAAAAAAAGAAAAAATAATCATCTAGAATTGTGAATGACATCACAAATTCACTACAAAGAGTAGTGAAAGAATTGGCGGCTCCGTACCGAGGTAGTGGTAGAAACATCTGCATGGATAACTTCTTTACTACTCTACCCGTTGCTAAACATTTGTTATCGTGGAATATTACCATTGTTGGCAAGATAAAAAAAAATAAACCTTACATCCCTAGTGTTATGGCAGCAAATAAGACACGGGAGCAATATTCGACTGTTTTTGGATTCCACGAAAAGGTTACCATGTGTTCTTATGTTCCGAAAAAAAAAAAGCTGTCATTCTATTATCGACAATGCATTCAGATGCATCAGTTAGTGATGATACTAAGCGGAAACCAGAAATTATAAATTTTTATAATAAATATAAAGCTGGCGTCGATACAATGGACCAAATGGTTCGGAGGTATACAAGTCAACGACGATCTTCGAGATGGCCAATGGCAATGTTCTTCAACATGCTAGACATTTCTTCACTTGCATCATATATAATTTATTATGGAAATAATAAAATGATTGCCAAAAAAACGACGGAACGTCGTCAATTTATGCGAAAACTGAGTGAAGAACTGGCATTGCCAATGATTGAATCTCGCACAGCGAATCCACAAGTAATGCGCCACTTCTCAACAAAGATCGCCGTTGAAAGTATTTTAGGTCATGCAGTAGAGGAAACAGCCGAACCAAATCCTGGACCCGTGGTTCCGAAAGATAAAACAGGAAGAAAAAAAGTGACAGGATCTTGCCATATATGCAATGCTTTACCAATAAAAAGACGACGAAAGACTCGCAAGAGCTGTGACAATTGTCACCAGCCAGTATGTGATGAGCATTCAGTTAATATCACAAAATGTCTTAAATGTCATAATTAATGTCACTAATGATAAAAAAAACTGTAATATTTATTTATTTTTTAATAAAAATTAGTTGCATGCATTTATAAAAACTATTTTTAATTTATTTCCTATGCTTTCTACTGTGGGTACCCGGGTACCCGGTTGCTAATGGGGCGATGGCCAAAGTTTAAACTTATTTAAAAAAAAAATTTTTTTGAAAATAAATTAAATGCACTCACAACTAGCTTGCTTTTAAGTTAAAGATTGACGATCCGAGAGCACAAAAGGAAATATTTTTTTTTTTTGAGTTATTCATACTAATACATCGCGTTGGGTACCCGGGTACCCGGTCATTAACATAAGGGTTAAAAAAATGCAAAATAATAGTTTCCTTATTATTTTTAAGTACCATTATAATTAATTTCATCGAAATCCATAAAAAATCATCATTAATTCGTGTCATCAAAAGAACCATAGCTTTGCCAACTGTTTTGTGGGAAGAATATGTTGTCAGGAATTAAAATTGCCATTTTCGGAAAAATGGACTTTGATATTGAAAATCACTCACAGTATAAATTGATCTCCGGCTTTAAAGTCCACGATTCCCCAAAGATCCATTGAAACCTGTAACAAAGTAGAAAAACATTTTTTTTTAGAAAATCAAACATCAAGTAGTCAAAAGAATCAATAAAAATTGATCAAATTACTTTATAATTAATGCAATAATTAATTACCAAACCTAGAACGATAACCTTACATTTGCCAATGATTTGCACTACTTCCATCAACGCCAATATTATGAATATCGATTTTTTTATTATATATGCACTTAAACTACCAACACAATAATACCCACTAAAAGCCACTAAATACTTTCAATAATCCCTTTTTAAAAAATTCATAAATTTGAATAAAATTCCGGTTTTTTTGCATGAAATAATGACATCTTATTGCAAATGCAAATTGGATGACGTCACTGACCTTCAATTGTTTTTCGAGATGAAAATCTATTGGCAATGCAATGGTGAAAAAATAAAGTTACTAAAAATGCAGGAAAATATCACTAAACGAAAAATGCACTTGTTGTACTTTCTGCATATGCTTTTTTCTTTGATATAATAAGAAGCATAAGAATTTAATTATTGAAAGAGGTAATGCTGATTGGTAAAAACTATATTTTCATATATATTTAAGGAAAATGTGGGTTTAAATAACGATAGTATTATTCTAGAATTTGTTTCATTAAAAAGCTTAAGCAATCAACGCAAAAAGCACACCTTAATATTTTTTTTAATTTTCAAACAAATTGCTCAATCTGCATAGAGTTACAATAATAGGGTTACAATTTCAATGTTGGAGTCTTAATTTTAAGCGAAAGAAATTGAGAAAAATATTAATAAACACAATGGGTACCTTTAGTGACTAGTCACTAACATAATTTTTAATTTTCAATTAAAATTGTATTTATTACTTTATTGGTAATTCTGTTTTAATTTTGTTGCTCTGATTTAAATTTATGCAATTGTGCTATGCACTACATTATAATTGTAATATTCCAGTTCTATATACAGATGCTTTGCATCTCTATAGAATATACACTGGAAGTAAAATAAATAAATAAGTAATTTTTTTTATATCTTTCAAGGATATTAAATGCCCTACAAAAAAGGTTGTTGGCATTTTTTGAGTAAATTTAGTTTCCTAAAATGCAGAGTCAAAGTTGAAGTTCAAAATTATTATGAAAAAATGCGTTTTGGTTAATAATCAAAACTTGCAATGATAGACCTTTTAATATCAATATTAAGGTCTCAGAACTTTACATTTTTTTTTCTTTGTCATCCAGAATATTTTTGATGTTTTTTGTTAAAAATAGTGTATTTCTATGGTCCAGTCAAAATATGCATTAAATAATAAAAAAAAATTGGCATAAATCAAATTTTATATTAAAATTTGAGGATTAACAAAAAACTTCTGGCATCCCTTAACAAATTCCCCTGGAAAAATTATCTAAATAATGTCAGCCTCATCCAATTATTTGTTTCTAATAACTCCCTAGTGAATCCTTAAACATTGATCTTTTTTTACAATTTGATTTTTTAACTTTAGAATCATAACTAATGAACGAACTAATATTTAGAACAAAATTTTTGTATATCTTTCAAGGATATTAAATGCCCTACAAAAAAGGTTGTTAGCATTTTTTGGGTAAACTTAGTTTCCTCAAAATGCAGAGTCGAAATTGAAATTCAAAATTATTAAGAAAAAATGCGTTTTGGTTAATAATCAAAAATTGCAATGATAGACCTTTTAATATCAATATTAAGGCCTCAGAACTTCACATTTTTTTTCTTTGTCATTCAAAATGTTTTTGATGTTTTTTGTTAAAAATAGTATATTACTATGGTCCAACCAAATATGCATTAAATTTGGCAAAAATCAAATTTTATATTAAAATTTGAGGATTAGCAATGGGTCAGTAAAGAAGATTATTCACCTTTGACATCCCTTAGAGTCAGTCCAATTCAGTCCGTCCAGCACTGGTCGCTTGATTATTTTTTTTAATTCTGATTTTTTGTGTGCTATCACCCCAACATGTTGGGAGTTCAAATTTATCATTATTTTAATTTTATTGTTTTTAGTTTTCCAGTGGTAGCCATATTAGTTTTACTAGGTGCAAACATTTTCGCACTTTTAAGGGTTAGCGGAAACTTGATTATCTCAGGCCCTATTTGTCCTATTAAAATGAAATTAAAAGCAGTGTGTTCATAAAAATATAAGCTATAAGGTTGTGTTAAAACGTTTTCACCTTAATGTAATTCTAAGGGGTGAAATTTCAGCCTAAATTTTTAGCTCTAATTTGTAAAAACTCCCATTTTCACGGAAAGATTGTGAAGGAAGGGAAAGAGTCTACACGTTAAAACTTTTTTTACAAATAATTAGGTACTAGTTGTAGTCAAAAACAAAATTTGAAGTCTGAGACTTTAAGCCTTTTTAAAATAAAAAATAAAATTTGGAAATTTTCAAAATTTGCAATCTTCTGAGCTCAATACCTCTGTTGGGGGACCAGATAAAAATCTGAAATGTCACCCCATTATAGTACTGTACACATACATTATTAGCTTTCAGAAAGAAGTATATGTTTTAAATTGAAGATATGAATAACAGTTAGCCCAGAATATATATTGTTTTGTGTAAAATGCCCTTTTTGCCAAGTATATGTCACATATTAAATGGTTTAATACATAATATTGTCCTACTGAAGTATGCATTATTTTGACATTTTGTGCTTGCAATACCTCTGCTCCTAGTCAAATCTCAAACTCCAAATTTTAGGTGCCAAATACTATCATACAGTACTATAATGAGGTGATATTTCAGATTTTTATCTGGTTCCCCACCAGAGATATTGAGCTCAGAAAATTGAAAATTTTGAAAATTTCCAAATTTTGTTATTTTTTATTTTAAAAAAGATAAAAGTCTCAAACTTCAATTTTTGTTTTTGAATACAACTAGTACCTAATTGTTTGTAAAAAAAGTTTTAACGTTAGGACTCTTTCCCTTCCTTCACAATCTTTCCGTGAAAATTGGAGTTTTTACAAATGAGAGCTCAAAATTTAGGCTGAAATTTCATCCCTTAGAATTACATTTAGGTGAAAACGTCTTATTACAACCTTATGGCCTATATTTTCATGAACACACTGCTTTTAGTTTCATTTTGATAGGATAAATAGGGCCTGAGATAATCAAATTTCCGCAAACCCTTAAAAGTGCGAAAATGTCTGCACCTAGTAAAACTAATATGGCTACCACTGGAAAACTAAAAACAATAAAATTAAAATAATGATGTATTTGAACTATGAACATGTTGGGGGATAGCACACAATTTTTTTTTTAAAATGGTTGAGCAACCATTTAATTTATTTTTGGACCACCTTATTTGGACTGACCCCTTAACAAATTCCCATGGAAAAATTATCTAAATAAAGTTAGCATCATCAAATTATTTGTCAAGCAAAAGATTTTGTTTTTCGGTGAGCACCTGAATCATTCTCCAAATATTTAATTCAAGCCCCATAGCTACATTAGTCACCCAAGCAAATATATTAAAGCCGAATAAAATTAAAGTATATGTTTTTTTTTTCCAAGTCAACTCAGGGATGATGTACCGTTAAGTGCAGACGTATTCAAAAGAAATCAAAGATGAAAATAAATCAAATGTGGGTGGCAAAAGGTGAGCGAGACGCGACGGCAGCAATTGGGAACTGACTTCGATCAGTCTTGCATTGTAATTAGGCGCCGCCGGACGGACCCGGCAATGTTAGCCGCCCCGGCCGGACGGACAGTGTGATAACACGCGCAATTTTATCAGATAAAGCGTAAACAAATAATAAAAAGAAAAAGAGAAAAAAAAATCATTACCAATCTACGTGTATTAACTGATCAGAATAACAAATCAACTGATTATCCCGCCCCGAATCGACGTCCCGCTCGGCCGCCGTATTTTCCAGCAATGAGGTAATTTATTAAAAACGTATTTTTTGCCTTATTGGCAAATGCCTTTTGAATTTGAAAATCGGCGACTTAATCAACCGCAAGTTGACGTCTGATGGCTGATTAAGCTTTCTTGTAACTGTCGATATATGGACAATAAACGTAAACAGTAATGGTTGTAATACGTAAGCGAAATTATTCTCGTTGAAGATTTTTTTCTTTTGAACAGAGCATAGGTGGTCGTTTCACCCGCTTTCACCCCTTTTGTGTGGGTATTTATGGGTTTTTCAACGAAAGACCAAACCAAGAAAAACACATTCATAGTTATTTTCCTCGAAACGACATCTGCTGAAACTGACTTTTTTATCTTTGGGGACTCATAAAAGTATTGCATACAATTTTACATTTTGACCACAATCGTTCCCATCCCCAAAAAAAAAAAAAAAAAAAAAAATACCACCCTCACCTTATTCTCGAATCATTTTCGAGTTATAACTAATCTCAACACAAATCTACAACGCTCTAAATCTGTTCAAATTAATTAATATTTTGATGAATAAATTTTGGTGAATTTCAGCCAGTCAGTGAAGCAATCGTAATTCCCGTTTCTTTGGAATGGTCAATCTTGGACTGTCGAAAATAATTTTTCCCCAGTGTAAATAAAACATTTACACAGACATTCGAGTTTTGCAGATTTTATGTTTATTCGATATGGTCCCCATTCACGTTATGTAACATATATACCACTCCATCCCTCGTTGTTGTATATGTAAGTCCGCAAGTTCTCGATCTAATATACATATGCCAATAAAAATACATTTATCTATTCAGCAACGCGAACATTTCGAAACGCCACGAAATATTTATATGTCTTCCGAGTATTTCGATCTGTACGTTTCACAAAACGACAAACGTCCAACCGAAACTCATCCCCTGGCGGCTTTTAGATTTCCAATCCTCCATCCTCGCACCCCCGACGATCTGGCAACCCTTCGGGAGAATTTTGTCGGCGAAAACTTAGAATTTAGAAATCTTTTTGGTGTACCTTTCTCCCGAGACGAACTGCCACCCCCCTGCGTCTTGCAATTGGGGTGTTATCACTATATTTTTTCGGTATACAAATCCCACGCACGTATGTACCTACGTTTCAACAGGTTCGACAATCTTATCGTTCTAATTCCAGCTTTCCAAGTAATGCTTATAAATTTCTCAACGAAAAGTTCTTGAATTAAAATCACTCGTTTTAAAATCCTCTTGGCTGGAAAAGTACCCAAAAATGTATGCAATTGAAATAGTATTCTTCACTTTCTATTTTTGTCGTACATTAACCACTTTAAACCCTCAATTTTTATAAAAAATCAATAATTTAAGATTTTAAATAAAATTTAAAAAAATTTAAAAAAATTTTCAACAATCAAAGTTTTAAAAATCTAATTTTTATGAACCAATGATTGTGACCTGGAGCAATTATGTATTCCGCTGAAAAGCATTAAGGGAGCAATTTTTTATCATATATTTCATTATCAATTAAAATATATAATCTTCCAAACTAACTTTTCTCTGGTATTTAGAACAATTTGAAAATCAATTATTGTTATTGAAAATAAATAAAATATTCGAATTTCCTTCCACACTTTCTATCTATTTCCAACAATTTTGTATGTACAACGTCCAAATGTGCAAAATCGAATTGCTTTTTAGTCATGATAATCAAAAAAAAGGTCATAATTTTTTTTGTTTTACATTGTAATTTTCAATATAAATGCATATTTGTGTCGATGAAATATGGAAAGTGTTTTCCTTATACGATGCAGATATATAATAAGAAAGGGTTTTTTGATAATTCCTCCTCTAAAAGATTAAAAAATGGGGACAAAGTTTGTACGGCAAAACGTCTAATAAACAATCGAAATTTAAAATTTAATTATCAAAGTACCGTTAAGGACGTAACTTAATTACCCTTTATTATAAAACAAAGTTGGTTTAATATTAGAAACCAAAACTTAGGGTCTAATGGATAATATTATGTATGTCTTTGAGATTCAATTAAAAAAAATTTTAATTGAATCTCAAAGACATATATATATATATATATATATTATTATCCATTAATTTATTGTGATTCGGAAGTAAATAAAATACTTATCAATTCTAAACTTAGAGTCTGCTTAAAAATTAAAACTCTGGTAGATATATCTGAAAATGGTTAAGTTAAGTTTATAATGAGCATTAAGTTTTTTGGCTTTCACATATTGTAAACCTGAAAATCCGAAAACCGTATTCAGAAATAAATACATTAGTGAGCGAATATCGTGTAGCGAGAAATTCAGCGAACTAAAAGGAAATGGTTTAACTATATAGTTGACATTCAGATATTTTAATAATAAGTGCATAGCTACACAATGGTTATACTTGATTATGGAAGAACAGGGTTTCGTGCAATTGAACAAATTTTAATTTTGCGGTAGTTTTATACATTGCAGTAGTGAAATAGTTTTGAGAAAAGAGGTTCATTCGGGAGTCGAGACAATGAAATGGGATTTCTACCAATATTCTACGTCCAGACCCTTTATTTCTGATATTTTGACGTGAGTGTTTTGATAACTTGTTACTGTTTTAAGTCATAATTAAGACCAACTTTATTGAACTTTACGATATTTTTTTTTATGTATAGATACTGATTTATGGATTATTTGGTTCACGGTAGGTATACCTACCGTAGGTATACGCAATTGAACGTACTCTTTTAGATATTTATAAATGTTTTTTGAAAATTAATTGATCGTTCCATACAAATATTTTATTTTAAGCAACAGTTGATTAAATATGTCTTTTTAAATTCGACAAAATAGTGTTTTCAGGTATGATTATATTTTTCGTAAAAGAATTAAGAAAAATAAAAATTTTCATTTACCACTACAAATAGTAAATCTAAAAAGAAAATATAATCTACACCTACGTTACACAGACGAAGTCGCGGGGATCAGCTAGTATTATATAATAACGAATTATTGTCTTTATTGTCAGCATATGGCTACTTAAATCATAAAGAATAAGACCTTTATTGATTGATCAAGTTTTCTAAGTCGAAATTATGAAGGGTAGGAGGTTGAAATTTGGTTATGAATTACATGGTTATGAAATTTGGTCATAGTAATTCAGGAAGCTTCATTGAAAGCTTGATCAATCAATAAAGATCTCACACATTATGATTTAAGATTTTAATATATTTTAATCAAGTGACTAAAACAAAAATTAAAAATCAAACATCCGGTTTGATAAATTCTTAATCATTTGCCTCTTGACTCAATTGAATTATATACAGAACGTTGATCATTCCCACTTATCGCACGTATTAGATGAAATAATTGGTGGCGATAATAAAATTATAATCACCACCATTATCATCATAATTCCATCAGAAGTCCCTGTTTCCCTCTTAGAAACGTGGCTGTCAAATCTTTTTTCTGACAATTGTCGCGATTATCATTCGAGTGTTCTTCTACTTATATACTTATAAAGCACTAAGTATGACAAGCTGGTCGACGATATGGTGGTGGATGAATAGATGGAAGGTTGGCCCTTATCATTTATTCTCCTCAATATTGGTGTGGACATAAAAAGGAAATTAAAGCGTCCCGGAAAAGTCTCTTTCACGAATGTCGTCGTCTGAATGTGTATGTGTGTGTGTATGTCAATAATTGAAGTGTTAAAATGGAATTTAACCCTTTCGTTGGTACTTTCGTGTCTCGTGCGCCTCAAAAGCAATAAGCAAACGGGAAACGAGCGCATTATTCGCACTTAATTTAATCAACATTGTCTCCGGACGTCGATTCCCATTCGTTCCTTTATTTCAATTCATTTGTTCAACGATTATTTTATTTCGTTTTTTTTTTTATTTTGATTTAACGAAAAATCAATGTCTCATAATTTAATAAAGAAATTGCCCGATACTTTTCAGTAATATTTCTTAGTTTAAATAAACAAATTCTATAGAAAATATAGTCCTTTGTTTTAAGGCCGAATATTTTTACATCTAGATAGTGACATTTATCTTCCAGATAAAATTTTAACCGGAAGATAGAGAAGACATGCGTATTTTCACATAAAAAACGTCATAAATTCAGGATAAAATTAAACTAGCTCCTAGATTGATTCTTCAGTACTCAGACTTCCAAATAGTCTTTTTATTTAATAGATAGAGCCTTCTTATTGTTCTGCGTATTGTTAGTGCTGTCAAACTTAAGTGAAGCGAAAAAAATTATATTACGAAATTGCAAGAATTTTCTACCTATTTGGAGATTTTACGAATTTATTAGGTAAATATTTGGTGTATATTATCAATGTAAAAATTAAATAAGCATCAATTTCATGTAATGATACATAAACAATATTAATCAGTTACTTTGTTGATATATTACAGTTATAAATAAAAGTGGAAATAATTACTATGGATGAATTGGAATTACTTAATGACCCTAAGGAAAAATTAATTCAACCTATAAAAATTATAAATCCTGAACAACAATATAATGTAAGACCAAGAATTGATCATTTTAAGAAATGGACAGACCAATAATTTTTCCAACGATTTCGTTTTTTCTAAACTTTCGATCGAATTTATATTATGATAAATTGAAGAAAAATAATTAGTACTACACAATATAGCGATAGACCGAATGGAAGAAAATTTTGACACCGATGATAATTCGGACATGGAAGACAATATTCTTCCAGAAGAACAGAAAAGAAATGCTGAAATTCATAATGATTTTTCCGCTGATCTTTTATTGATTATTTTAGGAATTTATTGCATCAAGAAAACGTTTAACAAGAAATTTATATATTATTATAAAGAGGAAAGATTTGATTGTTTGTTTGCTTTGAATAGGCTCCAAAACTACTTGACCGATTTGAAAATTTTTTTCTCTGTTGGGAAGCTACACTATTTTTGGCGAACATAGGCTATATTAAATTTTTAAAAAAATTAAGGATCCATACTAAAACTCCAATAATATAACCCAAGGTCTGAAAAAATTACCAAAACACTTTCTTACATCGCGTGCGCTGCGAAAACTATTGGATATAGAACAAAATAATGTAGTACGATTTTGCAGAACATATCATTATCTACAGAAAATAAAGCGACAGCATATGTCTAACTATTATAGTTATGTCACAATAAGTGTTTTTTCATTTTAAAAAATATATATAAATGCCATCTCTATAAAAGCTCTTTTATTTATACTTTGGGATTAATCCTTATCAAAATAAATGACTTCATATTTAAGTTTGCTTCAATACCATTATATAACTTTTTGAGTTATTCAATTTGAACATTCCATTCGAAAGATATCACAAGTTTAAAAATTTAAGTTTTTTGAAAAACTTCGCATGATCACCGCATTTTACTTATAATTATAATTATAATTATAATGAAGACCAACTTTATTGAACTTGGCGATATTTTTTATTTATGTATAGATGCTGATTGATTTACAGATTATTTGGTCTACGGTAGGTATACCAACCGTAGCTATACGCAATAGACAAACTCTTTTTAGATATTTATAAATATTTTTTGAAAATTAATTGATTATTAGATAAAACAATTTTATTCTTTGCAACATTTTATTAAATGTGTCTTTTTAAAGTTGACAAAATAGTGTTTCTATGATTATGTTTTTCGTAAAAGAAATAAGAAAAATAAAAATTTTCATATATCACTACAAATGGCAAATTTGAAAGAAAACATAATCTACACCAACGTTACGCAGACGAAGTTGCGGGGATCAGCTAGTAATAGATATATTGGTATTATAAAAATAAAAATGTAATATTTAATAAAGGTTGTATAAAATTATACATTTTTTAGTTGTTTTTTCTTAATAGAAATTTCAATATCCATAAGTTTTATTTTCTTAGGATGCATTTCTTCTGCCCTCTTCTCTTCTTGATTAATATTATGAATTTGATTTATTAAAAGTTTGGTTCTAAGGTCTAAAATTTAAATTAATTTTATAATTCAACAAATGAACTTCTTCATTATTGAAATTTGGAGCTTGGGTTCGTTTGGTCTTAACTTCGTTAGACATTCTAAATTATATGTTATTAATTTGCAGAACGAATATTTTTATATTTCAAATTCAGTATAAGAGACAACTACAAAACTTCAATTTTTTACACAAGAATGGTATCTCTTTCTAACGCCTTTGATATCGCTATCAACTTGTCTTTGTTTATCAATATATTGTTTCCTACATTGGCTTATCCATAAACTGTCATTACTTTTCTATTCTTTTTTATAAGATATCATGCAAATAACTAACCGGAGGTTTGTTTTGGTTGATAATACAGTTTTGATTTATCTTACAGATAAAATTTTATCTAATAGATAATTATCATGGAGATAAAGCCTACCTATACTGAATTGAAAATACCGGGCTTAATTTTGTTACAAAGATCAAAGAATTGGTTGAATATTCAACAGATTTTCTTAAGTTTGCATCTGTACTTTTCTTCGTTTATTTTTAACATCATATGAGATCTAGAATTTTGTGATTACCTCCATTTTTGGAGTATTGTTAGATCGGATACGGCTAGAGGAAATCCATCAATATCATATTTGATTGATATGTGATTGGCAAGAAATCAGATGCTGAAGAGAGGTCGAGGTATAGCAAGAGTAGATGCCAGTATTTGCAAATATTGTACGTGTGAAAACAATTGTATCTGCTTATGTTAATGGTAATTTATTTTCTTCGATCCCTGTCCATGATCGTGTCGTATTCGTATTTGTATTCCTATTCATGCCAAACTTGGAAAATGATTCGAACAAACGGTACACAACCAGCAAATAACTTGTTGTCAATAACTATGTTCCAATGGTCAGATTGATCGATTTGCTCAAGGATATTCGATAGATTGATCGGACGATCGGCTAAGGTGCGAGAGAAAAACCCATAGAATTGGCAAAGGAAAAAAATCGCGTGGATATTTCCTTGTCAATTATTCCTGATGACGTCATTCCACTTTGGTATCCTCTCGTTAAGCAGCTAGTTGAAAAATGATTAAGAACCCAAGTTTCTTGTGGTTTATATAAAAATTTTTCAGTTAAAGATTCGATTTTTAAGATGTTATACTCTAAATGGAAACGTACCCATCCCCGAAATCAATCGAGAATGGTGTGTGCAAGAATGAGATGGTTGAAAAATGGGGATATGAATGGGGATTATGTTCATGACAGCATCAGAAGTGCACTAATACCGCAACCAATGCATTTGTGATTATGTCGCGCGTATATGTATGCGGGTGTAGATGTGAGATGTGAGTTTATGTATTCGTAAATGAGGTGGAAGGGTGCAGGGGGTATACGTGGGTGCAGAGTTGTTCCAACCCACTATTTTATTATTCCATTACGATGCAATTTAACTTTGGCGGGTTCTGCACTTGCTTGCCAGACGACAGCCACCAGCCGCATTTCGCCATTGCAACCCCCAAACCACCATCTCTCCAAGTCCTCCGAAAACCCCGTTCGACAATCAACCAATAGCGGCGTAGAATTTTCACTTAATTAGAAATAAATTGCAATTGTCATATGGCAGAAAAAAGAGAAATTCAAATCCCAAAAAAAAATCAAATCAAGTTCCTATCGGGAAATCTTTTGGGAATCATCGTCATGGACTTGGAACTAATTACAGTGATTAACCCCGTAATACCAACAAAAAAAAAAAAATCATTCAAATATCTCAATTGCATTCATTTCAAAGTGAGTGCTTTCTTTTTATTATATCACATTGAAAACATTTCAAATCCGTGTAACGTCTCGGAATAATCATTTTCAATTCCCGATTTGTTTCATCCCTTCGATTTATTTCATTTTCATCAATACACGGTCGTCTTATTTGTAAGAAATTAATTTTTTGTTCATCCCCCATACTTTTCTTTTATCAAAATAAAAAAAAATCATCCCCCCATATCTTGTGAATGCTCGTTTTACCCTTTCAAAGTTCAAATGGTAAAAGGGTTTCGTTTTTGTGTGGGTATATAAAAAGGGGGCGCTGATATTTTTGAGTTCCTTTTACCGTTTTTAATTAATCGGAAATAATTTTCTTCTTTTCATACATCCCGGAATAATTACTTGCGTACATGAGTGGATGAGGAAAATCTTAATGGATCATTTCAGGGAATATATAATTTATGTTGTGACGTCAATAGGATGATTAAGGGAATAAGTGGACATTGAAGATTTGGAAGATAACATAAGGTTTTCCCCTTTACAGAAGATAAATTTATATTTTATTTATCTATATTCTTTAATTATTTTATTTATGTCTCATTCCTTTACTCTAGAATTTTTTGAGGAAAACTCTAAAAATTTATTTAAATTAAAAAGAAAAACTACCCGAAAGTTACTCCTTAACCAAAGCAAAAATTTCAAAAGCTCAAGCTTTTAGATTGGTTATTATTGGTATTTTTAAGTCCACCTTCGAAAATTTTGCTTTATGAAGAATTATTTTTTCAAAGAGTTTTTTATGATTGCACTTTTCCAAAATAAACTGCAAAAATTTAAGTAAAAGCGCCACTGCAAGTTTGCCCAAATGAAAAAACGGTAAATGTAATATTTTTTGGTAAATATGCATTATTTTTCATCCCTTGTATTGTCTTAAACATTTTTTTTTTTTTTGGAAAAGATTTATCATTGGAAAGAAATTATTGAATCGTTGAAAAATTCATTTATTCAAAGCA
This sequence comes from Sisyra terminalis, assembly GCA_958496175.1. Taxonomy (NCBI): domain Eukaryota; kingdom Metazoa; phylum Arthropoda; class Insecta; order Neuroptera; family Sisyridae; genus Sisyra; species Sisyra terminalis. Next base: position 47,484,779 of record OY292278.1, on the reverse strand, counting down.
AAATCTATTGCTGAACAATTTCATATGAATACACTTTTCTGGGAGTAAGGGTGCGATAGTTTCCTATATAATAAAGAGAGAATTTTTATAATTTTACTCCTAAAATCAAATTATATATATATAAAAAAACAGATTTATTTTGGTAAAAATTTTAAATATTTTATGAAATAGCTTTTCATACAATTAATGATTTGGTTTTGTGAAAACTTTTTGAACAATAATCTAAGAAGAATTAATTCAACTGCACGAAAATTATTTTTCGAAAAATTGATTTTTCGAATTGATTGATAATTGATTTTTGGTCTTCTTATAAGTGTATTGAAATATTTAAAAGAACAATTGTACAAAATTTGTGTTTCCGAAAACTACGATTTCGAAAATTATTGGTATTCCAACAGATAATTTTTGAATTATCGTATATTTTAACTAAAGTCAGTGGTGTAGCGTATGATTTTGATACCCGGAACTGACTGGAAATTCGCCGTCCCTTATTTTCATCATTAGTCAAGAAAATTGGTATTTAATAAATTAGATTTTTAAAAATGTACTCTTTTACATCTTTTACAGATTGATAAAATATTCAGAGGACTAGAATCGAAAATAATCGGTTAAAACTTTATTTATTATATGCGATGTTTCGGCTCCTTTATTGAGCCTTCCTCAGGCGTTCGTAAAAAAGGAATGCTGAGGAATTGAAGAACGCCTGAGAAAGGCTTAATAAAGGAGCCGAAACATCGCTTGTAATAAATAAATTATTAACCGATTATTTTTTATCTTAGTTCTTATTGAGCATTCCTCAGGCGTTCCTCAGTTTCTCAGCGTTCCTTTTTTACGAACGCCTGAAGAAGGCTCGATAAAGGAGCCAAAACATCGCAAGTAATAAATAAAATTTTAACCGATTATTTGCGATCCCACTCCTTATTGAGCCTTCCTCAGTTCCTCAGCATTCCTTTTTTAGAAACACCTGAGGAAGGCTCAATAAAGGAGCCAAAACGTCGCATGTAATAAATAAAGTTTTAACCGATTATTTTCGATCCTAGTCCTCTGAATATTTTATCTATCTTTTATCATCGAGGATCTGAAATTTTACAATAATGTACTCTTTTACAAAGCAAAATCTTTGAAGAACTATCAATATCAATATACCTCCCTACTTTCATGTGTCACCCGAGGTTATGGTCCTCCTGGACCCAAAACGCTATACTTTTGACTAGAGCATTGTTTCCTAACCTGTGGTCCGTGGACCCCTGGAGGTCCGCGGTCCCATTTGACCAAGTTTGTTTTTTGTTTTTTAATTTAATGAAGGAATACTAAAATATGGTATAATATTGTCCGAAAATTGCACCTTTTTTCACTCAGGGGTCCTTAGCATTGTGCTTGATTTCCTTGGGGGTCCGCGGCTGAAAAAGGTTAGAAACCGCTGGACTAGAGAATAAATTACTAAAAATTCTTCTTGAGCCAAACCTTAATCGTAAATTCAACAAAAAGTATCAAATAAATTCAATAAATTGATGGTAATGATTTCAATAGGGTATACGTTTTTTATCCCCGTTTTTTGCAATATTATTTGAACGAAAAATATTCCTACTTTTGTTTCTTCACACAATTTTTTATATGAAAGAATAAATGAAGAATATCATCGAATTGTCTTTGACTCGGCCATAAATAACCCACACGAAGGATAAAGGGATGAGAGAGCATTTTTATCGCCGAATTTCGATACGAAAACTGCGGAATTTTTGCAGGACAGAGACGAACCCAGTGTCGTCCATTTGGCATGGAATGAGAAAACGAATTGGCGAAGACGTGGCCGACGAAAGGGGGTGGCTAGGTGTCGCGGCTACCGTTTAATATGGCCATGAAGGTGACAGTTTCTGCACGACGCAGACAGCATCACTTTGTCTTCCTGTCCCAAGCCGATCGCCAAGTCCGAAGATCGAAAAGTGACGTCGCTGATGGACAACCAACTAACGATCTACGATTCTAATACATCACACTAACAAGCCATTAGAATTGAAATTTATAAAAATTTCGATGGATTTTTTTTTTCCTCGGATACGATTTACTTTTGTAGATCACCCCTCACCCGGTTCCCCATGAATGTTATACGTGCGGTGGTTTTCATTCCTGTTGCCGCATTTCATGTTAAATTCAGTGTTTCTGCCGACGTTGCGAATAAATACCGTGTTTTTTATATATATTTTATATACAACCTAATATAAATAAAATGTGAAACGAGCTGAAAGCACAACAAGGACGGAAACTCACCCCGCATTTAATATTCGAAACAAAGATGGAAGTCATCCCGAAACGAAACAATCAAACGAAATTGTCTCGCTATGCAAAAATAAAACCTGCCCGATGAAAACGCGACATATACTCATAATAAAAATAATCATAATTTCCCTAAAAAAAAAAAAAAAACAACCCCTTCGTTGAAACCCCAACGAGTCACTCACATTCAACCCCTATTTGCACCATAAAATTATTATTACCACCGATACAAGAAACAAACTTATTGTGAACATCGTAAATCCATAAAATATTTATACCACCAGTTGTTGAAATTTTCCGTTTGGGGGGGTGGGATTTTATTTCGGACCATCGTCAAGACATTCAGATTCTCGACAAGTTCGACACAGATTATGATAAAAATTGACGGGAATTTCGCTCCCGAGGGAGACGGCCGCCTCGGCCACGTCTCTCCCATGAGGGGGAGTGAGGAAACTAGTATAGGGATGCTGTGGTGTGTATGGAATTGTATATCTCTGGACTGCGACAATTGGGGTGGCTGTGCCGTCAAAGCTGTTATATGTGTTGTGCTTTGTTTGAAAGCTTCTGTCATATATATATATATATATATATACACAAAAACATAATATCGAGATAAAATAATCTGTCTGGTGAGTGATTTTATTTGATTTCTAGTCGGATTTTTTCATCCCTTGTATTATATCTTCAAACTTTTCCCGCTTTCAAAGGGAATAGTAAAATACGAAGATTTTCGAGGCGAGTGTTTAAAGCCCAGCTGGGAAAATATTAAGTGGATGACTATTTTTTTTTGCTTTTGAAAAAATTAGCAGAAAATTTATTATTTTTTCCAAATGCAACTCGAAATAAAAAAGCTTATTCCATTTCTGTAGTTTTTAATCGATTAAAAATTTATATTTAAGCAATAATATAAATTACGAAATGAGAGTTCGAAAACAATAGCTTATCTTTATGGGAGTTGGGGTCTTATGCTATGGGATTCATGTAAAGAAAAAATATTATTTAAGATCATTGTCGAATCATCTGAAATAATTTTTTGAACTTGAATATTAGGTTTATTCAAATAATTTTTGTTGGACAATCTGGTGAATCAAGTGCAAAGCAGTTACGGAGTGATCCCAACTACTTGATGATCACTGAGGAAGATTGCTTGGCAATCGAAATACGTACATGGGCAATAGGTCACAAATATTTTTGTTTGATAGCTTCTGTCATATATATACACAAAAAAAATAATATATAATAATAAAATAATCTGTCTGGTGAGTGATTTTATTTGATTTCTAGTCGGATTTTTTCATCCCTTGTATTATATCTTCAAACTTTTCCCGCTTTCAAAAGGAATAATAAAATACGAAGATTTTCGATGCGAGTATTTAAAGCCTAACTGGGAAAATATCAATTGGATGACTATTTTTTTTTGTTTTTGATAAAATTAGAAGAAAATTTATAATTTTTTCCAAATGCAACTCTAAATAAAAAGCTTAATCCATTTCTGAATTTTTATTAGTAGAAAACGCACATTACATTTTTATTTTTCTTTAATCGATTAAAAATTTATGTTATGCCATTAAAAGTATATTGAAAATATTGTTTCAAGGTAACAAAAAAGAAAATAATGGTGATGGTTTGAGCCCTTAATATTAATATTAAGAGGTCTATCATCTTTAATTTCGATTTTTAATTTGGGCTTTCGTTTTTGCGTCAATGCTGTCAAACTATCAAGGTAAAAAAATTCATCTGCCCATAAATTTATAGAAAATTAAATTTCCTACAAAAAATGTTTTGTTAAAAATTTTTGCCAGACACGCCGTTTCCGAATAATCAAGCTTCAGACATTGATATAATTTTTATATTTATCTTCTCTATTTTGAAATTTTGTAACTAACGAACAAATTAATATATAGAAATGAACAACGTAGATTCTTGTAGGGAATTTAATGCTCTACAAAAAAGGTCTCTTAAAGTTTTTACATAAAATAACTCTCTCCTTTGTCACCTTGAACAATATTTTTGATATATAAGAAGAAAATTCAGGTTGTTTAAGATCTTTAATTTTTTAATATTTTATTTTTTCACAATAAAAAAAAATAATTTTGTAAATCAAGAAGCCTGAGGAAGTTATAATTACGTAACGAAACGTTGCTTTTTGAAATAAGAAAATATTAAAAATTTAAAGATCTTAAACAACATGAATTTTCTTCTTATTTAAAAAATTTTGAAGCTGAGATCTGATTTTTATCATCTATTTTTGATATACTTTTTAAACGAAAAAATTGTTGATATTTTGGACCCACTCTTAATATTAATATTAAGGGCTTAAAACTTTCCGATATTTTTTTTTTGTCACCTTGAACAATATTTTTGATATACTCTTCAAACAAAAAAAATGTTGATATTTTGGGCCCAGTCTAAAGAATACCCAAACAAGTGGGCCTAAATGAACTCCCTCACAAGAGACTAAAAAGAAGACACATTAAAGCTTTATTGTAATCTAATTGTAACAAATTTTGGTCAAGCGGTTGTATGGCTTAACATTTAATATCCTATTTTGATTTTTTGTACATAATTTTAAGATTTTTGCACCAATTTTTCCCCCGTGCCAATGGTCACTGAACTAACTTAAAACTAACGTAAACTTTTGTTAATTTGGACTTAGATAAGCTGGGTACCCTGCGAGTTTAATTCCTATCAAATAAAACGTTTATAAATCGTTTAGAATCAGTGTAAAGTTTTTCTGAAGGATGTTAAAAATTTGGTCAACAGTATTGTCGATATACTTTTCAAACAAAAAAATTGTTGATATTTTGGGCCCAGTCTAAAGAACACCCAAAACAAGTTGGCCTAAATGAACTCCCTTACAAGAGACTAAAAAGAAGACACATTAAAGCTCTATTGTAATCTAATTTTAAGAAATTTTGGTCAAGTGGTTGCATGGCTTAAAATTTTGTACCTTCTTTTGATTTTTTGTACATAATGTTAAGATTTTTGCACCAATTTTTCCCCCGTGCCAATGGTCACTGAACTAACTTAAAACTAACGTAAACTTTTGTAAATTTGGATTTAGATAAGCTAGGTACCCTGCGAGTTCAATTCCTACCAAATAAAACGTTCACAAATTGTGTAGAATCAGTATAAAGTTTTTCTGAAGGATGTTAAAAATTTGGTCAACAGTATTTTCGATATACTTTTCAAACAAAAAAATTGTTGATATTTTGGGCCCAGTCTAAAGAACACCCAAAACAAGTTGGCCTAAATGAACTCCCTCACAAGAGACTAAAAAGAAGACACATTAAAGCTTTATTGTAATCTAATTTTAACAAATTTTGGTCAAGCGGTTGTATGGCTTAACATTTAATATCCTATTTTGATTTTTTGTACATAATTTTAAGATTTTTGCACCAATTTTTCCCCCGTGCCAATGGTCACTGAACTAACTTAAAACTAACGTAAACTTTTGTAAATTTGGATTTAGATAAGCTAGGTACCCTGCGAGTTCAATTCCTACCAAATAAAACGTTCATAAATTGTTTAGAATCAGTGTAAAGTTTTTCTGAAGGATGTTAAAAATTTGGTCAACAGAATTTTCGATATACTTTTCAAACAAAAAAATTGTTGATATTTTGGGCCCAGTCTAAAGAACACCGAAAACAAGTTGGCCTAAATGAACTCCCTTACAAGAGACTAAAAAGAAGACACATTAAAGCTTTATTGTAATCTAATTTTAACTAATTTTGGTCAAGTGGTTGTATGGCTTAAAATTGTATCTCCTATTTTGATTTTTTGTACATAATGTTAAGATTTTTGCACCAATTTTTCCCCCGTGCCAATGGTCACTGAACTAACTTAAAACTAACGTAAACTTTTGTAAATTTGGATTTAGATAAGCTAGGTACCCTGCGAGTTCAATTCCTACCAAATAAAACGTTTATAAATTGTTTAGAGTCAGTGTAAAGTTTTTCTGAAGGATGTTAAAAATTTGGTCAACAGTATTTTCGATATACTTTTCAAACAAAAAAAATGTTGATATTTTGGGCCCAGTCTAATGAATACCCAAACAAGTGGGCCTAAATGAACTCCCTCACAAGAGACTAAAAAGAAGACACATTAAAGCTTTATTGTAATCTAATTTTAAGAAATTTTGGTCAAGCGGTTGTATGGCTTAACATTTAATATCCTCTTTTGATTTTTTATATATAATGTTAAGATTTTTGCACCAAGTTTTCCCCCGTGCCAATGGTCACTGAACTAACTTAAAACTAACGTAAACTTTTGTAAATTTGGATTTAGATAAGCTAGGTACCCTGCGAATTCAATTCCTACCAAATAAAACGTTTATAAATTGTTTAGAATCAGTGTAAAGTTTTTCTGAAGGATGTTAAAAATTTGGTCAACAGTATTTTCGATATACTTTTCAAACAAAAAAATTGTTGATATTTTGGGCCCAGTCTAAAGAACACCCAAAACAAGTTGGCCTTAATGAACTCCCTTACAAGAGACTAAAAAGAAGACACATTAAAGCTTTATTGTAATCTAATTTTAACAAATTTTGGTCAAGTAGTTGTATGGCTTAACATTTAATATCCTCTTTTGATTTTTTATATATAATATTAAGATTTTTGCACCAATTTTTCCCCCGTGCCAATGGTCACTGAACTAACTTAAAACTATCGTAAACTTTTGTAAATTTGGATTTAGATAAGCTAGGTACCCTGCGAGTTCAATTCCTACCAAATAAAACGTTTATAAATTGTTTAGAATCAGTGTAAAGTTTTTCTCAAGGATGTTAAAAATTTTGGTCAAAAAATGGTCAAGTTTGTCTCAGTGAAAAAGCACACAACTTTGGGGTAGGCTGTAGTTGAAATATTTACGTTTACAAGAAGACGTTCTCGTACAAGTGGAAGGCATGATTTGTTACGGGACCCTAATGCATGCAAGGCGCGATCAGAACAATTTCATAAACGTGAAATAAATCTGTAAGAAATTGTCATCATCAATGCATACAAAGTCGAACAGATGCAGAGGCCTTGGATTCCTAATGAAACACATTTGTTTAAGGCAGAAGAAAAGATTTCGAAGAGCGCGGCCTCTTTTGAATGTTGAACGATGGCGCGGAAATTTACGCGTTCGCCGCACAGCCACACAGACATTTTCGCGATTCAGACGATTACCGCCCGACAGGTCCTCCAGTGTCGTCATCCCATTCGCCCGTTCCCATCACGATCCTCATCCAAGAGATGCTGCTGCTACTGCAACAATCCGAGACAGTCCCTGCTGCCGATTGCGTCTCATTGTTTTGCCACAAATAAATATTACGCCTTTATGTAAATTGGGTGTCTTGTAAAATATTTTCATATATATTCTCAAATAAAAATCGGCTATTCCACGTTCGAGACGTGTGAACGACGAGGATGGACGCCAATATCAACCCAAATATCTGATGTTTCCCTTTCGGAAGAATTCCTCTAAAAGGTATCGAATTTTGCCAAAATAACCAACCCCTCCAACAACTCCAATGGAACATGAATCCCGTGCACATTTGTAAGTTCCCAAAAAAAGATACTCTTTTCCAAAAATGGTCCCTACTTATGTACTTAGCCGTTATGACGATTGTAGACGTATTGTAGACGATGTGAAAATTTAGTTTAAAATTATATCATATCTTAGTTTTCACAAACTACGAAGGCCCGAAAAATCAATGTCTCATAATTTAATAAAGAAATTACCCGATACTTTTCAGTAATATTTCTTAGTTTAAATAAACAAATTTTGTAGAAACAAATTCCTTCGTATTTTATTAAGGCCCAGTATTTTCACATCTAGATAGTAACATTTATCTTTCAGATAAAATTTTAACCGGAAAATAGAGAAAACATGCGTATTTTCACATAAAAATAGTCATATCTCCAGGATAAAATTAAACTACCTCCTACATTGTTTATTCAGTACTAAGACTTCCAAATAGTCTTTTTATCTAATAGATAGAGCATACATCGTCTTCTTATTGTTTCTGCGCATTGTTAGTGCTATCAAACTTAAGTGAAGCGAAAAAAATTATATTACGAAGTTGCAAGAATTTTCTGCCAATTTGGAGATTAACGAATTTATTAAGTAAATATATTGGTATATATTATCTATGTGAAAATTAAATAAGTATCAATTTCATGTAATCAGACATAAACAATATTAATCAGTTACTTTATGGATATATTACTGTTATAAATAAAAGTGGAAATAATTACTATGGATGAACTGGAATTGCTCAATGACTATGAGGAAGAATTGATTCAACTTATAGAAATTATAAATCCTGAACAACAATATAATGTAAGACCAAGAATTGATCATTTTAAGAAATGGACAGACCAATATTTTTTCCATTGATTTCGTTTTTTCAAAATTTACGGTCGAATTTATATTATTACAAATTGAAGAAAAATGTGCAGTAGTACACAATATAGCGATAGACCGAATGGAAGAAAATTTTGACACTGATGAAAATTCGGACATGGAAGACAATATTCTTCCAGAAGAACAGGAAAGAAATGTTGAAATTCATAATGATTTTTCGTCAGACCTTTTATTGATTATTTTAGGAATTTATTGCGTCAATAAAACGTTTAACAAGAAATAATAGAATCAATATATATTTGTATTATGAAAATAAAAATGTGTTATTTAATAATAGTTGTATAAAATTATACATTTTTTAATTATTTTTTCTCAATAGAAATTTCAATATCCATAAGTTTTATTTTCTTACGATGCATTTCTTGTGCCCTCTTCTTTTTTTGATTAATATTATGAATTTGATTCATTAAAAGTTTGGTTCTAAGGTCTAAAATTTTATCTAATTTTATAATTCAACAAATGAACTTCTACATTATTGAAATTTGGAGCTCGGGTTCGTTTTTTCTTAACTTCGTTAGACATTCTAAATTATAAGTTATTAATTTGCTGAACGACTATTTTTATATTTCAAATTCAGTATAAGAGACAACTACAAAACTTCAATTTTTTACACAAAAATTGTGTCTCTTTCTAACGCCTTTGATATCGCAATCAACTTGTCTTAGTTTATCAATATATTGTTTCCTACACTGGCTTATCCATAGACTGTCATTACTTTTCTATTCTTCTTTATAAGATATCATGCAAACAACTAACCGGAGGTTTGTTTTGGTTGATAATACAGTTTTGATTTGTCTTACAGATAAAATTTTATCTAATAGATAATTATTATGGAGATAAAGCCTACCTATACTGAAGTGAAAATATTGGGCCTTAGCCAAATTTTTAATCAAAGATGAATATTAAAAATATTTATGGTAGCAACTTTGCGTTACTACCCTGAATTACTTGATAAAAATACAGTACTAAATATGTATTTCTTCGGACATTTGTTTAACCATTTCAAAATAAAATAAAAAAATCTATTTTGAGGTCTACCGATGGCCGAGTAGTCCATATAGCCACTCCAAAACTGGTAAATGTTGCGCTCAAATCTCTAACGAGCAAACTTTCGATATTTTACGATTTAAGGATTAATATTAACCCTTGAGTTAATATATATCGCTAAGGAACTTAAAAGTCAGGATACTATAAATATTAATAACTGATGTACCATTTCAGGCACTATTCGATTATGCTACAGTGGATAAATTTTTTGAAGTGAAAACTTTTTTAGCATTGTTGACTTGAAATTTTATGAAACGGAAACGGAAAGCGGCAATAAAAAGAGAAACGTATACATAAATCTGTAAGATTTAACATGAGAGAGAATGAAGTAGGAAACATAAGTATTTCTTATGGTTGTGCGCGCCTGCGTATTATATTACTTGAGAATGGTTTTAATAGCGACCAATAACAACCGTGTTAAATTGTTTATTATAATTGTAAGCATAAACATTTCATTATTTTAATAAAATTAATTTTCAAGTTTGCCATAAATCAATACGTATTATTGTCATGATTATCAAAAAAAAGTAAAGAAAAGAAGGCTATAAGGACGTCAAAAGGTTCAACAGAACGTGTTCGTGAATTTCGGGCACGCCGAAAAGCATTATTAAATAAGAAAAATAATAGTTTTTATAAGTTTAATAATGATTCGACTGTGCAAAATAGTGAAAATTATGCTAGTAAGTACTTAAATATTTTCTAATTGCATATTTCGTCCTTAATCACGAAATTTCAATAAAATAAAGGCAAATTTAAAATTAATTCTGATATCACATAATATTACGATCTGTTTTTCAGGTGCTACTCAAATGAATGTACAGCCGAGTCCTTAGGTACTCGAAATAACGTCGAAATAAAGTTGCTCATGAAGAATTTCGTTAAAAATTTTTTAACAATATGTTCGGCCATAATATGTGCTCCTTTTGTTAACGATTGTGATTCCAACGAAATTTAAAACCACAACGTCCAGGACATGAAGATCTTCTATAGATAATAATTAAAAATTCTAATGCAAATGATAATATTTTACTATGCTGCACATATTTTCAAGCAATCCAGAACAATGTAATTCCAACGATGTCCAAATACAATAATTTCAAATATTAAAGGATACCTGCATCTTTACTACCACTGGATTTATTTCATACTTCCACTATAATAAGCCCTTGTATCATTTATCGAAAATGCAAATTTAGATTCTGGATAAATTTATGTAATATATATGTTAATAAATCATAAAATAAACCCTAAAATTATCCTACTCATAAAATCTTAAATTCGTCTCAATATCTTGAAGTTCGTCATTTTTGAAGGTTCCACTTCTACCGCGTGTGAACTGCACATATGTGCTTTTTTTCATCCTTTTTCTTATGTTTCACCTAATAAATGTATTGACTAATCTTTAACAACAAATAAAAAAATCATCCCCAACTTTGCACAAATAATCTACAGATACAAACACAACCCCCACAAAGTTTATAGCTTTGGCTAATCTTCGCCCAAAAGTTATCTGATCGTATAAATTCGTATCTGGTACCAAGGATGAAAGGTATTAAACTAATTTAGCTCTTTCTCAAATTAATAAGTCCCAATGTGAAATATACGAGCATCCCGACTTACAACCCTCATCCCCCGGTGCACACTAAATAATCCAGCACCGTTCATTTGGAAAGAAGACAGACGTAATCACCGCGCGTTTTTCCGTTTTAACTAGTTGGAAACTAATTTAATAATAATCTTTTATTATAACTCTAATAATATGGATGTAGTTAATCTGAAAATTGGGGGTTATGGCACCCACACTTACCCCTTATTGTCGGCTTTACTATGGGAGAACGTCGTTATATGCTGATGTCGTAATTAAGGGTTGATGAAGCAATGGCCATGTAATTTGATGCTAATCGGGAGATCAACATCACACCCCATCCCTAATCTTATGATTTTGAATTGTAAAACTACCCCGTTGAAATCATATGGCACGCATACACACGGCCTACTATTTCGTACATCTCTATTACACTAAAGTTCAATAATTCAACCCCTTTTATCTTAGCGAAATGCGTTCATCCCTTCACGCCCAATATTATACACTATATCAACTATCTAATATGAATATGAGATCCCCACTGGGGCATAACCTCTAATTAATAAAGCAATTTGAAGATCAACTCACGCCGGGCGAGAATAATCCCTCATTTCGTTTTTAACCCTCCTTTTCAAATTTATTAGGGCAAAATTGAAATTTATTTTACATATAATAAAATTAAAAATTTATTCGTTCGAAGATATATTTTCCAGACAATCGGGGATCAGGGAAAGCTATACTTTAAAAATTATTTTTGACCATTTACTTTAGAAAAAAAATTGTTTTTTTTTTGTGAAATTTTGAAAATTTTCTTCATAACTAGCCGTTATTCAGGATTAAAATTTGTTCGTTTTTGTTTTACTATTAAGAAATCGGGGGTGAAAGGGGGTGAGAAAGAGAGGGGATGAAAATATTGCAGAGATTCAGTCAAAATAAAGTGATTTAATTTTTTTTATAATTACAATTAAAAATTTTAACACAAAGAGAAGAACCAAAAATTTTGGAAATTTTGTCAAAATTTCTTTTACTTTAAATGAAAATTCTTAGCTGAATTTTGCAGAATTTAACGATTTCTTCAGGAGCTAAACCATATGCTCTCCTTAAATTTTCAATCTCCATCCCCCTTTCCCCCTTTTATCATTAACCATTAAAATAAATAAAAAAAAACAACACAATTGCCTACCAGGGACATCGAGACACCAACATGGTGAAGGAAAAGACTTAATAAATAGTGAATTTTGTGAGTAATCTGGTTGTTAATCTTCAGGACAATTTGGACCAGCGCCATTATTTCGTCCTTTTTGAGCAACCACTTCTTCTGAATCAAAGTGGATCATCAGGGGAAAAATCAATTCGTTCGGGGTACCTCAGGGATTGGTACAGGACTCAATCCTTTTTAACCTCTACGTGGCGACTTTTCCGACACTTGACCACTACATCAAGGGCGGATTTAAGATGAGGGGGGCACGGGGGAACGTGCCAGGGTATTTTTGTGTACTGTGGAAATTCCATAACAGTACATACTTAGAAGCCAATCAAATTATTAAAGTTGTGAAAATATATGAATAAATTAACAAAAAGGACATTAGTGAAACTGTGGTCTATTTCTGGCTGGAATTGCGAATTTTTTTTCGTGATTCCTTTGCAAATGAAAGATTATATTGCCCCCCCCAGAAAAAAAATCCTGAATCCGCCCTTGCACTACTTAACTACAATCTATATGGATAACATAACCATCATCAATCTGGATAATGATCTTCAAAGATTCGTTTAGAAAAGCCAGCAGTCTATCAACCACCATTCCATCTGGTTCAGTAGTAGCAAAATTATCAAATATCCATTCAAAAAGGATGCTAAAATCTTTTAAGATACTTCTTCAACCATTTGGAGTCTATCGTGAAGGACCACATGAAAATTTCGCGAAGCGAAAAAATATCTTTTTTAAACGTTTAAGAAGTCTTTCGAGCTCAAAATTAACCAGGAAAAGCCTTCAAGTAAAATCAATGAAGCCAACTTTCACCTCATTCAACTCTACCCACTAATCAATAGAAGATTTCATCTAAGTATGGGATGTTCAATGATTTTATACAAATCAGTCATTGGGCCACTTTTTTACATCATGACCTACAAGTGTTTCAAAATTAAGTCTTAAGGATCATCACTAAAGGTTTAAGTTATGTAAGGAACCAAATTCATTGCTGAACTGGTGCAAATTACATAATAGCCCACCAAAAAAAAAGTTAAAGTACTAAATATTTGTCTCCAAATTTCATCAAAAATATATCGTTAAGTGTAGTTTAATGACTTATATGAAAATAATAAAATTAAGAGTAGTTTTTGGTAATATTTTTATTGTTCAATTAGCTGATCCCCGCGACTTCGTCTGCGTAACGTAGGTATAGATAGATAATATTTTCTTTTTAAATTTCCTATTTGTAGTGCCATATGAAAGTTATAATTTTTCTTATTTCTTTTACGAAAAACATAATCATACTTAAAAACACTATTTTGTCAACTTTAAAAAGACACATTTAATAAACTGTTGCAAAGAATAAAATTGTTCTATGTAATAATCAATTTAATTTTCAAAAAATATTTATAAATATCTAAAAAGAGTATGGTCTATTCCGTATACCTACGGTAGGTATACCTACCGTGAACCAACTAATCCGTAAATCAATCACCCTCTATACGAAAATAAAAAATTTCATTAAGTTCAATAAAGTCAGTCATAATTATGACTTAAAACAGTCAAAAGTTGTCAAAACACCCGCCTAGATATTTCGAAAATTAGTAGAAATCCCATTTCATTGTCTCAACTTTTACACTACTGAAATGTACAAAACTACGGCGAAATTAAAATTTGTTCAAATGCACGAAACCCAGTTCCTTCATAATCAAGTATAACCATTATGTATCTATGCACTTATTATTAAAATAAAAATAATAATACCTTCCCTCATTATTTTTTTGGAATGATAAGTATTCTATAGTCTGTGGGAAATTGTGTTGTATTTTAATATCAAATTTCATTAAATTCGGTTGTTTTGTTCTTTAGTTAAATCAGGACACACAGACAGACAGACAACAATTTTAAAAATGTTAAATTTGGAATAAAGGCCTCTTGAAACAAATATTTACCCTAAAATTGGGTTCAAAATCGAAATGTACAGACAAACGTAAGAATTTTATATGTTAGTATAGATTGAACATTTCTAACAAAACCATCATTGTATCGTCTTTTTTTTTGTTTACAACAAACAATCTATAAGTAAATGTCAATGAAATCATACGGAAACAATTTAAATTTCACAAAGGTAAAACATCTGCATGACATTGCATATACGCATACATATAAATTCCCAACTTTTCCAATTCTTTCCATGCAAAATTCCATAAATGTTTCAATCGATTATTTAATAAAATAAATAAAACAATCGAACACCATCGATTAGACATTGTTTTTAATTATCATGAAAACCACGCACATGCGAACATTACCACCGACAAAAAATCAATCCCAAGAATTTCAAATCGTCCAAAAATTAAAAACGATCAAAAAAATTACCATTGACACAATCAAATGATAAATTTTAATTAGTCTTATAAGAATTTAATGATAATGAACGCAACAATGCCAATCGGGATCGTTTCGTTTGTTTTTTTCGATGTTCATTTTTTTTCTTGGTTGATCTTCTTCTGTTTTCTTACCATGTGTCTTCGGTTGTCTGTTTCGAGAGCCATTCGCTTCATTAATTTCGTTATTTATGGCTGACATTACTGTAATTATAAATCGCGCGTAATACGCGTATGGTATGTCGTTGTCCGTTTGTTATTTATTCATAAATAATATTATGACAAGGCCCGACAAAAATGGAAGAAGAAATGACGTAAAACTTGTTTTTTCCTCTTATAATAATTTTTTTGCGAAAAAAAAACCAACAACCAACAACAACGTAAGATATCTAAGGATATCGGCGATTTAGAACGATCAAGTTGCCATGATTTGATCCCCGCGCCCACCCTCGATCGCCGAGTTTCACATCAGTTCTATGGAAGTTTGAATAATTGTTTCCTAATCCTTTTCGAGAATATATATCGAGAGAGACAGAGAGAAAACTAAGGTCGAATTCGTATTTCAACAAATTAAGAATGTAGTTCGCGATTTTGCACTCGCACTTTATTCACGTGGATCGTTTGATCCTTGTCTGTTGCTTATATGGGATCAGTGTTGAATCCTTCGATCAAATCAAGTTTTGTTCATTTACAGTCTAGAAACACATTCCCATCTCTCCCACATGCTATCTCTCTCCGTTTCATTTGCGCCCCCATCCCCCTGGGTTGATTATCTCGATTGCAACAACACTAATAAATTGATTGGGAACAATTCCCTGATTGATCATTTTATATTAACAATCCGTAATTGTATAAAAAATAAGCTTTTCATCCCTCACCATCTCTGGTCGGCGCAATTCTTCGTAAAAATCAAGGTTTTCATATTGTGGACGCCAATGGATTACGATGGAATCAAGTCCGGGGTGAAATAAACAATTGAGTTAGGAGAAGTAGATATACTGGGAGCTTTTATCGTGCCAATGCCAATTTTGTGCCCTCTTAATATCATTTTGTTCGGGATCAAAGTGTGCATTCCGATAAAGGGACGCACAAAAACGTGGAAGAAAATAAAAATAATAATTAACGACATAGGAAAATCTCGGGATTGTTGGATTGTGTTGTTTTGAGGGATGCGAATAAAGCTCGTCTCGTGCTGAGCTTTTATTTTTATCAATCAAATAAATTCCCGGTGGAATTCAATTAGCCCTCGGGATATGAAGATTATCGATTGGCGGAATCACGGGGGGTGGCCAGAGGTTGATGGAGGTTTTGATTTCTTTGTTAATTTTTTCCCCGAAACAGTTGATTCAATTTTGGTTGATCTTAATTTTCTTTTGAGAAAATCAAAAGAAAATAAGCGAAATGCCGCTATCTTACCGATATTTTTCTCTCAAGAGTGGAATTATTTAGCACTTAATTATTCAAGCAGAATCTTTTAAACTATGCAATTGCCTACCAGACTTATATAGGCGTATTTAAGATGATAACTCAATATTGGGATATCAACATGGGGAAGGAAAGGTCTTAACTAAATAGTGAATTTTGTGTGCAACTGGATGGAAAAATAACGACTAAAAGCGAACTACAGAAAATATAAAGAACTTCTTACGTTACCTATAATAATATTAAAAAAATACAGACAGGATATCAAAGTACCATGGGAGTATCAGGTATCAAAGTATCAGGTACCATGGGAACCCAGGAAAAATCAGTTTTTATAAGATCACTGAAGTGATTGTTTGGGGGTGAAGCTTTTTGTTAACTCCAAAAAGTAAAAAGATTTCTCATTTAAATTCTAAGCTTTCAAAGCTTTACTTAGTTCTTAACATAAAAATTAAGCTTTAAGGCCTGCATCAACATGGAGAAGGAAAAGATTTAACAAATAGTGAATTTTATGTACACCTGGATGGAAAACTAACGATTACCATGGGAACCCAGGAAAAATCAATCTCTATAAGATCACTAAAATGATTGTTTAGGGGTCAAACTTTTTTGTTAACTCCAAAAAATAAAAATATTTCTCATTCAAATTCTAAGCTTTCAAAGCTTTACTTAGCTCTTAACATAAAAATTAATCTTTAAAGCTGACATCAACATGGAGAAGGAAAAGATTTAACAAATAGCAAATTTTATGTACACCTGAATGGAAAACTTACGATTAAAAACTAACTTCGAAAAAATGCGAAAAATTTCTAACGTTTGCTTAAATAAACCCAGAAAAAAATCCTACTTGGATACCAACCTTCTTTAGTTAACACAAAAAAAAATCTTTCCTTTCAATTTTAAGCTGCTAAAGCTCCACTAAATCTTAAACCTAAAAATCGATCATAAAAGCTGAATCTCTAAAATAGATCTCTTAAGAGTGGCAAGGAAATTAATCACATTAAATGGATAGCAATAACTTCCACCAGTTTGAAAATAATAAAAAAAAATCTGAACAAATGTTTAAGGAATATAATGTTTAAGGAATTTAATAGTTAGCTATCCTAAATATCCATGATTTCAACAATGAGGAAATGATCTAGACTATTTTTGAAGAGAATTAACGAAAAAATAAGTGGTTTGTCGTTTCAAATAATGCCTTAGTCTTAATAGAAATACAATACAAATTTCAGAAAATAATTTTTTTAAAAAAAAATCCAATCTCACGAGAGTGAAAAGATCATAATCAATGATAGTAGGCGTAAAGAAGAAAGCACTTAAACAGAAAAGCACAAAGCTTCTTTGGCAAAAGTACCCCTACAGTTGAATCAATGATTTCCCTTCTGCTTTGTGCTTTCTACTCTAAGATTTTACCTCAATGACTTAGGAAGGTCTATAAATTTTGCCCATTCTCGATTTTTTTTTCACTTTATCAAATATTATCGACCAGGGTCTTGATATAAACATTTGGGGAAAGCATATACTACGTTTCTTTGGCACAAGTATCTCGATAGTAGAACCAATATTTCCTCCTCTGCCTTGTGATTTTCTACTCTAAGACTTCACCTCAATGACTTAGAAGTGTACCTTAGGGGTTCATCCATTAATGCTCTTAATCTTTTAGAAATAATTCTTGATTTTCTTGCATTTTTTGGTCAGTAAATTTTTTAATCAAAGTATTTTTTACCCTTTAGTTTGAGAACGAAAATGATAAAATTGCTGCATCCATTTACTTTAGTTTACACTTTTTGGGTTGATCCACTGAAGCTGCTGATTTTATCGGCGGGAAATTTAAATATTTGAAGAGTTGATTTTAGTAGTTGTTTTTTTTTTTGTTGCACTAGATATGAATGTGTTGTAACGTGTCTGGTTGTTTGTCGTAAATGTTGATGTGTATTTAAAATGTATGTTGTCCTTTCTCTTAATTATTCCGAGAGACGAGGAGAAGCCTGAACATGGATGGTAGTTGGTAGTTGGCAGTTGGAGGTATCTATGTATGTCTTACTATATTTGAATGTATGTGTTAATTGGTTGTCTTTTAGTGTGTGTGATTACACACAATATTTGAACTGTTACATGCCAATTAATTACGAAAACTGCCTCCCTGATAGAGAATTGTGCTCGGTTCGATCGTCTCAATGTGTGGTAATTTTCTCTGTTGGTCTTTTTGTATTTTACGAATTTTTATGTCAGACATATACATTTATTATAAGCGTAGTATGAAGAGCATTTGCTCTCGTCTCTGACTAGTTCAAGCTTAACGATAGATTTATTATGGAGTTAATTAAAATGAAATTAATACGGACATGTTTCAGCTCCAAAACATTCAACTGAAATCTTGATATCTATCCAAAAAAACTAGACAAATAACATCATCAAATCATCAAACATTGAAGTGACTTCATCGACCTTAAACTCTACTATGTCAATTCAAAAATTACTATTTTACGTTGCAATGTATCTAAACTTAAAAGCATAAGTGTTCTCCAACTATTTTGAAATTTCTGTACTCAATTTTCTTTCTAAAAGATAGCAGCTTTTTAATAAAAAACTTTCCAAAAATGTAGCTTATTGTAGCTATGAGGATTAGACTTGGCCCAAAAAATCGATTTTTTTGAAAAGTATATCGAAAATATTGTTTAAAGTGACAAAAAATATATCAGGAAGGTTTGAGTCCTTAATATTAATATTAAGAGGTCTATCATCTTTAATTTCGATTTTTTATTAGTGCTTTCATTTTTGCGTCAATGCTGTCAAACTATCAAGGTGAAAAAAATCGTCTGTTCATATATTTATAGAAAATTAAATTCCCTACAAAAAACGTCTCTTGGAAAATTTTTGCTAGACACGCCGTTTTGTAACTAACGAACAAATAAGTATATAGAAATGAACAATATAGAATCTTGAAAGGAATTTAATGCTCTACAAAAAAGGGTTTTTAACGTCTTTAGAACCTAAGACTAAAAACAATGATAACTTAGAGCTTTTAAACCTTTTTAGAGCTTTTAATATTATCTATCTATTATTATAAAGAGGAAAGATTTGATTGTTTGTTTGCTTTGAATAGACTCCGAAACTACATGACCGATTTGAAAAATTCTTTCACTGTTGAGAAGCTACACTATTTTCGGTGAACATAAGCTATATTAAATTTTCAAAAAAGTTAGAGGTTTATACTAAAACTCCAATTATGTGACCCAAGGTCTGAAAAAAGTACCAAAAAACATTATTTTTTCGCGTGCGCTGCGGAAGCTATTGGTTATAGAACAAAATAATGTGGTACGATTTTGCAGAACATATCATTATCTACAAAAAATAGACCAACAGCATATTTCTAACTATTATAGTTACAATATAGTTATGTCACAATAAGTGTTTTTCCATTTTAAAAAAATATATAAAAATGTCACCGTTATAAAAGCTCTTTTATTTGTACTTTGGGATTAATCCTTATCAAAATAAATGACTTCATATTTAAGTTTGCTTCAATACCATTATATGACTTTTTAAGTTATTCAATTTGAACATTCCATTCGAAAGATATCACAAGTTTAAAAATGTAAGTTATTTGAAAAATATCGCATGGTCACCACTCGGTTAGACGGCACTATAGAAAAGAACGGAACATCCGAATTTAATGAAACTTTATATTCAGATACAACTCAATTACCCACATACGTTAGACTACTTATCATACCTTAAAAATAATAAAAGAATGTATCCCTTACATAAAAACTGAGGGATGAAAAAAAATATTTTACTTTAGACAGGCGAGTTATATATCATTGGAAAGGCATTTAAAAGTTAGAGAATGATCTGTATCAATATTTTTAGTTGGACTAATAAAAATCACAGTAATTTAATTTAAAGTACAATGAATTGTTTTTTTGAAATATAAATGTTTTTATACATATTAAACAACTATTGCAGTTATTCATTCATAGCGCATTCGCTTACGTATCTGACATTCTTATGCTCACAATAAAAGAGACGTGGATTCGAATCTTACATTAGACTTTCTTTTTTTTTACAAAATTGTTGAAAATAAATCCGTAGGGTTGCTCAATAAGGAAATATTAACGAAAAAAGTAACAGTAGTAGTAAAAAAATAATTACATTATAAAAGCTTAAAGTAAATACGTTTTTAAAACCGTGCATACATAAAATCGTGTAATTATATATCTTCTCTGCCAGATGAAATTTTAATATTCGGTGTATTCCTTATAAGAAGTAGGCATGTGATAATTTTTTTTTTTTTTTAAATTCCTACCCTAACAGAGTGAATAGGGGTGACTAAGTTTATATGAGAAATTGTTAAGTTAATCAACAATCGAAATTTTGAATTAGTGTTATTAATAAGTAAATAATGAATTAATAACAAGTGTCTGTTTTTTTTATATATCATTTTGATAACAGCATTTTAAATAACGTCGTTTCCCTTAATTAGTATGAAAGTTAGTGTAGTAGGTACTTATACCAAATAACAAAGAGGTGGTTTTAATTTTTGTATGTTTTTCAACAATCAAACTTTTTAAAATCTAATTTTTTGAACCAATGATTGTGACCTGAAGCAATTATATATTCTGTTGAAAAGCATTAAGGGAACAATTAATTGTCATATATTTCATTATAATCAATAAATATATAAAATCTTCCGTATTAACTTTTCTACTCTTTTTAGATATTTATATATATTTTTTGAAAATTAATTGATCATTATATACAATTATTTTATTCTAAGCAACAGTATATTAAATGTGTCCTTTTTAAAGTCGACAAAATAGTGTTTTTAAGTATGAATATTTTTTTCGTAAAACAAATAAGAATAATAACAATTTTCATATACCACTACAAATAGCAAATCTAAAAAGAAAATATAATCTACACCTACGTTACGCAGACGAAGTCGCGGAAATCAGCTAGTATATTATAAGAGCGATAAATTTTATTTTATTTTCTTAAATTGTGGCATGGAAAAGAAAAACTATTGAAGAAAATTTAATCACAATTTGTTTGGGGAAATTCCACTAGTTGAATTCACTATTATTTGATCGCTTGAGGATTTATTCTTTTAAGATTTATCCCTAGATTCGCTTAGCTATTAAAACGTAGTTTATATGCCTTTAAAATTTAAGTTAGAAAAAAGTGATCAATTCCTTAATTTTTCAGGCGATTTGATTTAATTTAATGATTACTTTGTCTTCTATTTTAGAAATTAATTTTTTTATTTAAATTTTTATGCATACCCATTGAAAACACCAGTAATTAAAAGATGATTTGTTTAATTTATTCTCATGGAAATTTCTAATAATTTTACAAGAGAAAAGAAAAAACACAGATATTGAATAGCATTTTGTCAAAGCATCAGAGATGTTTTTTTTTTTATATCTTATCCATTTTTAACTATTAAATCATCGCTGAAAAATCTCAGCGACTTTTTCACTTAAAAATTTCGTGTTTGACCTATTAAGAAAAGTGATTAGTGTCTTCATAAGTAATTTAAAAAAATAATTTATTGGTCTCCAATCCGGGGGCTTCCTTCTCATATCTTTCCTTTCCAACAACCATTAAAACCAAACAGAGAGGCAAATAAATTATGAAAAAAAAGAATTATACACATATAAAAATTAAAATAACGGTATTGATGTCTTATCTAAAACAGGAAATATTTTAATATTTCTTCAAGTGACTCGCCTGCCCCCTCACTTTTCACCAAAAAAAAAAATAATGTTTAACTAGCCAAAAATTTATTGAACGACTTTTGGCAATTTATTCGAACGTTTTTATGAATATTTTGATTTGTGAGTTTTCTATTTCATAATTTTTATGAATGTTTTCGACAGTTTTTCGACAATAAATTTCGCTAGCCATTAGCCAAATTGGTGATATAAAAGTTTGTTACGATCGAAACGGTTTTACGATGAGCCCCCTATTGAGTCACGAAAATATTAAAGAACATTTTTTTTTTATGATTGAGTTATATTATATGTAAATTGGCGTCGCTGCCTGCATCTCAGTAAAATAATACTATCACATCTTGTTGGTTTAATGAACTTTTGAACTAATAAACTAAAAGAATTAGTGAGAAATGTGAAAATATCCCATTAAATCGTTATCATGGTATTTAATAGGAAATTTATGGCTGACCACATGTAAATAATGGAAAGGTGTTTCAATGTTTAAATATCATTAATAAATTGTTAATATTATAATTTTTGAAATTATGAAATATGTGATGTTGTAACTTTAACCGAAAAAAAAATATCAAGGTTGTATTTTCAATTTTTTTTTGTTGAACTAAAAATTAAATTTGAAAGGTTTTCATTTGTAAATTTTATCTTTAGTAAAATATATTGAGTAAAAAATAGTTTTAATTAAGATAAGCAACTTGTTATTCTTTGAGATAAAAAATCAATAGAAAATAATCAACAATGAAAGTAATAAATATGAATATTTAAAATAGATGATAAAAATCAGATCTCAGCTTTTATATTTTTTTAAATAAGAAGAAAATTCAGGTTATTTAAGATCTTTTTGTTTTTTTTTATTTTTTATTTAATATTTTATTGTTCAATTAGCTACATTTCGTTACTAATCGTAACTTCCTCAGGCTTCTAATTTTGTGAATCAAGAAGCCTGAAGAAGTTACGATTAGTAACGAAACGTAGCTAATTGAACAATGAAATATTAAATAAAAAATAAAAAAACAAAAAGATTTTAAATAACCTGAATTTTCTTCTTATTTAAAAAAATATTTAAAGTTAACTCCAACCAAATATATAAGGGGCACAAAATAGTATAGAGATTTATATGTATTTCCAAGGCGTTATTCCAAAAAAGGGTTGCAAAATTTTTTACTCTTAGTACTAGTTCACCATTAGCGACTAAAAAATTATATTTTTTCGCTGACTTTGAACAGTTATACTGTTAATACAACATAAAATTGTGGTATTAATTATGTACTAAAATTTACAAAAGTAAACTATAAAAGATGATAAAATTCAGATCTCAGCTTTTTTTTTTAAGAAAAAGACAATTCAGGTTGTTTAAGATCGGTTTAATTATATAATATTTTTAATAATCAAATTAGCTACGTTTCGTTACGTATCGTAACTTCATCAGGCTTCTTGAATCCCAAAGAAATATAATATTTTCAATTTAAATTCAATAAATTTAATAAATTTAACAAAAAATCAAAGAAATGAACTACTTACGTATTGCCCAGATATATATATACGTAACTGCTTTGTGATAATCAAAATAAGATTTTTTTCGCTGACTTTGAACAGTTATACTGTGTACACAATATATAGAATATATTGTGGTCCAATTTTTGTAGTATAATTTAATATAATAATATATAAAAATCATACCATAAACATAAATTTGAACAGAAGTTCAAACAAAAATATTCGTGACGTATTGTCCAGATACGTATTTCGATTGCCAAGCAATCTTCCTCAGTATTGACCGGAGATCTGTCAATGATTTTTAAGATGACCAAATGTCATACGTCTTTCGTAAGTGTAAAAGTGTCCTGCATTGATCTAGTCCCATCTAAAAAGGCCCATCTCATTATTTTTTCACGTCCACCATAGATTCATATGGTATAGGATGTAATGAATGGCTAAATGAGTATTTTTATAAGCAACCATGAGTACTGTGTCTTCCACGAAAATTTCAATATGGCAAACCGGAGGTATACAAGAGATATTTTCTTTAAATTATTACAGAAAAGAAAGGCTTCCTGCCAATTTTGTTTTAGTGGTAGAAAAGTTGACATAATTAAAGTACAAACACAAAATGTTATTAACTTTTCAGCGAAATAGTTGATAATTATTTTTTAGGGAAAAGAAGTTCACTTATTTATGCAATTTTTTCCTAATCCCTCTAAAATTTATATGAACCCCAAATATTAGAAAGCACCAAAAAAGTTTCCACCGTTTTATTGCTGGAAATTTCCCTGAAATGTAAACCTAAATTCCTGAATTAAGTAAAAAGCTTTAAGCCCCAAATCTGCAATAAAATAAGACAACTGTGCAATTCTTTCTTGAACCAATTCTCATTAATTCCTAGCCTTATATAAAGAGAGAAAAAAAAAGCATAAATTAACATTAATTTGCCATACATTAAGTAATTGTATTAAGTATAAATTTCCTCGTCGAATAAATAAGTAAATAAGAAGAGAAATTTACATGAGGTTTTTCCCAAATTGGTGCTCGTAGAAAACATTACCTTAAGCATATAATATATAAATGCAAGAGTTTTCTTCATAGTTCACTAATTTTAATTTCTCTTAAACAGGTATGCATATGAAATGATCTCCAATGAATAGGAGAAAATAAAAATAAAAAAAAACCACGACTAATTAGAAACATATATTAGAAGAACCGCTTTTTTCCCCCGTTCGGTTGAGGAGACTTTAATTTTTATTGCAATTGATATCCGTTGGAGATTTTTTTCCTGTTGTCTAATGGCAATAATAACGAGTCGCTAGCGACTCGTTAATTACGTAAATGTGTGCAAGATTATTAGCGACTTGTTTGAATGGGGAGGAGGGAGATGTGCAACAATTAAATCAGATTTCGAGTCGATAAAAAGACGAATAAATCAATCATTTTTGGATGGATGTCGATATGGACCACTTCCATACCCCACGTCGAGATCTATTGAATGTGTTCTCCCACGATCGCCAACCGTATACATTGGTGGCTTAAAATTGCAAACTAATTCATTCAGAAAAGCCCACCCAAACTGAATTTAATTATAAATGCTACTTCAAATCAAATGCACTTTCAATTGCACTATATTGAACATGTTTAATATTATTAATGCAAATACAAATTGGAATAAAGTCCTTTATATATTTGGAAACAAATACATAGTATGGAAAAATTTTCAAACATTGGTTCTAATACATGAAGATACAGAAAAGCATATTACTTATTTGACTGATTCAAAAAAAATTATGATTTTTTTTTCTTAATTATATCTAAAATATTGTTAGGAATGACAAAAAAAATCGTGTGAAAGTTTAAGCTCTTAATATTAATATTAAGAGGTGCCGCATCGCAAATTTCGATTTTCCATTTCAATAACATGGGAACAATATTCTCTTGCACTTTGGAGTTTTATAGCTCACGTTGGTGACCATATTTCGGAATGACCAAGGTATATTCTTGTAGAAAATTGAACGATCTACAAAAAAGGTCCCGTACAAATTTTTGATATATTTATTCCTTCAAAAGTTATTCGAGGTCAAAGTTGAACTAAAGAGAAATTTTAATATTTTTTCAATTTTTTGACGCAACCATCAATTTTATGATTTTATGAAGAATTTTATGATTTTATGAATTTTATGAGAAAATTTTATAGGACATTTTTTGTAGAGCACTTTTTTTTTCTAGAACTTATTTCAAAAAAAGTTTTTGATATTTTTCGCAGGTCTTAAGTTTGTTGCATTAAACTGAAAATATTTGTAATTTTATTGTTTTAAATTAATAATATTCCCTGGATTATTATATTTTTATCATAATTTTTTTTTTTTTTGTTACTTAGAACCTGTAAAAAATATCAAAAACTTTTTTAGAGATAAGTTCTAGGAAAAAAGTGCTCTACAAAAAACGTCCTATAAAGTTTTCTCATAAAATTGATGGCTGTGTCAAAAAATTGAAAAAAAAATTATATTTCTTTGATATTTTTCACAGGTCCTAAGTTATTTGCATTAAACTGAAAATGTTCGTAATTTTATTGATTTAAATTGATAATATTCCCTGGATTATTATATTTTTATCATAATTTTTTTTTTTTATTACTTAGAACCTGTAAAAAATATCAAAAACTTTTTTAAAGATAAGTTATAGGAAAAAAGTGCTCTACAAAAAATTTCTTATAAAATTTTCTCATAAAATTGATAGTTGTGTCAAAAAATTGAAAAAATAATTTCTCTTTAGTTCAACTTTATCTTTAGTTCAACTTTGACCTCGAATAACTTTTGAAGGAATAAATATATCAAAAACTTGTACGACATCTTTTTTGTAGATCGTTCAATTTTCTAGAAGAATATAGCCTGGTTATTCCAAAATACTGTCACCAACGTGAGCTATAAAATTCCAAAGTGCAAGGGAATATTGTTCCCATGTTATTTAAATGGAAAATCGAAATTTGCGATGTGACACCTCTTAATATTAATATTAAGAACTTAAACTTTCACAGGATTTTTTTTTGTCATTCCCAACAATATTTTCGATATAATTAAGAAAAAAAATTCATATTTTTTTTTTGAATCAGTCTATTACTTATACCATATATTAATGTTTCACATTATTATTAGCATTGATATTGTTATTATTGACTATTATTCTTATTATTATTGCTACTGTTAATTGTTTTTTATGATTTTTGTTATTGATAAAAGAATAACTATTATTGTGATTGTTGCTATTGATTATTAAAAATCTATTTTGCCCTTATACAGCGCTAATCTTCTGGGACTAGTACTTACATGTGTTTGTCTATGGATTAAATGCACTTATTGCAACCCTATGCAGATTGTGCAATTTATTTGAAAATAATAAAAAAAAAACATTGGTTCCCTCAAAATAATCCAATGAAAATTTGATCTCAAACCAATTCCTTAAAAACATTAAAATAAATTTTCAGCTTTTCTAATTTTTATTTTATTTTAAACAATACTCAAGTACCTTCTAATGTCATTCCCCTGTTTTATATTGCTCTCATCCTTGATTTCAATAAGGGTACGGATGTATCATTGAATGAAAATTTTTATCCCCAATTTTCAAAGCTAAAGCTTATGTAACTGCCTTAAAAGCTCTAAGTTATCAATGTTTTGAGTCTTAGGTTCTACGGAACGATTAAAAATAAGTTTTCCATACTTGGATATTGTTCAAGCATTTTTCAAAACCAAATTATAAATTCTTCGTAATTGGAGTAGAAAAAAAAAACACAAATTTACCCCATCTCTATTCAAATAAATTGTAAATTTCTTACAAATCGACCTTAATTAGTTGAAAACCAGTAAAAAATAATCCAACGACCAGTTCTTGCCATCCAAAAAATGAACTCAATTTTTTCATTCCAAAAATGAACTCATTCGTCTTCTTTACGATTTATCTTCCACCAGAAAAAAAATCATTTACATATAAATAAACATCATCTCCACCCCATAACCACCAAACCCAACCCAAACGAATCTACAGCGCTTCATCTTCTGATGTGAGGAATTTTTATTGGTCCATTTGAATATCACAAAATGAATTTGATTGATTTTTTCCCAACAAAAAATCAATAACACGATGACAATCCATTAAATAAATAGATAAAAACATATTGGTCCATCTTTCTCCAACCAACACATCGATATTATCCATTCAACTTTACGTAAATGAATGAATAATTGGAGACACCTAACATGAAACAATCCCTTAATTAAACAGATTTATTCTAAATCAGACAAGGATCCACAAGGTACTCCACAACGCCTCTTTGTCTATTTCATTGAAACGCATTAATTTCATTCGAAAAAAAAAACATCAATTTTGTGCTTTTATTCCGTCTTTGTTGGGTTTGGGAAAAAAGAAACGTGGGAGAGCAAACTTGAATAAGTCAGAGGTCGTGAACATGTTTGTCGCTGCGTTCGCTTTTCGCTTTGCTGTTTTTTTTTTTTTTTTTTTTTGGTTAACGGCGTACATATATAATAAGGGGCCACCTTAACATAGTTCTTTGTGACAACGATCGATAATTATCGGGCATGTAACGAGAGCGAAAGGAATAAAGTCGACGATACTGTAGAGAGGTTGTCACTAAAAACATAACAGCCATAATGTTCGTTTCAATGTTCGTTCGTTAAAGTTTGCCTCTTTTATTTCTACGGTGATTTTCTATATAAGATTTGCATGAAACGGTAATTAAGAAAACGATAAAAATGCGAAGTTTTACGGGAAAAAAGTTTGCTTTATGATTGGTGGGGGATTGGCGACGAAATGAAGATGGTGAAAAGTTCATCCTTAGTTCCATATTTGCTGAGGTGGAACTTAGTTATTCTACTAACTAAATCGTATAAAATATTTGACTTCAAAACTAGTTGATTTTATTTCTATCCAAAAAAAAAAATCTTTAAAAAATCTTTAAAAATCTTATTTCTTACAAAAAAAATCCACTTAAACTCTTTTTTCTAAGCTTTGACCACAATCTTTCCTAATCTTAGTTAAATTATCTATAAGATTTGGGGAGTTTCCATATATTTTACTCCATATATTTTATCCAAAGAGGCCAAAGAAGTATAACAAATAATACAAAGGAAGGAACTTATATCAGGTCCATTTTAACTAATTTTTATGCCTGTAATTAATTAAAGTTATAAAAATCACTTTGTATAAATTGGTAAAAATATTCAGAGGACTTGGATCAAATAATAATCAGTCAAAACTATTTATTACATGCGCAACGTTTTGGCCCGGTTATTGTGCCATCTTCAGGCGTTCTGAAATATCATAGCCAATTTGTTATTAATACCAAAAATAGAATCAATAATTACAATGAATTCTTTCATACCGTAAATAATATCTTTAACCTTGTTAAAAATAATCATTGTCAATTCATTTTTCATACGGTACAGTTGGTAAAAAAAATCATTAAACTCCCAAGATACATGAATTTTTTTCCCAATAAAATATATAAAATATTTTTTACCAATTTATCATCATCGAGGATCTGAAACTCTACAATAATGTCATCACTTTTCTCAAACTTTTCTCAAAAAGTTCGTTGATATTAGTTAAATATAAGATTTCCCAAAAAAAGAAACTAATATTTTAAATTTGTTGCCATTTCTTTCCTTGAAACCCTACGGTAGATATTTATCAAATATTATATGAGCAAACATTGAATTTAAGCTCTATAAAAGCTCACTATTTTACTCACAAATTGAAGTTGTTAAGGATATATTTGGATTCAATTTGTGGGCCTTTTATAATTTATATTCTTCCAGGATTACTTTAAAGATTGTATTGTAATTTGTTATTATTTTTAAAATATATATCGCCAAAATTGTAAAATTTGAGGAGCTTTGCAATAGTAGTTTTACTTGCACCTTTTTTAAAGTAGGGCTTGGATTAATATGCAAGTTTATTTCTTTCATTAGAACCAATTATTAAGTTTCTCACACAAATTATGATAAATCAGAATATAAATATTTATTATTTTCGGAATACCTAAAGCTTAAACTTTGCACGGGACTTTGTTATTTCTTTTAATTTTAGCAAGTCTCTAAATATTGTACTCTAAGAGATGTATCAAAGGTATCATTAAGCCTAAATAAAAATAAAATTGATCTCTCTAGGAATCTTTGAGGTACTTTTGCTTTTACATAATAATTTTCTGGGAAGCTAGCTGGGAAATAGGTAATTGATAATAGAAAAAAATATGATCGAATTAAAAAATTTTATACCAACTATTCAAGGATTGAAGATCTAACGAAAATGAGATAAAAGAGATTAATTTTTATACTATGGGCCAGTATTTTAGTGTATAGAGTTTGACAATTATATTCCTGACAAAATTTTATCGGGATATTTTTATACTTAAAATAGGTTTCTTTGACATACAAATTTTTATTTGTTAAATTGCTAATTCTGGTGAAATACAAGTCCTAAGTATTTGAAAATATTTTTTCGGATAGGTTCAAACTTTGCCGAAATTTTCAAGCTTCTAGAAACTAATGAATATGAAAAATCAATAATTTCTTAGGGACTTGAAAAAATTTAAATATTTGTCCCATTTTTTAAGGTCTAACTAATAAAATTCCACAAAGCTTATTATTTTTTTTAAAGAAATGTATTTAGTTAAAGATTTTATTTTCCAAGTACCCTTAGTAGTCCATGTGCATTTTTCTGATGATAAAGATAAATGTAAACGTTAGCAAAGGAAGCACTGTCTTTGGCTATAACATTACAACCCCTGATGACCACTTTTGATGATCGAAAAAAAAGAGTAAAAAGTTTACTTTGAAAGGATCATTGAAAAAATAAAAAAATTATTGATAGTTTTAGGGGTTTTTCTTGCATTCCCAAAAAAAAAACTAATATTTTAAATCTGTTGCCATTTCTTTCCTTGAAACCCTACCGTAGATATTTATCAAATATTATATGATCAAACATTGAATTTAAGCTCTATAAAAGCTCACTATTTTACTCACAAATTGAAGTCGTTAAGAATATATTTGGATTAAATTTATGGGCCTTATATAATTTAGATTCTTTCAGGGTTACTTTAAAAATTGTTTTGTATTTCTTTATTATTTTTAAAATATTTATCAACGATAAACGTAAAAATTGTTAAAATTTGAGGAGCTTTACAATAGTAGTTTCACTTGCACCTTTTTTAAAGTAGGGCTTGGATTAATATGCAAGTATACTTCTTTCATTAGAATCAATTATTAAGTTTCCCACATAAATTATGATAAATCAGAATCGAAATATTCAGTTCTTTTCGGAATATCTATAGCTTAAACTTTGCACGGGATTTTGTTATTTCTTTTAATTTTAGCAAGTCTCTAAATATTGTACTATACAAGAGTAAGATATGCACTCCAAAGATCTCATTAAGCCTAAGTAAAAATAAAATTGATCACTCTAGGAATCTTTGAGGTACTTTTGCTTTTACATAATAATTTTCTGGAAAGCTAGCTGGAAAATAGATAGTTGATAATAGAAAAAAATATGATTGAATTAAAAAATTTGATACTAACTGTTCAAGGATTGAAGATCTAATGAAAATGAGATAAAAGATATGAATTTTTACATCAAAATTTTCCGAGAACCAATCGTTTTAAAGTACTCAACACAAAAAATTATTACAACCGTTATTTTTTCTACAGTTCTAGCTAAAACCTAAGTCAGCTCTCATTGTATTTTCTAATTGAATTCCTCTCTAAATCCTTGTCTATTTTTTTACTTGATTTACTTAGAGGCACAAAACTAACACCTCTATTTTTCCAAGGATCTTTTGTTGGATAGTTTTTCTTCTTATCTTTTTATTTCTGTAAATAGCGCTTTTGGAAATCTAAGTTTTAATTCAAGTAATCGAAATCAGTAATCTAATTAATAAAGTTTCATAAGTTTCCGTTCTAAATTTTTAGTTAGGATACTTTTTAATTATAAAATTCCTTTTTTTGCTAAGCTGTTCAGTTTTTGAGATAATTTGTCTATTGTTTAGCTAATACTTCAATTCCTTAAGTTTCTAAAACTATTAATAAATTGTATAAACAATATATTGGATATATTGCGGTCCAATTTATGTAGTAGTATAATTTAATATAATAATATATAAAAATTACACCATAAAAATAAATTTGAACAGAAGTTCAAAGAAAAATATTCGTGACGTATTGCCCAGATACGTATTTCGATTGCCAAGCAAGCTTCTTCAGTGGTCATCAAGTAGTTTGGATCACTCCGTAACTGTTTTGTGATGATTCATCAGATTGTTTGAATAAACCTAATGTCCAAGTTCTAAAAATAATTTCAAATGATTTGACAATGATCATAAATAATATTTTCTCTTTACATGAATCCCATAGCATAAGACTCCAACACCCATAAAGATAAGCTATTGTTTTCGAACTCTTATTTCGTAATTTATATTAAATTTTTATTATTGCAAAAATATAAATTTTTAATCGATTAAAAAAATACAGAAATGGATTAAGCTTTTTTATTAGGAATTGCATTTGTGAATCATCACAAAGCAGTTACTTGATTACCACTGAAGAAGATTGCTTGGCAATCGAAATACGTATCTGGGCAATACGTCACGAATATTTTTGTTTGAACTTCTGTTCAAATTTATGTTTATGGTATGATTTTTATATATTATTATATTAAATTATACTACATAAATTGGATTGCAATATATCCTATATATTGTATACACAGTATAACTATTCAAAGTCAGCCAAAAAAATCTTATTTTAATCATTAATAAATGTTTCATCAATATTTCTTGTTGTTTTGCTATTTTCATTGACAATAGTTGGTCCTTAGCGTCCTCAATTTTATGACTGATTATCTACCCATTAATTATAAAATCTGTAGAAATCATAAACATTTGTAGCAGTACCTTTTTTAGCATTTTGAAATCCGGGTTCTTAAGAAAAATTACTTAATAGATGACAATATCTTTGATTGTCGATATCTATGCAAAAAATTGGTTAAAAAATTTGCTTTTAATTTATTATTTCTAGTGTACAACTGAAAAACCCATCTTTAAACTTTTGAAAAGTTGTTATATATTTACTATAGGTATTATGTTATAATCTCCTTTAAATTTTGGATAGTAAAAGTTTTATTATATAAGCAAAAATATCAACCAAAAATTGCTTTCCTAAAAATCAACATTGACACCTTATCAGAACAAACAAAACTTTTTTCCAGCAATTTAATTAAATGTTAGTTTCATTGTAGAAACTTCCTTTTTTACTTTTATTGAGTCTTCTAACGGCAAAAACAAGAATCTAAATGACAAGAGTCAATGGTTAACGTAAGTGAAAAAGATACAAAACAAGAAATTTTGTACTTTCATTTTTAACATTTAAAACAGTGAGTAGTTAACTATTGGAAATAAATCGTTAAAAAATAATCGACAGAAATATTATTAGGATTTATTTAAAAAAAATAGTTGATCACTCGAGCTAATCAGAAATCTTGATCCATGGCGACTAATTTAAATGATATATATCAAACGGTTATAAGACTTGCAGAATGAAAAAAAAAAAAACTATCGACTGTAAATAGTTAAGTTTTTAGCAATGCCATAATAATAAATAACATTATTCAAGCGATAAATCAAAAAAATATCAGTGGCATATTATAAGTAGCGGCGGCAAAAAGTGGCGTAAATCGATTCCATTTTTGCAATATTAATCTTTTAGCCTAAATACTCGTTATCCAAATGTGGACGTTATGGCTCTCGATCTCGATGCCAATAAGGAGATCGTGCGCTCAACAACTTGACAAACGTTTTTTATATATTTTTATTCTTAATAAATATTTCTATTTGTTATCTGACAAGAATTTATAATCAAGCGCGAAAAAAAACCGCCTGTTTTTGCGTCAAAAAACCCGATAAATCCCGAAAAATTCCATTGGGTGCCCAGCACAAAGAAAACAGATAATAGTCCGGCTAACAACTATCAGCCACCTGCACTTTGCAGAATACTAAAAACGGCACAATTGCAGCAAAATGTAATTATTAACAATATCAACTCTTTTTTTTTTCTTCAGTAAGTTGGATTATTGTCTTTGTCGATTGTCTTTGCGACGCCTACGCCATGTTCTTGGAAAAAACTATGTCAGTGCTTTTTGATTTTTCTTTTCGAATTTGAATGATTTGTATTTCCCAGCTTTTTCAAAAAAAAAATTTGCTATTGTTTATGATGGTCAGGTGTGTAGTGTATTATGCATTAAAAAAAAACGACAGGATCTAAAAAAGGGATATTGATGTGACGTCAACAATAAGACCCTGATTTGTCTAAATTTAGTCAATTGAGCAAACAATCTAAGAAACTATTGTTGCATATTATTTTGTAACTAGTTACCAATTACTTCACATAATGTTATCTAATGATTATTGTATTTGCAAAAAGGAGACCTAATAATGCAATCTTTGACCGAAAAATTACGATTACCTAAAGTTTTTTTCCAAATCATGGTATATTTCGTTGGTGCAATAACAAATAATAGTCTAAAAAGCAACAGAATCTTTTTAGTTGTCCCTTATTGTAATTGTATAAAAATAAAGTAAATGCATTCAATTTAATGCACATCGATGCATGCTGTAGTTGTCCCATATCATACGATAGAAAAATACTTCTTGCATAAAATCTTTATCTTAATTTCTGGTTGCTCTCATCCATGGTGTGGTAAATAATTAATAATGTTCTTGGGAACTTGGATTCAAAAAATAAGACATTATTTTTCAAATTATCTCAACGTTTCGTTGGTATTTATTTCCAACTTCTTCAGGAGAATTTTTGGATGTTAAGGATGTTAACCTCAAAAATTCTTCTGAAGAAGTTGGAAATAAATACCAACGAAACGTTGAGATAATTTGAAAAATAACGTTTTATTATTTAAATCCAAGTTTCCAAGAACATAATTAATTTTATATATAAAACAACAATACTGTCATCATACAACAAATCCAATCCATCTAATCTCAATCCCAGCAAAAACCTCAAACGTGTGATTAATGTATAGATTCATAATTATCTCAAAATATCTTACGTAGCCTAAATCATTTCTATTATATTCCTTAAGTTCTACGAAATTTTATACTTTATAGAGATCCAGAAGTACAAGCACTATCGTCCATCAAGCACCCAAAAAATCCATCAAGATCATCCTAACAATACCTAGAGAGCCTCGTTGTTGATTTGGGCCATTCATATGTTAAAATTAAATTTGCCTATTGTATTGCCTTTTTTACAGATAACAAATTTATCTTTAAAAAAAAAATCATTTATTTGAAGTCTGCAACTGAAGCATATAGATCACTTGTAGAAGTTTATGATGTGGCTGCTTTGGTTTGATTTTATTCAAATTTAGAAGATTTTTTTGACCCCAATTTAACTAATATCCCTAAATCTACTTACAATTGTATTGAGTAGAATAGGAAGTAATAGCCATACAGATGAAATAAATAATTTCTCATTTATGGTCATGATTTCAACAACTACTTAAAGAATCTTTAACTATTTTTACTAAGAGGATTTATAAGCAAATAAAAACAAATAAATAACCAATAAAAATTTAATCCTAGTTTAAGAATGGATGAATATTTTGTCAGAGCTTTCAAGCTTCAAAGTTTACTTAAGGGGTTATATATAGTTAGAATTTTCAAAAAAATAGTTTTTTTTTAATTTATTTTCTTAATATACGTATCTTTAAGAATACACACAGAAAATTTCATATCGTTCCGGTGAATATTTTCGAAGTTACACGCAAATTTGAAAAAAAAAATTTTATCCTATGTAAAGTGCTTTTCCAACTTTAAACGCGTTTTTCTCAAAAAAGTGTTTTCAAAGTCAGTGGCCAACATTACTCCAAAACGGCTAAACCGATTAGTCTTAAATTTTAACACGCACTTCTTAAATATATTTTTTAGTAATTAATCGAAGATTTTTTCTCACCGATAAATATTTTTTTTATAAACATTTTAAGACCGAAATTTTGGTCAAAAATCGATTTATTTTTTTTGAGGAACTGCGATTTTGTCAAAAATTTTTATTTTGCTTATTTCTTCGATGAATTACCTAGATTTAACATTACTTTAATGATATCTGTTTGGTTTTTTAATTTCAAAGGATCCAGTTCAGAGATGTAGTGGTCAGTGCAAAACGTCTTTTTTCAGAGGAGCTCCCGGAGATCAGCTGTAGTTCCTTTCCAAGTAAATATTTTTACTAATACCAAGTCTTAAAATACAGTTAAAGATACCATAATATGTGTACAAATTTTTAGATCAATAAATTCAAAAGTTTTCGCTGGAAAATTCGCTTTTTTTCGGCCTTCTAACTGTATGTAACCCCACCCCTTAAGAGTCTCTCAATTCCTTATAAAATAATTTTCCACCCTTTTGTCTTCCCAAAGAATTAAGTTAGGCTGATATTCTTCAGAAAATTGTCTGAAGTCATTGAAATGTGCAAAACCAATTAAGGGGGTATTCTGGTCTAGAAATTAGAAAAAATCAAATATTTTTTTTTGAATATTTTGAAAGTTTAGACATTCAAAAGTATGATTTTAAAAGGATTTTTCAAAATTCGAATTATTTTCGGCGATACAGCCGATTTAGATACAAACTAAATAAGAATTGACCGCTCTGAACTACGAGCTTCTGCTGCCCTAAAAGAAGGTAGAACAGCTCGATTAGCTGAAAGAACTTCTCAAGACCTGAATTATGAGAAGGTGGAAGGCCTAATGTATGGATCTGGGATCGCCGATTGATGCCAAGTGAGTATTACATATTATTTTCAGAGTTATTCCTTTAGAATTGATTCCGAAACTGTAAACGCGTTTTTCTCGAAACTACTTTTTTTGAGGTGGTTGACATGATATTTCAAGTTCTATTGAACCGATTCTTTCGAAATTTGGTATATATTTTGTTTATACAACTCTCCATCGCGTCTGTCTTGGACTTTAAAAAAAAATGATTTTAAGTATTTTTAAAAAATTCGGAAAAGTCGAAAAAATAGGGTAACATTTTTTTTTTCAAGTCGACGCCATTTTGTTATTTATTTATTTTTTTTTTTTTGGAAAAGGGTCAACCCGATAGCGACATCTTTATTAATGAAAAATTTGTTTGATTTTTTTGTTTTAGATCTCTACAAGAGTTGAAATCATATCAATCAGGACGCACCGTTTTTTTTTTTTGAGGCCCCCACTCCACCAGCCTGTATCTCAGCGAATTTTAGTTTTTTTTTCTGGTTACTTTTTTTATATTCTCCAAATGGCAATACAAAACATATAAATAAGTAGATAGTAAAATTTTTTTTCATTTTTTTTATCTTACTTGAAAAAATGCCTAAAATTCAGGCTTCTAGACCAGAATACCTCCTTAAAAATTCGAAATGAAAATCATATTTTCTTGTTACCAAATCATTGCCGATATTAATAAAAATAAAAAAATGTTTTTGATAAAAAATGATCTCTTTATACATTCCGGAGATCAGCTGTAGCTCCTTTCCAAATAAATATTTTTACTAATACCAAGTCTTAAAATACAGTTAAAAGATACCATAATATGTGTACAAATTTTTAGATCAACAAATATAAAAGTTTTCTCTGAAAAAATTCTGGAAAATTCGTTTTTTTTTCGGCTTTCTAACTGTATGCAACCCCTTAAGAGTCTCTCGATTCCTTATAAAATATTTTTCCACCCTTTTATCCTCCCAAAGAATTAAGTTAAACCGAAAATTGTCTGAAGTCATTGAAAACAATTAAAAAATTTGAAATGAAAGTCGTATCTTCTTGTTACCAAATCATTGCCGATATTAATAAAAAAAAATGATTTTTTGATAAAAAATGATCTGTTTATACAATCAGTGATTGATGGAGACGATTTACAAGTGATTGCGGCATTTATTTATTCAATAATTATGTAAATGAGTTGATAGGTTGTGCAATAATTTTTGCAATAATTAAAGATAAATGTGATGTTGGTGGGGTGTTTTTTATATGGATTTTTCTCCATATTAAATTTATTAGATCATGCGTTAAAATATGCAGTTATGTAGAAATGTATTTGCACACATATATACGGATTGATCGAATAAGGAGCGAGCGTTAATGCCATTTTGAGCGACGATTGAAATGATTTATAATCGGTGGCGGTGGAGAGATGGCCAGCGACACGACACGACAGACATGTGTCGTGAACACAACGCCAATTTGGCCGGTGCGACCCTACTTCACTATACAATGCTCTGTGCCACAGCACATTCGAGCACATTCGAGCACTCCGAGCACCCGGAGCACTTTTTATGATGTGAGATGTCTTTAATGGGACTCGTTCTCGGCCGAGAGCCGAGGCTCGAGCTGGTTTCGCTTCATAAACTTCCTAAGTAGTCTTTGATTATTGCTATTATTTTTAACTTGATTTTTTCTAAAGTAAAACGCGCAAGGATTTGAATTTTACAACCACACCTAAACTGCTTAGGTATTCCAAACTCTTGCTCTCTGTATATGATGCACTCACATGTCATTATGTTGTACCACAGCACCCAACATAACCGAGTCGAGAAAAAATTTAAATGATCTGCCATAACATTAATCAATTTTCAATTTTTTTATTTTTCCTTCCGAAAATGGCTTTGATCTATGAAGAAATAGAAAGTATCGTTTCAAATTCAAAACAAATGAATTCAATAATTAATTAATTTATTAATGAATTATAATGTATGTCCTGTCATTCAATTTCTTCTTTATTATGACAAGTTTCAACAGTTTTTGGCTGTCATCATCAAATAATGATTATTTTGTCAGTTGTAAGCAAATTTCATATAGGTTGTTTGTTTTATATAATTTGTCGTTAAGGATATTATTTGGATCTAGTTTAAGTGCTTTGTATATTTTATATTCTTCCAGGGTGTTCATATGTAATCTTTTCTTGCAAATATGTAGTCACTTAAAATTTGTTTCGAAATTTAAGCATTGATGATTTTCGTCTTAAAGGTGTTATGTAAAATTTGAAGTTGTTGTAGGAGAGATTATACTGGAACTCACTTTGGAGAAGTAAAATAGTGGAATTAAAATTGGTGGAAAACGATTTTCCAACTTTCAATTTGTAGACGATACAATCATTAATACAAACAGTGAAAGAAAATTATTGGACTTCATTCGAAGACTTCAAATCGTAAGTCGAAATTTCGCTTTAAAAACAATAAAACCAATGATCGTTCATCGCGATAATGATCAAAATTAGAATAAGAAAATAAGTTACCAAAATATAATAAGAAAAAATTTCTTATGGATCTCGGTTTACGGATCTTTATTAAGACCGAAGGTCTTAATTGTGCGAAAAAAAATAACCCTTACAAAATCAACGATCTTCATCCTCAAAAGTAAATTTTAAATTGAAAAATATTAATTCCGTTTTATTATTAAGAGTTATAAAGAATAATTATTTAAATAACAATCATTTTCTTTGCGATATATGAATTATAAATCGAAAGAAATATCGTTCCAAATGTTCTGTACTCAAAAGTCATTTTAATGAGATATACTAAGCTTAAAATCAAAATTTCGCTTTAAAAACAATAAGACCAATAATCGTTGATCGCGATACTGATCAAAATTAGAATAAGAAAATAAGTTTCCAAAATATGAAAAGAAAAAATTTCTTGTGGTTCTCACTTTACGGATCTTTATTAAGACCGAAAGTCTTAATTGTGCGAAGAAAAATAACCCTTACAAAATCAACGATCTTCCTCCTCAAAAGTAAATTTTAAATTGAAAAATATTGATTCCGGATTAAAATTAACAGTTATATATAAAAATTATTTAAATAACAATAATTTTCTTTGCGATGTATGAATTATAAATCGAAAGAAATACCGTTCCAAATGTTTTGTACTCAAAAGTCACTTTAGAAGAGAAATCCTAAGCTTACTTTGTACAAATCAAGGCACTGTAGTTATGGCGCAGAATGCATGGGCCAATCATAGCGCACCGTACAAAGCTCAATCTTTAATTCGACCAATCAGTGAATTTGTTACTTAAACTTTATAAATTTTAACCAATGACATGATTCTTTGGTGTATGTTCCTTATATTTTGTTCCAAAAGATCTTCCAGTTTGGCCAATGTAGAATTTTTCACAGGAATCACATTTAATTTTATATATTCCCGTTTTATTTTTCGTTGTAATTTGGTTGTTCTCTAATGGTTTAAGAACTTTCATGTTGTTGTTTGTTGAAAATGCGATATTCAAGTTATTTTTTTTGTTAGGATGTTGGCAATTGGAAAATTAAATGTATTATTGAAGTTTGATTTTATATATTTTTTATTTTCTTATGGGGGAGTTGAAAGAATGAATTTTTTAGTAAATTTCGATATTGTTTTGTTTATGATTGAGCTGTTATATCCGTTAGTTAAGGCTAAATGTTTAATTATCTTAATTTATTTTTCACGAGCTTTGGTGCTAAGAGGGAACTTGATCGCTCGGTACACTAGACTGTTGTAAGCTGCCAATTTTTGGTTTCTTTGGTAAAATTCTGTTTTATGGATGGTTATTTTTGTTGATGGTTTTCTGTATATATTGTATGACAACTTTCCATTTTCATTGGTGATTGTTGTGTCTAAAAAGTTGATTTTTCCACTTAGTTCATGTTCTGAAGTGATTTTTATTTTCTGGTTAATTTTGTTCAGATGGGATAACATTTTGACAACCTGTTGAGTAGTTCCATTAAATAATATAAATGTATCGTCTACATATCTTCCATAATATATTATTTAATTTTTGTAGGTATTGTTTATAATATATTTATTTTCAAAGTGATTCATGTAAGTATTGGCTAGTAGTCTTGATAAAGGGGAACCCATGGCCAAGTCTTCCTTTTGGTGATGAAATTTTTGGTTGAAAGTGAAATAATTTTTTTGTAAGATGATGATATATATTTTTGATATTAGCAAGTTCATAAAATTCTTTATGGCTTGTTTAGTTTAAGTATATTTATTTTTTTTCTATAAACCACAGCATCATTTTTACAGAATACCAATATTGTTGATTTTCTTTTAATTGAAGATAAATTCAGAAATAAAGTTCATCTTCCAAGAATAGAAAACTTGGATATGATTAATTGCTTTTACTTTGAAGAATAAAATTCATTTTCTAAACCAGAAAAATATTATAGCTTAATATTTTTTCATTGAAATTTTAAGGCTTCAAAATAATTATATTTTCTCGCTTTCGGAAAATTGGAAAAACATTTTTTTTTTGGGCTTCGAAATGTAGTCCTGCCGATTGTACACTAAGAATGAGAATGAAAAAATCTTTCATTTTCATTGCATTGTATTGTATTTAGAGATTGCAAAATTGGACCATAAACTCAATACTGGTATAAGGTATTTTTTAAGTTCTTAATACCGAAATACTGATATTAGTTTTAATACTTCAATCTTTTAAATCTTCAGTCTGATTAGAATGAGTAAAAACCACAAAAATTCATTTGTAACTTCTTAATTATCATCATATATTTAAAATTTCGTATCATGGTGTTTGTCATCAAACTGCTCCAAAACGGCTTGACCGAATTTCATGAAATTTTTGATTTATATTTGGTAAGCATCCGAGTCGGATGCAAAGTATATTTTATACTTTTGGAAGATTAGGGTGTCCCTCGGCATCTTTTGCAAATTTTTACATACTTTTGCCTATATATTATTTGTAACCATCGATGCCTGCGATTTGTTATGAAAAACGCATTGTTCAACAAAATTGTGTACCTACAACTTATTTTAATTTATAAGAAAAATGTTTATTAGTGTCCAGATGATATATATTGGTCGGGTGAATCATAGGGAATTATTAGAATCACAGGGATATATGGGATCAAAACGTCTTCATCTTTGTATTTGGATTTCAAAATTATCAAATTTCAAAAGAAAATAATACCATCACAGACGTCACACAGACGAAGTTGCGGGCATCAGGTAGTAAGAAATAAATGAAAATTTATGTACTTTAAATTTTTGTGATGGTTTTTGTCAGTATGGATTCCACACGTTAAGTGCAAAACCAGTTTAATGGTAAGCTAGTGAGGAATGCACAATATCATATCTTCAACTGTTGATATGAAATAACATAGTAAAAGCTTGAAGGCCAAAATGTGTATAAGAGAATGGCAGCTTTAAATATGTCGTTTAAGGAATTTGGAACCAGTTTAAGGTATTTATTATTTGTTGACATTTGTACTTACATTAACACCTCTTTTCGAATCCATTAGCTCTCATATTTTGGTCTTCAAGCTTTTACTATGTTATTACATATTATCAGTTGAGAGCAGGTAAAATTCTTTCAAATTAACACCATTTCGGAATTTATGCAGTTTTGCTCACAATATTGATAATTATGGATCAAAGGTCGAAAAATTGAACTTTAATATCTTCTACCTGCATTCTTTCGTACAATTCAAGAACAGGTTTATCAATTTCAATAATATTTTGTTTTTAGATAGATCTTAGAGTTCCGCCAAAGTATAAAGGTCACAAACAAGTCCAAATTAAATAATTGAACCAATATTTCATTCTGGTTTACTTTTGGTTCTCATATAAAGACAGCTTTCTTGATTTGATTGAAATTTTGAAATTAAGTTCAACTGAATTTTCTTCAGAAAAAAGGGTACCTATTTGGAATTTACGATTAATTATTAATAATTAAAGTAGCTTTCAGAAGAAGGTCGATCAAAATAAATTAATGGATGCCCATAGATTAGATATTCATGTAACTTAATTAACTATCTATGTTCTTTTTTAAGATATCAAATATCAGCATATTTTAAATCAAGGGCGGCCAACTCAAATGATATTGCGGACCATTTCGGAAGTGCATCCTAACTCCATGGGCCACCATTCAATTTGTATATCTGAAATTCTTCATATTAAATTTAGATATACTATAAACATTTTTAGCTGGGAATGTTTTTATCTATTTCTTGCGTTAGTAACATACCCGCAACCGCAAAAAACGGCATTTTCAACGGCCAATACATTAGTCACTAACTGTCAATACTTCATTACTATGATCGTATAGGGATTTTTAGGGGTACAGCAAATTTTCTCAAAACTTAGTATAATAACTAAGAAAAATGTATTTCTTGAGGGCTAGTTAAAAATGGTACAGCAAGGGATGCTGTGAGTTGCTTAGAGAGGGATTTTTAATGTTCCAAGAACATATTTTTAAATCCAAGTTATTTATTTACTGCCATATAGACCTATAGACCGTATAGCATTTTATTTAGACTGGCAAAACAATGTCTGGCAAATTCAGCTGGTAATAGTATATCAAGAATCTTAAATAAGTAAAGGAACAATGAACATATGTGTTGCTCTCTTAAAGTATCACATTCAAGTATATTTAGGAAAAAATATTTATATAAAATATTTTCCATTTAAATAACATGGAAACAATATTCTCTTGTACTTTGGAATTTTATAGTTCATGTTGGTGACAATATTTCGGAATGACTAAGGTATATTCTTATAGAAAATTAAACGATCTACAAAAAAGGTTTCGTACAAGTTTTTGATATATTTATTTTTTCAAAAGTTATTCGAGATCAAAGTTGAACTAAAGAGAAATTTTAATATTTTTTCAATTTTTTGCCGCAATCATCAATTTTATGAGAAAACTTTAAAGGATACTTTTTGTAGAGTACTTTTTTTCTATAACTTATCTATATAAAAGTTTTTGATATTTGTTACAAGTACAAAGTTATTTGCATTAAACTGAAAATTCCCTGAATTATTATATTTTTAACATATAAAAAATATTTTTTTTATTTTAATTAAAAAACTAAGGACCTGTAAAAAATATCAAAAACTTTTATAGAGATAAGTTATAGAAAAAAAGTGCTCCACAAAAAATGTCCTAAAAAAATATCTCATAAAATTGATGGTTGGATCTCATAAAATTAATATTAATATTAAGAGCTTAAACTTTCACAGGATTTTCTTTTGTCATTCCTAACAATATTTTCGATATAATTTAGAAAAAAAAATCATTATTTTTTTTAAAAGTTGAACTAAAGAGAAATTTTAATATTTTTTCAATTTTTTGACGCAACCATCAATTTTATGAGATAATTTTATAGGACATTTTTTGTAGAGCACTTTTTTCTGTAACTTATCTATATAAAAGTTTTTGATATTTTTCACAGGTCCTAAGTTATATGCATTACACTGAAAATTCCCTGAATTATTAAATTTTTAACATAAAAATTGTTTTTTTTATTTTAATTAAATAACTTAGGACCTGTGAAAAATATCAAAAACTTTTAAATAGATATGTTATAGTTATAGTTATATATTAAAAACTTGTATCTAACCTTTTTTGTAGATCGTTTAATTTTCTACAAGAATATACCTTGGTCATTCCGAAATATTGTCACCAACGTGAGCTATAAAATTCCAAAGTGCAAGAGAATATTGTTCCCATGTTATTTAAATGGAAAATCGAAATTTGCGATGCGGCATCTCTTAATATTAATATTAAGAGCTTAAACTTTCACAGAATTTTTTGTCATTTCCAACAATATTTGCGATATAATTAAGAAAAAAAAATCATCATTTTTTTTTTGAATCAGTCTAGTGGGGGCACTTTATAAAGCTTCTAGTAAATATTGAAAAAACGGCGATTAAATTTATTACAAATTTGTACAAACGGTTTATAATTTGGTATACCGAAATAGCACTCTCTAATTGTTTGAAATGTTTCGTTCTTAGAAATAGTAACAATTACTAAATTTCGGTGATTAATTTTCATTCAAAAAATTAAGTAGAATCAATGACTTAATTTTATCAGGTTAGGTCCCAAAAAAAATCGAGAATTTTGTGTTAAATATTCAAAAAATTCAAATGCTCTGTGTAAGTTGACAAAATCTGAACCTTTTTTTCTCCCCGAAATTTATCGTCTTCGTCTCTCGACTGCATCGTTCCAGTTGTCGTCGTCGTCGTCGTCGTGTTTTATTTAAAAACGTTAAAAATGGATCATTATTTTTCAATTTCCAAGAAATTTATCATTTTGTTTCCCATAATAGATTATTAGATTTTGTGTAGGCCATAAACAACCGAATCAACCAACCAAGATCGTCATTAGAGCGAGCGACCATACCACAACACCCAAAAATCTCGTACTCTCCTATTTTATTTCCCCGACACCCAACGCGGTTGTCCTTTTCTGGTTTCGATATTTTTTTCCATTGGAGATATTGTTTGGGGTTTATTTAATTTCAATCGGCCGAAAAAAGGGTTCCATCTGAACGGTACGCACATTAGCC
Source organism: Sisyra terminalis (assembly GCA_958496175.1). Taxonomy (NCBI): domain Eukaryota; kingdom Metazoa; phylum Arthropoda; class Insecta; order Neuroptera; family Sisyridae; genus Sisyra; species Sisyra terminalis. Next base: position 47,439,862 of record OY292278.1, on the reverse strand, counting down.
GGGGAAGTTGGTTTCAATAAGGATTTTTAATGCGTTGTAATAATCAGATAAGGAAACGTGCACTCTCCAATCAAATCTTAATTTATGGCGGTTCATTTCAATTAACATATTATCTGAAGAAAATATTGTACACCTCTGAAGGCATTTTTTTTGTTGTTTTGGTCGTCTTGTGGCCATCAAAGTACGGCAGGGAAAAAAATTAAAATTTCGATAAATTGATTGGGATTTGAATCGGTTGGGTATTACCGCATTATCGCGTACATGTATTGGTAAAAATAATGCACTTGTTGGGTGAGTGCATTCGATGCACACACGTCACTCATTTATTCCTGATGGTCAAGCAATAATTCGTGTTGTATAATAATAATGAAGTGAAACGAACCTGTCGGTAAGAACAACGATGTCCGTAACAAGTGGCCATCCACTTCTTGTCTCCGCCACTTCTTCTGCTTGTCCTCAAAGTCCTCTTTGCCAGTGCCCTTTTTGCCAGCATAAAAATACGGCGGTACACGGAGAAAACAAAACGCACGCACACGTGACGATGGCGAAAAAAAATTGATTTGTGACGTATTTGGTAAAGCTGACGAGCTTTCCCTGTGCGTCCCATAAACTGATTGATTTAAACCGTTTCCATACGTCTTACCGAACAGTTTCAGCAAAAAATATTGGCTCTGTGAATTTTAATAAACCAATCCAAAAATGATGCCAATAAACAACCGTGTTTATGGACTCGGATCGGGCAAATAAAATCCAGACCTGACCTCTGGCGTGCTTCACATCTAATGACTCCAGTTCTTAACTTTCGATTCCGCAAAGTTACCTCAAAAAAAAAAACAGAAAAAACCAATATCTATTTCTACAAAAATAAAAAACCAACCCAACTGTTAAATGATTCAATTTGCAAAAGAGAAAGAAAGATAGTGCATAAGACCATAGAGCTTTAGAGCTTTAATGACAACCACCTGTCAAAATCATTATTTTTAACATATTTTTTTATATATAACTATTTAAGTCCCGGAATTTTCACTTCAGTATAGGTACGCTTTATCTCCATTATATCAATTATCTATTAGATAAAATTTTATCTGTAAGATTAATCAAAACTGTATTTTCAACCAAAACCTCCGGTTAGTAATTTGCATGATATCTTATAAAAAAGAATAGAACAGTAATGACAGTTTATGGAAAAGCCAGTGTAGGAAACAATATATTGATAAACAAAGACAAGTTGGTAGCGATACCAAAGGCGTTAGAATGAGACACCATTCTTGTGTAAAAAAATGAAGTTTGGTAGTTGTCTCTTATACTGAATTTGAAATATAAAAATATTCGTTCTGCAAATTAATAACTTATAATTTTGAATGTCTAACGAAGTTAAGAAAAAACGAACACCAACTACAAATTTCAATAATGAAGAAGTTCATTTGTTGAATTATAAAATTAGATAAAATTTTAGACCTTAGAACCGAACTTTTAATGAATCAAATTCATAATATTAATCAAGAAGAGAAGAGGGCAGAAGAAATGCATCGTAAGAAAATGAAACTTATGGAAATTGAAATTTCTATTGAGAAAAAATAATTAAAATATTTTAATTTTATACAACTTTTATTAAATAACATTTTTATTTTCATAATACAAATATATATTGATTCTATTACTTCTTGTTAAACGTTTTATTGATGCAATAAATTCCTAAAATAATCAATCAAAGGTCTGCAGAAAAATCATTATGAATTTCAACATTTCTTTCCTGTTCTTCTGGAAGAATATTGTCTTCCATGTCCGAATTTTCATCGTTGTCAAAATTTTCTTCCATTCGGTCTATCGCTATATTGTGTAGTACTGCACATTTTTCTTCAATTTGTAATAATATAAATTCGACCGTAAGTTTTGAAAAAACGAAATCAATGGAAAAAATATTGGTCTGTCCATTTCTTAAAATGATCAATTCTTGGGTCCTTACATTATATTGTTGTTCAGGATTTATAATTTCTATAAGTTGAATCAATTCTTCCTCAGGGTCATTGAGCAATTCCAAATCATCCATAGTAATTATTTCCACTTTTATTTATAACTGTAATATATCAACAAAGTAACTGATTAATATTGTTTATGTATCATTACAAGAAATTGATGTTTATTTAATTTTCACATAGATAATATACACCAAATATTTACCTAATAAATTCGTAAAATCTCCAAATAGGCAGAAAATTCTTGCAATTTCGTAATATAATTTTTTTCGCTTCACTTAAGTTTGGCAGCACTAACAATGCGCAGAAACAATAAGAAGGCAATATATGCTTTATGTATTAAATAAAAAGACTATTTGGAAGTCTGAGTACTGAATAAACAATCTAGGAGATAGTTTAATTTTATCCTAAGATATGACTATTTTTATGTGAAACTACGCGTGTTTTCTCTATCTTCCGGTTAAAATTTTATCTGGTAGATAAATGTCACTATCTAAATGTGAAAATACCGGGCTTAAATCAGAAAAAAAATATTTTTTTTCAATCAACTAAGCAATTATCGTTAATTTTTTAGAGATGTAAGATTATTGATAACTTTGTTATATGAAGATTTGATGCATACAATTTGGCTAAGATTCACTAAAGCACCAATCGTTACCAAATAAATTCAATGAAAAATCGTAGATAGTTATTATGGTAGAATTTCAGATCCTCGATGATGATAAATTGGTTAAAAATATTCATAGGACTAGGATCAAATATTAATCAGTCAAAAGTATTTATTACATGCGCTGTAATAAATAGTTTTGACTGATTATTATTTGATCCCAGTCCTTTGAATATTTTTACCAAGTAAATAATTATATTCCATATATTTTTGAAGTAAAAACTTCTTTAGCATCGTTGTGACTTTAAATTTTATTAAACGGAAACGGAAAGCGGCAATAAAAAGAGAAACATATTCATAATCTTGAAAAAATAGTTATTTCAAAGTTTTTCCGAAAATATAATAAATAAATTGTGGGCAATAAGGACGAAGCTTCTTGTGGAATATTATTTATTTTATCGCCAACCTTTCGTCAGTCATTTCTGACTTATTCATATAAATAAATAAATTACAATTCATAAGTTTTAGTCGATATAAATCTTAGTTAATTAATGTAAAATCTAACCAAAAAATAATTAAATTTCAATAACATTATTTAAATACTAACCAAAATTAAAAATTACTCCATAAATGTCATAAAAATAAGCTGTAAAATGACCCAACTTTAGTTGTTGTTCTACCAATTATTTTACTATATACTATATACTATAGTGGGTCATTTTACAGCTTATTTTTATGACATTTATGGAGTAATTTTTAATTTTGGTTAGTATGTAAATAATATTATTGAAATTTAATTATTTTTTGGTTAGATTTCACATTAATTAATTAAGATTTATATCGACTAAAACTTATGAATTGTAATTTATTTATTTATTTATATGAAGAAGTTAGAAATGACTGACGAAACGTTGGCGATAAAATAAATAATATTCCACAAGAAACTTCGTCTTTATTACCCACAATTTAATTATTATATTTAAAAAGACAAGGACTTAAACAACATGGATTTTTCCGGAAAGTTAAATACTTGTTTTAGATACCAAATTTCGTCTCTTCTTTAATTTAATAACAAATATTCTACAAAACAAGCATAGGGGATAAATTTGTATTGTAAGAGTTAATGACGACGTATACTTTTAATTTTCCAAAAAAAAAAATCTTTAAGACATTAAATTTCTGCTACTTACAATTTGCATCCCATCATTTCCTCCTCAATTTCTGACCAAAAAGCCTATGAGGATATATTTTCAAAGAAATTTTAACAAAACCTTTATTAATAAAAATTGTTTATTAGTAGCAAAGAATATTAAGATACTTATTGATAATATATCCAAACTTTCATCCCCTTAAAAGAAATATGAAAAAATATGATATTTAAACCATAAAATTTTATATTATTTAATAATAGCAAAATTAAACTTTATAGATTTAATAGTTTTGAAGTTAATATTTACAACTGAAAACTTCAACCCCTTGTAACCACATTTCTTTTCGTTCATCCAAAATTTCAAATATTTGTCTGATAAATATATTAATTTCACAGAATATGACTTTCGATTGATAATTTATAGCCAGGATGATGTAAGAACCGATTCTAAAATTACTACAGAACTACTAATTTCTAGGGTGTAAAAATTTATCGAGAAATGTTTTATTGATCTTCCTGAAGAAAATTGTAAGTAGGGTAGAGTGGGGCTTAAAGGTCCGCGAGTATAAAGGTCCACCATGTGTATCTAAAATACTTTTGGCATATTGCTCTATTTAACTATAATGGTAGAGATGAGGAAGTGTAACAAGTATTTCGAGGCCATCCTGGCAGTTGAGCTACATCACAGATAGGAGATTTTCGACGGTACCTCGATATTTTTACGAAATTACAATTTTTAATTATTATTCTTTTCGGTTTCCAACAGTAATATTGCTTTAACTAGACTAAAACATAGTTTAATAGTATATGAGATTTAGTTGTATTTCAGGATTTATTGTTAGTTTTTAGCTAATTTAAACTGTAAACTAGTTATAACCTAGTAAAAACACTTGAATGTAACTGGGGTAAAAAGGTCCACGTGGAACTTTTCTTTACCCAGCCACGTGATGGTTGGATTCAATGCAATCTTTGCAAGCAATGGACCCATGAAAACTATATTTCTAATCGAGGGTTCTTTTACTTCGTTTGTTTTAATTGCAATTCAGAAAACCAGAGTTTGATTAAGTTAAGATAAAGGTATAAAATAATATTACTCATGTTACAATTAATGTCAATATTTGTATAAAGAAAGAAGAGTTTTATGTTTGTTTAAAATGACTGTAATAAAAATTTTCCAAATGAAAATCCAGAAATATTTCATTGATTCAAATACTGTTATTAATTCATAACACCTGACAGATATTTAAAATAAATACAGGACCTTTTACCCCTTAGCTGTCCCTTTTTGCCCCTACTAAGGGGCAAAAAGAGGCAGACGCCAAGATCTAGAAAAATGTAAAATAACAAACTTTTATATGGATGATTCCATTAAAAATTAAACTAAACATGGTCAGATATTTTTTTGCATGGTTAGCATTATACGTTTCAAATTAATAGGGTTGGTTTTCACAATATAATACGGAATAGTAAAATTGGACCTTTAAACAAAAAAATTTCCAAACAAAAAATTCTTACAAGTTAAAATTCAACTAATATAAACTCTGATCTATGAAAAATATTTGTTAATTTCTTATGAGAATTAAAACGTGTAAAGCAATCCTAATAATAAAGAGTTATATAAAATGTTTCAGATTTCTAAATCTTAAACACACAAACACCTGACCGGTTTTATTAAAACAAAAAAAAATAAAAAATAAATGATTTCATCTCCTCGTCTAATTTCTGGTCCAAAATTGAATGGATAAATATGGTGAGCATTTTGGTATTCAAAATATTTTTGATTTATGAATATATTTTATGAAAATTATCTGCCAGTTGGTGTATTATTTTTGTTTCTTTTTTTGTGTGGCTCTGCTCAAGTGTTTGAATTTCTTCGAAGATCAAGGCGGAAGATCGAAACGAAAGGAAACGAATATACGAATACGATATTTACCATAATTTTTTATCTTGATGATGAACGAGTGACGATTGCCTATTAAATGATGGGACATGGGACAAATGGAGAACGGGGCACGCGGGACGGTGAACAAACCTCCATATCATCCATACAACCTTCTTCATACCGAAAAAATTGTCGTCGGATTTATGACGTAGCGGCAAATCGTAAAAGAAACTTCACCGTTCAAAATAAAAAACGTCGCTCGTAAATTGAAAAATTATTTTTTTGAAATATGAGAGAGAAACGACCAGCAGCATCATGGTGGTGGATGTTGGGGGAAAAAGTTTGGTGGTGATAAGAGGTTTTTTTTTTGGGGATAATCGCAAGACACGATCGATTTGAAGGGAACATAGCATTGTCGTTTCAAGAACGCAAATATTACGAATTCTTTTGATTAAAGTGTCGAAATGCAACTTATCTGGCAAAAAATGGGTTGCAAAAGACTATATTTATGACTTTGGGAGATCAAAGTTTGGTCTTCGGTTTTCATAGAAGACCAGCCAACACCTGTGACTTCGTCAACGTAACATGATATTATATCAACACTTTTCTGATTAACTTTCATTACTTCAAAGAAATCATATCAATTTCCTTTATTTACAACTAGCTGATACCCGCGACTTCGTCTGCGTAACGTAGGCATAGATTAAATTTTCTTTTTAAATTTCCTATTTGTAGTAATATATGAAAATTTTTTATTTTTTTAATTGTTTTACGAAAAACATAATCATACCTGAAAACACTATTTTGTAAACTTTAAAAAGACACATTTAATAAACAGTTGGTTAGAATAAAATAGTTGTATGTAATAGGGTGGGTCAAAAAAATCGATTTTTTTTTACAAGTGACGCGGAAAAATGGGTTGCTAGACACCTTAAAAAAATTCTCACCAAGTATGAGCTCTTAATTTTAGTAGGAAAATCCTCCGCATCGCAGTTTTGTATTTTTTTCTCAGTCCAATAGAAAAAAATTCATACCTCATCATTTATCGATTGTACAGAAAAATGTTTTGAAAGAATTTTTTAGGAAATTTAATGCTCTACAAAAAAGGTATTCTATATTTTTTCCGTAAGCCTCACCATTTGAAAGATATTAAGGTTTTAATTTTGATTATTTTAAGACAAATTTCATTTTTGTTTATGAATTTTATAACTCGACAATAAATGACTCTTATACAATGCGCAATACAAATTTTTGTTGGAAATTAACTGCTCTATAAAAATGGTTTCTTATGTTTAGGCGATTAAATTAACCCTTCAAAAGATATTCATCATCAAACTTTCGTGTGTATGGATTTTGAAAGATATTCGAAAAATTTCAATTTAATTTATAATTTTTGAGAAAATTTACACGAATTTTAGTTTTTATCAACTGAGAAACTTCAAAATATTTTTCAAGTTTTTTTTATGCTTAAGTATATTTGTCTCCATTTAAAAAAAATTAATTGTACATTATTTATCGCTTAGTTAAATATTTATTAATAAAAAAGTAAAGTTTTCATTATACATATATTAGATATATTTTAGTATTAGAGAAAAACAATGTCCAATTAGTTATAAAAAAGTTTTTTTTTTTCAATTTTTAAACAAGTTCTTGTTGCAAGTTGGGTAATTTTTTCGATTCTCTTTGAAAACTTACAATAAAAATTGGAATTGCTTTTCGTTTTTTGTTAAACATTGGTTATATTAACTTTTATTTTCAAAATTTTGAAAATAAAACTCAAATAATACTTACATTAATGACAAAAAATGAAATTTATATGAAAATTATGAATTAAATTGAAATTATTCGAATATCTCATCAAAAACTTTTAATATCTTTTGAAGAGTTAATTTAATCGCCAAAACATAAGACACCATTTTTATAGAGCAGTTAATTTTCAACAAAAATTTGTATTGCACATTGTATAAGAGTCATTTATTGTTGAGTTATAAAATTCATAAACAAAAATGAAATTTGTCTTAAAATAATCAAAATTAAAACCTATAGTATACCTACTGTGAACCAAATAATCCATAAATTAATCAACATCTATACATAAAAAAATATCGTCAAGTTTAATAAAATCGGTCTTAATAATGACTTAAAACAGATAAAAGTTATCAAAACACGTCAAAATATCAAAAATAAAGGGTCTAGATTTAGAATATTAGTAGAAATCCCATTTCATTGTCTGACTCCCGAATAAACCTTTTTCTCAAAACTATTACACTACTGCAATGTACAAAACTACTGCGAAATTAAAATTTGTTCAATTCCACGAAATTCAGTTCCTCCATAATCAAGTAGAACCATTGTGTATCTATGCACTTATTTTTAAAATATCTAATTTTAAACCATTTTCTTTTAGATCGCCGAATTTCTCACTACTCGATATTCGCTCACTAATGTATTTATTTGTGAATACGTTTTTCAGATTTTCAGGTTTACAATATGTGAAAGCCAAAAAACTTAATACTCACTTATAAACTTAACTTAACCATTTTCAATATATCTATCAGAGTTTAAATTTTTAAGCAGATCCTAAGTTTTGGTTTCTAATAATAAACCAACTTTGTAAAAATGGGTAAAACGTTCTGTTTATAACAGTATTTTGATTATAAAATTTGAAATTTCGATTGTTTGTTAGACGTTTTGCCCTACAAACTTTGTCCCCATTTTTGACTCTTTTAGGGGTGGAATTATCGAAAATTCTATCTTATTATATATCTGCATCGTATAAGGAAAACACTTTCCAAATTTCATCGACACAAATATGCATTTATAGTGGAAAATACATTATAAAACGAAAAAAAATATGTCCTTTATTTTTATTATCATGACTAAAAAGCAATTCGATTTCGCTCATTTGGACGTTGTACATACAAAATTGTTAGAAATAGGTGGAAAGCTTGGAAGTTAATTCGAATATTTTAACCATTTTTAATAACAATATTTGGTTTTCAAATTGTTCTAAATACCGAAGAAAAGTTAGTTTGGAAGATTGTATATTTTAATTGTTAATGAAATATATGACAAAAATTTGTTCCCTTAATGCTTTTCAGCAAAATTTATAATTGCTCCAAGTGGTCACAATCATTGGTTCATAAAAATTAGATTTTTAAAATTTTGATTGTTGAAAAATAAACAAAAATAAAAAACCACCTCTTTGGTATTTGGTATAAGTACCTACTACATAAATTTTCATACTTATTAAGTGAAATGACGTTATTTAAAATGCTGTAGTTAAAATGATATAACAAAAACAGAAACTTATTATTAAATAATTATTTATTTATTAGTTACACTTAATAAATTCAAAATTTCGATTGTTGATTGTTCATTTGCAACAATACTTTATTTTGCTAAAATAAAAGTAGCCTAAGTTACTCCTTATTACATCAGCTACCTGCCAATAAAAGTTTCGTCAAAATCGGTTCAGCCATTTCAGAGATTAGCCAGAACAAACAGACAGACAGACAAAAATTTAAAAAAATATTATTTCATATATGCATGTTAAAAAGCGGTTATTTCAATATTACAAACAGTTTCCAGTTCAATTTTATTTATATTTATGGATGTATAAATAAATTATCATCATTCCCAACTTGGATTGGAGGCTGTGTTTTTGGAAGGTGATGTATCCTTGCATCCTGCCTGCCATGTTTCCGGAATCCAAACTTCTAAGTGATTGATTTTTTTTTCATCAATCCAACACTGTTAAGTTTGTCCCAAAGGTGGTTTCATAATAGTATAAATCTTCCACAAAACACAAAATCCAACCACTGGCTTTTGTCGCGGATTTTTTTCACCGATCATTTCAAGCCGATATGACGCGAAAAGCAAACTGATTTTGCCATTATAAAAAGCGAAAAATAAATCAAATTATCATCGAAAATTGCGGCCGGCCGGCCGGCCGTGTCTTTGTGGGTTATTCGCGTAAAAAGCAGAGAAGATGAATTGCATCTGATGGTAGTGTCTTTGTTGCCGGTGCGACTTGCTTTTTTGACTATTTATTATTTTAATTTTTCGATGGCTACGACGCAAAAAGAACACAAAAGATTTTGGGGAAGAAGAAGCAGAAGAAGAAGAAGAAGAAGAAAAAAAAAACAATGGACCCAAAAACACATGCCACCGCCCGGTTCTCGGGCATTGTAACTTGTTTGGCTATCACCTTTTCGCGCGTCCTCCCATGCATTATGTATTTGTGGGCAAAATTTTTTCATATTATATAGCGATATGCGATGATGATGATAATGATGAGTGGTCCCATCGTCACGCCGTCTCTCGCGCCCAAAACGGAACTCTTGCCAAAAATCTATGACGAAATCACCCAAAAATTGCGCCCGAATGTCTCACGAATTCGCCGATTACTAGCCCGAACGCATACCGCAGAAATTTCAACTGTTTTTGAACACCTGAAAGCGACTGTATCATTCGATCGTTTCACGAGAATTGCACTTTTTTTCTAAACAATCCGAAAACCACGCGAAACGACAATCCGAATCCATGGCTTGGATCCACATCCATAACGTATATAAGGCATCCGATGGGAAATATCTGTGAGGTGTTTGAAAGACTAATTTTTTTCACCCCAAACAATAATAGAAGCTTGAAAAAGAAAATTCCAATTGCTCATCAATCTTCCACGTTGACGATAACCAAAACAATGCAGAACACGAAGAATCAACAAAAGGTATTCTCAGCCTTAAATATATATCGAAAGATATATTTTCTATCAATATTTTTTTCAAACATCCATATGTTTCACGTGGCCGTAGCTGGAGAAAACAGGACTTTTTGAGGCAAGGTTTGTTTCTTCAATAAATCATTTTCTGACTTAAGAAAAATATTATCAATTAAGCTCAGAAAATAAGTACAGTAAACTGTTTTAAAAAATTATATACCTTAATAAATTAACACACCTAAATTTTTATCAGTAACCACTACTTCTGTAATATATAGACTAATTCAAAAAAAATGATTTTTTTCTCTTAATTATATCGAAAATATGGTTGGGAATTCCTTCAAAAGTTATTTGAGGTCAAAGTTGAACTAAAGAGAAATTTTAATATTTTTTTATAATCATCAATTTTATGAGAAAATTTTATTCTTAAAATGGCCAAATTATATATATTCCCTAGACTGATTCAAAAATAATTATGATTTTTTTTTCTGAATTATATCGAAAATATTGTTGGGAATGACAAAAAAAATCCTGTCAAAGTTTAAGCTCTTAATATTAATATTAAGAGGTGCCACATCGCAAATTTCGATTTTCCATTTAAATAACATGGGAACAATATTCTCTTGCACTTTGGAATTTTATAGTTCACGTTGGTGACAATATTTCGAAATGACCAAGGTATATTCTTATAGAAAATTGAACGATCTACAAAAAAGATCTTGTACAAATTTTTGATATATTTATTCCTTCAAAAGTTATTCGAGGTCAAAGTTGAACTAAAGAGAAATTTTAATATTTTTTCAATTTTTTGACGCAATCATCAATTTTATGAGAAAATTTTATAGGACATTTTTTGTAGAGCACTTTTTTTTTCTATAAATTATCTTTTTAAAAGTTTTTGATATTTTTCACAGGTCCTAAGTTATTTTATTAAAATAAAATAAAAAATTTATGTTAAAAATATAATAACTCAGGGAATATTATTAATTTAAAACAATAAAATTACAAATATTTTCAATTCATTGAAAATAACTCAGAACCTGTAAAAAATATCAAAAACTTTTATGGAGATAAGTTATAGAAAAAAAAGTGTTCTACAAAAAATGTCGTATAAAATTTTCTCGTAAAATTGATGGTTACGTCAAAAAATTGAAAAAATATTAAAATTTCTCTTTAGTTCAAGTTGTCTGCTTATCGTTCAAAACCCCTCATATTCTCAACACCTTAATTTAATCAAACATTTAATACTAAGGATTCAAGAAAAACTATTTTTTTTTTTGTAGAATATTTCTTTGAAACACACCAGAAACTGAAATTTATAAAATATGCCTCAAAAGCTTCTAAAACATTTCAAAATTAGTTCTACTCGACTAGTACCACGCAATCCTAAAATCCTACTTCATACAAAGGACCTATAATTTGAAGTCTCTAGATTTACTACAAGCTTTACTAAATTTGCTTCCGATTTTAATACGGTGGAAATATGATTAGTTGATCGCTAGGAGATATGAGGAGGAAATATATTTGCTGGAAATTTCCTATTTTACAACACCATAAATAAATTAGATATTTTCACTACCTTTGAACAGTTATACTGTTTATAAAATATAGAAAATATATTCACGTATTTCCCAGATCATGGGCGGATTTAGGGGGGACGGGGGCATGTGTTTCTCCCCAGGGTATTTTTGTGTACTGTGGAGATTCCATAACAGTACATACTTAGAAGCAAATCAAATTATTAAAGTTGTGAAAATATATAAACAAAATAACAGAAAGAGCGTTAGTTCTGGCTAGAATTGCGAATTTTTTTCGTGATCCCTTTCACGCATTTGCAAATAAAAGATGATACTGTGCCCCCCCCCCCAGAAGAAAATCCTGAATCCGCCCTTGGCCCAGATACGTATTTTGATTGCCAAGCAATGTTCATCAGTGGTCATCTAGTAGTATTGAATCGCTTCGCAACAGCTATGTAATGACTTATTACATAGAGAGATCCAAAACTTCTTGATTTATACTGATAAAAATTGCTTAGCAACCGAAATACGTATCAAGGCAAAACGTCCGAAATTCATTTGTTCAAATTTATATTAAAAGTTTACTTTTGTAAATTATATTACATAAATAAAACCACCATATAATTTATATATTGTATAAAATATCAAAGACTATAGACGAGTTTCTTAAGCATCTTTGACAGTGAAAAGTTTAAGTATCTTCTTTATATAAAGATGATTCAAAATCAAAACAGCTTTTTGTAACCTTGAATATATTTTTTTTCAATTTTTCCAATAATTTTCCGATTCTCAAACTGGTTTCTGCCCTGATGATCTACCGATTTTTTAAATTTAGAATATCCAATCCTAATTGATCCAATTAATCCTAATTGATCCAATTAATCCTAATTGATCTTATTCTTTCTTTTTTCCTTGGAACTTCTCAATTTCCCTTCTACAACATCAAGTATGAATTATTATTCATTGAGAATTTAATCCAACCAGTTAGCTTTTCTTTTGATTACTATATTTATGATTCCATTTAATTCTTTGATTCAAGAAATTAATATTTGTGTCTTCAATATTCAAATTAATTTTCTACTTTTTCTTCTTGTTTCCAATCTAATTAATGCTGCACTCCGTGCTATAACTCTTTAAGCTAGTGCTTTCAAAGTTGAAGCTTATTTTTGCTATTGAATGAAATTTTTTGAATGAAATATTTGACAGAGAAGACAGAGAAACATAGAACCATAGAACTAAAAGTCCACAAGAAAATAGATAGAAAATGAATTAAAATTTTGGACTTTTTAGAACGGGAAATCAAGTATCTAGATTTTAAGCACCTTGCCAGGAATATACGATGGTGGAGGAAAAATTAACCCTGTCAATCACATGAAAAACTAAACATCCAGTTACGCAAAATAAAATAGAAAAAAGATAACATTAATTTGTGATGAGTTTTGGTCTTAGATCAGTTGTGGAAAACCCGGGCCCCGTGGGCCACAAGTGGCCTACTTTCACCAGTTTTCCGGTACTCAAGATTCATTACACTTTAATAAAATAAAAGTTAAAGTAATGAAACCTTATATATTAAAAAATGACTATAGTATAATATTATCTAAATTTAATATGGGGATAAATAATTTGACCATTTCTGTCCTAGACTATCAATCTATACTTCCCAGGCTGCAATAACTATAGATGAATTATGGTCCTATTCTCTATATTGAACATCAACTTTAAACTTTAATACTTTCCAAATAAAAAGCTGGTACCATAAAAGTACCGATTCAGGCATTTTCCTGGAATTTCCTTAAATTTACTGCTCCAATAAATGCGTAGTTTATCTACACGATATAGAAAATCATAAAGAAGCGAGAAAAAAAATTAGTGTTCAATATTTTTGGTCCCTGAAATTATTTGTAGGTACCATAAAGATCCACAAAACGTCAAATCAAAACACCAAAATATAAAATTTTTAGTAATTAATAAGTTTTTTATCTTGGAATTTTGAACTTTATAAATGAAAATGTTATATTATAAAAATTGCGATGTTTCGCAGACTTTATTTCTGCTTCTTCAGGCAAACTAAAAAAAAAAAAACAATAAATAATTCATAAATCAATATTAAAAAGTATTTTTAGTATTGATTTTTTAGAATTAAAATATAGTTTTTAGTATTGATTTGTTAATTATTTATTATTCGTATTTTTAATTTGCCTGAAGAAGCAAAAATAAAGTCTGCGAAACGTCGCAATTTTTATAATTTGACAGTTTCATTTATAAAGTCCAAATTCCAAGATAAAAAAACTTTTTAATTATTAAATCAATTTACGAGATTCAAAATGATTATTTTTCGTAATTTTATTCAAAATACAATCTATAAAATTTTTCAGATTTAATACGTGAATGCTCTTTTTTCGATAAGAAAACTTATTGGTAATGGTAGAAACGAAAAGTTGTTGAATAAAAAGGAAAACTTTTAAACTTTGGAAAGCTTCCTCTTCTATGCTGCTTTATTGATCAAAGACTTAAATTTTAAATTAGTTATAGTGATTTTCTTTAGTTGTCATAAAAATAACGATATGATCTATGAAAATCGTAAAAAATTAGTTCACTGCCCTTTTGCTTGACATTTTGGATACAATTTTTTTTTTGAAGTTCTTCTTTTTCCTGATCCAAGTCTGAATGCCTACCCCATGCAGCCTCCCCAACTTGATTCCTAAATTATAATACCAAAACTTGCTCCAAACTAGCGAAGAAAAAAATAATAATATTTTTAAGATTGGTTTAATGATGGCTCAATATCCACGAGCAATTGCCAAATTGAGAGTGAAACTTTGAGGTTTATATATCTCAGCGATATTGTCTTGAGGGGTTGGAAACGGGCTGGATAGGATGTTTGTCATAATATATTATATTTGAAGCTTTTTTATGTTGCGTCACGTTAATGCCAAAAAGATTATAAATCACATCAGAAAATCTTCCATCTTTTTCGTGCATTTCATTTCCGTAATTGGTGTGGTCTTTGTTGAGTTGCACTCGTCGACGGATTTTGGTAGGGAAATTTATGCAAAACTTCTATTATATACATATGGTTGACAGGCTGAGGGTATATGCGAGGAGTGTGTGATTTTTTTGTTTGCGAAGAATCGCACTGCCAAAAAAACAGGTGGCTGTCAATTTGAATAAAATCGGGGACATCGGGTGAATGTGGACATTTGAATATGAAGCGCTCGCGACGACATCTTCATGAATCATTTTTTTCGGAGATAATTTCATTTTTGGAAAAATCGTCATACGGAGAGACAATTTCTCGGGACTCAGACTTACTGTTGAGGACAAGATCACATCGATCTCGATCAAAGTTCATGATTGATTTTCGCGAGCGAATAATACAATGGACCTTATTTCGTATAATAAATATATTTGAGCCACATGAGTGAAACAAAGACGGGACGTGTACGCTTTTTGAATTGTGTGGGACTTTAGAAGGTTCCACAACGGATTCCAGAAGTGGGACGTGGATATTTCGGCGGACAGGGAACATGGTTTGCTGGACAATTTTATAATAAATTGCTCGGCGGTGTGTTTTTATACTGAAACCGAAATTTATTTATTTGAATAGATGGAATTACGATCGCGGCTGTAATATGGCGATCCAACGTTAATAATGTTAGGCCAGAAAATATGAGACGTAATGCCGTAAATCATATTGATATTCAGACGATTGTCTGTGAATCCTCGAATATGAATGATTTGGATTTCGGTGGACAAAGGCCTCGTGTGGCATTTGATATGTTATATGGCGAGGAGCCAAGGAAGATGATCTCGATGAAGACAGTTAGGTCGAAGCAAAATGCCACCGCAATCCATTTACAATTGTTGTTCGGTCGTAATGACATTGCCCTCGCGAAAGCCATGTTTGGAAAAAATATTATGCCAACGACTCGTTCGCCATCGTTCAATTATTATAAACAAGAGAGTTTTGATGAGGAAAATGCGATTTAGAAAAAGGTAAGATAAGTAAATGGGAAATTTCGATTGTAATAAAACTTAACGAATGGCTGGAAACGCCGCAGAGGAATAATTGTGGATGAGGATTGCAAAACGACAGCTTGTTAGCCACTATTCGAGACGAGATGGTCGACATTCGATCGGCCGATATTTCTTCCTCTTTGCCTTATTATTCCCGCGCGTGTGTCCCATAAACTTGGCATGTGCCATCATCAACTTGAACTTTTCAAAATATAACGCTAATCTCCACTGAACAGAGCTTTTTCTCAACAATGACCATTACGTTCAATTTTCGTTAGTCCAAAAGCAGCCCACTAATACATGACTTCTTGTAAAGTCTTATTTGTGACAAAAGCATAAAATTTTCCACCAAACTTAAGCTCAATAAAACAAAAGCTTTCCTTTCCCAAAAAGAAAAACTCTTACCAACCCCTAATATTTATGCTTTTTACTCTTCTATATATAGTTTACTTGTCTCTACCTGCTATTTAAGCATGAGGAGGTATTTCTTTCAAATTCATACAAAAACCTCTAATCAACCTCAAATATCATATATATAAATTGGCTATCTTGCCGTGCGTCCGTGCAGAATGGGCAATGCGCATGCGCTCTTTTATCCCCACTTACGCATTCAAAACGTTGGTAAGGATACTCACTCACTAATGTATTTGTGAATACGTATTTCAGATTTTCAGGTTTACTATATGGGAAACCCAAAAAACTTAATGCTCACATATAAACTAAACTTAACCTTTTCAGATGTATCTACTTATCAGAGTTTAAATTTTTAAGCAGACTCAAGTTTTTGTTTCTAATAATAAATCAACTTTGTTTTATATTAAGCAGTAATAACGTTTCGCTTTGGACGGACTTTGATTGATTATTTAATTTGAAATTTCGATTGTTTATTAAACGTTATCCCGTACAAACTTTGCTACCGTTTTTCACTCTTTTAGGGGAGAAATTTTCAAAAACCCTTTCTTATTATATATCTGCATCGTATAAGGAAAATACTTTCCAAATTTCATCGACACAAATGTGCACTTATATTTGAAAATACATTGTAAAATGAAAAAAAATAATGACCTTCTTTATGTTAGTTAACATGACTAAAATGCTATTCGATTCCGCACATTTGGACGTTGTACATACAAAATTGTTGGAAATAGGTGGAAAGCATGGAAGTAAATTCGAATATTTTATTTATTTTCAAGAACAATAATTGGTTTTCAAATTGTTCTAAATACCGAAAAAAAGTTAGTACCGAAGATTTTATATTTGAATTGACAGTGAAATATATGGCAAAAAATTGCTACCTTAATGCTTTTCAGCCGAATATATAATTAGTCCAGATCACAACCATTGGTTCATAAAATAAAATAGTTTTAAAAAGTTTGATTGTTGAAAAACGAACAAAAATTTAAAATCGCCTATTTGGTATAAATACTACATAAGTATTAAACTTTCATACTAATTTAGTGAAATGACGTTATTTAAAATTTTATTAAAATGATAAAAAAACACTTATATTTTATTTCTTAATATAATTTTTTTTATATTAAGAACACTTTGATTATTAAATTTAAAATTTCGATTGTTGATTAACTCTACATTATCTCATATTAAACATTTTATTGAGATAAAATTTTTAGTTGCGAATGCAACGGGCAACTACTAGTACATCTATATTTTAGATTAATAATTTTAATTATGTTTCATATCGCAATAGTCATTTTAAAAACTCGTAATTATTTTATTATTTCTTTAACTTTTAAGAAAAACATTTTAATCATGAAGATATACTGTATATTGCTTATTAGTCGCTATCTGCTATATTTACGACAAAAGTATAAAATTTACCATTCAAATTATGCTCAAAAGATTTAAAGCTTTTCTTTCCCCAAAAAGAAAATATCTTACCAACTCTTAATATTTATGGTTTTTACACTTCTGTATATTGTTTACTAGCCCCTAACTGCTATTTGATATGCATGAGGAGGTATGTCTTTCAAATTTATACAAAAAGCTCTAATCAATCTCAAATATGTACATATATTTTATGGATTAATAATTTTAATTAAGTTTCATATCGAAATAGTCCTTTTAAAAATTATTTATTATTTTATTCTTTCTTTTAACTTTAAAGAAAAACAATTCCCTCATGATGATGTACTGTTTATTGTTTATTAGTCGCTATATGCTATATTTACGACAAAAGCATAAAATTTTCCACCAAACTTGAGCTCAACAGAACTAACGCTTTCCTTTCCCAAAAAGAAAATCTCTCTAACTCTTAATATTTATGCTTTTTACTCTTATTTATATTGTTTATTAGCCACTATCTGATATTTTATTAGCTTGAGAAAGTAGTATTATAAAGTTCATACAAAAGCTTCAATCAATATCAAATTTATATATAATTTGAATTCATATTCTTCATACAGTCTATTATTGGTACTGTCCTTTTTAAAAACTCCTTATAATTTTATTCTTTACTTTATGTACATATAAAAAAATAACATTTTTCTCATTAAGATTTAAAAATTTTAAACTTTACCGCTCAAAACCCTAACTACCCTTATATCATTTCCTCAACTTTATTATTACACTTAATAAAAGGATCGTTGAAGTACACTCAACCTTCGTTAAGAAATTCATAATTTTTTTAATATTTTTGCTCTAAATACTTAGCCAGTAAAAGAAGATTAAAAAATTTAAAAACTCATGCTAAAAACAATTTTTTCACTGACCTGAGCTTAACAGCCACTGAAGAGCTTTCATGGATCCTCAACTGGTGGTTGTTGAGAGTGCATCTTGTTGTTCTGAAAATGATAAAAATTCAAATTAGGTAAAATTTATAAAAATGACATTTTTTTAAAAATTTTTCCTTCAAACTTTAATTTTTATAATTATTTATAAGGTGCAGTGGGGTAAATTTATGTACGGGGGAAATCCACCCTAGATTTTTATTTATTCAAATATACGTTACATTTTACCAAGTAGGTATAAGATAGAACATCAAGAAAAAACTCCAAACTCTTCTTCTAAAGAAGAAGATAATTGAAGTAGCATTTGTAAATGAGTTTTGACTACTACCCTAATGAAAAAACGTGGATCCAATACATTAATTGCAAGAACTAGATTTGTGAAAACTGCAACAAAAGTTCGAAAAAAAAACACTATGAATATGAAAGATATCTTGACGATAATTTAAAATATATATTTTTTATGTTATTTTATTACCATTAATAATATTGCTTTTTTCTATAATAGAAGGAAATATGACATAATAATTTTTAAACAGGTAGGTGTGCGGTTTTGCCCCAGTTTCAAGGAGCAAGTCCACCCTACTTGCACTGTTTGTAATTTATAAAGAAATTCTTAAGTTTAAGAAGATATTTTTAATTTCAAAGTAATGCAACTTTAAGAATAAACTATGCTCTAAATACAAACACTTAAGTAATTAGGTTTTAGTGTAATGGATAGAAAATACATCAGTTTAAAGTACTCTTTACAATTTCTGACTCGGTTTTATACTACACCTTATTCTCTTATTCAAGGATTTTTTATTTATTTATAAGCCGATGAATCGTGTAGTACAAAATTAAAAAAGTTAAATAAAAAAAATCTTTATAGAAGAGAATATATAATATTATTAAACTATGCAAAAGAACTATGAAAACATTAAAATAATTTTTATTAATTCTACAAACTTAACCTAAAAGGTTTGAAGCAGTGCTTTCAAACATGAGATATATTTCAAAGCTTGGGGGATCAATTTAGCTGATGAGGGCAGCAATTCAATAATTAACTTGCCAAGAATTTGAGTTATTCTTATAAATATTCAAAGTTAGAGAAATTTTATCAAAAAAGAATTTCTGTAATCCAATATTAAAAAGCTTGAGAACCACTGGCTTAGAGCTTTGGGACGTTACGTTTTTAGAAAGAAAATTTTGAAATTATATGAGTAGAAAAACTTATAAGAACAATCATACTCTCGCAAAGCTCATTAAAGTTTTTAATGTCTTGTATTTCCACTGCAATATTCAATCCCTATCATATACTTCCCTCCCCCTCTCCAAAAAATTAATAATCAAATTTAATTATTTCATCTCTAATTTTTATTTTACAACTCTTCTCAACTGTAATAAATAACTGGCCAAAAAGTGATCAAACCTGACCCAAAACTTACCCCTTAACCACCTGTGTACATAAAAGCTCATCAAAACCAACCCTATTGTATTATTTCAAATTTCATGTCAACTTATAATTTTCGGCCAAAAATCTGGGTTGATTGATATAAAACATGTATATTATTTCATTATATTAAGTACCATACAAAAAAATTTCAATCAATATCAAATTTATAAATTATTTGAATTTATACCCTTAATCAAGTCTGTTATTGGTACTACCCTTTTGAAAAAACTACTACTGCTTTTATTCTTTCCTTTTAACTATAAAAGAAAAATATTTTTGCCATGAAAGTTTAAAAATTGAATTACTTCTTGTTAACCAAAACTTTTAACTACCCTTATCTCAACCCCAACTCTATCAAAACACAAAATGACATAAAAGCTCATCAAAACCAACCCTATTGTAAATATAAAAGCAAAGATATTCTCAAGTAATAATTGTTGGCAAAAAAATCTATTTTGATTGGCACAAAACATGAATATTATTTCATTTTATTAAGTACCATACCAAAAAGCTTCTATCAATATCAAATTTATGTATTACTTTGATTTATACCCTTAATCAAGTCTACTACTGGTGCTATTCTTTTTATAAACTATTATTGGTTTTATTCTATCCTTTTAACTATAAATGAAGTGCATTTTTCCGATGAAAATCTAAAGACTATATAACTTTTTGCTAATCAAAACCTTTAACTACCCTTATTACATTCTTAACTCTATCTAAACACCAACTGAAGGGATTACAAAAGTATATTTATACTTCTTAACTAATTAATATTTTTTTTTTATACTTTTGCTCAAAATATCAGCGCTTCCAAAAGAAGAATATAAAAAAAGAAAAAAAAATCTGAAAAAAAATTTTCACTGACCTCAGCAGAAAAGTCTTTAAAGACCTATCTTTGGTCCACGACTGGTGGTCGTGGTATATACGCATCCGATTGCTCAGAAAGTGATAAAAATTCAATTTAGGTAAAATTCTTTGATAAAACTTTCTTTAAAATTAATTAATGATAATACCAATTTCATAAAAATTTCCTCTTAACTTTGGGTTTGAAGCTTTAATGCTTTCCAATAAGGAATATATGTCTAAGCTGAGGACAATTTGACAAACGAAGGGAATAATCCTACAAAAGACTTGCCAGAAATTTGAATACCTAATCTTTATATTTATTTGAGGCTAGAGAAGCCTAACTAAAAAACAAAAAGTAAAGCTTAAATGGGACTTCCTAAACATTGTTGGGAACCTCTGGTTTAGAGCTTCGGAACATAACGTTGTTGGAAAAAAAAATTTGAAGTCATATGAGAAGATAAACTGTTAAAAACAATTATATTGTTGCAAAGCTCATTAAAGTTTTTATAGTAACATTTTTCTATGACATTGTTTCCTAACCTGTGGTCAGCGGACCCCTGGGGGTCCGCGGTCCCATTTGAAAATGTTGGTTTTTTGTTTTTTAATTTAATGAAGGAACACTAAAATATAACATTGTCCAAAAATTGCGCTTTTTTTTCACTCAGGGGTCCTTAACATTATACTTGATTTCCTTGGAGGTCCGCGGCTGAAAAAGGTTAGGAACCGCTGTTCTATGACAATATAAATCTTTTATCATATTAATTCCCCCTCCCCCCTTAATAATCAAATTTAATTACATCATCCCCAATTTCCATTTTTCAACTCGTTCCAACTGTAATAAATGACTTGCAAAAAAGTCATCAACCTGACCTAAAACTTAACCCCCTATGTACATAAAAGCTCATCAAAACCAACCCCAAATTGTATTTATTAAAGCGCGGCGTTTCAAATTTCATTTCGACCAATAATTTTCGGTAAAAATCGGTGTCGATTGGTATGAAACATGTTTATTATATTTCATTTTATTAAGTACACATAAATTAAAAACTTAATTAAAATAATGACTGCAGTAGCATTTCTCTGGAGCTTTCGTCACACAAAAATATAAACACTTATCGCTATCCCTGCTTGGTGCACGTATTCCACTCATACCAATCTCTCTGTCAGTTTCGACAACTTTCAATTTTGCATAATCCATCAATTTATTATTGCAACGCCAATAAACCCCTTGACAGCCGAAACATATTCTCTATTATATAATCCACCCCAAAATGCATCCCTCGTACGAGACAATTTCCTCACACCACCCATCCAATACGGAGTGCCTCAATCCCCAATTGGAATGAAAATTCGACAAGGAAATATTCCAAAGTTGCTTTTCAAATGATTAAAAAATATTTGCTTTATTTTGAAAAGAAATATTAATTTATTATCACTTTTTTTTGTCCATATAATAAAGATTCGTCTAAGTTTTAATCCGTGTTTATTTATCCTGATAAGTCCTTGTCTGTTCCCTGTTTGTATATTCAAGTGTGATATTACACACTTAGTTATTATTATAATATTATTATGTAACGAAAGCAAACAAAGCTGCTTTTAATAACTGTTTTATCAAAGGAGCCGGGAATTGAACAGGGAGGGGAGTTAAAGTGATGACGAGGCCCCCGGGTTCGAGCTTTAAGGGCCAGGCCAAAGTATTTGTCCGGGCTTGTGACTAAGCTTTCATCCCGAGGGATATCGCCGCAGTGGATGATGCATTATGGAATGAAATGTATATATATACGGGAAAAGCCTTGGAATTGTCGCAAGCGTTTATAGGGATAAAACGCACGGGAAGCGAATCACTTAGTTCAATCTGGATTTAAGTTTTTTTCGAACGACTGGACAATGATGTTTACATTTCATGATTAAAAGCTCGACGATGTTGCCATTGAAATTTCAGATTTTTTTCCACGATATGTGATGGAATCTAAATCGATTATGATTTTGCACCCCCTGTACATTTTTCGATTGTTAAATATATCAGAGAGATAAGTAGGGGTGATATAAAACATCTGGAATTCCGTAATAGTATAAGACATTTGATTATGTCGGTCGTAATATCAAACCAAGATGCAATGAAAAATTTTTGATTTACCAACTATTTTTTTATGATAACCACCACCTGCTGGGAATTTATAAAGAAATTCATAAGTTTAAGAAGATATTTTTAATTTCAAAGCTATGCAACTTTAAGAATAACCTATGGGCTAAATAACCACACTTTAGTTATTAGGTTTTAGTGTAATGGATAGAAAATACATTAGTTTAAAGTACTCTTTATAATTTCTAAGTCGGTTTTATACCACTACACATTATTCTCTTATTTAAGGAATTTGATTTACATATAAGCCCATAAAACTTGTCGTACAAAGTTATAAATGTTAATTAAAAAAAAAATCCTATGCAAAACTATGCAAAAGAACCATCAAAACATTAAAGTAATTTTTATTAATTCTAAAAACCTAACTTAAGAGATTTAAAGCAGTGCTTCCAAACATGAGATATACTTCAAATCAAAGAGGATCAATTTGGGCGATGAAAGCAGCATTTCAATAATGGACTTGCCAAGAATTTGAATTATCCTTATAAATATTCAAAGTTAGAGAAATTTTATTAAAAAAGAATTGCTGTGAAGCTTTAATGGGATCCAATATTAAAAAGATTAGAGCTTTGGAACGTTACGTTTTTAGGAAGAAAATTTTGAAACTATATAAGTAGAAAAACTTATAAGAACAAAATAAGATTTTTTTTTTCAAAATAAGATTTTTTCGCTGACTTTGAACAATTATACTGTGTAAACACATATATAAGATATATTTCAGTCGAATTTATGTAGTATAATTTAATATAATAATATATAAAAATCATACCACAAACATAAATTTGAACAGAAGTTCAAACAAAAATATTCGTGACGTATTGCCCAGATACGTATTTCGATTGCCAAGCAATCTTCCTCAGTGTAGTTTTGATCACAAAGCAGTTACCAAAATTTTTTTCCTTATGGACCACTAAATTCAAAATTTAATTCTTTCCGATTATCAGAGGATTTTTTAAGTGTTAAATATATTATGATAAGAAAGGAAGGACCAGCAAAATTTTCTCATGGATTACTAGTGGTTCGTGGGCCACCATTTTGGTGACCACTTGTTTGTAGTTTGGATCACTCCGTAACTGCTTTGTGGTCCAAACTACTTGATGACCACTGAAGATAAGAAGAACATAGGCTTTATTTATTATGATCTCATGATTCACCTGTGAATCATCACAAAGCAGTGACGGAGTGATCCAAACTACTAGATGACCACTGATGAAGATTGCTTGGCGATCGAAATACGTATCTGGGCAATACGTCACGAATATTTTTGTTTGAACTTCTGTTCAAATTTATGTTTGTGGTATGATTTTT
Organism: Sisyra terminalis; assembly: GCA_958496175.1. Lineage (NCBI taxonomy): Eukaryota > Metazoa > Arthropoda > Insecta > Neuroptera > Sisyridae > Sisyra > Sisyra terminalis. Next base: position 47,415,511 of record OY292278.1, on the reverse strand, counting down.
ATATATTATTATATTAAATTATACTACATAAAGTGGACTGAAATATATCTTATATATTTTATTATAAGAACAATCATACCTTCGCAAAGCTCATTAAAGTTTTTAACGTCTCGTATTTCCACTGCAATATTCAATCCCTATCATATACTCCTCCCCCTCTCCAAAAAATTAATAATCAAATTTAAATATTTCATCCCCAATTTTCATTTTGCAACTCTTCTCAATTGTAATAGATGACAGGCCAAAAAGTGATCAAACCTGACCCAAAACTTACCCCTTAACCACCTATGTACATAAAAACTCATCAAAACCAACCCTATTGTATTATTTCAAATTTCATGTCAACTAATAATTTTCGGCCAAAAATCTGGGTTGGTTGATATAAAACATGCATATTATTTCATTATATTAAGTACCGTACAAAAAAACTTCAATAAATATCAAATTTATAAATTATTTGAATTTATACCCTTAATCAAGTCTGTTGTTGGTACTACCCTTTTGAAAAAACTACTACTGATTTTATTCTTTCCTTTTAACTATAAAAGAAAAAAATATTTTTCCCATGAAAGTTTAAAAATTGAATTACTTCTTGTTAACCAAAACTTATAACTACCCTTATGTCAACCCCAACTCTATCAAAACACAAAATGACATAAAAGCTCATCAAAACCAACTCTATTGTAATATAAAAGCGAAGATATTCTCAACTTATAATTTTTGGCAAAAAATCTGTTTCGATTGGCATGAAACATGTATATTATTTCATTTTATTAAGTACCATACCAAAAAGCTTCTGTCAATATCAAATTTATATATTACTTAGATTTATACCCTTAATCAAGTCCACTATTGGTGCTGTAATATCAAACCAAGATGCAACGAAAATTTTTTGATTTACCAACTATTTTTTTATGACAACCACCTGCTGGAAAATACTACCCTAGGATTCAATTTCAATGGTATCATTCAAATTAAGTAAAATCCCAAACATTTGTGCTGTAAAATTTTGACATAACACTTAAAAACAGGTCAATTAAGTTTCATTGTTAGCTGTTGAACTTACTTCGATTGTTACAACCTCCTAATACAGAAAATTTCAAGTTTTTTGTCCACGTAACTTTCAAATAAACAATGAACCGCGTGGTTGTACTCTTTCCACCTCCATTCATCCCAATTCCAATTCTTCCTCTTCCTTTTTTCTTCGGTGCCTCGAAAATTTTAAATCGACCAATTCCCACTATCGACTATCGACTTTTGAAACATTCTATACATGTGATCGAAGTCAATGTTCGTTAGTTCGATAATTTTCGACCATCGTCCACTCATGGGCGCTATTTCATAGCTCAATAAGCCGCTCCTCTCTGTGTACGTAACGTTGATTAGTATTTATTTAAGGGAGAGATATACGAATGAACGTTTTTGATCTCTCCGTTCAAAAGGGTTAAAACATTTATAGTTATATACACATAGCCAAACGACATACGTCCACCATCCAACAACCCCTGTTGGAACCCCAAATCCTAAACAATTATAACCCGGAAAAAATGAACGACAACACCAAATCAATCACAAAAAAATATTTCATTGTTTCATCACTGCATATAACATATATATAAGGTTACTCCAACGATCAAATCAATATTCTTTTGTTTTTCAACGAAAAAAAAAAACGAATCGATTTCAACAAATGAAGGTTATATGCACCTATTATTCACATGTTTTTTTTCTGTTGTTTTGTGTATTGTTGGTCGAAAAGGGATGATTGCTATCAGTATGTCGCGTCATCATCTCGTCATTGCCATCAACGCCCATTGATTATTATGACTAAAGAGAGGGCCACGTGGCCTTTTAGGCTTTCGACTTTTGGATTTTTGATTTTGTCGTTTTTGTCTCCGGGTACCTACATGTTATATGTGTGTATTTGTTGACGTGGTGCATTTGTTATTCCTCTTATTAATGCCCTTTTTGTTGGGTTATGTCGTTTAGATAACACAAAATTTATACCTATAGGGATTTGATGATGATAAAATATTACAAGGATTTACGTTCTTATCATTCGTTTTTATCAATTGTTGAAATAAATAAGGTGATTTATCAAAATTGTGCGATTTGATCTATTTGGGCTGGATTTGGTCTTTTTGGGTCTCTTTCATAGAACTTTGTCTAATTTTTTTATCGGATGCAATAATGGTTTATGATATATAGAAGAACTATGCTCCTGATTATTGCAATATTGAGAAATTTCAGGATTCTTATAATTGGTTACGTTTTCCAGCTTCTGCTAAACAGTTTTCTATTGAACCTTCCTGTGGATAGTTCTGGTATCCTCTTACCATGCAATCAAAGACTAAAATTTTCTACTGCACAATTTATATCAGTGGTTCTTAACCTTGTTGATGTGAGGTACTGACCCAAGGTTTATAGAATACACAGGTGGCCTCATGGTGGCTACGTGATGGATACGTGACGTATCCAGAAGAAATTCGTACATATCTTGAGACTGAACAATTTCAAAATTCTTCGTATGACGTCATTTTTTTTTCTAATGGAGCAACCTGTGTAATTTACAAACCTTGGTACTGACCCCCTTCAGTTTCATATGCCCATTTATCGAACCCTTCTTATATGTATGTATTTGTTTCGAACTTCTGAGGTACGATCAAACCCAGCTTAAAACCCGTAGATTTATATCTTTGCCATCCAAATATTAGTATTACCAACCTAAAATACCTTATTAGTACAGTCTTATTCAGTAAACTATAATAATTTTGGAAAGACCCAGAAATGCAATCTCTAGTGCCAAAAGTCATTCAAATCTCTGATAACCGCTCTATGAAGTCTTCTACCTAACTTTAATTCAAATCATATGCATATATTTTAATTCATATGCAGGTGATCCTCGAAAAAATTGAGAAGGTTTCGACCTAAAAATGGAACCCCTTGAACTCCAAACTTTTTGCATCCACTTGCATCAGTAGTTTTCCCAATGGTATGAGACAAGCACCCTTTTCATTGATTATTATTTCTGAAAAAAATTCTTGGATTCCTATTTCCTTAAAGATATGAACCACCAATCACGGATTTATCGGATTAATTTCAAGTTAAGTCATAAAAATACATGTTTGAATTATATAAAATTTAGGCGACTGCTATATTTTTGATTGGAACAGTGTTTCTCAAACTTTTGACCTCTTTGTGACATCTTAAATAGTTGACGTAAAAATAGGTATCTATACCCCTCACCAAAATAAAAGGTCTAAAATTTGCTATTTACACCTCTGGGAAGAAGCAAAAATGGTTTTGGTTGATCTACAAAACAGACTGCCAACCTTTTATGAACCACTGATATCGTAAATTTTTAAATTCCAATGTTTTAAACAGGAAGGAACTACACCGATTTTTCCGAAAGAGGAAATCATCAGTTTTGTACATCGTTACACTAAAAGGAGCTCATAAATTTGCTATTTTTTCCTTGACTCTGAAGTTCCTGGTGTATTCAAACTGTTATATGGTGCACAAAAAGTAAAGCTTAAATGGGACTTCATAAACAAAGTTGGGAACCTCTGGTTTAGAGCTTATTAGAAAGAAAAATTTGAAGTTGGAGTTTCTGGTGTATTCAAACTGTTATATGGTGCACACTACCGTTAAATGTTTAAACACCCCTGGGGACAAGCAGAAATTGAATTGGTTGATGTACAAAAAAAGACTGCCAACCTTTTATGAACCGCTGCCATCATGATAAGAAAAGAAAATTGTTAAATACCAATGTTCTTTGCAGGAACAAACGGTACCAAAGTATCCTATAGAGGAAACTATCAACTATGTATTTCAATAAATTTAAAAAACCTTTGGAATTAAAAAAGATCATTTTTGAACTGCTTTTGCCAAAACCATTATACGGCTTCTTAAATCATGAATAAAACCATAATGGAAGCAAGCATTTAATAATTAGGATATTCACAAGGAGTAAAAAACACCTTATGAAATAAAGCCTAAAGGTCCCTCAATATCCACGAATATTAAATTTGGTAGATACAAGATCAATTAGTTCAAAATCTCATGTCTTATAGTATATCTTTGATTTCATCATTTTTTGCTACTTACTTCATTGGAGGCAAATCAAATCTTTTCGAAAATAAGATTCCTTAAGACTTTATATTCTCTTGAATACTTTAGAAGAGTAAAATATCAATTCCATTAATTCAAAAACTTATGTTTAATAGCATATCTTTAAATTTTTCAGTTTTCGCTATTTGCTCCATTAGAAGCATCTTTTTCAAGTACATGAGACTTTCTCATTAGGGAAGTCTTCGAAAATAAGATTCCTGGAGACTTCATATTCCCTTGAATACTCTAGACCAGCGGTTCCTAACCTTTTTCAGCCGCGGACCCCCCAGGAAATCAAGCATAATTCCAAGGACCCCTGAGTGAAAAAAAGCTGCAATTTTCGGACAATATTATATTTTAGTATTCCTTCATTAAATTAAAAAACAAACTTTTTCAAATGGGACCGCGGACCCCTAGGGGTCCGCGGACCACAGGTTAGGAAACAATGCTTTAGACGAGTAAATTACTAATAGGTAATAAGTAACCTAATATCTTTACCAATCATTTAAAAACATATAAGTAAAATTGTAAGACCAAATCAAAAACCAATAAGAATGGTTCATTTCTGATCTTGTCATAAATCACATGAATGATTTCGATTTTCAAATGCATTTTCTGCAACATCAAAAAGCAATCCTTGATGATATTGCAAATTTTTTAAAAATTTCCTCAAAACTTTAGGTTTGAAACTTGAATGCTTTCCAATAAGATATACACGTCTAAGCTAAGGACAATTTGACAAACGAAGGGAGTAATCCTACAAAAGACTTGCCAGAAATTTGAGTACCTAATCTTTATATTTATTTGAGGCTAGAGAAGTCTAACTAAAAAGCAAAAAGAAAAGCTTAAATGGGACTTCATAAACAAGGTTGGGAACCTCTGGCTTAGAGCTTTGGAACATAACGTTGTTAGAAAGAAAATTTTAAGTCATATGAGAAGATAAACTTATAAAAACAATTTTATTCTTCCAAAGCTCATTAAAGATTTTCAAGTAACGTTTTTCTATGCCAATATTAATTCTTCATCATATTAATCCCCCCCCCCCCCCCCCCGAATAATCAAATTTAATTACATCATCCCTAATTTCCATTTTTCAACTCGTTCCAACTGTAATAAATGACTTGCAAAAAAGTCATCAACTTGACCTAAAACTTAACCCCCTATGTACATAAAAGCTCATCAAAACCAACCCCATTGTATTATAAAAGTGAGGCCTTTCAAATTTCATTTTGACCAATAATTTTCGGTAAAAATCAGAGTATAATACTTTAGAAAAGTAAATTATCAATGGAACTAAATAATTCCATTAGTTCAAAATCTTATGTTTAATAGCACATCTTTGAATTCTTTAGTCTACTTCAGGGATGTCAAACTCGCGGCCCGCGGGCCGCGGGCCGCATGCGGCCCAACATAAACATCAGTGCGACCCAGTCAATATATATCCAATGCAAAGTAAAACTTAAAATGGAAATATGAATTAGAAACGAAACCAATGTATAAAATGGCTTAAGTGTACTTTAGCACACTCACATTCTGGCAGTGTTGCATTTTCGACTTTGTTTTTTTAATTTAATTCTCGACATTTTTGTTTATTCAATTCTAATATGATATAATTCTCTCTTTTGTGGCTAAATTTTCATTATGGACCGATTTAATCGCGAATTAAATTAAAAACAAAGTCGAAAATGCAACACTGCCAGATTGTGGGTGTGCTAAAGTACACATGAGCCTATAAAATTATAATATTCCATAAATATAAACTATTCTAAACTGTATTGCTAACGGTCCGGTTGGGTTAATTTTGAAAGTAGTCTCGGAGAGAATAAAATTTCTGGCGAAATAGGAAAGATAGTGGTAGAGATGTATCAGGACATAAATAATAATTTGACTTTATATAATGTCTATTACTAAGTACAATTCACTATTTGTTTCTATAAACATTGATTTTTTTTGCGGCCCACCTAAAGTTAAGCATCGTTTATTTGGCCCAAGTAAGCTTTTGAGTTTGACTTGCTTTTTCGAAGAAATTGAGGCTTTCTCATTAGAGAAGTCTTCGAAAATTAGATTCCTGGAAACTTCATATTCCCTTAAATACTTTAGACGAGTTAACTACTAATAGGTAATAAGTATCCTAATATATTCACTAATAATTTAGTAAAATTGTGAGATCAAATCAGAAACCAACAAGAATTGTTCATTCCTGATTTTTTCATAAATCACGTGAATGTTGACGATTTTCAAATGCATTTACTGCAACATCAAAAAGCAACCCTTAATTGTAACAATGGAACTCTATGAGAAAACAGGTGAATAACTGCACCTATTACCTATCTGGTACCTATCTGTATAGAGGAACGTAAACGAAGACGTCAAATCCTTAGAACCGTCGAACGATCGAATGACAAAGTGGAGATTATCTATTTGGAAAACAGCACGACAAAGAGCAGCGATATAGAGCTAGAGGAAAAACAATTGACGCTGAGTAGGATGGGGGGGGGGTGAGAGAGAATATAAACAACACATAACCTCTACGGAAACGAAGTGAAACAAAAGCGAAACGTTTTGTTTATGGAGATTTCATTTACATAGACTTGTAGTAGGTATTATGAATTTATTATTGAAATGCAACAGAGAAGAAGGTGTAAGTAAGAGATCGGACTTTTTCGCTCGGATAGTTCAGTTGAATGGTGGGATTCTGGTCGGTTGGTGTAGGTACCCTATCTGGCCATCGACGTGAAGATGTGTGCAGGAAGACCGGACAGGTGACTGGGCTTCGGACGGCTCGGCTCGACTCAATTTCCGAGTTTCCTCCAAGACGCATCGCATACCGGCGTCGTCGTCGTCGTCGTCATCATCGTCGGATTTTCCATAAATACACGAAAATCATTTCGAAATGAATGCTTCCAGCTAGTCATACAATCGGTAGGTGCTCTCTGTCACTCATCCCATTCCAACCGGTTGGCCAGAAAGAGTTCGAAACGTCAGGTAAATGTCGAAATAGGCGTGCACCGAGGTGGAGTCAGTGGCTCCACCTCTTGCACAAACGCTCTCGAGAGCTCGACGCTCAAATGTTTTCCACGCACTGTACTGCACTGCACTGCACGGATCGGAACGATAGACCGCGGCGCCTGAACCACTGTTCGCTACCGGAGAGAGCGGGCACCGAATCCGAACCGAATTCGCCCATTCGGTTCTCAGTCAGTCACTCGCGACCGACCTTGTCACAACACACCGAAACCAACAATCGCATACTACCGCAACTCGAACATCTGAAACTCGCGTAACCAGCGTAAAAAAAACAAGTGAAAAACAAACAAACACGCATCAACAATACCGGAACAATCAGTGATTGGTTTTGGCTGGGACAAACTGAAAATCTGTGATTAGTGATTATGACCCAGATAACACAAAAAAAACAAAAGAAAAAAAACAGTTGATTAAACCGATCGATTCATGATAGTGGCAACATAAGGTCACACTTATACCACCTAATCTACCACTACGACAATCGTTCCATTGTTGCACCATTGAAAATAGTTTTGTTAAAACTTAAATAAGTGATTTTCTTTTTTTTTATTTTGGAAGCACAAAATTGTGAAAATTCGCACAAGGTACTCAGGGTGACAGTGGCACCAATCAATCTAGAAAGCGTGCGTGAAAACAAAAGTCAATCGGGAAAGCTCTCTTGAATCCTGTGCGTGTAGAGAGCTTTGGATATGACATTGTGCATCACACCGAAACATGAATTTGAAAGATTTACTTATTTGGGTACTTTTAGTGTGGAATTACACCGATTGGTGTTAGGATGAGACGGAGGAGGATTATTAGAGGTTAGAAACAAAAAAACAAATGAATGAAACAATCGAATGGTGAAGTGAAAACAAGTGAATGGTGAGGATTTAAAGAAGTACGTTTTTGGAGTGGAAATATTGGTTTTTCGTGGTTTTTTCATTGTTTTAAATTAATTTTTTTTTCTTGTTGAATGGAAAAGGAGATCTAATGGTTTTTTAAATGATTGTTACGTTGGGAATTTGTTTGTGTTGTTATTGTTGAAAGAGCGAGCAATGTCCAGACGGAAGCAGGCTCGGCCCGTACGTCTGCTGGATGAAGACGGGACCCCGTGCCAACCCAATGAAGACGTTGAGGCCCAACCGCACAACGGTGAGTGACCAAATTTCCCTTGACCAATTTTCCTCAAGATTTCCAATCGATAGACCTGAGCCAAGATTCCAAAAGTGCCAATTGATATTTACTTAAATTTCAATTTTTTTTTGTCGGAGATAATTATGAGGCGACGGATGAAAAATTTTTGTATGATTTAATTTAAAGCAGATGCATAAGGCAGTGATTGGGAAATTTTCGTTTCTTGCAAATTTAACGTTCTGGCTGGGTTATTCGTTAGAACAGTGGCATTCATTTACTGCATTTCTGAGAAGCTTAATTGCAGTAAATTAAATGCAGAAATTGTCTAAAATTAAAATGATTTTGGCCGCGGCGGATTTTCATGTGCATTTATAACTTCGATTGGGCTTTGGTTTGGTGAATATAAAAATCGAGTTGAAGTATAGTAATAATAATAATAATAATAATATGTTAAGTGATACTTTGTAATTTATTGCCGGGACAAAAGTGTAAAGTGTCTATGGTTGGTTTGGTCAGTTGTCGAGGAACGAAAAAAAGACAAGTTGAAAAAATTATCGCTTAACAGTTGAGGATGACATCGAAAAGAAAAAAACCACCCAAGAAACTTATATTAACAGTAATGAATGATGAAAGGGGCAAATATTAATGGCTATGTGTAATTTTATATTCGAAAAAAATAAATATTTTCAGCCATAAAAAATGAGATTTTTAGGAGTCTTTTTTTTAACGTTTCGGATGATTTTCTCACGGATAAATTGGACATAAAATTTTCAAATTTTTCCTTTTATTTTTAGTATTGAAATCCTTAAAAAACAGTCCAAAATTATGTTTTACTTAAAAATAGAATTGAAGTGTTTTGCAAGAAATTTTAAACACCGATTTTGGTCAATCTACCCCATTAACCTAATCGTTGGTTAATCTTATTGCATTTGGTGAATTTTTAATTTTTTTTTCTAGACCAGAAATTTAGATTTTCGATGTTAAAAAAGATTACTAACACTGAAAGTTAAATCCCTTTAAAAACTAATCTAATTGTTCTGTTTTTTTGGAAAATTGTCAACATTTTTCTTTTTTGAAGTTTCATTAACACTTTAAAGATACAAAAGATCAATGTTTATCAAAATTGGATGAAAAATACTTTTAATTAATCCTTAATAGTTTCAGTACTTTGAAAATATATTTTTTTTATTGATTTGAAAGATTTGAATACTCCAACGAATCAAATTCCATTTTCTTTCATTTTAAATAAAACATACTCCAAAATTATAATGTTTTACTTATAAATAGAATTGAAGTGTTTGGCAAGAAATTTTAAACACCGATTTTGGCCAATCTACCTAATAAACCTAATTTTTGGTTAATCTTATTGCATTTGGTGAATTTTTAATTTTTTTTCTAGACCAGAAATTTAGATTTTCGATGTTAATTAGATTACCAACACTGAAAGTTAAATCCCTTTAAAAACTAATATAATTGTTATCTTTTTGGAAAATTGTCAACATTTTTTTTTTGAAGTTTCATTAACACTTTAAAGCTACAATAGATCAATATTTATCAAAATCGGATGAAAAATACATTTAATTAAGCCTTAATAGTTGCAGTACTTTGAAAATCTATTTTTTTTTTTGGTTGATTTGAAAGATTTGAATACTCCAACAAATCAAATACAAATAAGTGGTACCTCAATTTCCATTTTCTATCATTTGAATTTTTTTTAATATGTCAATACGGATTTATGTCTATTAACCGATTTGTAAAACTTTTGAGATCATCTCCGTATAAGTTCTCCAATGAGAACTGAGAGAAAATCAAAAAGATGAAAATTAAAGTACAAACTTTGAAAAATGTCATGAATTTCTTAGTCAATCAGGATTTTGATATTTTAATAGTTTTATAGGCTAAAGAAAAATTGATAACTAATTAAATTATTTTTATTGCAAAATCTTATTTTTAAAAGATTCATTTCTTCACAGAAAAATTTTGTAACCTTTAAATTTTCATTGAACTCTAGGCAATATTTAATTGGCATTGTTTACCAAATTGTTCGACAATATCTATCAAATTAAAAATGAAAGCTTTTGATGAAAGTTTACTTTAAAACACATACTACTTAATATTTGAGAGAAATTTTTTGGATTTCTTTTGAAACTAATATTTAATCGTCGCCCAAGTACCAATTAATTGTAAATTTAAATTTTAGTTTTTAAACATTGCGCCTTGCTTTCTATTTGATGTAATTAAGTTAATCTCAGAATTTCAATACAGTAAAGCTCAAAAGCTGCTCGAAACATTTACGTTCTTGGTCCCTTATCTAACAGAAAACATATAGATGTGGCACTTTATCGAAAAATTGCTAAAATTTGTATCAAGTTTTCCTCTAAAAATTTATTGATAATAATTTATTGATTTTTTTTTCTATTGATACCCTGATTTTTTTTAATTATATCAATTTTTTTAAATTAATTGATAGTAATAATATTATTTTTTACGTTTTAATTGCAATAATTTTTCAATAACTTCGACGGCAAAATTATTAATTTCAGTTTGGTTTAATCAAAACATTTTCATTAAATTATCAAAATGACCGCAAATATTTTTTGCTAAAGTAGAAAAAAAATTATCGTTTTTTTTTTATTTAGAAAAATTTTCTATCGAATTATTTTGTATCTTTGCTTTGAATGATTGAAGCTTTATGATAAAATATCATTTTTTTATTTATCAAATACTTTTAATTTCAAAAAGTTTGATTATTTTGCTATACTTTTGGAAAAAATTTCAAAAGTTTCAAGTACTTATTCACTGCTTTTTTGTTGTAAAATAAAATAAATTACGGAAACAATGAATTTATCTTTGTAAGCTTTATGATTTTTACAAATAACACCTAAAATTACCGACAGGAATTTTTTTTTATTGTTAAGCCAAAAAAATCGCTTTGCGATTGTCCATTTGGTATTTTTAACATTGCATTACTTGTAACTAAGCTTTCATACTACAGCGGGAGAGCTTTTGAACGTTTAAGAGAAAGACTCAAACATTTTGGTGAAAAGCTTTACAAAATTTTATTTTCCTTTAAGTTTGCTCAACTAATTAAAGTTTAAAACGTTTTTTGTTGTCATAATTTTATAAGATCAACGCTTAAAAGAATTTCTGAATAGTTCGGGACGAAAAAAAATTAAAGTGATTTCAATATTTTGTGATTCCGACGTTTATCCTATGAAATTCCTTAATTAATTGAATTTGAACAAATTTTATGGATAAAAGTTCAATTTTAAGAAAATTTCTTATTGAAAAATTAAAAACTTAATTAATTAGCTCCGGGATTGCAACAATTCTGGGCTGAAACAAGCGAGGTAGAAAATATTTTCAACTTAGTTATAACCAAATTTGATATAGATTTCTGGCAAACTTTTCAAAGAATTCTGTTTTTCTTATGCTTTATGAGTCATTTTTTCCTCAAAAAACTTTATTTTTTCTTAATTAAAACCCAAAATATATCAATAACGAATACTAACAATTTTTCACCTTACAAAAAGCTCAACTTTTAATCAATTTTTCAAAAAAAAAATCCTGTTCTATGCCAACAATTTTACTGTGATTGATTTCAAAAGATTGCACTAAAGCTTCCAATAGTTTAGCTCTTAGAATAACACTTAAACTTCAACATCCCTAAGTCGCAACTCTGGAAAGTTTGATTTAGTAGATCATCCCCAATATTTTGATCTTAAACTTCAACAGGTTTTAGTAGTTAAAATCACCAACATTTTCTATTCTTTTACGCTCAAAAATCAGCAAAGTTTTTGAAGTCTTAATGCAATACTTAACTTACTTTGGTTTGTGTTTTGCGATCATTGATATTGTTTAATATTTATTTGAGATCTTAAAAGAATTGCTTGATTACATTCTTTAAGCAATACGAACTACCATTTTTAAACTTCAAGTGGTAATTGATAGCAAAACCTATATAAAATAATTTTAAAAATATATGAATTTTGTCGTTTTAACTTCTATACAATTTAGTCCAAAAAGATCCTCAAGCCATAATTTTCAAGCTTCCAAAAAAAAAACATAAAATTTTTCACATAAAACATCATATTTCTTTAACACATTGGCTCTTCTGTCTTTAAAGTTTGGCAATCTCTGGTCTAATAAACAAGAATTGTTATTTAAACAAAAAGATTTGTTACACCATTGTACAATTGCTTCAAAGATATATTTAATGCACTCAATTGTAAGTCGTATTTAAATAGAGAGCTTTTGAAAATATTTTACTCAGAAAATTAAGCTTCTACAACTCTGTCAACTATAGCGAATAAATTATTGATAAATCAAAGATTTACTTTATTATATTTTTGGTTCAAAATATATTTTCCTAGAAATTTTATCCGAAACTTTATTCGGTATTTTTAAAAGTTTTCTTTTAATTTTGTAAAAAAATCATCCAATATCCTGTATCTGTTTTTAAAGTTTAACAAAATCTGGTTTTTCTCTAGTTAACTAAAGATATTATTTATAGCTAAAAAATTTACTGTATCATCTTAAAACCACTCTTAAAATGTATTTAATGACAGGGCTTAATGAAAGCTATGTACAAATGTAGAGCTTTTATTCTACTTTTTGGGCAAAGTTATGTTCTTTATGTTTTGTCAACGATAACAGCTTGATTTTGATAAAACAAAAATTTATATTGTTATAACTTTTATTCAAAAAATTTTTGTTTTCTAATTTTATTTGATACTTTGTTCAATATTTTTCCATATGTCAATTTTATTTTTGCAAAACAGAGGATCTCTTATTTCTCCTTGTAAGTTTCCGTACAAATATCACTCTTATAACTCTGTTATCTTATTTTTTAACAATTTGGCTGTTCAATCCTTAAAGTTTGGTAATCCCTGGTCTAAGTGACTAGAAATTTGGTCGCAACAAAGTATTTTGTTGCACCATTGTACACTTACCCCAAAAATATGTTTAACTCAATCAAAAAACTAAACTTTTAATGGCAATGGATACCAAAACCTGGTATTTCAATGTTTTACTTTTTGCATAGTATTGCAATGTATGCAATGTATTGCATGTGCAATGTTTTAATTTTTAAAAAATTATGAATTTTGTCGGTTTAACTTCCATACAATTTATTCTAATCGAAAATTTGAAAATTCATTTCAGGAAAATATGCAAGTTTCCGTGTAATCACAAGTGATTAAACTCTGTCATCCTTTTTTTTACAACTTGGCTCTTCTATGTTTAAAGTTTGGCAATCTCTGGTCTAAATAACAAAATTTATTATTTAAACAAAAAGATTTCTTACATCATTGTACAATTGCCTCAAAAATATGCTTAGCACACTTAATTGTAAGTCATATACAAATGGAGAGCTTTTAGTCCCTATTTTATTCACAAAATTGAGGTTCTTTAACTAAACTATTGAGAAAAAAAAATTTATTCTATATTTTTGATTCAAAATTTCCTACAAACTTTATATGAAACTTTTTTTTAATTTAGCGAAATAATCAGGGGTCTAATTTCTTAGTTATTCTATTTTATTGATCAGTATCGGAAAGTAGGGTTGTAAGTTTCCAAAGTTTGAAAAACACTGTTTTAGACATCTTGGCTGTTAGAATGCTGGTTAATCTTTTGTTAACCAGAGATTTTATTCAAATTAAAAATCTGCTATATCTTTGTAAAACTATACGTAAATTGGTCTCAGTATAGGCCTAATGAAAGCTATGTACAAATATAGAGCTTTTATGTTTGTTTTTTGGGCAAAATGAATTTTTATGTTTTGCCAACTAGAGCAGCTTAACTATAGATTTACTTTACTACATTTCCGACGTAAAACATCTGAAGCTTTTTTCCTTATTGCTTTGATTTCCTTCGATATTTCGCAACTTTCATACTCATTTTTATGATGAAATCCCTTGTCAAAAAGCTCCCTAAACTAAAAGATTTAACAATTTTTATTTTTTTGGAAATTGAAATTTCCATTTTTTTTTTCTCGTTTACTCTCTAAACGAAATTAAAACGATATTATCGCGATTAAATATTATTTTTTTATTACCCACGAAGGTCTCTTCCACAAAGCCGGTCTGGTTGTTACAGAACCGTATTAGGTTTCACTTGACCACATTTCATTCCGATAATATATTTACTCTGTCACAATTACCAAATGTTGAAAATTAATTATATTTTCGATCTCATCTCTTTCCGTTTCAAATCTTGGAAAATAGTAATATTATCATCAACCAAAAAAAATAAATAAAAAATCATTGAATGAATCACGAAAGTTATACAGACACTATCAAAACCCGAAAATATCCGAAAAAATCATCATACACCAATGAATTGTAGTATCTTTTATAATCTGACGATGATAAAGCATAAAAAAATCCATACGATCACCATTAACTCCAGGGGCGGTCTTGCTAATTATGTAATTCTACAAGCGACATGCCATGAATGTTGTAAAAGAAAAAAAATCCTTTTATTTTTCTGTCTGACATTGTTTTTTTTTTTTGCTGTGCCTCTTTATTTCGTTCTATTTCCATTTCACAAAATCCCGGACGAGAATTCACATCATATGCTTCATCCTCATCAGGACGTCTCAATATATCGACAAAATCCTTCCCAACCGAGGATCTATACAGTAGGCCGTGCTCTCTTATAAACAAAACAAAAAAACTTTGGCGGCAATTTTTAAAACATGAAACAAAGAATTCCGATTATTTTTCAATTGTTTTTCATCCGTTTTTGTTCCACCGAGTGTTGTCAATCATCTGACAAAAACGGACACGATGACAACGATGATGATCAACTCAACAAGAATTATTAACGGCATTGATTTATAATTGTTTTTAATTATTATTATTATTAAAACTTGTCGTCAACGCAACGGCAACAAAAAAAGCCCTGACAACTGTCATTCTTGGTCCCAAAGCCTACCGTAAAATATTGCTTACACCCTCCATTTAAAAACAAACAAAAAAAAAGCTCTCATCAATTATTACGATGCTCTATTTTTTTTTTTCTAGTTTTTCATTTGTTTTCAAATAAAACACCATCAACTCTTTGAAATCCTAAGTGTAATACTAAAACTAATTCAAAGAATTTTCATAAAATTGACCTAAAATAGGTCTTTTTTTTATATTTAACAGGCAAATCTGAAATTTTGAAAATTAGAACTCTGACTTCAAGCTTTTAGGACGTGCAATTGAAAAATGTTCACCTTTAACATCTTTTCTGCTATTTTACAAAAACTCTTCGACAAATTTTGATTCTCTACCACTTGTAGCTTTGCATAGATATTGACCAATAAGATAAGAACCAAGTGAATAAAACATGAATTCATAAGCGCCCTAAAAAAAGCTCTCATCAATTATTACGATGCTCTATTTTTTTTCTAGGTTTTCATTTGTTTTCAAAAAAAAAACACCATCTACTCTTTGAAAAACTAATTGTCTAGATACGACTTCATTGTAATACTAAAACTAAGTCAAAAAATGTTTGTAAAACTGACTTAAAAAAGCTCTTTTTCTGTATTTAATAAGCAAATCTAAAATTTTGAAAATTATAACTCTGAAATCAAACTTTTAGGGACGTGAAATTGAAAATTTTTCACCTTTAACATATTTTCTGCTATTTTACAAGAACTTTTAAACAAATTTTGATTCTCTACCACTTGTAGCTTTGCATAGATATTGACCAATAAGTGCCTATTTTTATAGTGAAAGTACGTAAGCCAAGTAATTCTCAATCTCTGATAATAAAAGCTTCTTTCTTACTTTCAAAAGATCAGGCCAGAAAATTTTTAAGCTTAACTCATCAATTTTACCGATGCAAATGATAAGATTTCAAAAAAAAATTCTTTTATGGTAATCTCCTATGTTTTAAGAAGTTCCAAACCAAATTTCAGCTCTCTAGCTACTAAAATCATAGCTGAGCTTTAAAAAAAAACCGTAAGGTCTTTGATATCCAAATTGGCTCCAAATCTTTCATCCAAAACCATTGGCTGTTTGTCAATTGTTAAGATGCTCTATTTTTTTCTAGGTTTTCATTTGTTTTCAAATAAAACACCATCAACTCTTTGAAATACTAACTATCTAGATACGACTTCATTGTAATACTTGTAATACTGAGTGATACCGATGTAAACCAAGTAATTCTCAATTTCTGATAGTAAAAGCTTCTTTCTTACTTTCAAAAGATCAGGCCAGAATTTTTTTTAGCTAAACTCATAAATTTAACCGATGTTAATGATAAAATTTCAAAAATTTTCTTTTACTGGAATCTCCTATGTTTTAAGTAGTTCCAAGCTAAATTTCAACTCTCTAGCCACTAAAGTCGTAGCTGAGCTTTCAAAAAAACCGTAAGGTCTTTGATATCCAAATTTGGTCCAAATCTTCCATCCAAACCCATTGGCCATTTGTCAATTGTTACGATGCTCTATTTTTTTCTAGTTTTCATTTGTTTTCAAATAAAACACCATCAACTCTTTGAAATACTAACTATCTAGATACGACTTCATTGTAATACTTGTAATACTGGGTGATAGTATGTAAACCAAGTAATTCTCAATCTCTGATAATAAAAGCCTCGTTCTTACTTTCAAAAGATCAGGCCAGAAAATTTTTAAGCTTAACTCATAAATTTAACCAATGTTAATGATAAAATTTCAAAAATTTTCTTTTATTGGAATCTCCTATGTTTTAAGTAGTTCCAAACCAAATTTCAACTCTCTAGCCACTAAAGTCGTAGCTGAGCTTTCAAAAAAACCGTAAGGTCTTTGATATCCAAATTTGGTCCAAATCTTCCATCCAAACCCATTGGCCCTTTGTCAATTGTTACGATGCGTAATTGTTTCTCTAGTTTTCATTTGTTTTCAACTAGTAACTACACTACTGTATGAATGTTTTCTGTCGTTTCGATGACGATAATAATAACGTTCAGTTAACTTGGTGACTGCAAATAAAGATACCGCGAGCAGTTTAACATTTATTATTAAGTTTTATCTGAAAAGAAGAGGCGATCTTCTTCGTTCTTTTCCATCTTCGTCTGTTCTCTGTGGCAAACAAGACACCAAAACGCAATAATGCCATACCAATATAGTCACAAGCAGTTGTCATCAATATCTTCCTTGTTCTTCACTCCACCTCGTATTCCATCCGCTTTGTCTCACTTGTATCATTGTATTTTATATTTAAAGTTCACGTAGGTATCCTATATATATATATATATATATATATATATATATATATATATATATATATATATATATATATATATATATATATATATATATATATATATATATATATATATATATATATATATATATATATATATATATATATATATATATATATATATTTATTTTGCGACCATAACAAAAATGGATTTTGATAGCAACGAAACGATAAGTACGAATCGTCGTACGAAAAATGGGAAGCTTTGCAACATTCATGGCAATAATAAAACGACAATCACTCCAGTGCTCTCTGTACGACTGGGCGATTTGAATCGTAGGTGGCTGTGACATGTTTCCATCCACCTATATCTTTTGTCTTTTCCCATCTTCAATTGTTTGTTTTTTCGCCTTTCGCGATTGTCAATTGTTTTTTTTTCTCGTTTGTTTCTTTGGGAAACGACATACGAAAATGTGTGGAAATTTTCAACGCGTAACAGTTGGTTTTTAAGAATGGTTCTAGAACAATTAATTAAATACTCTAATTACAAGTCTAATGTTGAATGTGTGCACAAAGTCTCTCTCTCTATTTGGACAATACGATTACAGGTAAGACTTTTCTTGGTAATGTCGTTTTGCAAACCTGTTTCTTTAGACAAAAATAGATCTGAATATTATTGTCAATTTGTTTGACTTAATTACTGATTAAATCGCCGTTTACAGCGCAAAAAATCTGGGCGACAAGTGGTTGTCAGTGGTTGCACATGCACATGCGTAAAATGGAGGAAAAATTGTGAAATTATTGTAGGTATACGGAGCAGCAATTGGCGAGTGGAAGCTTTGGAGAAACTTGGAAATTTAGTTTGGCGTTTCGTGACTTTATAATCATCTATTGATAGACTAACGGTTCAATGATTTGGTGGGAAAATCAAATATTGGTACCATTTCATGATTTCCTAGCTTTTGTTGCAATTTTAATCATTCATTATACTCAAAATTATCTATTTCTCCACCAAATGGAGTCCATAAATGTTTTAATTAAACATTGACTTTGAAGTTATATTGTTTATGGAATATATGAAATATATTGTGGTCTTATTTATGTTATATAATTTACCAAAGTTAACTATAAACTATAATCATAAATTTGAACAAAAGTTCAAATAAATTTTGCTCAATTTTGAATAGATATCACTATTTTTTTCTACTCAAAATTATCTATTTTTCCACCAATTTGAGTCCATAAATGTTTTAATTAAAGCATCCTGTTCTAATTGGTGATAGAAAAAAATTGATTAAGGTAATCGGATTCTATATTGTTAAAAAATAACTTAACTAAAATTTTAAAACTTTAAAGTTTCCACTTTCTTTTTCGATAAATCTAGCGCCTTATTTTATGATCCAAGTTTTGGTTTTTCTTTGTTTTGATCGTCCTTTGACCCCTAAATTTTTGCCATGGTTTGGATACCCTTAACACCTTAGCACTTTACGGTGTAAACACAATTATGAAACATATAACTTATTGGATTCTATTACCCTTTTGATTCAATTTTGGATGGGAGTGACATTTATGCTTATGGTTCCATCCAATATGGTATTCCTGAATAATTTAGCGGTTGTCATTGTTAACCAATAGTTAGAATTGCTCAGGGAGAAGCAATTTTTGATCTACTTGATGGTATTTTTGAAAAAATGGTTATTAATTTTTTTTAATGCAAGGGAGAAAAAAGGTACCAATTTCTTTCCAAAAATTCAAAGTTTCATTCTTTAGAACTTATGTCCTGGCTTCTCGAATCGATTTTCGATGATATTTGTAAGTTTATTCTTATCCAATATCTTCAGATACTACTTTTTGAGTAATAACACTTTTCATGTATTTTATTTAGTCTTTGGGATTCAAAATCACTTTTAGTTCCTATTTTATTTTTGGTAGCAATCCGAGATAAATTTGTCGATTTATCCTGCACCAAACGATCATTTTCTTGCCAGCTTTAATCCAACTAATCAATTGTGACCTTATTGACAAGCAAGTTTTGGTTTTTAATTTAAAAATGATGTGTCGTCCAAAAACTTTAAATAAAACTTGATTTTCTAAAAGGGAATTTCACTAGTCTGTTCTATACAGCAGGGTACCCATAAAGTGCAGTCTAGCTAATTATTTTTTACCACCGAAAGTAAATTGTCTATGAAGCAATCAAAAAATTTAACGCTCATAAAAGAAGGTGATGCCAAAACCACTCGAAAATTTGTTTCGTAAAACCCTGATTAAAAGGATCCATAACCGATGACTGGCAATATTTTCCACTGTCAGTCGGCTTCTGTTTTGATCTTCTCAATTTCAAGCCGACCGACGATCGAAATACGAAAAAAAAATCACACAACTAAATAACGAATTGGTATGTATTGATTTTAAGGCAAGTTTTTCTGTCATTCATCATCAGTTTAAATTCGTATTATATGAGTGGCTTCACCACCTTTTATTAGTTCAACTACGGTGCTACCGTTTCGATTCGACTTCGATGCTAATAATATGTAACAAAAATAATAATAATAATAATAAATAAATAATGATCTTTGAGTTAATAGAGATCCTTTGTTGGATGCTGTTGAAAAGATTCCAAGAGAGGTCTGTGTTCACTTTACATCCCATTCTTTAATGTTATGGATGAAATGCTCGGGGTTGCATCGGGAAACATGGGTGCTCTCTGTTGCACCAATGATAATCGGGCCAGAAAATTTTCATTTCTGTTGAGATGACTCCGCCATTTATTAATATTACCGTGAAATGACTGCGCATGATTTCTTCATCGAAATAAATTATAATAATATAATATAATAATAATATAGGTTATATATAGGCTAATAATAAAATAGCCGGCGATAGCCGAGAAATTAATATTGTCGATGATTAATTTTTTTTTTTTTCACTCGTTTTACACGGTTTCAATGCATTGACAGCCGGTCTTCGGGTATTGTGTACAGGTATGGCTGGACGAAGAATTGAGGCACGAAGGCGAAGCATACAGAGGGTGGGAAATTTATTTCTTCGAAAAATTAAACGAACCACGAAAAAAATCAAACGTAATAAATTGCACCACCATATGCATTCGGATTGAAGAATGTAACATCTATCGACCAAGAAAAAAATCTGATTTAAATCAAAAATCGTTTTTTTTTTCGTTTTTAAATATTTTTATATTAGGTAAAGCCAATACAAAAAGCTCTCACACTTGTTATATAAATTGTCGGAGAAAAAAGAATGTCGAAACAAATGCTATACGAAAAAAAATGAAAGTCATCTTTTTGAAAATGTTTTCATATTTATATGTCTCGACAAGATTCCTTATTGATAAACTGATACACAAACAATTAACTTTTTTTCCCTCTAAACATTTGTACAAAAAACCACGAAATATTTTACTTATATTTTAACGAAATATCAATTATTTGGGATATCAAGCAAGAACATAAGTTCTTAGGAATGAAACTTTGAATTTTTGGGAGGAAATTGGTACCTTTTCTCTCCCTTACATTAAAAAAAAATTAAGAACCTTTTTTTTCAAAAACACTATCCAGTAAATCAAAAATTGCTTCTCCCTGATCAATTCTAACTATTGGTTAACAATGACAACCTCTAAATTATTCAGGGACATTGCTAAGTGTAACCATAAGAAAAAGCGTCGTCCTCGTACAAAATTCAATCAAAAGTATAATTCATTTCAATAAATTATAGCTTTCAGGAATATAGTTACTAATACTCTAAGGTGTTAAGAGTGATATCCAAATAGGTACCTATCCAAAGTATGAAAAGAATAGGGGGACAAGACGACCAAAAAAAAAGAAGAATGATAATTAAGGTTTAAAAATTTTAGGTAACAATGACACCTAAACAATTCTTCAAGATTTAAGAACAAATAAGAGCTGAAACACTTAAAAAGCTCCAAGAAAAAAGCCATTAACAATGGTAGAATTTTTTTGGTTAAAAGCTTAATATTTTCACTCTTAAATAAAATCCTTCTTCTCGACTTATTTCCTTCCATCCATATCTTAAGTCATTCTCCATTATTTCCTTTATCATTGTTATGATATTTGCAAACCATTCCAATGTTTCCTTCTACCATTTCCTTTGCTGATTTTTGTTGCATCGGTAGACAAAGATATACACTGTCATATATCAAAATTAATTCCATCTATGTAACTTTTAAAATGTCGATGTTTTTATGAGCAATGTTGTATCCCTAGATCCATCAGGATCTTCAATCATCATTTATTTTGTCTTTGCCCAATTTATACCAATTTTCTTCTAATATCCCTACAGCATTGAAGATTCTCAACCTTTATGTATATTTAAGCCTTCTTGTTCTTCTTCTCCACTGTCTTTATTCCCAATTTAAGAAAATTCTTCTCCTCGACTTCTTTTCTTTAATCCATACCTTACACCATTCTCTTTGGTTTCCTCCAATTTTGTAATGATATTTGTAAGACTTTCCTATTTTTCCTTCTTTTACAGGCTTTGTTGATCTTTTCCAAAATCCACATCACCGGCTTCCTTTGCTGATTTCCCTTGCATCGGTAGACAAATTTTTCTTGTCATATATCAAATCTGATGGTACTATAGCTTAACGTTGGTACTATTCCATCTGGATCTTAAATCTACATTTATTTTCTCTTTGTCCAATTTCTACTTCCTGTTTAAACCATATACAGGATATATTGCGGTCCAATGTATGTAATATAATATAATATAAAAACAGAAGTTCAAACAAAAATATTCGTGACGTACTGCCCAGATACGTATTTCGATTGCCAAGCAATTGTAATTTATTTATTTATAATCTTGACAATAGTTGTTGCTATTTTTAAATGTTATGTATTTTCTATTTTCATTATAGAGCCCTGAAGAAGTCAGGAATAACTGGCGAAACGTTGACGAAAAAATAAATAAGATTTCACAAGAAGCTTCGTCCTTATTGCCCACAATTTAATTATTATATTTAAAAGACAAGGACTTAAATTACATGGATACTTCTAACAAAGTTGGTCAATTTTTTTTCCAATTGATTAATTTTGACTTAAAAAAAAGCTTTTTTTTCAAGACATTCTTGATTATCCTCTGTTGGAAATTTGCGTGACGAAAAACAAACCCACAAGGGTGGAACGGTGGCACAAAACGATTAAATACCTTTCAAAAAAAAAAAAAAATTTTTTGTGAATAGAAAAAAAGGGAAAAGATTCAATTTTTGTTGTTTAAAATAAAATCAATTTTATGGATTTGGGGCATAAATCAATTAAAATTACCAATTTAAAATTTTTTTCAATCATCACTCTGCTGTATTTTTTTTTTTCGTAACATTGGAAAATTAGAATATTAATCTCATAATCTCAGTCTGACCTAAAATTATTGCTGACGTTACTTTTCAGTAAATGTGTAATTATTACGTTAATTATGTCCGTTAATTAAAACGAGTTGGACAAAGACCGTTGCGAGATCAGTGGCCAAATGAGAGGAGAATTTTTTTTTTTCGAAAATATTTCCTTCAGATCGGCGAACAGCGAACAAGTTTGTAAATTTATAATAATAATTTAAACCAAAATGGAAATACGTGTTTCACTCCGATTAATTATATTTTTTTTTGGGTTCGATTTGGGGAATGGGAGGCGGCGAAGGGGATATGTGTTTCGATAATCCATGTCTCGAAAATTTTCAATGGCATGGTGGACTTCGGCATGGTGTGGACCGGCCATCATAACCGGGGGCTCAACCAAAAACTTGCCAACTCTTTTTCATCATTGACATTTTTTTTTTTTTTTTTTGGTGAACGTTTATCTCCAACCGATTTTCTTTTATTTATTAATTATTATAATTTATTTTGTTAATTCGAAAATGGCGGTTCCATTAGCATAAAATTATCGTCGCCTCGTTTCATAATTATTTTGATATTTAACAATTTTAAAACGCAACATATCATTATAACAGAGACGGAAAAATTGATTCGGATTTTTTATTGGCATCAAATGACACGAAAAAGAATAAAAACTATTGCATAAATCGTCACTTGAATTTTTTTGAGGCTAAATTATTTAAATTTGATGGACGTGTTGGATAAAGTTCTTGGCTTTTTTTTGCTTACTTCGTGTAACATCTTCGTCGGTCTTTTTTCTTAAACATCTCATCAGAAGCAAAAATATGTCGATTCGAATAAAAAAGGATTGATTTTCAAAATTTCAACGCCAATCTTTTGGCTGGTTTCGTACAAAGACCTTTCGCCGTTGCTGTCGTCGTTTTAAATCTGTTGTCAATTATAAGTTTAGTTGTTTTTTTTTTCTTCCACTTTGCGATTGGACATGTCTTTGATCTGTGACATTTTTATTCTCTGTTATAACACTTCAAAAAAACATTTAGAAATTATTGTTATTTTCGGGAATTTGAAGCTTTGTTGGCTATCGCTTGGAAAATTAATATCTAGTCAATGTAAGGGTCAAAAAATCTATTTTTGAACTTAAAAAATTGCTTTTTTTGTGGAAAATTGTGTAATTTGCACCAGTTCAACGATGTGTTGCTATATCATGATGGTGATAGCAGGCAATTGGTTTTTAGCAGCGTTTAAGTAGCTGAAGGAGTCGAACTTCATTCCTCTGTCTTTTTTATTTTTTTTATTTGTTGATTTTTCTTGATCTTGTGGTCAAGCAACTGCTATTTCTTGGAGCTCTTGAAGGAGTTTCCGCTTCTGCCTTCTTTGGTTTATAGCAGAGTTCCCCAAACTTTTTTGTGTCGTAGACCCCTTGCCATGTTTTTCCGTGTTGGGTAGACCCCCTACTTTCCTGATAGTGATTTCCTGTAAATTTCTAACTGCAGTGAAGTTTAATATAAAACCTTAAAGTAAAAACATAGGTACTTTTATAAATAATGTATATGTCTTGATATTATAAGATAGTATGATGTAAGTAAATAGGTACTATCAGTGTATGTGTTGCGATCCACTATCGTGGACCCCCAAATTTTTTTTCGCTGACGTAGACCCCTTGCAGGTTGTCATAGACCCTTAGGGGTCGATATAGACCACTTTGGGAATCACTGGTTTATAGTTTCCTCCAAGCCTAGTTCTACTGCACTAAGACAATTTTCCAGGCCGTTAAGGAAATTCCTTGTAAGTTAAATTAGAAAGACTTTCATATATTCGTTTATTTCGTGATGAATTTGGTTGTTTTTCACATATCATGGAGCTTTTGGGATGATTCTCAAGACTCTATTTTGGAACACCTGTAGGTCATTGTGATTTTTCTTTGAGGATGGAAGCTATACTGCGCAAGAGTATACCAGAAGTGGTCTAATAACTGATTTGTATATCATTGAACATTCCATACTTCGAGGAGTCCTTCTGTTGATAAGTGGATATTCTTGGATGAGTCGAATGTTGGCTTCTCTGATGTGGCTTTGCCATGTTAATTTTGAGTCTAGAAGTATGCCCAGATATTTAACACGCGTTTTTTTCTCACTCCACGAAATTTCCATGTAATCCAACACGATAGGCTCTAGTTGGTTGGAGTAACGTCTTAGAGAGAAAATTTTGGCAATTATTTTAGATGGATTTGTAAAAATTTTCCATCTACTGAACCAGGAAGATAGATGGCTAATAGACTGCTGGGTTTTCTGAACGGCCCTTTAAAGATCATTGTCCAGGTTGATGATGGCGATGTTATCCGCGTACCTTGAAGTTATACAATAGGGTGTCCGTTATTTCTCAAATTGGGTTTTATTCTGCAAACGCCCCCCAAATTTTCAGGTTATGACCTAAAAAAAAATATCAGACCCAGACCAGACCTTAATATTACCATTAACCCGTGCCTAAATCATAATACATTTCCCATTTAAATAACATGAGATTTTTGCATTTTTTGCAGTTAATTTTTTTTTTTCACTATAACAAATGTAGCTAAAAATATTTGAACAGCTATTTCTTGTAGGAAATTTAACGCTCTACAAAAAAGATAGGCATCCTCTTTTCGATAAACTTTACCGTTTAAAAGTTATTCTACAATAAAGAGGTATTCATAGTCAAATTCATATTTTTTTTTAATTTTCACCATGATTTTTATTTACATCAAACTAAATTCATACATATAAATAATAAAATAAATAAATACAAAAGTTGGATCTAAAATAAAGTATATTATTGTTATAAATATTTATTGTACTTTTTTCATCCTATAATTTTTTTGTCAAACATTCTTTAGTTGCAGTGGGATATTTGGCTCTGTATTCACTGAATAAAAATTTCACTGGATGAAAAAGTACAATAAATATTTATAACAATAATATACTTTATTTTAGATCCAACTTTTGTTTTTATTTATTTTATTGTTTATCTGTATGAATTTAGTTTGATGTAAATAAAAATTATGGTGAAAATTAAAAAAACATATGAATTTGACTATGAATACTTCTCTATTGTTGAATAACTTTTAAACGGTAAAGTTTATCGAAAAGAGGATTCAGATCTTTTTTGTAGAGCGTTAAATTTCCTACAAGAAATAGCTGTTCAAATATTTTTAGCTAAATCTGTTTCAGTGAAAAAAAATTAACTGCAAAAAATGCAAAAATCTCATGTTATTTAAATGGGAAATGTATTATGATTTAGGTACGGGTTAATGTGAATATTAAGGGCTGGTCTGGGTCTGATATTTTTTTTTAGGTCATAACCTGAAAATTTGGGGGGCGTTTGCAGAACAAAACCCAATTTGGGAAATAATGGACACCCTATTATACAGTGGTCTAGGGACGGAAAGTCCGCAACGTAGAGATTGAATAGGATTGGACCCAATACTGATCCCTAAGGTACTCCCGAGTGGATAAGTTTTTTCTTTGAAATCTGCTGATCCATTTTGATTTGGAAGAAGTGATTGCTCAAAAACGAAGAAATTATTTTAAATAGGTTTCAGGGATATGGAAGTTCTGAAGCTTTGGGAGTAGTCCTTGATGCCAAACTTTATCGAAAGCTTGCGTTACATCCAAGAACAAATCTACTGAGTATTTTTTTTCGTTTTAAGACCCCTTTGGATTATTTTTATGAGTCTTAAGATTTTTTGCGAAGTGGAATGGTGAGGCCTAAATCCAAATTGAGTATTGAGTAGAATTTAGATGAGTTCTATCCAAAAAATTGGTCAAAATTTTAAGAATGTTACGAAAGGATTTTCACCTCTTAAAATTTGGAAAATAAAACGAAGTTAATAACAATGGTTTTCTTAGATCTAAAAAAGCCTTAAACTATTACCAAGTCTTCAATAAATCACGGAAATCAAATGGATAACTACGATTAAATTTCTCCAGCAAAACATCGATTTAATCAATCAAGTAGCGATCGAAAACCGCAATATTCTTCTATCCGATCACAAAAGATTTAAGTAAGCAAAAGAATGGAAATCACGTTCGCGTGATTTTGGTCCAATTCCTCAAATGCTCCAACACATGTGAATTCCAAATAATTGGAAAGGTGCTGTTGTCGATGATGGCGGTCGATCACCTGTTGAATGACGACGCCATTTTTCGCCTCCAGTCCCAATAATTTCATTTCGTTAATTATACAGTGAAAATTATTCGATTCGATCAAACATCCTCATCGCATTAGACCATTGGTTTTTTTTTTGGGTAGTGTAAAGTTAAATGGACAAAAAACTAATTATAATTATGGCTATGAGAAAAATATTCTAATCTGCAAATAATTGTGGCAACATTTAATGTCAGAAATTAGCAATTAATTTGATTTCTAATTCGGATCGAATATACATTTGGCCAAAATCTTAATTGCCTAAATGAGGACGTTTATACGGTCAATGTTAATCGATAGAGAGATAATGGACGAGAAGGGCAATCGATAAAAATTAGCGTCAAGTTTGACAGTTTTCCTATGAAGTTCGTGTGTTCTTTTTGGCTTCCGTCGTTTTACGAGTGCTTAAAAAAACTCTATTTTTGATTTTCAAAGATCTATGAATGAATTTTCTAATATATTCATTTGTGTGTATGTATGTATGTAAATTTTACACTAAATTAAGCGATGAAAGAAATAATTTTGGTGAGATTCTCTTTCGAACAAAAAAAAAAAAAAAAAACGAACGAAATCCAGAACGAATCGATGACAGTTCAAATGCGTTTTTTCCTTCTCTTTCCAGTACATTTTGGGAGCTAACGTTTTTTTTTTTTTCAAACACAGGGGTACAGATGCAGGGAAAAAATTTAATTTTGAATTAAGAAATTAATTATCACATGAATTGTGAGTTTTATGTGTACAAAAACGTAACGGTTAGAAAAAAGTTTGAATGAATTTTTTTCCGTTTCGATTAAAGTGATGACTTCACGCTTCGTAGTAAAATTTTACAGGTATCATCGAAATTTAAGATTCAAGCCATTGAAAAGTTATAAAACTTATTTGTAAAGTTGGCAAATTCAGCATAATTGAACTGTAAAAATTACTAAACTAAGCTCAATTTGAATTTACGTAGATTGGAAATTTTTTCAACGTTTTTCTAGTGAATAAAAAACCTTCGTGAATAAAATAGCGGTATAAAAAATACAACCAAGTTCAAAAATCTTTCTCTTGGTTCACCTTATAAGGGGAAAATAAACCCCGTTTCCAAAAAATAGTTCATGGTACTGGCAATATCGTCTTTCGATCCTGCCTTTGTCTGAGAAGCCACTGCTAACTCCCTTAAAAATATTATTCTACTTGAAAGAGCTTAAATTGAGGACCACTGGTTTATAAAATCATAAATTAAGAATTTTTTTTACGTTTTTTTGAAGAGCCTTTATATACAAGTAATCGCGGTCTTAAAGTTTTGATATCAAATACGTCTTATAACATATTTATCAAAACGCAAATATAACTGTTAATTAATAAGTTATATTTTTCTTAAAAAAATTATAATTTTTTTTATATAATTTCATTTTTACCTAACAAAAATAACACTTGTGTAATAACAATTTTTCGGTAATACATACAGAAGTACAAATTGGCACTTGAGATTAGCCTCAAAGCACTGTAGTTCTAGGTCCTGTACTTTCAAGTGTATCACAATTTTTAATAGAAGATTATTGTAACAATGCTGATGAAATCATAAATTTGGAATTGTTTTAATAGTATAATGTAAGTTTTCCGAAAAACCTTACAAGCGACAATAAAAATTTCGCGGTTTTAAATTAAATCTGTAACTGTATATCAAATGACGTCTTTAAAAACGCAAATATAACTGTTAATGAATTAGTTATATTTTTTCCTACGCAAATTATATTTTCGTTATTTAAAAAAAAAACACTTATTTAATAACGACTTATCGATAATACATACATAGGTACGAATTTTCACTTTAGAGTAGCCTCAAACCACTGTAGTTTTAGGTCCTATACTTTTAAGCGTATCACAACTTTTAATAGACACGTATTGTAGCAAAGCTGATTGAATAAATAGTTTTTTTTCGGGGTCTTAGTAAATTTTTGGTTTAGTTTTAAAATTTAAAAAACATCAAAGGTACCGTTGATAATTTCAAAAGGAATTTGAGGTATAATAACTGATATATTTGATCTGAACTTGGAATCATTTTTTATGATCTTAGTTGGTTGTTTCTTAATCCTTTTGTTTTGTGGATTCATTTGTTTGTTGATTTTAATATTTAATTTCTTTTGAATCAGTTTTATATTTATAATTGCATTAATTTACTTGCATTTGAATAATAACTTTTGTAAACATCCGTTAAAATTTTCAAACTTTTAAATACTAAAAAAATTGGACTGTGAGTTAATAGGGATGAAAAGGAGTTGCAGATATTATCCTTCTTATTCTAGGTAGAAAAGTTTTGCATCAAATCATCCCTAAAATTAACCAAAACGCTAAATAGATGCTTTTTTTTCAATTCTTTCTCGATTTAGGAAAATTTGTAAGCAAAGTTTTTTAGATTTTTGGTGCCTTTAAACCAATGCACAAAAATCCATCTTGCAACTGTACAGTGCACTAAATCGTAAGTGAAAAATTCCGTGCTTAGTAACTAAGTTTTCCAGAAACATGCTCTTATCAAATAATTCACTACAGAATAGCTTTCTGGTGAAATTTACGTTGGTACTAGTACTATTTTATAAAGTAGTAATACCAATAACATAATATTTTATATTGGATAATTTTCACGGTGCTTTATTGTACCAAGGTTCAGAGTTGAAAGTTGAACTATAATTTATCATTTATCTAAATTTAATAGATGATAAAATTCAGATCTCAGCTTCTATTAAATAAGAAGACAATTCAGGTTGTTTAAGATCGTTTTTATTTATTTAATATTTTTTAATATTCAAATTAGCTACGTTTCGTTACGTATCATAAGTTCATCAGGCTTCTTGAATCACAAAAAATATTTTAAAAAAAATTGAAAAAAATTTAAAAAAACGATCTTAAACAATCTGAATTGTCTTCTTATCGAAATTTAATCATATTTTTGGGATTTATTTTTTTAAAATTGATTTTAATTAGTACAGTTTTACCCGACACCATTGATGCCATTCGGCGAAAAGCTTTAAGTATGTAAAAAGCTGATCAAGTACTCCTCCAAGGTATCACATTGGAATATTTTCGGTCGTCTTATGCTTACTAAATTCTACCATTGTTGATTTTTGAGCTTTCCCTATTTTTCTACAGTTCTTATTCTACATTAGTTTCCACAATCGAAACTTGTTTTATTCTCGACCTATAATTATTGAAAATGCAGGTAAATCCTTTTTGATATATTATATAGAAAAACGGATTTAAAATGCTTCCCTATGGTACTCCAGCATTGATTTTTTTTGGCCAGTGAACTACCATATTAACGCTAAAAGTTCTGCTAGAAAAGTAGGAATCTAGAAAGTTCATTTCGATAGGTTTTCAAAGATTTAAGTATCGTATCGTATACCATAAGAGTTGCAAGAAAAATATCATATTTTAATTAAAAATTCCGATAGGGTAATCCAATTATTTTGTGGAGAAAAGTTATCAGAAACTTCGATACAATTCAATTGATTTAATTAGTCGTTAGACTCGATTTGTCATTTTCAAAGGTTTCCCTAGACTCAAGGCCAGCAAATCATAGATCCGGGTGAACGAAGTGAGATTGATCAGAGAAGGGGTTGAATTTTAATTCGATTCAAGATAAACCCTCCCTTATATTTTTATAAACCATTAAAATTCAATAATCCCTTCGACCCAAAAACCGGGAATCAGACACTGGTTTTATGATTTCAAATGGTATCAAATATGGCGGAGATAATAACGATTCTTTTCTTTTTTTTTTTTTGGGTTGATCGTTGTCTTTGTTGGATGTGTTTCTGTCTTTATATCCGGTGGATAATTCGTCAGAAATTGTATTTATTTTTTAGGAAAATATTTGTTAATTTATTTATTGAATCGAATAGAATGATGATAAAGTGTTTTCATTCATAAAATTGAGATGAGATGTATAAATCGTGAACGTGCGCGGATAGTAGGGGAGAGTGGGGCAATACGGCCGGCTAAGAGTACAGCCTCCGCGTTTCTAGTTCTTATTTTTAAAGATGTTATTTGATCTGAATGTATTTGTTTTGTCGATGTATGGGTACATCTGTGGCAATAATAATGATTTCTAAGACATTGAATTGTGGATGGTATACGGAATCTAGCACTACTACGTACAAGTGGACAGACAGAGAGAGAAAATGGGAAAATTATGTAAGAAAAATCAAGAAAAATATACACATGTACTGATATCAATGAGGATTTTTTATTCTTCTTGATTCCAAACGCTTTGTTGTTCGGGAATGAGAAAATGTTAAATTCATTCAAAACTGCTTCCTTTTCATTCTGAACGAAAAAAATAAATAAATATAAAAATACAAATGAATAAAATTAACTTGGTGAAGAGATGGAGAAAAAAATAAATAATAAATAAAATAAGACTTTTATGGAATAAATAAACGTTATAACAGAAAATTTACGTTTTTTTTTTCACAACCATAATAGTGATTTTTTTCGTCGTTCAGGTTGTACGAATTTGATGTGAATTTAATTCAAATTTTTTTTAGAGAGTTGAACCTTTTTTTCCTCTACTTCTTTGGCTTTGTGATTGAGCAAAATTCGATTTACGATCTTCAGGCGAATCATTTTCTTCGTCAAAGGTTAACTGGCATTTGAATTTTAAAGTATCGATCTCTTTAAATATAGACTGGCTCAAGTTTCCGGCGCTATTTATAAAAATTCCAAGACGAAAAAAATCGCAATTTCAGGATTAATTCAGTGAATTTGAAATTGAATTGTTTTCTTGGGTCAATGAGAGTGATGAAGAATATTGTTTTGTAAACAATTATAAACGCAATGGTTTCAAGAAAAAAGCGCTAGAATCTTGGTAAATATTCAATTTGAATCCTTATGAAAAAAAATTCATATTTTTCCATATGTCATTTGTTTAAATTCACAATAGACTTGATCCAAAAGTAATGATATCGTTAAATCTGAAATTCTAGAGGGTTGAAAAATTGGTCGAAATTGGCTTGGAATGCAGTCAAGTGAAATATGTATTCAATTTGAAATTCAAAAAAATATCTATATATATCAATTCAATTGTTATTAAAGCCACATTAACAAAGCCCAGATTAGTAGGACAAAATGTTCATATATAATAAATAAATATTAAAAAAAAAATCCGAAGGGAAACATTGGATCTCCGCACACGTACCTTGTGCCCAAATAATATATTTTTGTTGTTTAGATGGATTAAGGATTAGGAAATATAGAAATATTTTTGCAGGGTTGGATTCGGTAATTTATGTGTCACCGTTGCTGTCACAATTTATTCTATGTTATGTGTCATATTTTTGGGGTTTTCAAACGCATCTGCCATCCCTCTCCCACTCTATTAGCAACCCCCCAAAAAGCAGTAGGTATTTGCTACTGAAACTGAAAAAAATTATTGGGCAAGATTGTCAAGGGCGATAGGATCGAAATGGGTTTTTAAGGAAGTTTTGGTGTTTTTTATTTTAAACAGGAAAGCACCCCCGCTGCGATGTCTCAAAGTGTATTATTTTTTTTAAAAAATTGCCATAACTTGGGCTTAAATTATATTAATATAATTTTTCGAATATCTTATGAAATCTTTCAGAGATAAATTCTCTGCGAAAATTCACAAAAAAGTCTCTTAGTTACCTAATCATTATATTTCTGTACAAAACAATTTTCAAAATACCTAAGCTTTCCAAAAATTGATTCATTTTCATCACAAGAAACGAGTTTCGTAAAATTTTCTATAAAATCACCAGCAGATTTTTAATGGCGTTGAAAAGCTCAAAAAAGCTCTATAGTCTTACGAATTTTTTAGGCAAAAAAAGAAATATTATTAACAAATTCTTATCCTGAAATTTCAATCCTTATTTTGTAGGAAGACAATTTAGGTAAACAAATGTTTCTCTTTATTTTAAATTCCAGTTATTTAAAAGAAACGAACTTCAATTAAAAATGTTCAAAAAAGCTTTTTATAGCCTTATAAAATTTGTATTCAAAATATTTGTGTATACAATATATAGGATATATTGCGGTCCAATTAGGTAGTATAATTTAGTATGATAATATATAAAAATCATACCATGAACATAAATTTGAACAGAAGTTCAAACAAAAATATTCGTGACGTATTGCCCAAATACGTACTTCGATTGCCAAGCAATCCTCCTCAGTGCTGCTCAGCTAACTGGTTTGTGATGATTCATCACAAGTGATCCAAGCTACTTGATGACCACTGAGGAGGATTGCATGGCAATCGAAATACGTATCTGGGCAACAGGTCATGAATATTTTTTTTTGAACTTCTGTTCAAATTTATGTTTATGGTATGATTTTTATATATTATCATATTAAATTATACTACATAAATTGGACCGCAATATATTCTATATATTGTATACACAGTATAACTGTTCAAAGTCAGCGAAAAAATCTTATTTTGATTATTCAAATACTTGTTAATTTTTCAAACTTTTATCGCTAACAAATTCCTTTTTTTACTGAATTTAACCGGATAGATATTTTTTACAGAAACCCTTGATCAACCCTTGAAAACAACATCAAAAACCCACACTCTTCCCTTGCCATTTCCACATCACTTTCTATGTGCCAAAATTTGGCGACAATTTCGGAAATCACCTCGTAACAAATTGATACTTTTAACAAATGTGCCTCTTAAATGTTTGATTTAGTAAATAAATTAGTGAAATAAAGATGCAATATGTGCTCTTGAAATCTTTCAAATTCCGGCCCAGTGTTTCTCTTTCCCACGATTTTCCCTCAAATGTTTGATTAATTTCCGCAAATCTCAAAATTTCCTGGCATCTCTAGACACAACTACAACGACATTTTTATACATTTACTATCGGCCACTAAACCGTATGACACACGTTTTATGTATCTATGTCTATGTATTAGTTTGTTGTGGCTCGCTTGAACATTTGGGCCATAAATCATTTAAAATGTGACATGCAGCTTACTTATATTGGAAGATTTTCAACGATCTATTTAACGTTGAACGTTTAAAAGTCTTCACGCGGGACGCTAATTTACATAACACATACATATACATATTTCGGAAGAGACATTAATAATATTTTAATAACATCATCATTAATCATAAAAAAGTTTAAATGAGCTTTATCTCATTTGTTAATCTTCCACGGGATAGGTGGAGGAGAATGTTGGGAACCGAACGCATCATGTGATTTATATTTGGGGACGCATTAACTCGTAATTCACGTCACTTCAGAGCCATTTTTAAATATTTCAACTGTCGCTTTTATTGTCTTTTTGGACAAATCAAAAATGATGACATCAAAAAACATGTCCTGCCATGCCAGGACGAGAGGGCACTACAAATTTGGATTAGCAAAGGGGAGATAACCATCTCGTTCGCCAAAGATTAGAGCAGCTGATGGATGCTGCCATATGGACCATTAGTGGTATTAACGTTTGATATCACAACTAACAAATATTATCTGATTTTTTTGTCTCCTCGATAGTCTAATAAAAAACAGACCAAATCTTAAAATAATTGATTAAACAATAAAGCTTTTACTTTAGTGAAATTCTTGGAATTTCACTTTGAAATTTGAAAGTTAGAAACATGAAAAATTGAGAAAATTACTGCAGAAAAAACTATTATTAACAGAATGACTAAAAATTTAGATTTTGTAGAAGAAAAACTAAAAAGCTCCAAGAAAAAAGAAAGAATTCTGAACTGATTATAAAGAAGCATAAGTTATGTTGATTTAAAAAGAATTTGGGGTGGAGAAAACTAAAAGGCAGAAAACCGAAAGAAAGTGATTTTAACAAGATTTGCAGTCTTGATTTTTGTCATTTTACAAAAAGGCTAGCTATTTTATGAAAAGGCTATGGACACATAATCTATTTATACAATTTTCTCTAGTGATTTATTTCGATACATTTTAGATATCTCCTTTTCCCAAATCTTAAAATAATTGACTAAACAATAAAGCTTTAACTTTCGTGAAATTCTTCGAATTTCACTTGGAAAATTGAAAGTTAGAAACATGAAAAATTGAGAAAATTACTGCAGAAAAAACTATTATTAATAGAATGACTAAAAAGTTAGATTTTGTAGAAGAAAAACTAAAAAGCTCCAAGAAAAAAGGAAGAATTCTGAACTGATTATAAAGAAGCATAAGTTATTTTGATTTAAAAAAAATTTGGGGTGGAGAAAAGCAAAAGGCAGAAAACCGAAAGAAAGTTATTTTAACAAGATTTGTCGTCTTGATTTTTGTCATTTTACAAAAAGGCTATGGACACATAATCTATTCATACGATTTTCTCTAGTGATTTATTTCGATTCATTTTAGATATCTCCTTTTCCCAAATATTAAAATAATTGACTAAACAGTAAAGCTTTGACTTTAGTGAAATTCTTCGAATTTCACTTGGAAAATTGAAAGTTATAAACATGGAAAATTGGAAAAATTAATGCAGAAAAAACTATTATTGACAGAATGACTTAAAAGTTAGATTTTGTAGAAGGAAAACTAAAAAGCTTCAAGGAAAAAGGAAAAATTCTGAGCTGATTATAAAGAAGCATAAGTTATGTTGGTTTAAAGAATTTTTGGGGTGGACATAATATCAAGCAGAAAACCGAAAGAAAGTGATGTTAACAAGATTTGTCGTCTTGATTTTTGTTATTTTACAAAAGGGCTAGCCATTTTATGAAAAGGTTATGGGAAAAAAAAGACACATCATCTATTCATACGATTTTCCTTAGTAATTTATTTCGGTACATTTTAGATATCTCCTTTTCCTTACCTACATTTTTCTATTTTCTCTTCTTTTTATAAGATTTTTGTGACCAATATTTTAGCAATATTCAATAAATGAGATACAAATATTTCAATGCAATTTTTCAGTGCACAAATATTTAAATTGAAATCAATTTTGAATTGCAACTATGTAGGTAACAACGAAGACATTACACCTGAAGCGTAAAGGTGGTAATCGCACATTAAAATCCCATTAATCTAATTACCAGTAATTTTTTTTTATCGCATAACTCCAAATCAAACCCTCCACTTATATAACAACACAGTATCACATTACATTTTCCGTCAAATCAAATAAAGATTGTATCTGTTATAAGTGAATAGCTATCGAGGTTGGAAAAAATAATTTATTATCATGATGCACATTTATTGTACAAATGCAATTAACATTCATTATGAAAGCCATAAATTATTTTCCTCTCATAATTATAATGGAACGTAATTAATGAGCTTTCATGACTTTTTTAAAAAAAAAAAAAAAAAACAAATGCGCGTGTTTTTACCAAAGTTTTGGACAAACATTTCTTCGAAATCATTGGTTCAAAGTCAAATATTCAATTGAATTTAAAATGAACGTTTTAATATTTTAATAAAAAATCAAGGTGACCATTTTTTGACGTTCCTCATTTATTTTTATTTGTCATAATATTAAATCAATTGAATAATAAGTAAATGAAAGAAAAAAAATCGATTGTCATTGACCTTTCGATTAGGCAATCGACCAACACTCAAAGCCTATAGATAGGTACCAGTTATGACAACATTGAAGGATCCCAAATGTGGAGAAAAAAAAAACAAATGAAAGTTTTTTTTTTTAGAAAGTATTTTTTCGTTTGAATTTCGTGCAAATTATTACAAAAAGTGTTCCAAATTTATAGAAAAAAATTCTAGGAAAACAAATAGTAAAAAGAATTTTGAATGTCATTTGAATGCATATCACGTTCCAATCATAAGTCAATCAGTCAGTAGCTGTAGCGGGGGGCAAAGGGGGCAAACAGAGAGCGACGAAAGTTGAATCCAAGAAAAATTGCTTTAATTTTTCGTTCAAATCAAACACCCAAACGATGCCATTTGAATACAAAAAAAAAATTTCATCAAATTTAATTTCAGCTGCTCAATAAATAAAAAACAAAATCACCGATGATAACCCGTATATAAAACACTCTCACCTCCTCCCCTTCTCGAAAATTTTCTCAATTTTCAATATCTCAAATTATGCTCTCATATAGAGCCACAAATAAAATCAGCCCTCACTCATCAACTAGGCCATGAACCTCCATTTCTTTTTTGTTTTAATTGTACGTTTTTTGAATATAAAAATCTAATAATAAAAACAAAACACTACCAGCATATCATCTAATAATTATTAGGTTAACATACAATTTTAGAGGTTACATATTAAGGTAAACAATTGACAACCGTAAACAAAGTTTTCATTTTCAAACAAAAGACAATCACAGTCAACTATCGACCATGTTTGAATTGTCGATTTCCTCGTAAGATGTTCGCCATATGGATAGTATACAGGATAATATGCAAGCGATGGAATTTCGAGAGAAAAAAACCCACTCAACTTTTGTATTTCAATCTTTATATATATAAATATATAAATATAAATATGGTGAGGACTGAGGAGGAAGGTTTTTTCGATAAAAATCACTACCGCGTTCTTTATAATATTTATCTTTTGGTGGTATGAAATTTATGACACACGACAATATCATCATCATAATAATAAAATGAGAATATAAAACGTTTAGAAACAATTTATCGAGGCGGCTGTGATCTGGCTATCTTCCTTTTTTGTAGATTTTCAATTGTCTTCAGCTACAACTACGATTCAATCATTCAATTGTTTTCATTTTTATGTTAAATCTCTGGTAAACAATTCTTGGTATTTATCTCTTCAATGGTATATAGCTTTACTTTAACTTTATGTCCAATCGTAGCAAAATTATCAATACGGAAAATTATATAAAACTTTATAATCGCCTATAATGTACCTATTTTTTAAGTGGCCCCTTAATTCATTGCCTACTGAGATAAACCTTTTGGTAAATAAGGCTAATCGATTAACAACAGGAATTTTGCTGTACAGGAATAGTCTATAAGCAAAATAGAGTGGAAATCAAAAATTTAAGGTCAAAGTACCAAAAAAATTTAAAAAAATAATAGTTTTTGTAGTACCGATGTCAGACAATTTCAAAGTTATACTTTTAAATGACCGAAATTAATTGTCTACCCAACCATCATAGTAGGCTGCAGGCTTTGTATTCTCATTAAAGGTGGATAGGGGCAAGGGGGGTGTTAAATTTTTGACATAATGAGACATCAAGATGATAGAAGTCTTCCGAAAATAGACATCCACTTTACCACGTCCAATTTACAAAACAAATGATGAAAAACCAAATTTTCTATAATTTGATCGTTTTTTTTTTTGGAGAGAGCTTTCATAAATTTGGATGGAGGAGAGGGAGGAGAGGATCTTCAAAATTTGCTAATTTAGAAAAACAAGGGATAAAAAAATCAATAATTTTGAGAAAAAGTTAATTTTCTTATGGATAATCGCTTTGGTGCCTTAAAGCTCTCATGAGCTTTAACAGCTGTCAAGTGAAGTCTATGGCTATGTAAAGAACGTAAGTAATTTTTTACCCCAAAGTAGTAGAACTTTGGGGTAGTTTGGCTTCTTTACACTTATTTTAACCTATACATTCAAAACGCAGTAGTAAAGACCTAAGAAAAATTTGCTAGATTTTCAATTGTTTAAGCCTACTGATGGCCGGTGGAATTCTCGTATCGGGCAAATTATCAATACTTTTCGAATTTGCATTAAACTGAAAATTCCCTGAATTATTATATTTTTAACATATTTTTTATTTATTTTAATTTAATAACTTAGGACCTGTGAAAAATATCAAAAACTTTTATAGTGATAAGTTATAGGAAAAAAAGTGCTCTACAAAAAATGTTCTATAAAATTTTCTCATAAAATTGATGGTTGCATCAAAAAATTTAAAAAATATTAAAATTTCTCTTTAGTTCAACTTTGACCTCGAATAACTTTTGAAGGAATAAATATATCAAAAACTTGTACAAGACTTTTTCTGTAGATCGTTCAATTTTCTACAAGAATTGGTCATTTCGAAATATTGTCACCAACGTGAACTATAAAATTCCAAAGTGCAAGAGAATATTGTTCCCATGTTATTTAAATGGAAAATCGAAATTTGCGATGCGGCACCTCTTAATATTAATATTAAGAGCTTAAACTTTCACAGGATTTCACAGGAATATCTCGACGTTCCTGATCCAAGCTTATACCAATATTTGTACCTTAAGACTATTTCCCTTTACGCTAATAGTTTAAAAGTTCTTCGGCTCAATTGATCTAGCAAGCTTTGGCCGATTCTTTAATATTTTCTCTGACAATAGTAAAACAAAAGATCCAAAGAAAAATCTGACAATCTCAATGACCAAAACTGCCTATGTCTCTTTAGAAATTGGAATTTCCAAGGCAAATATGATCAAGAACTTAACTTTACCTAGAATCCCATAGCTTCCTTGATACCATTTTTTCAGTTGGAACCTCATAGCACTTCTGATCCTCTTCATTCCTATGTGACTCCCATAATGTATTGCACCTTATTGGCAACCAAAGTCTATCCTTGATATTTTTTTGCGTAAATGGTAATTGATTGTTGTTCTATTGTGTCAAATCAGGCTGACGATCGATTGTTTGATATTTCCAACGATAGCTATTCTCGGCTACGTACGTGGCTCTCAACCGATTTCATTCTTCTGTTTCGATTGTTGACAACATGTTGATCAGATGAAAATCATATTTAAATCGGATGCAAGAAGCTTCTTATTGTCGGCCAGCCAATATCCTCTATTGCTGCCAACGGAATATTTAATAATCCCCATTTTTGACGATAAATCGTGCACGTTATCCGTTCCGATGTTGATAAATGAGCTGCGTTCGAGACTCGAGAACCACGGCTTTGTTTTAAGTCAGTAAAGACCTTACTAACCACTCTATATGTCTTGGAGTGTCCCGATTTTTTGATCCCGAATTTTTTTTCCCCCAGAATATGTCATTCATAAGCGAAATTCGACGAAAAATGAATGAAATGAGTGCATACGATTTCGTATGGCATTGGATAGAAAACGATGTCGTTTATAGCATTTAACTCCTTTACTTTTCGATCCTCCATCATAAAAAGACGTAACCAAAAAAAAATCTTTAAGATCTAACAATGACAATGACCGAATAATTCATTCATTTTTTTCTGGTCTCTTTATCTGAATTCGTCGATCTCACTCTCGAATTTCTTTTCATTATATATATATAAGTAATATAATTGAATTTAATAAAACGATCAAGTTATCGAGGTCTTATTATAACTATTTGAAAAATATCGTATTTCATTTTTTTTTTCTCAACGTTTCAAAAATGGCGTTTAAATTTTATTGTTTCACCATTCAAGTATAGGTACCTACACGCTTTTGTTCTGAGTTTTCATTATTGAAAATCGCGGCCATCTTTACCACAAATTTCGCCCCCCCCTCCCCCTCCCCCCGTATTGAATCGTTCCTAATTATTTCGGTACTCATAATCGGAATATAAATTCGATTTTTATCGGAAGAAAATCTTACCAGGAAATTAAGATGAATGGCTTTTTCGATCGGCAAAATTTTAAATTTCAATCCAATAAACAAAAAAGTGTCATTTATAAGTGAAACAAAAAATCAAAAACATAGGAAAGGAGGTATTTATTAATTAAAAATGGCGAATGTTATTGGGCCAATGTCGGCTGTTACTCTGCGAATAAATGACAGATTCGAACCATTTGCTAAATTTATTTCTCCATAGTTCTTATTAATTATGGACCGTTTCCGTGAATTTGAAAAACGCGAAAAATCGGTTGCAGATGTTCAAATATCAATGATGCGGTTGATTGGAATTTGTTAATTGATCGATTCTGAAGAAAAATTTGAAATTGGAAAAATTTATGTGGGATAATCGAGAGCTATGACAAAAACGAATCGAAACAAAAAGTATTCAACTGGAATTCAAATGATGTGCCACACATTTTTTTTTTCCCCACTTAAATTCAATTTTTTTTCTTGGAACTACCAAAATCCATTAAAAAAACATTTGTTTTCAACAGTAAAAAACAAATGAATCGAAACAATTAAAACAATTGAACGTTTAGTACACTCAAGTGTACTGTTTTCATTAAAAGCTCAGTTCAAGTCGCTAAAGCTCAGTCACTAGTTTGATCGAAGCGACCTCTGAATTCAACCAGAGTAAAAATAATTCCTTTTTTTTTTTTGGAAGCTAATAAAAGTTTGACAAATTTTCAAATAATCTCTCGCCCAACTGTCTTAATACACAATATGACAACCGAATAATTTAATCTGAAAAAAAACTGAATAACGAAATGACAAATGAAATGTAAATACCCCCTTCAAATCATCCCTCTTCACCATCTACGGTATGAACAAACCGCCTTATCAGCAGTCCCTAATCTTTGCATCATATTAGCAATGTTTATTATTCGGTCGTTGCAGTTTTTAAATGGAATCCAGTCCCTAATATGGGACAGATTTTCTGCTTGATGGCGTTTCAATGAAGGCCCCCCCAGAGCCGGTTTTTAAACATACAATGTTACCGACGCATATTCCACCAGTGTCATCATATTCCATTGCATTTCATTTTGATTTAGGTTTTTAATTTGGACAATGCAAACGCAATCATTTCAACAAAGATATCATAATAGCCGAGCATTATGGAGGGTTGAATTCGTTGTCATTTCATTTCGGGGGTTGAATTTTAAAAGTGAAAAATATAAACTAAAAAAAAAAACGAGAAATTTCGAGTTAATGAAAACCTTTGAGGGATGGGAGAATAATTTAAATTTAATGGAGTTTTGATGGTGTAAAATTACTTAGGAAAATGTCACCCCTTGGGTAAATTTTCTTAATATAAAATATCATCATTTAGTAAACACTTGATGACACTCGACAAGAGGGCGCGCGCTTTCTAAATATAATATCATATTTAATTGAAACCCCTGTTGGAATGATACAAACATTTAATGTGCGACAGCAACGATCCAGGGACTGTTGCTGGAGGGATGAACAACTAAGGGATGATTCCAGCACGGCAGCCGACGCCTCGCACACAAAACATCGTTATCCTTATTCAAATGTAAACATTAAGAGGATAATATTAAACTTATATTGCTTCCGGTTTAAACGACGAAATTTCATATCAAATATTCCCATTTTTGCCCCTAACCGTACACCACCACCACCACCGTACCTCACCATATTCCATCCTTGTCGGAAAATATGAAAACTCTCGTCGGGGAGGGATGGTGGCGGCGGCAAATTTCGAGATGCGGTTTGGCGATTGGAGCTTTTCACACGCTTTTAGACGGTAACGGCTTGTGCGGGGAAAGGTGAGTCGTGTGGGGGTGTTGTGTCAATGTTTACATTGCAAATATGAAATTCAAACCATATTGACGGCAGTGCGGGGGGTGCAGTGCGGAAAATGAAATGCGGGAAAGCATAGGCGGGAAAAACACTTTAGACGGTTTACACGTTTTGAATATAGAAACGCAATATTATTTCAAGTGTATATAGATGTATGAATATATAAGGGGATGAAAATGGCACCTAAGGGGTGTGTATATTTGGCTGTTTGAATAACAAACATTTCAACGCGGCTTAAATTGAATTTTATATCCAATATTTTTCCTCTGAATATCCTCAACATTTTTTTCCAAAATAACAAACTTGAAAATTTAAAATAAATTTTCCTTTTTTCCACGTAAAAATATTTATACAACTGGGACCTCTTTTTCCAGGGAAAACAGCTTATCTGTCATATAATAAGAGGGAAAAAGAATGAAATACTGAGACTCATTTTAAAGGGAAAGATTCATGGCAAAAGATCAGGGGAAGGAATTTGTGGCTCAAAGATCTAAAGCTCTGCTGAGGCTTTCATCAGTCGATATCCTTATAGCAAAATTTTCCAAAAATGAAAATGGTCAATTAGATCGGCACCTTTATCTTAAAGAAAAGCTCACCAGCTTTCAATATGATGCAATTGGTTTATTTTTCCAAAAAAAATAGCATTTTCAAAAGAAGTAGAAGTTACCCAATTAACATTCTTTAAATAAAGGGATGAAGAATATTCGATTTTAAGATCGAAAAAGCGAAAAAAACATCCCTTAAACATTTTTTTTTCGAACTGAAACAAATAAAGAGATTTTGTAGTCTAAGAAAAGCTTCGTGCTTTTGACTTTCAAAAACCTTCTCTTAAAGTAAAATTTAAATGAAAATTAGAGCTTTAAAGCTTCCAACAGAAACTAAGACAAATTCTAAGGTAAAACGCACCAATTACCAAAAGCTTATTAGTGGTAATAACCCCACATTTTTTTTCCTTGTGATTCACCCGATCGATTATCTCACCGAGATCCAAACAAATGAGGATTGGTTGTCAAAATTGAGATAAATAAATGAAGCTGGGGGTCGTAACGGGATGAGGGATGAAAAGTCCTAGTGGCACGCACGAGAATAATATGAAGGTATTTTTATTGTGATTACATCTCGTTTAGTTAAGTATCCCGTGAGGAATTGACCTCGGTCTATGTAATAGGGATGAAATTACGTATCCACCGGGATGAGCGTAGATGAATAAAATGAGCCCTTGTTAAAATTACTCACTGGCTTCATCCCTCTATCCCAAAAACCAACATTTCAAATCCTC
This sequence comes from Sisyra terminalis, assembly GCA_958496175.1. NCBI lineage: Eukaryota > Metazoa > Arthropoda > Insecta > Neuroptera > Sisyridae > Sisyra > Sisyra terminalis. The sequence continues at coordinate 47,371,951 of OY292278.1, read as the reverse complement.
ATCAACTCCAATCGAACACATTTCTCTCCCGATAACTTTCAAAAGTAATTTTGCGATTCGATTTATTTTTAGATGCTTACCACCCTCCACACATATATGGGTGGGTGATTTGGGGGTGTATTTTTATTATTAGTGTTATCTGGGGAGTGTTTTCGCTATTCTCACCATCCTAAGAATGCTTTTCAGAGGACATTGCAAGTAGTTAAGTTTCAGAGAACAAAAAAAAAAAGATATAAAATCAAGACCTACGTGATTTAGTTACGTCCACGTGGTGTTAATTGTCAGTCGAGTCCACCCCCCGAAAAATTACTACACAGCAAAAGTGAGTCCCCCATTTGTCATGAGTGGAAAATAAGGAGAAAAAAAAAACAACGAAAATAGAAGACAAATGTTGCATATGGTCTCGGAAGAAAAAACGTTCAAGGAGGGATTCGTCATTTGTTTCGTATGTCATTTGTTTTTTTCTTTTCTTTTAAGATCGCGTGCGCTTAAACCCCAAAAAAAAATGAAACAATAACAAAAAATGTGTTAGATGTTCGTTTTTTACTTCAATAAAAAAAGATGTTGTAAAAAGTAAATAATCTTACAACTTTTCTTGACGAATTTATTCGTCAGTCTTTTGTTGTGGTTCGTAAGAATATATCAAAACCGACTCTATTTAAAGTATGTTGGGTCCATCTGTTTATATGAACCCAATTATTTTATTTTTAGACCAAAAAAAAAACTTATCTATTAAGTATAAAATTATGACAGAAAAGTTGACATAATCGTGTTGGGAATCGTTGAATAATTCTCTTAAAAGTTAAAACATCAATTTTGACGTTGATGGCGTTGGTTTAATGTTCTCTAAAAATTGGTTCAACTACTGAAAAACTACTTTGAATGTAGTATACTTTATGGTTTTGATCAAAGTAGGTTATTTACGAATAAATTATATTGTTTGGCATACATTCGGGGTGAGGGGTGCTTTACTGAACATAATAAACATCCATTTATAAGTTTCTCGATTTTGGAGTTCCCATACTAGGGTCTTTGTAGTCTATGTACTTAAAATATCCAATTTAAATATCCAGCGGCTCATAACTAGTAATTTTAATGATTTTTTTACGAAGGAGCAGGGGGGGGGACAAAAAGTTACCTTATTTCAAGTGTGTAACATTTTCGTTTCGCCTGATATAAGTTACTTATGCAATATACTCCTTTTAGTAATTAACATCATTAACATTTAAATTTACCAAAACAATCAATATCAGTGGCGTAACAAGCATGCTTGACATTCAGGAAACGATAATTTTTTGCAGCCATTGCTCCCTTAGCTCCCTTCTTTCCCAAAAATAAAAACATATAACACATTTATAAGTTTCTGGGTTTTCGAGTTCCCATACTACGATCTTTATGGTCCATGTACTTTGCATATCTAATTTAAATATCTAGCAACAATGTATCTGTAAAAAATTTTCATTGTCTTCGGGGGGAAGGGGTTTAAAAATCGGGGGGAGGGGGTTTAAAAGTTACTGTACTTCGAGTATATAGTATATTCACTTTGTCTGATATAAGTTACCAATGCAATATACTCCTGTAAGTAATTTGTGCATAGACATTTAAATTTGAAAAAAAAAACAATAAATATCAGTGGCGTAACAAGAATGTTTGATAGTCGAAGAATGATAACTTTTTGCTTTTCTTCCCCCTCCTCCTTCCAAAAACAAAATTTTGTACCTCTATAATATCGTTTGGCTTGTAAATCATTTGGTACCCCTTAAATGAATGGTATTCACAACTTAATGATTTTTGACCTCCCCCCCTCACTTCTCCAATTCCATATTAGAATGCTTAAGTGATAATTTAAATCAATCGTAACGATTATTTCCGTAATAAATACATCATATCAAAGTTCTTACAACTAATCGAATATCAGCCAAAACTTTAATATAATATTAATATTAAGCGATCTAGTAAAAAATTGAAATTTTTTTATAGAATATTGAATACTTTTCGAACTCCTTAGGAAGTTTTTAATTGCATAAAACAATGCAGTTTAAAATCGATTTAAATTTAGAAGGTGCTAAAAAAAATAAGTTTTATTCGATCTTTAATGTTGCATTTTGAAATTTTTTCAAGTATAAAAAAATGGACCAAAAAGATGAAGATGCAGGTAACCAAAATAAAAGATAGTACTGATAGGTAAAATATGATTCATTTGTTTTTATAGATGATGCACCACACAATTGATACCTGTACTCTTGAAAATTTCTTAACGTTTATACCATATGATATGTACGTTTGTGATGTTTGTAATTTTGATATTTCTTAGTCCTATGTTTTAAAGATACTAGTACAACTAATAAAATATCATAGCATTTATTAAATACGTTGTAACTTTTGTAAATTTATCTTTGTTTTTTATAAGTGGTATCTTTCAAAGAATATTAAAGTTGATGTAATAAAAAACAAGTTGCATTTTTGAGAGATAAACCAAATTTTTTTTTTAATAATTTTTGTTGGACTTAACTGATTTACCCCCTTAAAATAATATTTGAATCGTTGTCTGTGTTTCTTTGTTTAAGTATCCTCAATTGTATTAAGATCCCAGCGGTGTTAAAAATTGAAGAAATAAAATTAAAATAAAAGGGAAGTATTTTTACTTAAGAAAATTTGCCCTGAAAAAAATTTAGTGAATGTTTCTTTTTTTTCGTCAATAGCAAAAAGGATTTGCTGCAAAAAGCTTTGCTTTTTAAAAAAAGAAAAGATTTGATATTCGCTGGGAATATTTATTTAAAGCAGGGAATATCACATGAATTGTGGTGTTTGCTATTGTGACACATGTAGAAATCGGGCGTGGAGGGTCACACTACTTGCAGGATATACCGCGCGAAAAAAAAAAAAGAAAAAAGGAAATCTAAATGTATTGAATGTGTCTGGAACAGAGACACCAAGCAAGTTCCCTGGGGACTCAACGATATACATCCCATATATATTGTCTACGACGAATATTCCCACATCTCATGACATTGTTCCCGATTTCCGGAAATCGAAATCACAATCTCGCAATATTGTTTCTTGGCTACATAAAATAGATGGCGTTCACATGAAAATGAAAAATGTCACGGCACAAAAGCAAGACAAAACGACGTGTCAATCGGTGTTTTCCGTCGCGTTCATAATAAATTTATTAGCCAATGACATTTATTTATTTATCTAACAAATGAACGTGCGAACCGAATCGAAAACACTCGAAAAAAAAAACATTTGAATACACAAACCGTTTAAAACAAAATTTGTTATCTTGTTGATTTTTCCAAAGACTACCTCGATATTAAAAATGAAATAATAATAAAGCGTATATATTAGGCAAAGCCAGGCATAATAATCAGTGACAGCTTAACGAGCCGTGTAATAATATTGTGAAATTATTACGTGATGATAGTTTCAAATGATATTATCAAAAATATATAATCATATTAAAAGATGGCAATATATTTAAAAACGTACACCGAGTGAAATGGAAAAAATCAAGTTTGAAAATGATATTTATTTATAAGGCTCATTTCAAATTCAAAATCAATGACAATATCAATTTTGGTTCGAGAACATACGAGAGAAAAAAAAACGTTAAAATTTTGGAGGAAATATTAAAATTATTGAAAATATATGGAGATGAGGCGAAAATATTTCACAATAAATTAAAAAGTTTTTTTTTTTCTTTCAGATAATAGATACAGTGGTTGGTTGTCCCGTTTTAGTCCACCGATTTACCACTTTATCTCTCTTGTGTGTTTAATTTTTGATTGGTAAAACCGGTTCGATTGCCTCTTCATTTTTTTTTTCTTTTCATTTAGTTTCGCTTGATTTGATGATTTTTATGACAAGATTTTGTGTATAAAATATTTGCCTTTTTACACGCTTCTGTTTTATAATTTGATAATTTATCTCACTTGGGCCATTTGGGTGAAAAAAGATCCGCAAAACTTGAAAAGAGAAATTTAATGAGCCTCTATGGCCATTGGCCATATTGGCACAATAATTGGCGACAATAATGCGCACAGAAGTCGTCAATAATGTACCAAAATCTGACATTGAAAAAGAGTAATTTTCGGGGAACAAAAGTCATATGGAAAAAGAATTGGATCAATATACTTAAAATCTATAGTACAACAAAACAATCCTCTTTATCGTCTGCATTCTTTATTTTCTTTGCCTCTCATTCCTGTTTTCCTGTCGTACGTATTTAAAACCCACATTTAACTCATCATGCCAACTCTCTCTCTGTCTCGCTTCTATCTTTATAGCAGCACACTTTTTTAAGGGTGCAAGGGTCATTCCTGTCATTCCTTATCGTTTTTCCTCCCGGATTTTTCCGGTATTATGCAGACAGTTAATAATATAGGACGTCTCGAGCTCGTCTAACATTCGCTTTTTATAGTTGGGATAGAAAACTTCCCTCTGGTCGACCACCCTCAATCCACCCCCATCCCTTCGGCCATACGACGGTGGCACCTGTTTTTAATGAATGAGGTTTGATGTCACGTTTGAATAACATTTAATACAGCTTTGATACACGTGACTTTAAAAACGGGACAGTACGAATGACCATACGGAGCTTAATATACTGCTACAGTAAAATCTTCTATATGCTAACAAAAGGAATGCTTTATTCGCTTTGTTTATTTCATCAAAGATTTACCTACTATTCATGGGGGTACTAGATTTCATAGGAATATCATTCCATCGGAAATTCTATCGGATAATTTTTCGGCTGTATCTTCAAAAAAAGGCGTTTTACAGAAAAGTTACAAAGAATAAAAATTAAAGACCTCTAAATTTTCTAGAGAAATGATTTTTAAATTTTTTTTGCTTTACCATGACATTTTGAGAAAAAATTAACCTTAAAACTTGTATATATCTGACAATACTTTGGCCCGAAAGTCATTATCTTGTCGAAGATAAGGATGCAAAATTCTTCATAAAAAACATCGATACTTGAAAATCGATTTTTTCAAAAGTTCTACATCGATGTTTATAAACGATATACCGATTTTTTTTTTGATATTTAAAAAATATTGATATTCCGTCGTTATATAGAAAACTAACAAAGAATAAAAATTTAAGATCCCTAAATTTTCTAGAGAAATGGTTCTTAAATTTTTTTTGCTTTACCATGACTTTTGGGCAAAAATTAGCCTTAAAATTTGTATATATCTTACAATACTTTGGCCCGAAAGTCATTATCTTGTCGAAGGTAAGGATGCAAAATTTTTCATAAAAACATCGATACTTGAAAATCGATTTTTTCAAAACTTCTACATCGATATTTATAAACGATACACCGATTTTTTTGATATTTAATAAGTATTGATATTCCGTTAAATATTAACCATCGCTCATGAAGAACGATGTATCATCCAAGGTTTGTAAATTACACAGGTAGCTCCATTAGAAAAAAAAATGACGTCATACGAAGAATTTTGAAATTGAATCAGTCTGAAGCGTCTGAAGATATGTACGAATTTCTTCTGGATACGTCACGTAGCCACCATGAGGCCACCTGTGTATTTTATAAACCTTGTGTATCATCGATGTTTTAGGTTTCAACATTGATATTAAAACATCGATATTTATAAACAATATTTCAATGATTGAACAAAAATCAATGTATCGTTTGCCCCGCTTTTGTTTACCCCTCATATTTTGATAATTTGAACTAATCAGAAAAATCATTCAATTTAACCGGTTTTGATTTAAAATCAAATTAGATTTTTCGCTGACTTTAAACAGTTATACTGTTTTTATTATATAATTTACGAAAATGGTCATACGGTGTGACTTATCATATGCAGTAACGCAGCGATCCAAACTATTTGATGATTACTTACAATGATTGCTTGGCAATCGAAATACGTATCAAAACAATACGTTAGTAATTCATTTGCTTGAGCTTTTGTTCAAATTTATGTTTATTGTTTTAATCTATCAATAAATCATAAAGAAGACCACAATATATTTCATATATTGTATAAACAATTCTTGACTTTTTTTGTGGGGTTTCTTGCAGTTACAAGATTATGTCAACAAGCCTTCGAGTCTTGAGGCCCTCAAAGAGGGCCGTCAAGAATGCGGGAACCTATCGCCGGATGTTCTGGCAAAAATGATTAAAAATGCCATTAATCGAGCCTCTATTGGTTATTTTTTCTACTTAATGGAAAAAAAATCATCAATTAAAGATAAACCTATTGGTGGCCGCGTGGTTAAACTGACCACTCCAAAATTGGTAGATGTTGAGTTCAAGTCTTGTACCAAAGAAATTTTCGATATTTTTCGTTTCACGGATTTTAATTAACCCTAGAATCACTACAGACCTTGGTAGTATTGAGTAACGGTACACAACAATTAAAAAAATGAGCACAGTTTTCATTTATTAAAGAAAAAAAACAGTTAAAAAGTCGGGTCACTTGTTATTTATCAACTTGCAAAAAAATATATACTTTTGTGAAGCCAAAAAAAAAAATCCACTAAAGATCATTAAACTTTCGATTAAAAAGGTTTGAAAAGCTTTTTTAGTTTGACTTCCCTAGATTTGAATTATTGAGGTTTTAAAGGTGGGAAAAATAAAAAATTAATTTACAATTTATAAATTATAGTAAAGGTCAGAGATTTTAAAAAGGACGTAGAGCTTTTGATGCTCCAAAAAATGAAGGTAATTACTAAATTTTTTTGGACAATTTTTTCGGACATTTTTTGTTAAAATATTTATAAAATTAAGTCCAAAAGGTTTATTACATAATAGTTTGTTAAGCCAACGAAATTTAAACCATTTAAGAAAGTTAGTTCAAAATCGTTTCATCAAAAAAGTGCAATATAGATCATTGAATTTTCAACTTAGAAAATCTGGAGAGCTTTTTAATTAAAAAAAAAAAAACAATTAAAACGCATCGGGTCACTAGTTTTACATCAACTTGTACAAAAATAATATAATTTCGTGAAGCCAAATTTAAAAAAAAATCCACTAAAAATCATTAAACTTTTGATTAAAAAGGTTTGAAAAGCTTTTTTAGATTAACTTCCCTAAAATTGAAAAATTGAGCTTTGAAAAGTGGAAAAAAATAAAAAAAAAATTACAATATATAAGTTGAAAGTAAAAGAGGTAGAGCTTTTAAAGCTCCAAAAAATTAAGGTAATTATTCAGTATTTTCGGACAGTTTTCATTAAAATATTTATAAAATTAAGTCTAAAAGGTTTATTAAATTTAAACCATTTTAAAAAGTTCGTTCAAAATCATTGACCAATATAGATCATTGAATTTTCAACTAAGAAGATCTGGAGAGCTTTTTATTGTTTATCTTTTCTTAATTTTATATATTGAGTTTTAAAAGTGGGAAAAATTAAGTATTTTGAAAAAGTTTTTCTTCGTCAAAAATATGAATATAAAAAACAAGTTTGAAATGTATAAACAATTGTAAGGGTCAGGGATTTTAAAAGAGACGGAGCTTTAAAAGCTCCCAAAAATGTAAGATAATTATTCAGATGTTTTTCGTCAAAATATTTATGAAATTAAGTCCAAAAAAATGGAAAAAAAATATTTTACGCCAACAAAATATAAACGATTTTGTATACTAAGTACAAAATCGCATCTTCGTCACTCCATTCATCACTAATTAACTTTCCTCCACCATCATTTCTCACGAAACATATATGAATGTAAATCATTCATTTGAAGTCGCACACTTATGTAAAGTGTGTGTGTAGAATTTATGCCGTTAGGTATTTTAATTTTAACCCCACAGCCGAGAAAAGAGAGATTTTCCCCGATAATCACTCGGAAAAATCTAAAAACTCCAACCAACGCCAACTTGACTATTTTTGACTTATGTTAATTGATGACAAAAAGAGAACGAAATTAGCTGGAAGGGAGAGAGTGTACGGAGGAGAATGAATATGTTTCCCTTGTCTGTCGAAAATGCGGGTGGCAAATGTTTTCGATCGGATTTTTTTTTCCCTCTTTTCTTGAGGGGTCACACATTTTTGACATTATTTGGCCTAAGGAATTTATGAATTTACATATTTTTTGGATGCATCAAGTAATAAATCATTGATTGCAAAATCAGTCAAAGAATATTGTGCATTAATGATGCAATTGAATCATTAACATTGAAACTATGCAAAAAAAATCAGCCTTAAAGTTTAGTGCTTTTTTGTGAAAAATCAAATTACTATCAAGAAAATCTAATGAACTTTTGGACCAAAATTAGTGGATTTTTTATGGTTAAAATCAAATACATCGCGGAAGTAATATGAACTTCCAAGAAATTTTTCCAACAAAAAAATTCATATCAATTTTTTATCGATTTTCGGTCAAAAATAGACAAAATTGGGAAATCCAAAAAATCATTTTTTTTTTTTGGTTTATCTCTCCTCTCTCTTAAACCAGTTTCATATGACGTTCTTGATATTTTATATTTCTCTATTGATTAATATAACGCAATATTTATATGTATAATGGGTGATTTGGGTAAAAATTTACAAATAAACGATGGTCGTTTTGTTTAATTTTCGATAAAAATACAAAGGTTGAATCATTGGAAATTTGACATTTTGATATAGGTAAGTTTTTTAATGGAACTCTGTACTTTCATTTCGTTATTAGGTATATGGTATAATCTTTTTAATGAGCATTTTAAACACACAAATTATTATAAATCAATTAATTAACGTCGATTATCTTTAATGGCTCGATCGGGAAAAAATGTTGATGAAAACAAAAATACGAAAATCAATTAAAATAAAAAAAGAATCAATGCTGACGAACATCAAAAAAAAAAAAAAATATTAAAAAGATAAAAAATAATGGACCAAGGCGAGGATTTTGATTGGACTTACTTGTACATTATTATATGTATATATATATTTAATAATGAGTATATCGTTTGGATGGTATGACATCGCCATCTCTGTTTAGTGGAAATTTTTGAAACGGCGCCAACGTTTAAAATTATTATAAAAATGAATAAACCGAAAATGTGGCGGTCAATGATAGATAATTGAGATGGAAAGTGGGAAAATGACGACGACGACGACAACGACAACAACGTGAAAGAAAATGGAAAATGCGTGCAGATGAAATAAAATTGAAATATTTATGAAAATTATCAAAGTGAAAATTATCACGTTTACCACATAATTAATTTTATTTTCACGGATGAATGTTGGCCTCTCGTTTTCTTTTTCCACGTTTTTTTCTACAAACATTCATTTTCTGTATGTGTAAAAAAGAAAAAGCCTTAAGCTTTTTTTATGTAGACACAGAACTTTAAGCCCAACTTGAACTAGTCAATAACTTCTATAACTAATTACCCTTTTTTTCTTCTTTATATAATCAATAAAAACGAATAACTTAAAAATATTTTAAGCTCAAATTAGTATACTAACTATATCAAAAGGTTTGCTTATTGTTGAACTTTAAGATTTTTTTGCTATCAATTTTTCTCTCCCCCAACCCCTAAAATTTTATAAAGAACCACTTAAGCAACAAATAAATTCATCAGAGAGAAAAAAGTCAGTAATCAGTAGTAGTCAGTAATCTAAAGCCTCAAATATTGTGATAAGATATATAAGTTTGTTATCTTACCATTTACAAGAATCCATTAAGGTATACCGATTAAAAGCTCATTTTTAAATAATAAACGCCATATTTGCATTTAATTTTTTTATCTTGAGTACCATTTCTTTGTATTCCAAATGAAATTATTGCAAAATTGCAGCAATTTTTTGTTAAAAAAAATTTATACAAATTACAGGGATCTAAATGGTGAGCATTGAATTCCACATGGCAATTCATTAAGATGCATTTTTTAGAGTAAAGAAAAAGTGACTGCAATTTGGAAATTGATAGCAACTTTTCAATTAATTTCAATAGCGTTTTCAATTCTCTACATTTATTAATCCACGATTGTTTGCAGTAGATTTTCTGTATTTTAAATCACCAAAAATTGGGCCTCGATTTTCAATAGAGATTTTCATAGAATCAGAATCTTAGTGCATTATGTGCAACTATATCCCTCTAAATTTAAGCTATAGCAAAGTTCTCTCATATCAAAAAATTTATACTTTTAAAAGAAATTCAAAGTACAGTCCTAGAGAAATATTTAAATTATATAGAGCTTTTCAAAGAAACAATTGGAAATTTTGTTTTTAGCGGAATTAATTCGAATTATAGAGATTTCCCTGGAGAAAAACTAACTTTAAGGATTTTCTTTGGATTTAGTTTAAATAAGACCCTTTTATTCATAATTTAAACCAGTGCTTCTCAAAATTTAAACCATAGTTGTCCTTTACAATGAAACTTTTACAAAGTATCGCCGAAATCTACTACAGAAACAATATAACTGTTACTAAGATTTTAGACCGAAACATATCTATTATAATGTGCTAGTCTTTAGTTTCTACTGTTGCAGAACATGTACAAGTGTTGCCAACTGTAGCAGGGTTACCAACTGTAGCCAACCTATTGCTTTAAAATCGTTTTTTATTTGATAAAATAATGACTTTGAAATGTTTTATCTTATAAACCGAATCAGTGGCTACCTGCAACACGTACAATCTCCATCATTTAATCATTTTCGTTTTTCTTAAACATTTAATAAGTCAAATTATATTTCCAAAGCAATTAAGCAAGAAAAAACGAAATCAAGTGGCCACCGGATTCCATTGAAATTAATGGTCGATGACAAAAGAATCGAGTGGGAAAAAATAGCACACACTGAATATGTGTGTTGGTGTGCATCATGTCTCCGCGCATCTTATCTCTTTTGTTTTTGCCGTTCATTTGTTACCATCATTGTTATAAATTTGAAATTAAAAGCGTTATGTTGCAAATCAATTTTCTCAATTGTTTTGAAATATTTTCATGACAGCTCCACAACTAATGGCGGCAAGATTTAAATTTAAGTCGGCCAATTTTTTTATCACTAGCGTTTTTTTTTTCGTTTTTTTTTGTCGAGCGACGACGTTTCAATGATTTATTTGTAATAATTTTTACATGGTTTATTTTTAAGTGAGTTTATTTAACTATTGAGGTGATGGGGGGGACGGCGGAGGGGTGGAATTTATTCAATTGTTTTTTCACTGGCTTGCGCTAATGGATTTTTATATTTATATTAAAAATGCAATGCGAGCAAAATTTTGCCTTGACAACCATCTTGATTTTTATTTTTTTTGATGTAACAATAAAAATTAAATTTACGCTTATCTTTTGTTCCGAAAAAAAGAGGAGCAAATCGAAATAAAAATGGCTCATGAGACCATAACCATAAATTTGTTTTTTTGGTTTATATAAAAAAAAAAATGAATTGCTTTTATTCCACCCACGTATTCCCAACTCAATTAAAAAAGTGAATTATCAGTGCCAACATAAAATAATTTTCGCCCAAGAACTAATAGAACAATATACAATATTTTTCAATAGTGGGAACTGCCAAAATAATTTTAAAAATGAAATTTATTTAAAAAAAAAAAAAACAGTTGCGAGTCTCATAAATTTGTTTCTTCACTGAGCCAGCGAAAAAAAAGCACATCAACTTATTGATCCATAGAGATTTTACGGAAACAATGGCAACATTTCATTTGCTTTTTTTTAAAACAAAACAACTTCGTTTTAAATAATTGTCTTAAAGCTTCAAATAAATGACCTGTAGCCATAATAAGAGCGCCATCATCATTAAAAATATTTCACAGAATTTCAAAAATAACCAAATCTTTAAATCTTATCGCTTAAATCAATAGTTTAGTAACCAGAAAAAAAGAAAAAAAAAGAAAAACGTAACGATACCATTTAGTAGATCGTCGATTTTCTTGTCACTTCTTCAATCGATTTTACGCTTTCAAACCCATATTTTACCTAAAACCAAAAAAAAAAAAAAATTAATTTTATGAAATTTCCATTATTGAAGAAATCCTATAACATTCACCCACCCCATCTCACTCATTCCCATCTCCAATCAATCGCCTATCTTTTTCTCGATCAATTTTTCACAAATAAATTCAAATTTACGCAAATCATGTGTGAATATTGCCCTCAATTCTCATCAAAATACACATACACACATATACAGAAGAAAACAACCGATACAACATCGATACATATTTGTTTATTGCGGCAATTTTTCCTCTTTTTCTAGCAAAGAGAAAATGACGAGGTCGTAAAAAAAATATTTATAAATTCTGACGTCATTTGTTCGTTTTGATTGATACATCGATTGATCGATTATCGATCAATTACAATTACATAAGACGCACGCTCACTTTATTAATACCATTCATTTTTTTTCTAATTTGAATAACAAAATTCTTAAGTGAAAACAATGAAGCATCAGTTATTACTTAAAAATAAGAAAAATGACTATCGGATAGAGTGTTGTGAGATTTGTATGAATGACGTAAACGCTTTTGATGAGACAAAACACTTGAGGACGTTTTTTATCAACAAACCTACATTTGTTTTATTGGAAATGGAACAATTTTTACTTTTTACCTTACATGCAAAACATTTAAATAGAAACAAAACAAAATTGTGACCTATTTTTATCATAAAATTCAAAATAACACTTCTAAAACTATTCTGGCCAGAATCACATTTTTTTTTTTGACCTTTAGTTTCAGTAGGTTATTACCTCTAAACAAAAGCTCCAAAATTAAATCATTTCCTCTAACGCGCATGACAAATTCAATAAAAGCTCCATACGGAGGCTATGTAACTAAAACAAGTGACTGTCTAAAATGTATATATCACGATTATATTATATTATATCCATGGCCTACTTGACTTTAGAAATTAATTTAAAAATTTTCCAATTTTAAGGCTCATTGATTCAATTCAATATAGGAACGTTGGATGGGCAAAAATTAAATAAATAAAATGCCTATCATGTATTAAGTATTAAATGTCCGTCGGATATATCACGTTTCAAGTGGGACAGGGGTGGCAGTGAAGGCTCTCATAAAGTCTTAAAGTTGGGGTGGAATGATAACATTTTCCATGTATTCCCTGTTTTATTGTCTTTCGCGCCCCCGTTGTATACATTTTTTTATAACTATACAATTAGATATATGTCATTTGGCATCTTGCAAGCCCTCTCCACTGTGTTATGTCTCTGGAGAGTGTCTGGTGGCGGAGGGTGAGAGTGAGACGGGGCTAAACATCCCTAAAAATAATCCATGTAGCATAGTTTCTGTTGGTGTTTTTCCGTGCGGGTAATGGACTGTGAAATTATGAGAATCAAGAAGTATTAGGATGTATCTTGAACAAGAGTGCTTCTTCGATGTCAGGGGCGTAATAAACAAGAAAATTAAGGGGATGAAAATGGAAAATATTGTCGGGGTTGTTCCACTCTCGATGCAATATCTATTTTTCTATTGATTTTTGAAGTCTTCGGGTAACTATCGGAAAAAAAAATGCCTAGAAAAGTTGTCAGTGATGTCGACAGATTTTATTGCGTAATTATTGAGGAATGTCCGTGCGGTAATGCGATCCAGGATATGATAATTCCGTTAAGAATGCCGATTGAATCTTTGAGGCTGATTCGATTGGGAGTTATGTGCAAAAAAATGGGAAAGAAGAGATATTAACATATGCGAGGATGACAGATGTCGTCTCGACAATTAAATTATGACGGAACTAAATTATGAGCTCATGAATGACACGCGCGTATATCTTCCTTTGAAAACCATAGAAAAAAATGCGATTTATTTGTGACACTTTTGTTGGAAATCAAAAGCTTGATTTGTACATCAATTGTACAGCGATTTTTACAACAATTTGTCAACCAATTGCTTGAAAGTTCAGGTAATTTGTTAAAAATTTCATACAAAAAATGTCGATTTTAGATCAGCTAAGATTTAGAAAGGAAACAGTATAGAATATATGATATTTTCCACCTCAAATAACTATAAGTTTCGAAGCCAACTAGTGGGTAAAGATTGGAAAATATTTTCCTTAGTGTCCAAAGTATGGTCTTAAAAATTTCCTTAGGTCACAAATTTTCTTTTAAAACAAGAACTTTCGAATTAAATAAAATTAACTTAAACTTAAACTTAAATGCTTCCATAAACGTTTTTGAACTAAATAAAATTAAGGACCATTTTTTCAACCTTCAAATTTGTAACATAGTTTTCACCCCAAATATCCGCTTACAATGGGTCAGGCCAAAATTCCTTGCTAAAATCAAGGGATGATTCTTCAAACTGAGCTTGAATTAGAACAAAAATCTAAAACATTAATATTAAAAGCTTTGTAAATAAGGGAGCTTTTGCTTTATATTATTTGAATAACTTTTTTCTTGTTGAAAAGAAAGAAAGGCTAGGCTAAAAGAAAATATTTGAAATCTTAGAAATCAAAAGCTTTTATTTTCCTATTTGTCGACATTTGGTGAACCATAGTTATGAATATATCTTTTGAATATATCGTTACGATATATCTTTCATAAATATCAATGTTGAAACCCAAAACATCAATTATACACCATTCTTCATGATATTTTATGAACGACTAGTAGTTACCCGTTGCATCCGCAACTAAAAGTTTTATCTCAATAAAATGTTTAATATGAGATAATGTAGAGTTAATCAACAATCGAAATTTTAAATTTAATAATCAGTGTTATTAATATAAAAAAAAGTTTATCTAAAATTATATTAAGAAATAAAATATAAGTGTTTTTTTTATATCATTTTAATAATAACATTTTAAATAACGTCATTTCACTAAATCAGTATGAAAGTTTAATACTTATGTAGTACTTATACCAAATAGGCGATTTTAAATTTTGGTTCGTTTTTCAACAATCAAACTTTTTAAAATCTATTTTTTTCATGAACCAATGGTTGTGATCTGAACTAATTATATATTCGGCTGAAAAGCATTAAGGTAGCAAGTTTTTGCCATATATTTCACTGTCAATTCCAATATAAAATCTTCGATATTAACTTTTTTTCGGTATTTAGAACAATTTGAAAACCAATTATTGTAATTGAAAATAAATAAAATATTCGAATTTAATTCCACGCTTTCCACCTATTTTCAACAATTTTGTATGTACAACGTCAAAATGTGCGAAATCGAATAGCTTTTTAGTCATGTTAACTAACATAAAGAAGGTCATTATTTTTTTCGTTTTACATTGTATTTTCAAATATGAGTGCACATTTGTGTCGATGAAATTTGGAAAGTGTTTCCTCATACGTTGCAGATATATAATAAGAAAGGGTTTTTGAAAATTTCTCCCCTAAAAGAGTGAAAAACGGTAGCAAAGTTTGTAATGGATAACGTTTAATAAACAATCGAAATTTCAAATTTAATAATCAATCAAAGTCCGTTAAAAGCGAAACGTTATAACTGCTTAGTATAAAACAAAGTTGATTTATAATTAGAAACAAAAACTTAGGATCTGCTTAAAAATTTAAACTCTGATAAGTAGAAAAGGTTAAGTTAAGTTTATAAGTGAGCATTATGTTTTTTGGCTTTCCCATATTGTAAACCTCAAAATCCGAAATACCTATTCACAAATAAATACATTAGTGAGTGAGTACTCCTACCAACGTTTTGAATGCGTAAATGGGGATAACAGAACACATGCGTATAGCCCATTCTGCATGGACGCACGGCAAGATAGCCAATTTATATATATGATTATTTATCATAGTGCCACCTCACCATCTCATTCATGATCTACAACTAAACAAATACCTTTCTCAGTAATATAACGAGTAAAATTACAATGATCTAACGCCTTAGATTATACATTGACGAAAGTTTAAGTTTTACGGTAAAGTATTTAATCATTAAAGAAATATCATATATAAATATATTTATATGATGGTAGACCTTCGAAAAAATTCAATCTATCGTTCCTAAACTTCGGTCCATGAAAAACAAAATTCCTATATATGAGCCAATTGGTCTTACGGATTAGAGCTTTGAAGCTTGTGCCAGTAAATCATCAATCGTGATACTTCATCAAGCTGAATCTTCCCAAAAGATTGGGAAACCACTCTAACCCACAAATTCATCCTTTACTTAGTAAATAAGACGGAAAAAGAAGGTAAATATGGAAAGGATTTCCACTGGAAAACTCTTGATTTGGCCATTTATGCCGCCAGAAAGCTCATAGATATCAAAATAGTAACTGATTACTAATAAAATAAATGAAGAAGAGGAATAATCTTTGACCTGATTTCTTAAAGTTTCATCACACTATAAATTTGAAAAGTCACCTGGCTTGTATTTTTTGAATACTCTATACTTCGCAGAAGAGGAAGATGGCATGGAAACATCTGGGACCCAAAATTTGATGAAACCAGATCTACTTTGATGTGTTAGAAGTGTCCAGTTATTAATTATTCTTTCAAAGTTAATTCATTGTTTTAAATAAATTAGGGGTGAAAAAATGAACACCACACTGAACTTAGAATTAATCCTTGAATGTGTTTTTGATCAAAGAACCGATTTAAGATTGAATTTTACTTAAACTCAATACGGCAAATGGGAATTTTAATCACCGAAAATTAATTGCATTTTCGTTTTAAAATAACTCAAACATCAGCTCTTATACAACATTATTCGATCACTTCACCCTCTAGAAACGAGAAGAATGGTCCAATTATGTGGCGCATTTTCAAATCGTTCGTTTAAGTGATTTTTAAAAAAAGAATCACCAGTGGGATTTTTATTGGGTCATTTCGAGAAAAGAATATTTAAAAAACTTTTAAAACTTTGTGTTCATCATAAAAATTTAAAACAATAATAATAAAAATATAAACTTAATGGCATCCCACAGTCTTGGGTGAGATCAATGATGATGGTCCACGAGGGAGACAGGGACTGGACCAAATAAAAAAAAAATGTCTTTGATTTAACAACCCATTTATTAGTGTATATTAAAGATATAAATAAAAAACAATAAAACCGTCATTGTTTGACAATGTTTGAGGGATGAAAACAATTTGAAGATGAGATGAAACCATTAACAATGAAATCAATTTTTCGGTTTTATATTATCCATATATGTGAAACAGGACGAATATAAAATTTTAATGATTTGTTAAAACAGTGAAAAAGAGATGGGAAACGATTAATATCTTCTTTTTTTTTCTCAAGTCTGGGTAACATATGTTGTTATGATATTTTATTATTTATTAATGGCACCCATAAATACAAAAATACGAAAGCTTTTGTGGAAAAAAAAAAGCTTCAGAAAGTCCAATTATTCACGAAAGTCTATTTATAGATTGGTTAGCCAGAGGTGATGAATTTCAAATGAAAAATGTCCCATAAAAAATCATCAAATTTCCATCTGATTTCAGTCGTATTTTATTGCCCCCCCGTTAAAACAAAACCAAAAACCGGACTGCTTTAATTGACTTTTAAGACCGTTTTACGAATGTAAATAACGTGTTTTTAATAAGGAGAAAAATATTATTTATCTTTTATTTTAATATAATAAAATATTAAAATAAATCCACGATCATAAATTATCGTACACTTAAAAACAAAGACAAACTTGCACAGATCTCAAATTCAAACTGTACACTCCCAAGTGTTTTGTCTCTGTTAAAAAGGATCATATAATTTTTTAAGACCTTTTTACGACCCCCCCCACCCATACTTTTTGTGGAAAAAATATTTTACATATCTGTCAAATAAAATATTGATCATAACTTGAAAGTTGTAAAAACGAGAGATGATATTATATGAGGCGAGGTGACATGGAGATTTTATCTGTATGGATTTTTTTTCTTAAAAAGAAAAAATCAAATCTATAAAGTTTTGAAAACATTTTTTATGATTATGATTCAGATCGACAATAAAATATTACTTAAATTTTGCAATAATAAATTTGAAAATTTTTCCCACGAATAAAAATGTTTTCTTCATCAAAATACCAAACATACGATTGGAAAATATCATACTAGGGATGCTGTATACAAATTTGGTCCAAATACTACCATCAACCAATCTGGATATCACTTATTGAAACCTTAATGTTTATTAAGAGATCATCATTGATTTAGGAACCCAAAAACTGTGATCATTTTTCTTTTTAGTGCCTACTCTTTTTGAATTCTTAGTGAAAAGTTTTGATTTGCTCATAAACTTTAATTTCCCCTAATGGCAAGATAATTATTATAATTTATTTCATCAGCTTTTCCTTACCAAATTTTCCCAGTTCAAAGAAAAATTCTATAAAAAAATATCTAAATTTTATTTGCTCAAGCATTTCAGTAAATCTCAAATCCAGGTACTAAACTAAAGTTCAAAACTACAACTTTTAGTAAGTCGATTTTTAAGTAGTTTTCTTGAAAGAAAAATCAACTTATAACCAAATCTTTAACTATTAAGACATAAATAGATAAAGGAATAAAATCAAAGATTATGGTATTGGGAAGATATATTTTTTATTAATTTGATCCACTAAAAATGGTCTTTCAACTTTGACGTCTCAACTTATGACACCTGTTTGTCAATCTTCACAGGACTCAATTTTCTTTGAAGTTAAAGTTCTTAATAAAAATTTGCAAAAGATCAGAGGTTTGATAAATGATTATTGGTGGCAAAGAACCAGAAAAATTATAAGACTTTATAAGTCAAACAGGTGGAAATTATTCTCAAAAAAAAATTGATAATTGTGGATGCCATTGAGGTGTTAATTGAAGATAAAAGAAATTTCAAAAAGTTTATATTGTTTCTTTACCATTTGGAGAAAATAGGTGATCTATAGATTCTAAGAATTCTTAAGCATTCAATTTTGTGAATAAAAGTAGTTAAAAACAATACAAGAATTCGTAGGAATCGTTAGAAAGAAACGATGTAAATTTTTTGGATATTTTTTTGTGCTCAATTGACACCTCAACTGCATCCACAATTATCAACTTTTTCGTAGGATTAACCTGCTTGGCTCATCAAATCTTATAGTTTTTTTGGTTCTTTGGTAACCACTGGTACTTTACAAATTTGCCATTAAGAAATTTATCTTCAAAGAAAATTAAGATCGGTGAAGTAGGTGTCTAAAGTTTAGATATCAAAATTCAAAAATCATTTTTGGTGAATCATATTTATAAAAATATAAATCCTCGTAATTTTACGATCTTTTATTAATTCCCACGTCTTTTAATACCGTTTAAGTTTTAACTTCTTTTTAAATTAAATTCGTATAATTGGAATTTTTGGTATAAAATCAAAGATTTGGTTATTAATTGATTTTTTGAAATTGAATTTTAGATCAACTTGAATGTATGAGTAAATTAAATTCACAGGAAATTTTAAATTTTAAAACAACTTTTCTTTCAAATTGGCAAAATTAGCTAAGAAATAAATTGACAGAATCAATAGCAATTATCTTTTCCTTAAGTATCAACCAAAAACTTCATAAATATTAGGGCTTCGAAATGTTATATCATTTCTGAACAAAAAAGTATCCAATTGCCATTTATAGGCTTGTAAGTTATTTCTTCAAATTGTATTAACCATTTTCTTTTGGATTATAGTAACTTGTTTGCAATTAAAAATATTAATACTTTGGTATTGAAAACTCTTCGAGTTTTACAGGGCAGTAACGCAAAGTTGCTTCCAAAAGCATTTTCAATGTTCATCCAAGTACATTAGTCCATTAATTCCAAATGAGCTTTAGTTCAAATTCCCAAAGTTTAAGTTCTCCAACTTATACCAACCAATAATCATAAAAACTTCCAAAAATTTGGTATTAGTAACAAGATGATAAAAATCAGATCTCAGCTTTTATATTTTTTTAAATAAGAAAATTCAGGTTGTTTAATATAGAAGCCTGAGGAAGTTACGATTACGTAACGAAACGTTGCTTTTTGAAATAATAAAATATTAAATAAAAAATAAAAAAAAAAAAAAAAAAAAGATCTTAAACAACCTGAATTTTCTTATTTAAAAAAATTAGTAACAAGGTAGACTTTATTGTTTTTCCCACCACAATTGGTTCAAAATTGTTTCAATGATTTCTATTTATTTCATTTGCTACAATATTTCTTAAGTATTTAAAAAATGAAGACCTTAAATAATGTTCAAAATATGATTCTTTGATATATTACAAAGTAATTAAATGATTTTTACTAATTCGGTGTTTTTGAATCATTGATTTACAACTAGATAACTTAAAAGCCCTATATTAAAATTGAAAAAATTCCGAGAATTTGATTTGCAATTTTGGGATTCCATATTATGTTAAAAACTTAGCCAAATAAGTATCATTATTTGGCAGGATTTTCTTTTTTAAAAATTGGAATTGATCTCCATTCCATGAATTTCCACATCTAGACTTAAGACCATTAAAACTTCGGGTAGTTTTTGTTTCATTGGTGGAAATCGGAAAATTTGATTTTTACGACTACAAATTTTTATCTAATAGTATAAAGTTATAGTTGATAATAAGTATATAGTTTGGATGATTGTATGTTTCGAAAAAAACATAGAAGAAAAGTATTTGTTTTGGACTCAATACCAAAAAAGGAATTAAATTTTTGCATATTATGTTAAAAACATAGTCAAATTAGTATCTTTATTTGGCAAAATTTTCTTTTTTTAAAAATTAGAATTTTTCTCCATTCCATGAATTTCCACATCTAGACTTAAGACCATTAAAACTTAGGGTAATTTTTTTCCATGTTTCATTGGTGGAAATTTGGAAAATTTTATTTTTACAACTACAAACTTTTATCTAATAGTATAAAGTTATAGTTAATAATAAGTATATAGTTTGGATGATTGTATGTTTCGAAAAAAACATAGAAGAAAAGTATTTGTTTTCGACTCAATACCAATAAAGGAATTAAATTTGGGAATCCATTGTTGAAGAAAACCTAATAGAACCATTTTGAGATTTAGATCTAATAATTTGGGATAATTTTTCTTTGAAGTATCGATCGAATTTACTGGGGAGAGATCATCGAAGTTTGGTGAGCTTTTCCAGGTGTACACTTTACCTTTGTAAAGTTGATTTTTTTTATGTTAGTTACTGAATTTTAATGTAAATTTCACTGAATGTTCCATATGTAAATCTACATACATATCACTGTACCCTAATTATATAGCGAGAAATTGAAATTTTTTTCACATAAACTGTGAGATTTGAATTTACACGTGTCAGACATGATATTTTAATAAACAATAGGTGGAATAATAAAAGCGTTTCTCGCACTCGAGATATTTTAGATAAGAAAATAAATTAATAATTAAAATTAAACCGAGAAATTGGAATGAAACGAATGAGGAGGACAGAGAAACTCCACCATCTACGTAATGTACTCTCTACGTACATATATGCTTGAGCAATATAAATAATTGTAAATTAAACAAATAATTATATACAATGGAAAAAATTTGTGAGATGGAAATTTATGTAATGGTGGCCCTCCATTTTGAATAGATATGGCAAAAATCAAGAAAATTTCACGGAAATTGCGGCCGAGTGGGACAGACATAGGCTGTGGGTAGATGGCGAGTGTGAGATAGTGTGAAAGAGGGCGGATAAAATTAATTTATTTACATAATTATTTAGAAATATTGTTTTACGCTTCACGAATTTTTCGTTTCTAGTATACGTTTAATTAATAACATTTTGTAAGTGTTTCACTTCATGAAAAACTCTCAAAATGGCGGCGAATTAGTCAATTCTTTAAAACAACTGAATTGTTTAATTTATCTCAATTTTTTTTACGACAGTAACTTGTTTAATAACTACTAAAAGTTGATTTTTAACATTGAAATACTTTTCGGAAAAACAATCTTTTCATTCCTCCAGTAACTTGACCAAATCCATCGAAACTTTTCCATATTACTTATGAAAAATGGAAAGCCAAATTTTATTATCAAAAGTTAAATAATCCTCAAGATTATGCATGTAATTTTAGATCCATTTGAAATAATGATCAACAAATCTATAAAATTTGGTCGATTAGAGCCCACTTTTGCTTTGACTTCCTCAAGAATACCCTGATACCCTTCCATTATATTAACAACAGAATAGATAAATAATTCTTTGTACCTGAATACGAACCAAAAGAATAAAACTACCCATAGAACTTAAAAGTATAGCGACATCTAGGTACTTGAAAAAAAAATCGCATTTTCTTGAATTGGAGGAAAAAAGCTCGCATGTCTTTTCTCGCGCCTCGCGCCATCCACATTTTGATCGACGATCACGTGACAAAGGATCATAAAACATAACACGTGTTGTTTCATATCCAAAGTGAAGTGAAATCAAATAGAGATATTATTTTAAAATGTGTTTTAAATGTTATAAATATATATACATTCTTCAAAACACAAGCAATTAGTGGCCAAAGTGAGCGAAACCACGCGACTGGTGTGTAAGTGGAAGCAAGACAACATGTCCCATTCCCGGGGATGATTTGAATCTTTCACATTACTTACTTAAAGATTCGAATTAGTGGAGAAGACGAAGAAGATAAAAGCCCGAGACGTCCGTCGCCCCAATAAAAGCAGATGATTTTAATTTAATTTTTCTTTGATTGGAATGAAATCAACACAAATATCTCTACATATATATGCAATGAATAAATCAGGCGAACCGTGGGAAAAGTAAAAGTCTAATTTTTGCTTCTTTTTCTTGTTTGCAGATGATCCCAATAACCAATTTACGTCCGTTCTAGATCCCAACAATTGCGGTAAGTACTACATCAATAACAATATTTAAGAAAAAAAAATTGACTTTATCAAACGGATAAAAGAAAAGCTTTAGTCTAAGAGCTTTTAGCTGTAGGTTTTTGAGCTTTAATAGTAGTTATATGTAACAATACCGTCTGAAATCTTCGGATATGTTTCTCTAATTCAAAGCCATTTATATTAAAAATAGAATCCAAAAAATTTGGAACTTCAGCGATTTTCATTGGGTCAAAAGACATTTTGAGGGCTAAAGATAAATTTGGGTTAAAGAATTGGGGTCGAAGAAAACCATGGACAATAGACTAAGCCAAAAAAATCGATTATTTTTTTTTTTTGAAAAGTATATCGAAAATATTATTCAAGGTGACAAAAAAGAAATATCGGGAAGGTTTGAGTCCTTAATATTAATATTAAAAGGTCTATCATCTTTAATTTCGATTTTTTATTTGTGCTTTTACTTTTGTGTCAATGCTGTCAAACTATCAGGGTAAAAAATTTTATCAGCACATATTTTTATAGAAAATTGATTTCCCTACAAAAAAAGTTTCTTTAAAAATTTTTGTCAGACACGCCGTTTCCGAATAATCAAGCTTCAGACATTGATATAATTTTTTGATTTATCTTCTTTATTTTGGAATTTTGTAACTAACGAGCAAATAAATATATAGAAATGAACAATATAGATTCTTAATGCTCTACAAAAAAGGTCTCTTAACGTTTTAACATAAAATCACTAATTTTTAAAAATAAATTTTAAAAATTATTTTTCCCTCAAATTTAATTGTGAATAACTTTTGAAAGAGTAATTTTATGTAAAAACGTTAAGTGTCCTTTTTTGTAGAACATTAAATTTCCTTTAAGAATCTATATTGTTCATTTCTATATATTTATTTTTTTTCGTTAGTTACAAAATTCCAAAATAAAGAAGATAAATCTAAAAATTATATCAATGTTTAAAGCTTGATTATTCGGAAACGGCATGTGTAGCAAAAAATTTTAAAGAGACGTTTTTTGTAGGAAATTTAATTTTCTATAAATATATGGGCAAATGATTTTTTTTTACCTTGATAGTTTGACAGCATTGACGCAAAAATCAAAGCACAAATTAAAAATCTAAATTAAAGATGATAGACCTCTAAATATTAATATTAAGGGCTCAAACTTTCCCGATATTTCTTTTTTGTCACCTTGAACAATATTTTCCATATTTTAAAAAAAAAATAGCCGATTATACTAAAATAGAACCAATTTTTGAAGTTATACTTCTTTAGGGTTTGCTTCTTATAATTGTATCATATTTTAGTTATCACAAACCACTTAGCACTGGTGTGCCAGTTCAGACACTACCAGAAAAAGCTATGGCAGTGGATTGAAAGCATATTTTTAACTTTACCAAAGAAGTATAACTTCTCACGGGTGTACATAAATACACAAACCGTTTTTTTATCATAGAAGAAAATTCAATGAACAATCAGATCAACAATCCTTGAATAATCAACAATTAATCCTCAAATGGATTCGTTACAATATCTACCAACACTATATGCACTTGGAAGTGCACTTATTTCAAATGCAAGCTAATAAATCATACGTTGTATTGTTCTTGAGCTTAACCAAGCAAAAATTTTCGAATTCGAAAAAAAAAAACGATAAACTAAATATTGGTGATTTTCAAGGAAAAGTCACCAAACTCCAAGGATGTTTTTAATGATTACAAAGGGTACTTTTACGTAAGGCTATTGTTTAAAAGAGCTAAGAATACTTTGGAACGCCAAGAATTGTCAAATGTAACTTTTTATTATACACCAGTATTTCCCAAACAAAGTGCGCCGTTTTTCTATTGAGGCACCGTGAAAATTTTACTATACAGAGTACTACGTTGTACTACATGAACCAACGTAAATTTGATCCGTATTTTACGTTCATGTAGGCCAAGAGCTGGAAACCTACGGCTCTTTGACCTTTGAAGTGTATATTTCAACTGTTAAAAGCTTGCAGTAAGAACCGATTTTATAAAAAGTAATAAATATGTACTTAAATTTGATTTTTTTAGAAATAAAATTCCTCAAAATTTGATTCAAAAAATCGTAAAGGTTAGCAAAACTCTGGTGTAAGCACCATCGGTGTCATTAACTTAGTAAGAGAGCTTTACGGGAAAACTTAGTACCCAAGGGCAGCGTCCCCGCTATGATTTTGTGTAAGTTTGCCCTGTGATTTGATATGAATCACCGCGGAATAAGTCTAATACTTTAAAAACACCAAAACCCAAAAATTTTGGGAAACCCCTGTTATACACTTAAAGATAAGCGGAGGATAAACCAAATTACTTCCCTAAAAATTCCTTTAAAAGACATAAAACTATGTTATAGTACAAGTAATTTTTCGAAGAACAGTAGTTACCCAATTCTTATTTGACCTTTACACCTAAATCCCACATTTTTCCTCTTCAAATTTACAACTCCGATACTCAACTTTCCACTTGAATCTACTAAAAACATCTTCTCCTATTAGTTATCGAATTAATTATTTTTTCTTTGGATGAATTTAATGCTAAAATAATAAACAAATTTTCACCAAAAAATTTTCCAAGGAATATCAGAATGCTTTCCATCCCAAAAATCAAACTAATTATCCAACTAACTTACGTCTAAAACATGGAAGGCAAATCATTTCGAACAATTGAATAACCATTGAAACAAAATAGCGACACAAAACAAAAGAAGATGCGCAATATTGTTGCGTTTGAGCGTTTCTTTGCAGAAATTGTCTCAAGAGATGCTTTCATCATTGTCGTCCTGCGTTTCAAATCGATTCATTTTCAGGGACATAAATCGTATGAAATCTTGTCGTTGGTGTGTGTTGACAATACACGTATATGTAACGAGAGTACGACGAAATGAGAGATTGAAGAAGATCATTTTGCTTTTCATTTGTTTCATTGTTTCAAGAACGACGTCGATCTTCTTCTTGATTTCAATTTTTTTTTTGTTTTTGTTTTCAAGAGGTTAAATTTCATTATTACTCGCAAGCGATTCGCATTTGTTTTTTTTTTTTGTTTTGTTTTTTTTTTGTTTGTGTTTTCGCGATACAATTGTTTTCGAGTTGAGGTATAGGGAATGATGAGATGATCGAATGCCACTTGGATCCATTTTAAAACGCAAACATGATCGAAATGAGATGAGAACGTATCGATGCGACAAAGATAACGCGTACGATCTTGGCTACTAATTGGACAGCTTACGATCCTACAACTGCATTTCTCAACCCTCAATATTTTATCAAATGTCACATATACATACACAACAATGCGGTGATGTGAATTCGGCGAAAAGAATTGAATCACCCTCCAAAAATCTCTATGGTTGCGTTAATTATCGATCGAATTAGTTAATCGGGAGCACGGAGATGTATAACTAGAGCACGGCCAGAGAATAGCCGTGCAATACTACGTGCAGCCAGGCATTAATTTTATCGATAAAAATATGAGGACATTTATGGGGTTCCCGAAGAAAGATTCTCTCGCGTTTGTTTCGATTCGTTCATTTATTCATTCCGTGTTTCGACCGCGTACGTATAATCTGATTAAAAATGTACCTCCACATACATACAACATACACAGCCCAGAAAGTCACATAACCTTAAAATACAAGAAATATATTTCCATTCGACCGTTTCATTTCGTCCATATTTTATTTTATCATTGGCTCCCAAGACCATGAAAGGAAAAACGAAGATTGAAAGAGGAGGAGAAAAAAAAAGAAGCGAAACATATAACCTATAAGTATTGCAAGTGTATTTTTCGATCCAGTATTAATTAGTTGTGGCTCTTGTGCAATTAATCCTTCGTTTTGTTAAATGCTTTTTATTTTTCACCCACACGAACCAATTCGAACAAAAACGAGCAGATATCGATCTTCAAGTTTTTCAACAATTGAAAAACAAAAGAAAAACATGTTATGTGGCACGCCTGATTTTCTTTATCTGATAGCTGAAGCACCCTTTGCTCAATTTCCCTACTTTGATTTTCAGCTAATCGAAACAGTTACCGAAAAAAAGCTCAACTTAATAAACCCAAAAATTTGACTTAAAAAAGAAAAATGGTCGAACAAATTCATATTAGACACCTAAATACCAAACAACTATTGTTTATCTTTCTAAAAGCTCATTTTTTTCACTTGTTTTACCTCAATACTGTTGGTCAAACCAAAATTGATTTTCAAATTTTTCAACAATTGAAAAACAAAACGGAAACTATTTCCATGCTCTACCCTATTTTCCTAATCTACTAACTCCATACTTCGTGATTTTCGAACGCTGTAATTGTAGGAAACAAAAACTAAAGTTGAACCTTCCAAACTTTTAAACTTTGATGGTAAAATTAGTAGTTATTAGAAAAAAATAAATGCCTAACCTATTAATAATTTCATTGACTTGTAAATTTGTTACTAATTTAACCTTTCTTCAAAATTTTAACAACTGAAAAACAAAAGAAAAATCATTCCACTGCTTACTTGGGTTTCCCTACAATCTGGTTTTCTTGTATGAAATTAATCACTAGTTGTCCAAATTTGTGCTTTTAAATACATAAAGTACAAACAAGGGATACCATAACCTATTAAAAGATATTTTTTGTTTCAATGCTCATTTGTTGTCGTTAGCTATCAAATATACAAAAAGCTTCGCTTTTCTTTTAAAATCTTTAAAAAAGAAATTCATCAAGATCTTAACGTTGAAAATGGTTAAAACCAACATAGATCGTCAAATATTTTAACAGAAGTAAAATAAATTTCATGGCACGCTAGATTTTTAATATTATTTGCTTCGCAAATCTAATACTTTTTACGCAGTTTTCCCTCAACTTTCAGCTGTTTTTCAGTGAATTAAGTTTTCATCTTGGCAAAGCATTGCCAACAGTACAACTTTGAAAAACGTAATTTAAAGTTTAAGTCACCAAACTGTCCAATTTTGTAACCAAAAATTTGATTTTTTCCGAACAGAAAAAAAATCAATAATTTGCTAATTTTCTAGCATCCCTAGGATTATATTTTTTTTTACTCTAAAACTCAGTTATAAAATTAATTCAAAACAATATCGATCTTCATTTTTTTTTCAATAATTGGAAAATAAAAGACAACCCGTAGTTCCATGATAATTGATTCCCCAACAAAATATCCACAGATCAAAAATCACCCAAAAAAAAATTCATAACTATTTTTTGTGCTAATAAAAATTATACCCAAAGCCTCTTTAGAACTCGCAAATAAATTGGGTCATACTTAAATAAACATTTTTGATTGAACTTGGGGGGCTTCGCCCCTGGAACCGCGGTTGTAAACAATTACCTTTTATTTAAGTTATTAATTATTAATCAAATCTGGGGATATTTTGTCGGGGGATTAAAACGCCAGATATGCGACAAGTTTAATGATATCCCTAACGTTAAATAGGCCTTTTGTAACCTAGCTTTTTGCTCATTTTTTCCCACACCTGGAATTTAATTCAAACAAACCATACAAATTTCAAAAAAATAAAAATTAACCTTTGTCTATAAATTTTAAAACTTTTACCAAAAAAAAAGGCACTAATAAGAAGATCTTAGTAAGGAAAACAAATGACAAACGTATTGCATGGTAAACTTGATTTTTCTTTTGAACAATAACTCTTTTATCTTCTACCAAATTGTTCTTAAGTTTCCAACTATTCGCTTTGAAATAAAATATATTTGTAAAATTAAGAGAAGTAGGCAATGGCAAGGAATTTATTTTTCCTCGATTTATCAATTGTTTGTTTTGAAAAAAAAAATGCAAATCGATGTTGATTAGTTTTTGTTTCTCTTTGAAAATCACTTCAAAATCATATCCTTTTCTTTCCATATTTGTGGCTAGATAAAATATTTATATTTAAAATAAAAGCTTAAACTCCACCCCCAAAACTTTTCCCTCATTCCCAACGAATGATAAACGGGCATTCTGTTTTAAAACCACTTTCTTATCATTCGAATTTTCCGCATATTTTATTTATTCACATATAAGTTAGGTTTATATTCAAGGGAAATTATTAATCACACGTTGGTTGAATGAATTAAAAATTCACATAGTCTCAAAATAAAAATCTCCCTTTCTATTTTCTCACCTTCAATATCACATATTTTTGAGGTGCACAGCGGGATATTTTCAAATATATATATAAAGTTTTTTTTTTTTTTGAGGGATATGTAAAAATATACACATATACATAATAATTAATATCGCTTAAAGCTCATGTCTATCTAATATGGTTGCGGTATGGTACGCATGCGTAGCATGCCCGCAGGTACTTCCTGCTGCGCGCACCACACTTCCGCTTGTCACACGCCCCCAACGTCATTTGTTTCGTTTTGAATAATGCTAATTGTTGAAATATTCAAATTTTATATTATCCACTCACTTGATAGCCCGAGACTTGAGTTTCTCCTCGTTGTTTTGTTTTTTTTTTTTCGTTTTATTGTTAATTTATCGTTTTATGTGAACGCTTTATGATTCGTTGTGATCATTATCAACATATACACACAGTACAACAAACAAAAAAAGAAACATAAGAAAAACGTCTCGTTATACATTTATTTTTCATATAATAATAATCAAAAAAATTAGTGCTAAAATGCAATGCCTACTTGATTTGTACGTTTAATTAAATTTGACCAGAGGCTCTTCAGGCAAGAGCAGATGTGGGCTTTTTTTCTTCTTCGTCTTTTGTCAATGAGAAGCCGCACCACCCGCGCTTCTTAACACCTGTCGATAGCGCCCCATGCCGTTTGCGCAACGAATTAAGTATTTTTTTTACGAGAAATAAGATAAAAATTAAGTGACACTCGTCGTCTGATATATCTGTGAAACTTTCCCAAGTGACTAAACCACAAAAAAATTATACTTTTTCTTTCATCTTTTCGATATACTTTCGATTATTGAACCATTAAATCGACAAAAAAATAGGTTTACACTGTTAAATGATCTGATTTCTTTAAAAATATTAAAAAAAACAATTGCCTATCTTTCATACAAAGCCTCCTTAGATTCAAATGATAGATCTACATATATCCCAACGTAAACTTTATCTAACCAATATAATTGAATTTTATTCTCTATAATTTATGTTTCTCGTATTATTCTTCTACTATATCTCTTACTCTTTTTTTTTTAAATTGCCTATCTCCGCAATCCATCAATTATTGTCAATTTTTTAGATTAAAAATTTGGTACCAACTTCAATGGCACAATTTAATTTTTTACCAAGCCGCATGCGGCTCTTTAAATTTTACGCTTTCAATTTGAGAATAACATTCAGAACTTCAATTACATTCTGAATTTCTAGAAGTATTTTAACCATTTTCGGCAAAAGGACATTAAAATTGAGAAATAAAAATGAGCTTTTTATACTTATTTGGAGGAACTTAAGCTTGAATAAATAACTTTTGAACTAGTGGGTCTTTCCAAAATTTGGACGATAGCTTTTTTGTAGGGAATTTAATTTCGTAAAACTAAAAATAAAAAAATATGGAAACTATAAAAATCGTAAGACTTAAGAACGTATTTTTCTATGTTATTCTTACAAAATATTTAAAAAAAATCGATGCACAATCTCCTAATATGAGTGCATAAGCTCTTTAGTTCTTAAATTAAACGTAGAAAATCCCAAAATTATGGTCTTCGATCGCAAAAACGCTCCACAAATGCCAAATACCAAATTGTAGACCATATTCCGACTATTAATTACTTTGGCAATGCCCAGGGTATGCATCTGGCCCTCATTGGGCCCCAATGGGGCCCAATGAGTCCATTAGGAAAATCCTTATTTGACTCCAATAAGGGCTCAAATGAGAAATCACAATGGGATTCCCAAGGTATACACTTATCCATCGTTGGGCCTCAATGAGGCCCAATAGCAAAATTCTTATTGGGTTTCAATAAGGGCCCAAACGGGAAATTTTAATGAATAAAAAGAACCATACATGTCTCGATTATGTATATGGACCCACAGTGAAGAAGAAAATTCTTTCAAGCATATTGCCTGAAAGGATAACAACAAAATAGTTTTAGGAAACGTAAAGGGGCAAAGGCCCAGAAAATAATCTTCAACCCGATGGAATTTCATTTCACGAATCCTTATATAAACGCCGAAATCATCAACGATTTTTAGTAATAAAATAGCTACCAAAGAAAAAAAATCTTTACGTCTACAGATATTCTGATATTTTTCCAATAGTTTAAAGATTATTATTATTACTCACTAATAGATAGACCGTTTTTTCAAGATAACAATTTTTTAAGTGAAAATTCGTATGATTTTTTTATTCTCCAGATAAAATTTTATCTGATAGATAAATGTCACTATCTAAATGTGAAAAAAGCTTTGGGTATTTGCTTAAAATAACTTTAACCACCGACTTTAAGGTTTTCTAAGATAGTGATTTGTGAAGAATTCAAAATTTGGTTTCATTAACTTTTCTTAAACATTTTATTTCAAATTTCTTTAGAAACTTACTTATTAAATTATATATTATCATATTAAATTATACTTCATAAATTGGGCCGCAATATATTCTATATAGTGTATACACAGTATAACTGTTCAAAGTCAGCGAAAAAATATTATTTTGATTATTTACTTTCTAATTTCCTTAGGGTCAGAAATATCACAAAAGATGGATTTAACAAGTAAAACTTGAATTAAACTAAAATGTGACGTCATATTTATTGTCTAATTTCATTTGTTAACTATTTTTCTTCAACAATCATTCCAATTTTTGGTTTGCAACTCTATTTAAACAAAATAGTATCCTACTTTTGGGTGAACATTTTTTCTTGGTAATGAAGTCATAAATGAGAATTTTTTTAACTAAAAGGGGCGATACTGCAGAAAGATTTCATTTCAGAGGCCAATTTTAAAAATCATTCTTAGTTTAAATTGATTTTTAAATTTCATTTTCTTGTGTAAAAACGGTTATATTGGTTAGGCATTTCCCCGGATATGTCCCCGGCACTAATCATGCGCTGAATTATTATTTATGCAGATGGCGTATTTGGTATTTCTGTGCATGTAAAACTGCTTCTGTTTGATCCGATGATGTTGATGATGGTGTGCAGGTGAATTTCGTCTTTTTATTTTTAATTTATTGTTTTGTATTTCTGTCGAATGTAGAGAGAAAGAAAAAAAAAACTCCCACACATTTATGCATTTTTTTTTTTATACTTTTTTCGAGCATTTGGCCGTTGATTTTTATGTAACTCGAATAAATATCGTAATTAATATGCACGATGTGTAATCAATTATAAAGGTAGAATATGCGCGCGTATAGAAAAAATTATCATAAATTAAAAATGAAATATATCTATATATGCGTTTGCGTATATATATCTCTTGTATAAATGAAGGGCAGGTGAAAATTTTGGACTTTTTTGGGAAAAAATTAAACGGTTTTACTTCGGGGTAATGTCAAGGGGCAAACTTAAAATTATGAGTCTAAAAGTATTAAGTTTTTGAACCCTAATTCTCTAAATGTTGCACAAATTTTAGGAGTTACTTTTCTCGAAAAATAATTTGAAATCAAAGAATTTTTATAGCAATAAAATCTTTACTGATACTTTGAAATAATAATGGATAAGGTAGTTGAACCTTATAAGCAAAGAATCGCACAAATCATCAAATAATAAATAAAAAAAAATATTACAAGTTAATTACCAATCAAAAAAGATTCCCCATCAAACGATCAAATGATTCATCTCATAAAAATTTATCTTTCAATCATTACCACCCTTTTTTTGCGAGGAAAAATATTTGCCAATTAAATCATAAAATCAAATATGCAACCAATTGATATCTTCAAATAACAATCATTTACGAAAAAATCTTTAAAATTTATCAAAAAAGAAAAAAAGAAAATAAATTTTTATTACAGGAAATATCCAACTAAAAGCCATAAATACATCATACAATAAATCTTCGTATATTGAATAGACCCCAAAAATTGTTATGAAGACAGAAAAGAAAAATCATTAGAAACACATAGAGACCTAAAAATTTTAATTTATTACCAATAAATTGTTCCAACACTTGCACAAAGCCGAATGATAGACGAAGACGAAAACAGCACCAAACATAAAACAACCCTTTTTTTTCACCAATAAACGTAACGATACAAATATATAGCTATACAAAACAATCACCCATAAAAACATTCGACTCGAATTTTCTATTTCTCAACATATTACTAGGGCATTATCTTTCGACAATTAATTGGAAACAATTTAATTTTCACTCAATTTAAAGTTGGTCCCAACCACCAAATGCCGAGACATTAGTGCCACATAATTAACTTTTCGATGGGACATAGTGCAAAGTTAAATTAAAAAAGGATTCAATTGCCTTTTTTTCTGACAACAAGCTTACGAATCGGGTGCAATTTTGTTGGCTTAGTTGATTTTCCTTTAAGACTTTAATTCCCTATAAGTCCGTTTTGAAACAAATGGAAAGCTCGGGAATTAAGCTTTTGCTGGCCCATAGTACAGTACGGGGGGAAAAAATGTATATCCAGTTTCAATCGCTAGTTTTGTCTTTATAATTGTACTATGTGTAAAAAAATTCAAAGATTTTTGCACTTGGGGTAAAATTTTGCAAGTATAAGGAATAGATGATAAAATTTAGATCTCAGATTTAATTTTTTTAAATAAGAAAACAATTCAGGTGGTTTAAGATCGGTTTTTTTATTTAATATTTTCATTATTCAATTAGCCACGTTTCGTTACGTATCGTAACTTCATCAGACTTCTTGATTCACAAAAATAAAATATTTTCAATTTCAATTCAATAAGAATTGTCTTCTTAATTAAAAAAAAGAAAAAGTATAAGGAATGATTCAAAATTATAGAAATTAAGGGAGGGGTTAAGGTTTTTACTTTTGAAAAATCGATATTTTATTTTTTCTCTTATCTTATTGTTTAACATTTCAAGAATATGTCCTTAAAATTTTAGGTCGATAGAAGCAATATTCTTAAAGTTATTGTCTTATTAATCTCCTGGCCTTTAACGCTCCAACTCTAACAGTTGCCGGCGGTCGGGGGGGGGGGGGGGGGGTAGTAGTTCATAAACTTTAGACGCGTTTTTCTCAAAACTACTTTTTCCAAGTCAGTGTTCACTGTCCTTTCAAAACTACTTGACCGATTCATTTCAAACTTTATACACATTTTTGACATATAAAATACCGCCCCCAAACATTTAGTAAAATTTTTTTTTTTACATTAAGGGGGTTTTCCACCCCCAAAAAGGCGGAATTTTAATTGGAAAATAACAGTTTACACTTTAAATGGCCGCCAAAAATTTTTAAATGAAAAAAAATTTATCAGAGAACGTAGGGGGGAAGATTTGATCATAATTTGACAAATTTTTCTTGGTTTTTTTATTTTCAAATAATTTCTAGCCGAGTTATGGTGAACACCGCAAATTGTTTTTTTCTCAAGACGTTCTGGGGGAAGCTCTGTTACCGGCTTATGCTTCAATATTTCAGCATGAAAAAATTACCCTATATTGTCGAAAGTATGTTCAATAATGTACAAAAGGTCCGAATAAAATTATTCAATCCATATTTAAGAAAAAAAATCGCAAAAAAAAAGTTTTTTTTTTACCTTGAAACCCTAACCCCCCCTTAATATAAAATACAATTTTTTTCAATCATTTTATGGCATTAATCATTCTTCTGCAGTGACCGAATTTCATGAGAAAAAAAAATTTTTGCATAATATTTTCGAAATGCTTTTAGAAATGCCATCATCTTATAATTATTTTTCCCTAAAAGTGCTACCTAATAGATAATAAAATTCAAATCTCAGCTTTTATTAAATAAGAAGACAATTAAAGTTGTTTAAGATCGGTTTTTTTTTTAATATTTTTTAATATTCAAATTAGTTACGTTTCGTTACGTATCGTAACTTTTTTATTGAGTTTATATTGAAAATATTATTTTTTTTGTGATTTAAGAAGCCTGATGAAGTTATGATACGTAACGAAACGTAGTACGTATATTAAATTAAAAAAAAAACCGATCTTAAAGAACCTGAATTGTCTTCTTATTAAGTGCTACTTAAGTCGAGGCACTAAAGCATCTAAGGGGCAAATTTGAAGAATAGGATGAGTACTTCAACAATTCGAAAGCAGCAACTTCGATTTTGAAAATTAATGCATTGTCTACGTAAAACCGGACTCAAACTCAATATTTCCTGCACCATGCTTCCTTAAAAGCTGTTGGCAACCCCATGATTTAGTGTTCGTAACAAAACTTTGTAATAGTAGCTTCGTTTTCCAAAAAAATGTATTCCTACAACTATGAATGTTGACTATATGTTCGACTTAATGAATCCAGAGTTTGTTCTTGGATATAAATCATTCACTTCAACTTCGTTGTTTTAAAGATTTGCCTTTGAAATATCAATTTATTTATACTTTGATCTCCAACAATTCGAAACCCAAAACTTCGATTTTGGAAGCAAATGTTTTGCATAGGTAAAACCTGGTTCAAATTCAATGTTTCCCTCACCATGCTTCCTTAAAAATATTACCAATCCATTGATTTGGTGTTCCCAGCAAAGCCCTGTTAAAGTGGCTTCTTTTTCCATGAAAATCTATTCCAACGAGTATGAAGTTTAACGTTAAATTTTGTTCACGTCAACTTCGTTGTTTTAAATATTTACTTGGGAAATTTCAGCTTCTTTCTACTTTTATTCGGTAGTATACAATATAGGGCACCCAATTGTTCTTTAGGATACTCCAAAAGATATAAAAGATTTTTGTGGCCTCAAAAAAAAAATCTTTTTTTATATTTCCCATATAACTCCAATTATCCTGAAAAAGAACACCAAACTGGCACTCCTCATTTTCCTGCCCCATTTTTCTGTCCCACTTTCCTGATTCAACGAAAACTATCACCTGTACATCTTATTTTATCCTTAAACTTAATCCAGCCTAATCCAAAAATTTCAACGCATATAATAACAAAAAGCTCATCCGAATTCAAAGTTTAAAAAGCTCAACAATTTTTTCTAATCAATCAATCAGTCAATTTTAAAATTGTCAATCATTTTGCGTTAATTAAATAGAAATGGTTTAATGATAGATATGTGGAGTGTATTTGGACACTAATACTGCACCACCGTCATCCCCCTCCCCCAGAGATGGGAAATGAAGTAAAATTTGATGTGCCCAAATGAAAAATTAATCATATCATTGTCTCTCTTTGTATTTTGTCCGCAAATTGTTAATTTAACACGAAATCAAATTTTCATTCAATCCACCCCCTCGTCCTTTCACCAAACGTTTTCAATTCCTCTTCAGTGTTTGGCTAAATATTGATTTTATCTCCAAATATGGGAAACAAAAAAAAAACGGTAATAATATAACATTTCATGTTTGTAAGATTATGTTTGGATATAAATCAAGCGATTGTGTGTTTTGAAGGATGAGATATATATAGTCGTCTTTTTCTCTTTTATTCAAGTTTGAATTTGTTTGGCGGAGCTTTGAGCTTTTTGTTCTCTCTATATGTACATCGTCTTCATATATCTTTCGATGGTTGTTTTTTTTTTCTTGTTCCATTTCGATAATAATATCCATAAAGTACGAATGTAATAATAATAATTTGAAGCCACCACCGGTTTTCCTCATTTTCCTAGAGGCTCGTAGAGGTTGGCGTCTGAAAATTATTCGATATTTTCGATGAAACGAAAACAGTCGGTCGCGGTGGCGAGGGGATGAAAATTGTTTCATTCCATTCCCTTAATTATATTATTATCAATTTATCTATCTGTGTAGTATATAAAATAATATAATACGTATATGTTATATGTTCACCCACCCCCATCCACCCCCCCTCATCCTCCAATCATCCCTTTTTCCACTCGCAGCCCCATATGTTCGGTGCTTTCGATTTGCGAGCAAAGAAATCTTTTTGATCGGAGTAAATGTTATCGATGGTGGTGAAGGATGGGGGTTTTTAGAGTGAGACGTACATATCGAAGAACATAAACGAAAATTTATGGTTATGATATTAGTTTTTCGACATTTGACAGCCCTTCTTTCTTATATAACTCTATATGTGGATTGTATGTTATGTTTGTCGGTGATTCCATGAATCTATGATATGTATATTTGATATTAAATCGAATCCCTTTCCTTACGTTTCGATTCGACTAATTCATCCCCTAACAATAAAATTACTGGATTTTAGTTAAATTATTTCTTATGTAGTGGAACCTGAATGCATAGGGCGTTAATCTAAGGGTTAAATATTACTGTTATGTGGGTTAAATCATACATTACCAGAAAAAATGGGTTAGTTGTAACACTAATCAGAAAAATTGCTGCTTTCGATTTTTTGACAAGCGTATTCGTTAAATTTCTACACGGGGAAGGAAAACCAGTTTAGTGAAAGTTTTTTTTGTTCGAAAAGAATTTCTCTCAAAAAAAAAGCTTATTTGTATAACAATTTGTTACTTAATAAAATGGGATTTACAATTTTTTTTCTTACAAATTTCCGTTGCCAAAATGAAATCCTATTTATTTTGCTTTAAGTAATTCAATGATTGCGATTGCTTTTAATCGATTCTAATTGAATTTAGCCGCGGGATGTTTAGCACTGTCGCGTCATTTTAAATAATATTATTGTTAGCAAAGACATTTTTAGAAAATCGAACGAACCAAAATAAAATTATGTGGGCCCACACCTGTATCTAGTAATATTTTGTCAATTAGAACAGACCAAAAGTTGCAAAAAACTATCACGAAACAGCACGAAAAATTCCTCGAAAAAAATATCAACTCCTTTTCACACCATAAATTCGAATCAATAGCCGAAAATATTTCGTCTCAATAGTCCCCGAACCTTGACATTTTTGGAGCACAGCGAGTGGTTAAGTTTCGCTATTGAAAGCCCCAAAAAAAAAATATGAAAAATTTGTCAAAACGTTCCAATAAAAGGGTTGCACAATAAACGACAAATTCAAGAAACATATTTATTGGCTCTCGGTTTGAATTCGACCCTTTTTGTCCCAGTAAATGGCTTTACGAGACACGACAATGAAAGGGATGAAAAAAATTTACAACCCCCTATTTGATTTTTTTGTTCCACCGTTAAGCACTTACCAACAGGCCAAGCCTGTTCGAAATTTTTGCATTAATATCAAATATTCCCACCCTGAACATTCACATTTCCAATTTAACGATTCAATTTACCGAACCTCTTTCTCACCTTCATAATACCGCACTAATAATTTGGTCGGTGGTGGCTTTTTTAGTGCCAAAACCACACCCCGAAAACGTGAATTAAATAATCATCATCCGTCTCCCATATATATATATATATATATATATATATCTCTTTATTGCCTCGTTTCTAGCCCGATTTAACCTTAGCATTTTATATCGAGTTTATTAAACTATTTCTTCGTCCTCCAAACCCCCTCCCGCCCAGTGAGCTTTATGGAAAAGCTCGAGCTATCATCATCATCCATCTCTCGTCTGCTCGTCTGTCCATATATGGGCAACGAATCTTACCGCGAGGGTGGAACCGCGGGGATGAAAATTTCCGGCAGATATGGATGTTTGTGAATGTATATACATAGATATCCTCTTTTATATGGGCCACGTTCCAGCGAAAATAAAACGACAACGAATGACGAAGAGTGGCCATAATTCAACGTTAAAATGAAAAGCGACGGAGCTTTCATTCCCTAGGATCAACTCGGCGATGAAGAAGAGATAATGCTTTCAATTTTATTACCAAAAAAAAATATATATAGCCACTATACCAACACACCTTCAGTCCTCATTTTATCTTCTTCGTCATTATTATAAACCAGCAAATACCTGAGACTTTGTCTGAATTTTGAAACTCTGAATAATTAAAGCTACGATAACGATTCATAATTGCCAATAAAAGTATAACAGAAGAAAATATTTATAACAATTCAATCTTGCCAATATTTGGATAGCTTGTTAATCCCTCTAGTGGAGAGCTTTGAGATTAAAAATCACGTACAATTGAAAATAATCTCTGGCTAAAATCCACAATTTCGCGATTTACTTTCAAATCCACTAACAAAGTAATTTCCTTCATTTCCATCATAAATTTTCGCACAACTTAGACTAAAATGTTTAATAGTTGTTGCATCATTTAATTACTGAATACGTAATGTTGGCGTTTCGTTTGCCAATGCTGTAACATTGCTTCAACATTGTATATCGAAATTGGTAACTAAAAAAATTAAATTAATCAACACCAAAAGTACTCCAAAAACCACTTAATACATTCAATAATATCCATGTTGTTTAAGTCCTTGTCTTTTTAAATATAATAATTAAATTGTGGGCAATAAGGATGAAGCTTTTTGTGGAATATTATTTATTTTATCGCCAACGTTTCGTCAGTCATTCCTGACTTCTTTAGGGCTCTATAATTAAAAAATAGCAACACATTATTGTCAAAATTATAAATAAATAAATTACAATTCATAAGTTTTAGTCGACATAAATTTTAGTTAATTAATGTGAAATCTAACCAAAAAATAATTGAATTTCAATAACATTATTTAAATACTAACCAAAATTAAAAATTACTCCACAAATGTCATAAAAAAAAATAATAAGTTGAGCCATGTGTGTTTGTATTTTTTCAATAATGTTTTTTAAATAATTTTTTATTAATCAATACCAAATTGTATTCTTGGTTTGTTGTTCTACTAGTTGGGTCATTTTACAGCTTATTTTTATGACATTTGTGGAGTAATTTTTAAATTTTGAGCCCTGAAGAAGTCAGGAATGACTGACGAAACGTTGGCGATAAAATAAATAATATTCCACAAGAAGCTTCGTCCTTATTGCTCACAATTTAATTATTACATTCAATAATGTTTTCCGAAAAAAAGTTCACAAAGGAATATATTTTCTTGGGAAGAATTAGGAAGGGAAAGTTAGAAAATTGGGACTTTACATCATCTCATTACTTGGAGATGCACTAGTGGAAAAAAATTATACTAATGATGCCACAAAACTTTGGTTGATTTTAATTATTTCTTTTTACATTTTTTATAGATCTATTTTTGGTATAAAATTAGCCGGTTTTTAGAAAATGCAGTTTCTAATAAAAGTTTAGATCACAAAAGAATATATATTCTTGGGAAAAATTGAGAAAGGAAAGTAAAGGAAATTGGAACTTAGTACTTACTCCAAAAACCACTTAATATATTTCGAAAAAAAAATCACAAGAAAATATATGTTCTTGGGCAAAATTGGGATGGGAAAGTAAAGGGAATTGGGATTTTTCATCATCTCATTACTTGAAGATGCACTAGTGGAAAAAAATGATACTTATAATGCCACAAAACTTTGGGTTAATTTTATTTATTTTTTTACATTTTTTATAGATCTTTTTTTGATCTAAAATTAGCCTGTTTTTAAAAAATGCTGTTTCCCATAAAATTTTAGTTACTCATTTATTCCAAAAAAAAAAATAAATGAACCGTTTATTTTGAAAGTGAGTTAAGTCCATTTCAAGAACAATCCCTATAGTGTTATCGTTTCTAATCATAGGAACATAAGATACTAAGGAGGAGGGAATAATTGAAGTTTTTGTTAACTACTAAAATGAAATCAGTAATTTGTCAAAACTTAGCAGTTAAATAATTAACAAACTTTGTTCTAGTTACAAGAAGAAGAGACTTACGCCACTTTCAAAATAAACGAGTCAAATAATAAAGGAAACCAAAATGCAGTTTTCTGCATTTCAACTAGTCAATTGTATTTTCCATCATTGCATTATCAATGTAATTTCATTTTGTGAAAACTCAAGAAAATTAGATGTCTTAATTTTGGAATATAAAGTAGGATCCAACTTATGGAGATTTTTGAATTGATTGTTTAACTTTCATTGAAAAAAAAATCCGAAACAACATTGAAGTTTTGCATAGAAGTTTTGCAGACCATTGACAAACCAAACATAATCGTTGCATATTCACTAATTAAATAATGCAAAAACTATTAAATAATTTGATCATTTTTTATTATTCATCAGACTTTTTGTACCTAGAGCTGCATTAAAAATGCAGTCAAAAAATACTAACTTTGAAGTAATTTTGTTGAATCGTGGATACCATTAGCAATGTTATAGTAAATTGCAGACATTAGTTTAAGTATTAGAAATATACATGATAAAATTTAGATCTCAGCTTTTAATGTAACATATATATTAGGGTGATTTTTTTTGACTTTTTTTAATGGTCCCATCGTGAAATTTTGTTGGAAATACCAAAAAAAAAACTCCCTGAAAGTTTGAGCCCTTAATATTAATTTTAAGTCCTCGACCAAGACGTGTAAAGATTTCCCATTGAAAATACACGGAAACTCTGATTTTTTATTTTTAAATTTCTATAGATATCAGGGGCATTTCATGGGATCGCTTTTACCGAAGATGGTTTTTTCTCAGAATTAAACGCTCTACAAAAATGCCCATTGCGACAAAGTCGTAACTCACACCGGTGAGGTAGTACGGGCCACTGATCCTGATTTTTCCATAAAATTCGCGTTTTTTTTGCATTTATCTCGTAAATAACAAGAGCTACAGAAAAATTATAAATGAAAAACTTGTTGAGAATTTGATTTCCTACAAAAAAGTTCCTGTAGACCAAATCGCGAAGATCAATATTCAACGAGATATTAAGCCTTGAATTTTATGGAAAAATCAGGTGCAGTGGCCCGTCATATCTATTATGCAATTTTGAAAGATTTGGGAACTTAGAACATTTTCCAGGCAAAAGTT
This sequence comes from Sisyra terminalis, assembly GCA_958496175.1. Taxonomy (NCBI): domain Eukaryota; kingdom Metazoa; phylum Arthropoda; class Insecta; order Neuroptera; family Sisyridae; genus Sisyra; species Sisyra terminalis. The sequence goes on along the minus strand of OY292278.1, from coordinate 47,330,420 downwards.
TTGCAACAAACGCAGATATTAGACTTTTAGTTTTGATTTTTAATGTGTCACCTTGTAGTTTCAAAGAAATCTTGTTAAATCTGATAAATAAATGTTCAGGGACTCCTGGGGGTCCGTAGGAACCACTTTGGGAATCATTGAGCTAGATGGAAAATTGGATGAAATTAATTGCTTTTTAATAAATTTTTTTGTCGACTCTTAAAGCTAATGAATGTACCCACAGATGTCTCGATCATTTACAACGAAAGCTCGATGGATTTTTTTCCACTTTGTCACTGGAAGCGTTATTTAAGGGATGATAATGACGATTTAATATTATATGATGTGAAGACAGGGTTTGGTTACCATTTTTTTTTCTTTTTTTTTTTTTTTGGTGGAGTGGCATGTGTGTGGTGTCGTCTATGATATTATTATGACTAATATAGAGCGTGTCTCGTCTATCTAGCTACGTCTTTAAAGACCCATATGTGCGCTATATAAACACATTACTTTAGGGGTTGGTGTAAATTATATTAGTTTTGACAGGCGGGTTCGCTTGGATCAAAGTTCGCGCCGTGCCATTGACGGGGGTGTCACGACCCCTTCACATCCAATATGACCTGCAGCACTGCTCGACAACAACAGGAACACACGACAAACTTTATAAAAATAACAAAAACCATAGTTGTCGAGATAAACTAATGAAAATTCGTGCACGAGCCCCCACATCCGTAAATATTAAGGGACTAAGCCGAGGTTGGAAAAAAAATCCTTCGAAAATCTCTTCAACACTTTGCACCAGCAGCTCTAGTGGCCGTGGATGTGATACAAGAGAAAGAAATTAGTGTTTGGGAACGAAATGTTAATGGATTCGGACAGATGTCAGACGTGTCGAGCTACTACTTGACTTCTTTTTTTTTTTTTTGTTTTTCACCAAGTTTAAATTCCAAATTGCTTTCTTTCGTTTTAATTTTCTCCCATCGTTCGTTGAAATTATAAATTTTTGAACGCTCATTTAATTTGTTTTGATCGGTGCTCGTTTCGGTCGTTTTTTTCACGTCAACTTTATAACTGGTTTGGTTCCCAACCTTTGCACAGAAAAAAAATTAATAAATTCTCGTATTAAACTGTCACTCACTTAATTTTCGACTGACAAAGTTGCATCGCCAATTTAAAACAGTCGAAAAGCTCATTTTTTATTTAGGAAAAGCTCACAGAGCTGTCTTAGTTATTGGCAATTGTGAAAGGCGAACTGCATGGTAAAGGAAAATGGACGTAAACTTGTTGGTATCAAATTTTGGTAAATGAGAACCATTCTGAAATTATTGGCACTAATTTTTGTTAATTAATCGAGAGGGAAAAATCAAATTTCTATGATTTTGGATTCAAAATCTTATTTCGTTTCAATAAAGCAAAAATGTATACCCTTTTTGACCAATTACGATCCTACAGTTACGCCAAAAAATCTCTTAAAATTTTGCAAGTTTCTAATTGGAAAACCTGTAGAAAGGACTAAAGAAATAAAACTTTACATATTTCTGTTCCGAAAAATTTGATTTTTTATTGAGAAAATATACTTTTGTCTAACGAATTGATTTATTAAAAAGCTGGCAAAGCTGAAAAAATTTTCTGGTTATCGATTAATTAACTCTAATTTCTGAAAATTTACTTTCATAAAAGCTTATATTACCGTTTTGGTTCTTATGTTTGCCCTTTTAAAAGTCAAAGTTAAGAAATTTTCATTAAATTTTTTTATATTAAGTTATTGGATTTTTCTATTATCATTAGTGTACCAAAACGATTTATGGTGAATGATCCAAAGGATTTCTTTTTTAAAAGAAATAATATAATTATAAAATAGAAACCCAATATTTTTTATGAAACAATAATATAAATAAAACAATAATGTACTGAAAATAATAGTTCAATGCTTCAATAAAAGTAAATAAAAGCTCCCTACTTTGATTATCGTTCCGACCACCGACTATTAACTATTTCAATAAACAATGGTTAATTTTTGTAAGCTTTTTGCTATCAGTTGATTTCCCAAAAAACTTATAAACTAATGATAATTTTTTCCGTTGCCTCCCTTTTTGTTTTCACTTTTCTTTCCTTGTCGCACCGAAGACCCAAACCTTAGTAAGTGACCCATAAATTGGCAATTCTTTTAAAGGTATAATGTTGTTTGGATTGATATATTGTTATTCTTAGTCTTCTTGATTCTTAAACAATTTGGAAAAAAATTCAAGAAAAGCCAATTTTTCATTAGTTTTCTATTCATTTGTTTTTTTTAATAGAATTTTATCAGTAACCATCAATTTTATGAGCCACAGACTCCTTAGATTCTTAGATTCATCAACTAGTTGAGGTAATTAAATTTTACTTTTAAGAAATTAAGAAATTTTTCTTTTGGTTTTTGATTTGTTTCAATATTATCTACACAATAAAGTTCTAGGATTCCTCTTTAAAAATCAATTGTTTATTGAAACTTTTGATCATAGACTTCTGAATTTCGATTTTTTTTAAAGTTGTTTAGATATCATCAATTGTTTTGTCCAACTTTTGACCTCTTTTTATTAGATTATCCATTGGAAATCGGAAATATCGAGACTAGGAATTTTCCGGTGGAAAATTATTGCAGTCCCTTGCAATCGTCATAGGTTACTTGATCCTACACATTCTTGCATTCCCTATCATAAAATGTATGCCTTCCAATAAAGACCAATAGCTATGGCATGGGAGGCAAATGAAGAACCAAACAATTTTTTCAGAGGTTTGAAAACAAGTGAGCATCTAAATAAAATGTTATTTGTATGTTCACGTTTGTTTCTGAATAAAAACCAATTGTTGATTGAAATTTTTGATCATAGACTTCTGAATTTCGTTTTTTTTTTACATTTTTTATTGTTTAGATATCGTCAATTGTTTTGTCCAACTTTAGGTCTCTTATTGTTAGATTTTCCATTGAAAATTGGAAAAATCGAGACTGGGAATTTCCCGGTGGAAAATAATTGCAGTCGCCTGCAATCGTCATAGTCTTCTTGATCCTACACATTCTTGCATTCCCTATCATAAAATGTATGCCTTCTAATAAAGACCAATAGCTATGGCATGGGAGGCAAATGAAGAACCAAACAATTTTTTCAGAGGTTCGAAAACAAGTGAGCATCTAAATAAAATGTTATTTGTTTGTTTACGTTTGTTTTTGAATTCGATAAAAGAGGTGGAATAAATGGCGACATCAATACACAAACTCTTGTCCATTTCACTCCAACTAGCCATTATCTTAGTAGTAGGATGAATTTTTCACAGAAAAATCTGTGTTTTCCAACTAAATTTCGAAATAAAAATCAAATTCTTAATACTTTTAACAAGTTTGTATAACAAGTTGTAATAAAAGAACAGCCTAGATTTCAATGAAATTTTATGTATTAGCCATAACTTATGGTTCCGCCTATAATAGGGTAAGTCATTAGGAAAAATAAGAGGAAATTATCTTAAAATTTTATCAAATTATGAACAACCAATACCTGAAAATCTCACCCCCTTAAAAAAACCACTGTAATTTCCTGTTTTGTAATGAAACATTCTAAACATGGTTCGATGCAAATCTCTCACATTCACTTAAAACTAATGTGCGACAAATTATTTCACGATTTTGTTATTCATTTTATGGGAATAAAAAAAAGCCAAAGTAAAAAATCCATTATTTCATCCGGCCTGGCCGGTTCTAACTAAGCTAAGTGGGATTTGAAGCAAGTGGCGCAACGAAAAGAAAAAATTAAATATTAAATGATTTCAAGCATGAAATTCTAAAACGATTAATTTTTATTAAAACCTTTTCCGGTGAAGCGTTTTTTTCCTTTTTTTTGTTATTTCTCTTCTTGATTCAATAAATCAAGAATTCGAAAAAGGCCAAAATTCCATTTGATATTGGAACTGATCGAAGTGGGCGATGATGCGTGCGTGCTAAAACACTCTTCGATCAGATTTTGAAATTCAATATTCTCCACATATGTGAGTTTATACGTAGAATATTATCGGATGGATGTGGATGTTATGTTGTGATGTGTGCCACTTGAACGAAATGCATCTCTTCTTTTCCATTTTGATATGTGATAGATATATTGATTTCGTGCATAAAAGCCACTCGAACGATGCATTTGAATGCAATCCATCCAAATCGACATATTTCAATACACTTGAAAGACTCGCTCTGTCTCTGTTCGTGCCGCGTCCCTCTCACTCGATTTGTCAGAGGAAATTGTAAATTATTCAACATTAAATTCACATCAAAGCCAAATATTTAGGAAAAAATTAATGTTGGCCACGCGTCACGAGCGAAACAACATCATTACACACGGAAATAACGACCATGGCGACCCCACAACCCCTAAAATCGTTCCACACAACATCCCACTCATTTTTCTCGTTTTCAGCCTATTCACCCGAAAATTCCCCATTTCACAATGATCATAAAAATTTCGAAAAGTTCGAAACAGTTGTAAATAATATTTATGCGTGTGCGTCATTATATCCAGGGATGAAAAGGGGTTGGTGGCTCAAATTGTGGGGCTTTGTTTTCGTAATGTCCGAAAAGCAGCCGGCAATTGAGACGAGAAACGAGCGAGAAAGAAAGCCCAGGGAATTTAGCCGGACCACTTCTGTTTGTAACATATTATACTACACCCCCGATCCGATTCTCTTCTGTTTCGGCCACCCTTTACCGCTTTAGTCACGGACTATAAACGGCCCTTGCCTGACGCTCTAAACTCTCCAAACTTGACCATTGTCCGAAAATCCCCAAAATTTCAAACTATTATCGAGAGAAAAATATACATTCCATTCAACTCCCCCCATTTGAAAATTATTTGCAATTATTTTTGATGTGCTCGTGACATTTATTATATCCATATAACAATAATAAATACATTCAAGTGGGATAAAGATGGACGCGTGTTTTATTATCTGACCAAATGGACATTAACGATTTTCACACGTATATAGCATATCAAATAAAATGAACACCACACACACCAAATCCACCCTCTCGCAGCCCACCCCTGATTGATCAACAGATTGTGTTATTATTGCAAAAATTTTAATTACTCGTTTCGAACAGATGTCGCTTCGATTTGTGTTCGAGATTTTTCAAACAATATCATTAAATAAATCATTTAGTTCGATTCTCAAAAATGAACATTTTTGACTTACCGTTTAATTGGCGTCGGGCATTAATGTCCATGTCCAGCTGGGAACTCCACAAAAGTCACTCCAACAATTCAACACATTCACCACTTCTGAAAATCAATTAAAAGACTTTGTAATTTCACAATAAATCCACCAAAAAATATATACATTTAACATAGTACAAAGAATAAATTTAGCAGAACGGTCTTAATTCTAGGCATATATGGTACAAGTTCTTAATTGATGTTCATTTGTTTTAAAGCTCTAAACAACTTGCATTTGTTAAAACGTCCAATTGTTTTTTTTTTTTATTTTTGCCTTAAATCTATCAAACACACCTTCATACTACCTTTAGAAAATTCTCACCAAAGCTGAGCTTTTAATTTGAATGGGAAGATCCTCCGCATTATAGTTTTATATAATTTATTCAGTGCAACAGGAAAAATTCATATCTTACTTATTTCTTTATCGTTTTGCAAAACTTTATTTAAATATAATTTTGTAGGAAACTAAATGCTCTACAAAAAAGATCTCAAATATTTTTACCGTCAATCTCACCAATTGGTGAAGATATTGACGATTGAAGTTTGATTGTTTCATGAAAAATTTGTTTTTTACTTATGAATTTTTTAAAAGACTTTGAAATTTCACAATAAATCCACCAAAAAAATATACATTTAACATAGTACAAAGAATAAATTTAGCAGAACGGTCTTAATTCTGGGCCATATATGGTACAAGTTCTTGATTGATGTTCATTTGTTTTAAAGCTCTAAACAACTTGCATTTGTTACAACGTTTATTTTCTTCAAAATACCGATTTTATTGAGATTGTTTTTTTTTTTAAATTTTTGCCTCAAATCTATCAAACACACTTTAAGACTATCTTTAGAAAATTCTCACCAAAGTTGAGCTTTTAATTTGAATGGGAAGATCCTCCGCATTACTGTTTTATATATTTTACTCAGTCCAACAGAAAAAAATCATATCTTACTTATTACTTTATCGTTTTACAAAACTTTATCTATATATAATTTTGTAGGATATTAAACGCTCTACAAAAAAGATCTCAAAAATTTTTACCGTCAATCTCACCAATTGGAAGATATTGACGATTGAGGTTTGATTGTTTCATGAAAAATTTGTTTTTTACTTATGAATTTTTTAATTTGGGACCAAAATGAATCATGCAATGTGCAATACCTAATTTTGTAGAACATTTAATACTCTATAAAAAAATCCATAAGCTAAATTGATAGAATTAAGGGTTTAAGAAATATTCGTCAACAAAAGTTTAATGATTACCAATCTTGGCAATATTTAATGAGTAGGCAACTAGAAATTACTTTGGGAATGCCCATCGGGCCTTCATTGGACTCCAATGGGGCATGCTCAATTGAGAAACCTCTAGTGGGGCTCAATAAGGGTCTTGATGGAGCATTCCCAATTGGAAAATCTCTATTGGGGTCGAATAAGGGAAAAATTAAAATATATTTTAAATTTTTCCCCATTCATGCCTAAAGTGAGAAAGCCCAACATTGAAATTAAAAGTTACTGTAAATCTTTCCCCATTGGACCCTTTTGTGGATCCACAGTAGAAAGGCCCAACGTTGAAATATATAATATACATATAATAATAACTCAGCTTTTGTGAAACTAATTCTGTATAGAGATAGCCAATTATGTTCTATAGACTTTATAAAAATGTTCTATACATTTTGTATTCAGTAATAGTCTTGGAAACTAAATAAAGACTACTAAAATGTCACTAAATTTAACTTTTAACCCTTATATCTCTGGGATTGTTTTATTGGGAATGACCAATTGGGACTCTAGAGGAATTTTCCAATCGGGACCCAAGAAGGATTTCCCAATTGGAGCCCAAGAGAGGTTGTACGATTAAGGCTTAAGAAAAAGTTGCGTTACATGCCAAGCTGGGACCCAATTGAGGAACCATTTGGCTCATTCGAAAATTTCTAGTCGGATAATTCGAAAAATTTTAATTTAATTCATGAGTTATGAAAAAAAATCCGATTTTTTAAATTTCGACCAACAGAACTAAATTATATACTAAATACCAAATTTTCCTTTTCCAATGTCTACAGCCAAACATACGTCTGGAAATAAAGCTTTTAGAGGTGTCTACGAACCAATTTTTCGATGTAACTAGGTATAATAACAAAAAATCATATTTTAACCCACCCTTAGCTACAGAAGAGATAAAAATGCAACCCCCAATTTTTGTCACGAAAATATTTACTCAAAAGCCACGAAATCATCATCCAAATAAACCGGAAACCCTCAAAAAACCATTCATCCCTCCATCCCTCTTAGTCTATCCAAAGAAAAATAAAACTCAATCCCACTCTGATCACATCATACACGATAATCATTCTTTATTTTCTATTTACAAATATTCTATAAATATTTACAATTTACATCCGTATCCCTTGTCTGAATGATGATGATGATACGATCGTTAACGAAGAATTAATATCGAAATTTTATTAGCCCCCCAATATGAACGCAAACCACTTTTATTGGGACCCAAAATGCATTCGATCTCAAAAAAACAACAATAAAAAAAGCAACTAACTTCTTTTTTTTTCTACGAAACGGAAAACGGAAAAAAGACACGCTTTATTATAACCTATACTCGATGGTGTTTTATTTTTTTCGTCTCTCATTTGATTTTAATCTAAATAAATTTTTATTTGGTCAATAAAGTCATAACACAGAATAAAATGAGGCCTCTGTTAAATGTGTTGTTTAAATATTCAGTCTGGAATAAATATATATTTTTTTTAATAGATTTTCAAATTATGAAATTTTACCGCCCTTTTTCCTTTTGTTTATTGTATAGCATACCCAACATGTGTTTCAAATAATCATATTTGTTTATTTGAAACAATCAAATAGTCGTTGCTTTTTTTTTCTGTTACAACCTCAATTGTTTTCCACCCTCATTTTTTTTTATTATTCATATACGATATATATATAACTAATTTTTTTCTCCAACATTTTTATTGTTATTATATTACACATACCTGTGTGTAAATTTCTATAATTGGGAGGGCAATAAAAGACACATTATAATATTTATAAGTATACATAAATGACCGTGTCGTAAAAACCGAGGCACAAAAAGAGGTTAGAAATGATCTTTATCAAAATAATTTTATCATCTTGTATCAAGTGAATATATACGTGTACGTACCTATATGTGCAGGTATTAATTTATATAGAAAAATTATTATTTTATTAACAACATCAATAAAATTTTAATTTTTTTCAATCCTTTTTTCAATAGATGAACGCAAGTCTGTCGGTTAAATGACCGAAAAAATTGATAGAAAAGGACAAGACGAGCTTTTCATTTCTTTCTTTATTTTTAAAAGTTGTAAAACATTTATGAAGTTTGCTTTTCAAGAAAACTGTCTTTGAAGTTCAATAAATCAAAGCGCCAATCTTCATCCCCAATTTTCAGTTGTTTTTTTGTTTATATAGTGGCAACAATTTGTTCAATTGAACCTTATATAAATCATCCAATTATCTTCCCTAAATCCTGATCTATAATAAAACAATTGTTTGTATCGGGGAAAAATTCGATTTAATACTTAAAAAAAAACAAATATTGTTTCTCTATTAAGCTTAGTAATACATTATATTTGGTTCTTTTGGTGATCAGAGACTTGCGCAGTAGAAAAAGCTCTCACGCGAAAAATGCCCATAGGAAGCTGCGCACTAGCATAAGTGCTTATTCATATAAGTTTTTTACCCTCAATGATTTTATCGTCCGTTATTTAATTCTCGCCAAAATTTCCAACAAAAGTATTAAGCCTGAGGCTATAAGGTTGAGTCTTTTTAAACCTTCTCCTAATAAACCGTTAAAATGAGCCTATATTTACATATTTAAAACTCTTTTATAAAAAAGATGTTATTTTACTTTAAATTCATATGCTAAATCGATAGAATTAAGCGTTTAAGAGATATTCGTCAACAAAAGTTTAAAGATTACCAATCTTGGCAATATTTAATGAGTACCCAACTAGAAATTACTTTGGGAATGCCCATCGGGCCTTCATTGGACTCCAATGGTACATGTTTAATTGAGAAACCTCTAGTGGGGCTCAATAAGGGTCTTGATGGAGTATTCCCAATTGGAAAATCCCTATTGGGGTCGAATAAAGGAAATCTCCACTAGACCCTATGTGGGCCCACAGTGCGAAAGATCAACGTTAAAATTAAAATATATTTTAATTTTTTTACCATGTAGGTCCACAGTGGGAAAGTCCAACGTTGAAATTAAAAGTTACTGTAAATCTTTCCCCATTGGACCCCTTTGTGGACTCACAGTGAAAAGGCCCAACGTTGAAATATATGATATACATATAATAATAACTCAGTTTTTGTGAAACTAATTTAGTATATAGATAGCCAATTATGTTCTATAAACTTTATACAAATGTTCTTAACATTTTGTATTTCCTAATAGTCTTGGAAACTAAACAAAGACTACTTAAATGTCACTAAGATTACTCAAATTGCAATGTGTCATTTTTAATTTAACCCTTTTATCTTTGAGATTGCTTTATTGGGAATACCCAATTGGGACCCAAGATGAATTTTTCAATCGGGACCCAAGAAGGATTTCCCAATTGGAGCCCAAGAGAGGTTGTACGATTAAGGCCTAAAAAAAAGTTGCGTTACATCCCAAGCTGGGACCCAATTTGAGGAACCATTTGGCTCATTCAAAAATTTCTTGTCAGATAATTCGAAAAATTTCAATTTAATTTAATTTAAACTTTATACCAATGTTCTATACATTTTGTATTCACTAATAGTCTTGGAAACTAAATAAAAACTACTAAGAGGAATCAAAATAAGATATTTTTTTTCAAAATAAGAGTTTTTCGCTGACTTTGAACAGTTAAACTGTGTATACAATATATAGAATATATTACGGTCCAATTTATGTAGTATAATCTGATATAATAATATATAAAAGTCATACCATAAACATAAATTTGAACGGAAGTTCAAACAAAAATATTTGTGACGTGTTGTCCACGTATTTCGATTGCCAAGCATTCACTTTGTGTGAACCATTCACAAAGAAGTTATGGAGTGATCCTAACTACTTGATGACCACTGATGAAGATTGCTTGGCAATCGAAATACGTATCTGGGCAATACGTCACGAATATTTTTGTTTGAACTTCTGTTCAAATTTATGTTTATGGTATGATTTTTATATATTATTATATTAAATTATACTACATAAATTAGGCCGCAATATATCCTATATATTGTATACACAGTACTAAGAGGAAGTTACGGAAAAAAAAATGTTGTTTTATTTTATTTCAAAAATAACCCGCAAGGCATGTATTCCCAAATCATAAATTTCAGTTCAATACATTTGGATATTCCTGGGCTTAATCAAAAAAATTTCATTGAAAGATTTTTTTCCTTGGAAATTTTGATTTTTGCCTCTTAATTTCTCTGATATTTATCAATCTTTTCCCCTAAACTATGATTGCATTTAAGATCTGAAAGAAATTGCTTCAACTGAAAATTTTAACAGATCAAAAATTTCAGAAGAAAAATTATTCTTTATGAATTAATTTTGCATTAATCAACTTGTCTGTCAAAATGTTTTTTTTTCAATCATCAATTAAAGTACTTTAAATTATATAAAATTTATAGAAATCAGTTGGCTTACTAGTAAACAATCTTTAGAACCAAATTTGGTACAATTTCTTCAGAAAAAAAGGCATAAACCAAATTTCTATGGAATTTTTTCTAAACTTTCCCAAGGGTGGCCATGAGAACCAAACACAAAAAAAAAAGATGAATGTCAATAACTTAAGGGTCTCAAAGATTCGTGATAGTGTTTTTTTTTGCTGTTTGTTTCTAACCTTTTTGCTTTATGTGTTTTTAATAATAACGACACACGTTTGTTTCTTGGGGGGGCCTCATTGGACGGATCGTTATCTATTTTAAGTATATGTAAAATGTACATAATGCAATATTTATGACCCAATCAGATCAAAACCTGTATGCACCTATAGAGGACGATTTTTGCATTTAATTTTCCACCTTTCCACATAGTCATAACGTTTTTAATGAACCAAACCAAACCAAACCATCCAGAAGGGCTTTGCAATACCAATTTTTTTTTTTTGGCCTCCCAATTATAATTTCGCACCAGAATATAATATTATTCTAAATAACAAATGACAATCGTTGCGGATAAATCGATTGAGTTTTTGTTGTTTTTGTCGATTTTTTTTTTTGGTTGTTAAATATAGACAGGTTTTCAAAAGTTATCGTTTAAATATTGAACGAAGCCAACATTTAATACGTTCGTAAAACACCTCATAAAGTTTTATGCCTTGCTTTTTTTTCTGTTTTTCTTTTTTTTTTATGAGAGACGACACGATATTATTCGTACAGACTTGGGACAGACATAATTTTGCCCATTGCATCGCAAATTTATTTTATACGTTTGATTGATATTCCCAACCCTTTTCCCAATAGGTGTAGATATATATTTATAATAATTTAACGACCAACAAGATCTAGTCACATGAGACAACATGTCGACCATTAAAAAAAATGACGATCGATAAAACAAAACAGAAACAAATCAGAGAGAAAATAACTCCTATATGGTCTCGTTATATATATATATATATATATGTTCTCGGTATGATGTTCTTCTGTTGTCGTAATAAAGATTTTCACGCTTTACTTAACTCCAATCGGCGAACGCGAATTGATAATATAATAAAATATACTACACGCGGATTATTCCCATTTTTACCATTCGATTCTCACTCCTATTTGTGTATAATATGAACATTATTTTATTCTGTAGCATATTTAGACTTTGACAATGAAAAATTTTTGCAAGATTGTCTTTTGTCATTGCTGAAAACAACTGAATCGCGTTCTTCCATCGCTTGCCGTATATACTATAGAATACCTATTTACGTATACCTCGATGGCTTTCAATAACGGCAGGCGAGTGAGGAAAAAAATCATTTTCACGTTGCTGGGAATCATTTGTTGAAAACAATAGAACACCACAAAATTGTTTTGTTTTCGATGTTCAGATGTTGTGACTGTATTTGTCGCTTGTATTTGTTCAAGGCATCTTTTATTATATTATTGTATACTTGAGTAAATCAGATTCAAGCGCGTGCGATTGTGTGGGCTGGTAAATGATATTCGAGAAAAAAAACGCCACGTATTTCAAAACGATGTTATAATATTTTTATGATAATTATAACGATAGAAGATTGTATATCACATTTTGCTGTTTTTATTGCATCTACACGGGGGAAAAAAACGACGATTTTTCTCGTATTCAAATTATAAATTTACAAAGATCCAGCCGTAATTCAACACAAATCGTATGTCTTCTATATGATCTTTAGAATGAAGATGCCTTAAAAAAATAGCCAAATTTGATGAGCTTATCCCAGAAAATGAATAAAGCTCCCAATTCTAACTTTACAAATTTTAAAAATCTAATAAATCGCGGCCAAATTGATCAATAGCTAGTACAAATTTAATTTAACAAACACATACTCTATCCCTACAAAATTGGCACCAGAAGCTCTATAAAAAAAGATATCATCTCCCTAATACTTGTAGCATAAAAGCTCTATGTACGATTTTCATGCTACCACTAGATGTTTATTTCAAGCGTCAAATTTAGTCGTGTGGTATGATTTTACTTGATTTCATCTGTGTATACAATATAAAGAATATATTGCTGTTCAATTTATGTAGTATAATTTAATATAATAATATATAAAAATCATACCATAAACATAAATTTGAGCAGAAGTTCAAACAAAAATTTTTGTGACGTATTGCCTAGATACGTATTTCGATTGCCAAGCAATCTTCCTCAGTTGTCATCAAGTAGTTTGGATCACTCCGTAACTGTTTTGTGATAATTCACTCAAAGTGAATGCTTGGCAACCGAAATACGTATCTGGGCAACCGTCACAAATATTTTTGTTTGAACTTTTGTTCAAATTTATGTTTATATTTATAAATTTATGTTTACTACATAAATTGAACCGCAATATATTCTATATATTGTATACACAGAATGACTGTTCCAAGTCAGCGAAAAAATCTTATTTTGATTGATTTCATCATTTTCATCCAGATGACGCTGAAAATTAGCGTCCAGCGTCAGCATGAAATCGCACCCAAATATTCGTCATTTTGGTGCAGTAGATGGCTCAAGTTACCAATACTAAAATGGTTCATATTTCCCATTATGGAACTACGGTATGGAACTTACTACCCTAATCAAATTTTAAGTCCTCAAGTTGTAAAAATACCGTGGAATTTTTAAAATATCAGGCCTGAATAAAAGTATAGACAAAAAAGGACTATAGTAGCTTGCCAAGACTCCAAAGCTCGTTCAAATAGTATAAATAAGAAAGCTACAATATCTAAGGAACATGAAAAAAGAAAGATACCAATTACTAACATTTTCCAAGGGAATAAATTGGTGGAAAATGGAATATAGGTAAAAGAAAAATGCCCTGGTTGTCAAAGTTTAGATCGCTATAATTATCAACCTTAAAAATATTTCTTCCTAAAGAAGAAAAATTCTTCAACTTATCACTCTCCAAAAGTCAAATCGCGGAAACTTTTAATTTCAATAATACAATAAAATTTATAAAGGATACTAAACCGATTAGTTCTATGAAAAAGCTGGTAAATAGAACAACAAATTTTATAAATTTTATTTGTTGATTTTCCCTTAAAAATTTCTGGTCCCTAATCTATAATCGAAAGGCACCTAATCCATGATACAATAGTAATTTTTCGAAAAAAGGAGCTTACTTCTGGAATAATTTCTTAGTAATTTTTTAGTACTTATTTCATATTCAGCATTAATTAATCCTATAGTGGTTTTGAAATATTTTAAGAGAAAATTTTAGTGTTTTCTAGCACTATACTTTTATTTAAAAGACCTAAATCTTACCAAGATTAAGAAAACGCTTTATTTTCCTCTAAAAAAAATCTTCGTTTATGATGTGGCCATACAATCTACCAAAATCATTGATGTTGATGCCAGAAATTCCATAAAAACAAGTATCTAAACTTACCAAAAAAATAATTGGGCATTTTTATTGTAGATCTTTCAATTCCCTACAAAAAGATATCTATTGATATTTGTATATCTGGTATATTAAGAAGAAATTTCTGTTTTTGTTGTATCAATAAATCATAGTTGTACTATTGTTAAAATGACTATGATCTATAGTTACTTCGGATCTATATTTCAATGAATTTACTAAAATTTTCATCAGTTTTCATCATTAGTTTTCCATCAATATTAATAGTAATTTTGTTTAGATTTAAACCAAGTTATCAACTTGCGGTTTGAAAAAAAATCACCGTACTGTATACTCAGATCAAACTTCAATGATTTATCAAAAAATCACAATTAAAATCTTGGTTTTACAATAATTAATGGTAATTTAACATTAACGTCAATTAAAATAAATGATTTTTGAATCAATCAAGCAAATCGTTTGTAATTAAAATATTCATTTGCCTTAAAGTTTTCTAGATAAATATTTTCCATGTCACGATTTTTAAATTTAACTTTGCTTCATTAAAAAAATGACATAAAAAAATATATTTTTTTTTTTAATCACAGTGCACATAAATGCACTTTTTAAGTACAAAGCAAATCGAATGAATATTCAATAATTGTATAGAATTCAATTGACTATTACTATTTTGAGATTTAGTGGGTTTTCTCAGTGCTTTCTGAGTACCGATCGGTACAAAAGTTGGTTTTACGATCAAAGCAGGTCATGAGTAATAAAAAAAAAGAAGAAAATCTCTGAATTTTCCAAGCTTATTTCAGACATCTAGGCCTTAATCAGGCCTCCAAAGACTACAATATCCCATCACCATTCGATCCAATCTTCCACTCATTGTATTCTCGAATTTAATATTCGATCATTAATTTTTTCGATTCACCGCGTCTAAAATTTTTCCTATGGATCACTTCTCCATAGCCTTCCGAGATCATTTAATTAAAAACCTTTCAAAATGGCCGTCATATTTAATGCTTTTTTACCCTTTTTTTTCGACTTCTCCCATTTAATCTTAATCCACACTGACGACTGACCTTTGGAGGAAAAAACCAAAAGGGAAATAAAACTCTTCATGCCAATAATCGTTTTATGTTACGCTTGAATAATTAACGAAAAACAAATGATCTTCACTCGAATCGCTCGTGCTTTGTTCATCACACTAAACCACAAAATCGTCTCTTGCTCCCATACAATATTCCATTGTTGTCGTGATTATTTTTTTTTTTATTAAAAATTCATATATTCTCATTGTAGAGATACATAAGACAGAAGAATATCATTTTTAAGTATATAAGTGTGTGGTATTCGGTATATATATGTGGCTACTCGTTGGTAAATCCCCGGTTTTATGTACATAGAAATTTAAATATTGTCCAATAGGATATGAGCATCATTCATCCTGTCGGCCGACAATATTCCCAACGACGAACCCAAATCTGATTTTCAAATATATTAAAACAGGATAGCTATCGCACCGAACAGAGACGAACGAATAAAAATAAGATAGTGGGGGATAAAATATTAATAATATGCATAATAATGGACGATATGTGCCCTCTTTGTTCCATTGCATCCCATTAGGAACACAGGGAACGTGGATTGCCGGCCAACTAGAACAATACACGATAGAGAGAAATGGAAAAATGAAAATATTGACAATGTCAATGTTGTATATATACATATATCCATTCGCCAGTCCGTCCATTTCCATCCAGTTGGGGCCATACATTTGTACATACAATTTAAAACATTGGTGTTGGACAAATCAAGTCGCCTTGGACTGAAACAAAATCGAATCGGATGGACGGACTTGATCATCGACAAACAGATGGACAGGTAGATTTTTTCCTATTCTTTTTATTCTTTGATTTTTTCTTGAGAGAATATAAAGGAGGAGTCTGAAGACAGGTAAAACCAATCTTTCATCGTCATAATTCTTGTCGTACGACCAATAAGAAGTCGCCTTTTATTCCAAGATAAATTCGAAATTGAAACCCCAATCAATGCCTTATCAATATCCTCGATCAATTTCTCGCACAGGAATGGGAAAAACGAGAGTCAAAAGTCTCTGGGCCCATTGTCTATGGAAAAATCTTCAGTAGACTTCAACAATGAATTTCACTCACCTTCACTTGTTTTCAATGTCTCTATTTCCTTCAATTGTTTTTAACTAGAGGTCACCAAACTACTACTAACTGCTATAGTAGGATATAAAATCCATAATTTAGTTCACAAATTTGAAAAAAATAGTTTTAAATGAATCGTAAAGTCTAACAGTTTTACGACGACTGGTTTAGTCCAAAGGCATCTTAGATCCTATCACAAAGGATAATGTGAGAATAAAAATCCCTTCGCATTTACCTTTATAAAGACCCTACTAAATTAATTTTGATAAACCTTCAATTGTTTTTTTTCCTTGGTAATAACTCTATTTTGTTTAACTATTAATTATTCTTGCCAAAGACCTCTAAGATCTTATCACTCTATCACATAAGACTACAGCAGTCCTTTCTTTGACAAACCTTCAACTGTTTATTTTCGCTTTAACCGCTAGAACTATAAGCTTCTTTGATTTTTCTTTTGAAAAGAACATTGACTATCTCTGGCAATTCACTAGTCCTGTAAATTCAGTAGTCCCAAGTAGTTCCCAATCAAAATGTGTAAGTACTTTATTTTGAAACAAGTAAGCATTTAAACAAATCTTAGGTACTCATTTTATTAATGGTAAAAATGTCATTACTTTTGATATTTAAACCTCAATCATCTTTACTTTTAAAGGCTTAGGAAAGGATATATCTACAAGAAAAGCCAACTTTTCATTGGTTTTTCCAGGAAAAATCATTAATCACTTTCAATTGTTATTTAAAAGACCTGTATCTGTCAATCATTTTTTTTTATGTCACAGACCACTTCGATTCTTCCTCGAAGGGTACATAAAATAAAAGTACAATTTTCTTTAACGGATGTAATTTTGGCTGTCGATAAGCTTTTGTTTTAATATTTATGTCATAGTGTCCTTAGATTTTACATTGAAACCCAATTGTTTTTCCAATTTTTGATTTCACAGTCACCAGATATCTTCTATTGTTTTTTACTTTGTAATAACTATATTTCGTTTAAGTATTATCTAATTATTCTTGCCGTAGAGCTCTAAGATCCTATCACTACTATCACTAACTCTTAAGACTAACAAGAGTCCTTTCTTTGACAACACTTCATTTGTTTTTTTTTTCTTAAATTTTTGGTAGTATAGACCTCTGTGAGGAAACAATTGAGTATCACTGGCAATCCTAATTCACTGTAAGTACACTTTTGTCTTTTTTTAGGTGCTTAATTTTTCCAAGCGACATGTTTAGGTACAATTACTAGTGAAACAATTGAGCATCTAAGCAAATGTTAAATGTATTCATTTATATAAAGGTATATTGTTGTTTGGTTTGATATATTGTTATTCTTAGTCTTCTTGATTCTTAAACACTTAGGAAAAATGTACAAGAAAAGCCAATTTTTCATTAGTTTTCCATTCATTTGTTTTTAATAGAATTGTATCAGTAACCATCAATTTTATAAGCCACAGACTCCTTAGATTCATCGACTAGTTGAGGTGATTAAATTTTACTTTTCAGAGGTTTTCTTTTGGTTTTTGGTTTCGATTTGTTTAAATCTTATCTATACCATAGAGTTCTAGGATTCTACTTTAAAAAACAATTGTTTGTTGAAATTTTTCATCATAGACTTCTGAAATTCATTTTTCTTTACAGTTTTTATTGTTTAGATATCGTCAATTGTTTTGTCCAACTTTAAGTCTCTTATTATTTGATTCTCCATCGAAAATTGGAAAAATCGAGACTGGGAATTTTCCGGTGGAAAATAATTGCAGTCGCCTGCAATCGTCATAGGTTACTTGATCCTACACATTCTTGCATTCCCTATCATAAAATGTATGCCTTCTAATAAAGACCAATAGCGATGGCATGGGAGGCAAATGAAGAACCAAACAATTTTTTCAGAGGTTCGAAAACAAGTGAGCATCTAAATAAAATGTTATTTGTTTGTTCACGTTTGTTTCTGAGTTCTATAAAAGAGGTGGAATAAATGCCGACATCAATACACAAACTCTTCTCCATTTCACTTCAACCTACGAAATGGGGCGCTATTTGTCGCGATCTTTCTCCAAGAAACTTATAGGTTATGTCTATGTCTTGTCGAGGCAATAATTTTCCGATTGCTTCTTTTAAATCACACACATACATTGGTACACATACAATGTATGAAAGCATTGAATTCGTCGTCATTGGCGTCAAAAGAAAAGACAAAGCCGGGACTTAGAAATGCGGAGGGATATATTCGAGAAAAATGGAAGATAGTCAAAAGTGAGGTTGGAAACGATGGGGAGATATAAACCGGAGAGGTTAATTTGATATTTTAAATCGTCTTTAATTACTTATCTACATATTTATTCAATTCAATAATGGAATTTGTGTTGTGAACGTGCGTTTGGATTTATCTACTTGAATGCTTTTGCTCGACATTAATGTCATGTTTGTTCCATCGGTCTGTCTGTCCTCGCTTGCACCTAGTGGTGTATGTCTGTCCGTCCGACAAATATTCACCTTACATATTTTTTTTTCTCTCCTTTTTTCGAAAATCAAATTGTTTCAACAATTTAACCAGAACTGGGGACATGCTTTTTGAAAATATGCAATCGCAAGGAATACATAAACCAAGCCAAACAAATGAAACCTTGACAAACAATGTTTTGTTTTGTTCTTTTTTTTTTAGTTGTTCAAGTAAAATGGCGGCAAATATGGTGGATACCAGTAGAAAAAATGAGCGACGACTTGTAAAAATCAATTGTGTGTGTGTGTGTTTTTTATTTATTTATTATTTCAAAGATAACTTGATCGAAAACCGATTTAAATATTAATTAAGATGGCCTTGCTTTGGTTCAAACGAATATGGTGGTATGTCTACCATGGAATCAACGTGACCACCATCGAACATCGAAAAACGTTTCTCTCCTCTTCTTTCCACTAATATAGAAAATGTATATTCATATTGATATATTATTATTGTTTTTTATTTCATTTCTTGTCTCTCCATTTCGTGTTTTTGGTGTTTTGTTTCGTTCTTTATGACCAATGTTCTTCGATTCATCTATTGGTGAAGGCGCAATCGCAACGAACCGATCCTTATTTTAATTTCAAAAAAAAAAAAAAAAAAAAAGAAGATGAACCATCTCTTGGTCTCATCTCTTCTCTTATATGTTCGTATAATAACATATCCTATCCATTCATAAATCGTCCTCTTCCACACAGCATCCAATTAAAATAATAAAATCAAAAAGTAATCCAACCAGAGCCCATTATAGGCTTTATATATATATATATATATACAAAGAGATGAACGAAGATGATCGAAAGAAGAAAAAATTTATTCAAACACCTTATATTTAATAAAATGATGGAGAAAAAAAAACCTGTCGTCGTTAACGACAACGAAACGGCCATATTATGATTATTATGATTCGAAAAAAAAAACAAAGCTCCATCGATATTACTAACGCAACAAATGAGTGAGACAAAACAAAAGAATATCGATTACTATGTAAATAAGCTGAGCCTCATGTATCAATAAATAATTATATTAAAAAGTCCCATAAATCCAGGTGTGGGGATTGTCTTCGACAAAAAAAAAAAAAAAAAAAAAAAAACAACCTAACCTAATATTCATGAAAATCTCCGCACTATACCCATTACGTACAATATGTATAATATATATGATTAGAACCAAGCCTCAGTTAACGAACGACAACATTGTGGTCGTCGTCCATTCTTGAACAAAATTATTATCTCTTTCACATAAATCACATTGATCACTTCGATCAATTTAACCGAATTTCAGATATGGAAAAATTCTTCATATAAAAATCCAGTTTGTTTTTTTTTTTGTTTCTCGATCAACTTAGAATCAATAACGTTAAATCTAAATTAAACGAGACAATCGCATCCCTTCGACCATCTTTCCGGTACCAATACGATCGTATCGAATTTAAAAAGCTTTCATCGTTCGATTTATTGATGGGATCGAAAAGATGGTCTTGGGCGTTTTTAATTTGTTTTTTTTCCTCTCGTCTTTTTCTAATATAATAAATAGAGACACATAATAGTCTTCGACGATGTCTTCGTTAAGAGTAGGTAGTCTTCAAAAATCACTATATACCTAATTTTTTCAAGAAACTTTTAAATTTCTTACCCTCATTTCCCTCTAAAACTATCTGAAATTATAAACTAATATAGTTGCTAAAGTAGTTTTATCCTACAGACCAGAATTTTCTAAAGTGGGGCCTGTAATCAAAGATTGGTAAAAAAATCAAATGCTATAGATTTAAGCAGAAAATCCAAAGGTCTTGGTTTTGATAAAAGGTACGAAAACTTTAGGACAATGATTCTTAGCCTAGGTTCAATCGATCCCCACAAAAATTTTTTAGTAGGTTAGTTACGTGTGAAAGCTTTGCATAAAAGCTCAATTTACTGACTACATTCGAGGAAAATTAGTTATAATCCACGGATATCACTTATACCGTCAGAGCATTTCTTAGAGTTGAAAAGACTGTAGTTTCCCCTTAAATTAAAGGGTCAATCACTAAAAGCTGCAGGAATTGATCTGAGGAAATTCCAGTTCCCACAGGAACAGATTAACGTGGCCTACTAAAAAATGAGTGCATTTAGCGACCTAGGGTCGCCAACAACTGAGGAAAAAACTTAAAATTTCGTATATAAAATATAAAAAGGTACTTTAAATAAGTACTACTTTCTTTTAAGATGCTTTATAAATTGCATCAAAACCAACTATGAAATTATTTAGAGTATTTGCTATAATATGTGGATAAACCCTTCGAAAATATATCTTTTATACTGAAAGGAAGTATTCCAATAATATTTTAAGCCTAAATTTTATAATTCGTCCAGCGAAACTAGCAATACCTGTTAGAGAGCTTTGAAAGCTTTGCTGAATAAAATTGGGATGGATGAGGGGAGAACAAGACCTAAAATAAGTTCTACTTTATATTAGGATGCTTTATAAATTCCATCAAACCGAACTATGAAATTATGTAGAGTATTAGCTATAATAAGTATAAGTACAAGAAAACTCTATAATTATTAAAATAAAATTATTCAATAGAAGTTTGTTAACAAATAATTCATTAAAAATGCAGTTATACCTTTCGAATATTAATCTTTTATATTAACAAAAGTATTCCAATAATTTTTAAGCCAAGATTTTCTAATTTGTCCTGCGAAACTAGCAATACCAATTAGAGAGCTTTGAAAGCTTTGCTGAATAAAATTGGGATGGATGAGGAGAAAACAAGACCTAAACTAAGTTCTACTTTATATTAGGATGCTTTATAAATTGCATCCAAACCAACTATGAAATTATGTAGAGTATTAGCTATAAAAAGTATAAGTACAAGAAAACTATATCAATATTAAAGGATTTTTATTCTATAGAACTTAGTTAACAAACAATTCATTTAAAATGCAGTTAAAGCTTTCGAATATTAATCTTTTATATTGAAAAAAGTATTCCAATAATATTTTAAGCCTAAATTTTATAATTATTCGTCCAGAGAAACTAACAATACTTGTTAGAGAGCTTTGAAAGCTTACTTGAATAAAATTGGGGTTCACGAAGGGAGAACAAGACCTAAAATAAGTTCTACTTTATATTAGGATGCTTTCTAAATTCCATCAAATCCAACTATGAAATTATGTAGAGTATTAGCTATAATAAGTATAAGTACTAGAAAACTATATAAATATTAAAGAATTTATATTTTATAGAAGTTGGTTAACAAATAATTCATTTAAAATGCGGATAAACCCTTCGAAAATATATCCTTTATACTAAAAGAATTATTCTAATAATATTTTAAGCCTAGATTTTACAATTCGTCCAGTAAAACTAGCAATACCTGTTAGTGAGCTTTGAAAGCTTTGCTGAATAAAATTGGGGTGGATTAGGGGAGAAAAAGACCTACATTTTGTAACTCTTATATTTTAAATAATTTCCAACCCCTTATACTTTTATAAAATTCTTCATAAAGAAAATTACTATATCTAAATATCTAATACTTTTCTTCCCTACAAAGTAAAATCCATTAGTACGTATTAAAGTTCATACTTGATACCTAACTTTGATCCTTACAGACTTGCAAGAGCTTTTAGTTCTTACGTTTAGTCAAGTGACCTCTGAAGAAAACAAAACCTAAGTAGGCACTAGGTACCTATACTGTTTAAAAAATTGACAATCAACAAACTACTTATTCAAAAAAAAACAGTTGCGCGAAACTTTTAAGATTATGCACCAGAAGAAAAAAAAAACAACATCGTCGTTAATCTGTTGTCTTTTTTCTTGATTTTTACAAAATCCAAAAAACAAAAAAAAACCAATCCAAAGTGGCAATCGTTTTAAATTATTGTCTCCGTTGTAAAAATAATTCAATTGTAAAATGTGCGCCCTCGATGTTATTTCATTTTGTGTTGATGTCGTCGCAAATAAAACGTTCGCCGACCATCGTTTTAGAGGCCTTTTATAATTAGTGGGAAAATGTGTTTGTTTTTTTCGTTCTTTCTTTGCGTTTCGTTATTATTATTTCGAAGAGACAAAAACCGAAACAAACCAAAAAAAAATGACTGTAAATGAGGGATGTAGCGATTGAGATGAGACAAGAGAAACACTTAAGAAAAAAAGTGATCGTTTTTTTTTTTATTTTACGGCCGGTGGGGTGGTTATTTGCGGGACGTGGTGCGGTAGGGTTGTACGGGGGTTTAATAATCTAAAAACAATGCCGCCAACCTGCCATGTTTCACTTATGGAGGAATAAATATATTGCCTCGCTATATACAATAACTACATGAAAGGCCTCTAATAGCCGAGAACGAGGCAATAATTTTTAAAGGCTAGTCGTCGCCATTTTTTTTATTTTTTTTTTCTGTTTCGAATTTGTGTGCCTCTTTCCCCTGAAACCTGCTATTTTTATCTCGCTTATTCATTTGTTTAAATTGTATGTGTGTGTGTACGTTTTCTTTTTTTTTTCGTTTTGTTTTTGTCTTCGTTTTCATTTGTTAAGATTGGTCTCATCTCTTGAAAGAAATAAAATAATGTTGGCTGGCGAGCGAAAGATGTTCGACTTGGACAAAACCTGGGAAAAAATTACAGTTGGTATCGTTGCATTCCCCAATCAAATGATTAAGGTCTGATCTTAAACCTCCCCCCCCCCCTCCTGGCACCTCAATTTTTTCTGATTATTATTACGTATAGATAAGTAGTAAATCCTACAATTTCTAAGTTTCTATTGACAAAACATCAATAGACAAGCAAAAGCTCATATTCGTACAAAAAATGCCCGTTCCCCCGGCAAAAAAATCTATCGGCGCCCATGGGCGCCTAACAAAAATAGTACTCCTATTATTTAATAGAGCACATCAGTACTTTGCTATAAAATAATTGGCAAATCAATATTACGTGGATTTCCTTCTTTGGTCTTTTTTTTTTCGTTGCTACACATACGAGCTAAGGCAATTAACGTCATATGTTTCCTCCATTAAACGCCCTATACGATCATTATCATTATCATCATCATCCCTTAATGCAACCCTTAGCAAATCCAGCGCTTACATCACAAAAGCATTAACAAACAAACAAAAAAAAAAATGAACTCTACCATAAAAAAGACTATCGCCAAAAAAAAAAACAGCATCAATTCATGACGTCATTAGAATTCAAAGCATTCTTGATCTTGATAATATAAAATTATATTTCGATGATCTGTTTTTTTTTTCTTTTAGCCTCGTAAATTTTATTTGTTTTATGTTTACATTAAAAAAAAAATAATTTGTATTTGATTTCGTTACGATTAAATGGCTTCATTTCGTCCATCTCATTCCCACTTATTAATTACCAATTAAAATATTCTAGTGTCGAACATTAAATTAGTATATCTGTCTATAAGTTTATGGCGATCAAAATTTTATGGCGACAAATAAATAATAAAATTATTTCCTACACTGTTTACATTTTGCAGTGTGGAAAAGCAATCGTTTTGTATGTTTTATATGTCGATCGTTTGATGTTTTAAAAACAAGTGAACCGATTAATAAGTATTAAAAAAAATGATGAATAACACAAGTCATAAACGTGGCCTAATGCTAACGCATAAAACAAAACTGAATCAGTTTCTTTGTTTTTCCTCCCTCCCAATCGCTTTGCATATTAATTATATATTTGTATTACGTCAATTTGTGTGCATTTGGAGCTTGAAATTATTCAAACATGTCCAATAAGCCATTAATCACAAATGCCTCATCATCATTGACAACATGAAAGTCATAATAACAAATGACTGTGTCGGAACAACATTCATTTCAAACGGGCAAGTATCTACGTATACTACTACAGTGCTATCCAGGGAGTATAAGTCTGGAATAACAAGCGGAAAAAATAACGCAATTAACTTTTAGTGGGAAAACAAATTTAGCCTCTTGAGGAAGAGAACGGAAAAAAAAAATGAAAAATTACTTTTGTTTTTATGAAAATTGAGTCAAGGGTGTCTTTGACGTCTCGTGTAATGAGAATCAGGGGGCGGGCGGTATGGTGCGGCAGTGGACAGGGATGGTAAATCAATTAGTCGCCATGTTTAATTATATGAGACAATAAAATGTATATGACAATGGTGGATAATTGTAATGACCTTTTTATGAAAGCAAAAAAAAAAAAAAATGATTCTGTTTAATAGAGGGTCATAGGTTCGACAGGGTTGGTCTATGACCTAAGACCATCAAAAATCTTAAGTGTTTCAATTAAAACAAAACACAAAAAAAAAACAACTAATGATGTCAAATGTTCAACTATTAACAATTGAACTTCTGTATAGCAAAGCAATCTATGCAATGAATTATTGATAATTCAATTTTTTCTTCTCTATCATTGTTCAAACAAAAGAGTCTCTTCAACTAGCCTCCATATTGACAAGACGAAGAGAAAATGTATTTGAAATTTCAACTATAAATAAATGTATTCCTTAGTGTTTAAACTCAAAATTTCTGAGGTAATGTAAATTATTTACCTAATTGGTGAACCGTTTTTATCAAAGCTTTCTTTTATAGTAAGTCTTCCTACTTTCTCATCTAGTAAGCTTTGAATTAATCGTTCAAAACAAAAGCATCAAATTAAACAAACATAACCTTTTGTGAAACAAAAACTTGGAAAAAAATTGACAAAAATGACAAAATTTTCAATTAAAAACGTAAAACTTCAAGAAAGAAAATCCTTGGGATTTGAACCTAGAACCCAAATAATTTTATTACTAACTTCTAACCTCTACATTAGTTCATCTAGAAGGCTTTGGAATCAATTAAACTCTACGTTTCTAAACTGGTGGTCAGCGGGTGAAAAAAAAAATTTGGATTTAAAAGATGTACTGTACTTTTAAAACAAAACAAAAACAATAAAATTCTATCAGTAATTCCACTACAAATAAATTTATTCCTTAGGTGTTTAAACTCAAAATTTCTGGAATAATATAACTTATTTACCTAATTGGTGAACCGTTTTTATCAAAGCTTTCTTTTATAGTAAGTCTTCCTACTTTCTCCTCTAGTAAGCTTTGAATTAATCGTTCAAAACAAAAGCATCAAATTAAACAAACATAACCTTTTGTAAAACAAAAAATTGGAAAAAAATTGACAAAAAATGACAAAATTTTCAATTAAAAACGTAAAACTTCAAAGAAGAAAATCCTTGGGATTTGAACCTAGAACCCAAATAATTTTGGTTAACATTACTTCATCTAGAAGGCTTTGGAATCAATTACACTCTACGTTTCTAAACTGGTGGTCAGCGGGCGAAAAAAAAATTGGATTTAAAAGATGTACTGTACTTTTAAAGCAAAACAAAAACAATAAAATTTTATCAGTAATTCCACTACAAATAAATTTATTCCTTAGGTGTTTAAACTCAAAATTTCTGGAATAATATAACTTATTTACCTAATTGGTGAACCGTTTTTATCAAAGCTTTCTTTTATAGTAAGTCTTCCTACTTTCTCCTCTAGTAAGCTTTGAATTAATCGTTCAAAACAAAAGCATCAAATTAAACAAACATAACCTTTTGTAAAACAAAAAATTGGAAAAAAATTGACAAAAATGACAAAATTTTCAATTAAAAACGTAAAACTTCAAGAAAGAAAATCCTTGGGATTTGAACCTAGAACCCAAATAATTTTATTACTAACTTCTAACCTCTACATTAGTTCATCTAGAAGGCTTTGGAATCAATTAAACTCTACGTTTCTAAACTGGTGGTCAGCGGGTGAAAAAAAAAATTTGGATTTAAAAGATGTACTGTACTTTTAAAACAAAACAAAAACAATAAAATTCTATCAGTAATTCCACTACAAATAAATTTATTCCTTAGGTGTTTAAACTCAAAATTTCTGGAATAATATAACTTATTTACCTAATTGGTGAACCGTTTTTATCAAAGCTTTCTTTTATAGTAAGTCTTCCTACTTTCTCCTCTAGTAAGCTTTGAATTAATCGTTCAAAACAAAAGCATCAAATTAAACAAACATAACCTTTTGTAAAACAAAAAATTGGAAAAAAATTGACAAAAAATGACAAAATTTTCAATTAAAAACGTAAAACTTCAAAGAAGAAAATCCTTGGGATTTGAACCTAGAACCCAAATAATTTTGGTTAACATTACTTCATCTAGAAGGCTTTGGAATCAATTAAACTCTACGTTTCTAAACTGGTGGTCAGCGGGCGAAAAAAAAATTGGATTTAAAAGATGTACTGTACTTTTAAAGCAAAACAAAAACAATAAAATTTTATCAATAATTCCAACCCTGTTCAATTATTTTCACCAGACAAACCATATGGCTTAATAACTTTTCATTTCGATTCCCCCTTTCCCGATTTCCTCGTCAATTTTTTTTTTAAATTGATTAATTTTTTTTCCAATTACACCCATAAAAGGGCCCCAATTAAAGTTATAGCTTTTAACATACATCATTAGTATGTGTTTTTTTTTTTTTTTGTTAAATTTCTTTTAATAAATGTGATTATTTTTAATTGAAATCATTAAATATCATTAAAAATATACGTTTATTATTTTGTTTTGGAAAAAATCCACGCGTACGATTGGTCCAATCAAGTCGAATGTCTTTCGTCTTTCGTCTGTTGTTTTGTTTTTTAATTCTAACCTCAATTATTTATAGAGTTTAATTTAAAAAAAAATATATAGAAATACCTTAGGCAATGTTTATATTTATATTTTTGTTCTAATGTATTTTTCATGTTTATGGATGAAATTGTTGAGATTTTTTTCCAATGGTTTCCCTTTGGATGGACAAAGAAAGAAAAAAACATTGAAATGCAATTGAAAATAATCGGAAATCAATTAAAAATTGACTGTTTCTAGAGACTACGGTCAGCGGGGGGACTCTTAATTACGTGCTTGTTCATAACAATAAGAGTTTGATTGGAATTTGTCTCTCTCCAAATCATTTACTGCCCAATCGATCTATCTTCGTTCAATAGCTCGCTTCTAATAAATATGTTTTGTATAATATAAAATTGTTTAACCTCTATCACAATTTAAAAACCGGAAAAATGAAACTGACGATGATAAAACTCGGCCTTGTTTATGTCAATTAATGATTAAATAATTTCTCGACTAATAATCCCCGCAACACCTCGCACCCCACCGCAGGTGATTGCTTCCTCATGTCGGCTAAATGTTGATCACAATCCCATCATTGTATTCAATTATTTTCTGCCCACGCTTATTAAATAACAAACCTCAATCAATCACTCGATATTATATCCGGGAAGGTAAAAATGAAGCCTTAAAAAATTCAATATTCACGGAGGATATAAGCCGTAGGTATATATATAACTATATCGATAGATTACGTTATGTATATTTGTGTGAAAATCATAGAAATTTGGCCGAAAAAAAATCCATGCAATTATAATGCATATATCGTAAGGGAAAACCATGGGCCTACTTGTACTCTATACGCAGGGGCATAACTATTGATGCCTATGTATTTCTAAGGCAGCCTAAAACCATACCTGACCAACCAGACCTGTGTTGTAGGCTTATCAATGCATTATCTTAACTCTAATCAAGGTTGGCTATGGATTTAACCTGCACTCGCAAAATTAAAAAAAAAGTAAGAAATTCCAACTAATTTAGTTATAAATAACTTTCAATCATATAATTATAAAAGGATATAACAAAAAATGCATTCATTTATCAAAATGCCAAGCATCTTAACCCATATATATCACATAATGCAACGCTAATTTCCGTTGCTTCCCCTACTTAAATAAAAGAATTTCCATGTTGTAAAATGTATTAAAAATAATTGAAAAACACTTACATTTGATTATTTCATACTGGTTTGCCACTTTAAACACTTAATCACTACAAAAATTAGAGAAAATTTTACGTCGAAACACTAATTGCTAAGATATCCGGCGACTGTCAATTTTTTTTTTAGTTTTGCATTATCCGCTGCAATTGCGTGGCGCTTCTGTGGTGCAATCATCGAATTTCATACTTAAACATTTTCTTGGGTTTTTTGAGTTCAAAGTAAATGTGTTTAGTGCCAAAAATCATCGATTTTCTAAATGTAAGTTAATTTTATCATTTTTTTTTTGTTTTTCCATAAAAAAGCAATGCTTTTTTTGCTTTTGATTTTTTTTCTATATATTCTTATGGCTTAAAGGTTACAAGTAACCAATTATTATATAAGTTTAGTGGAAAAAGTATCCAAATAAAATTGGTAGCATTTATTTAAAATTTCTAACTTTTCTACTCATTAATTTCCAACTTTTATGGTAAAATTAATGCAGTTTTCTAAAATTGCAATTGCAGTAAGTAACTTGAACATATTTTGTTGCAAATGCAAAGTTTTTGGTTCTTACTTTTCATACAGAAAATTGGGTACTCCCGTGGATCTGAACCATTGTAGCCCAATTTATTCGCGAATTACAGTATCAAGAAAATAGGAAATGCATCTTTACGAAACGTATATATTGTATTTGCTGTGGATTTTCATTGATTTTTCCCAAATAAATTGACCAAATGTATAAATAGGTGCAATGGGTGCAATAAATGGACCAAAATGGTTTTGATCCACGCCGAAAATTGCACAAGAATTTGGTTGAAATCTCGAAATACGATAATTCTTGTCTTTCTGCTAAAAATTCCAAAGTATCCCGAAAAATCCAAGTATAGTTTAGGCTCTAAAACAGTATTTCTTAACCTTTGGTCCACAAACTCTTGGGAGTTCATTAATATATCTTCGAAGATCTGCATTTTCATTATTTCTCATCTCATTCTTTTATGAAAACCTATTTTTATTTGTATATGTACTACTGAAATTAATGGACCGAAATTTTTTGCTATTTTTGAAATTATACTTTTGTAGGTGCACCATGAAAGTTACAGAAATTAGTTTGGGCTTTTAACGCTTCGTTTTGGCTACGTTAACTATATATATATATTAATATGGATAGTCCACTGAGTGGTAAACAAAAATTTACGCTAGAAAAAACTTCTACTGCACATGTACCCAAACAAGAAACTTCATTTTGTTGTCATATGTCAGTCACAGATATCTATGAATATTTCACGGGTAGCTACCTGTAGTTTATTGGTAAAATGATGCAATTTTGGCTTAGGGTTCGAGCTATAAGACAAGAACGGTTTAAATTTATCTCTAGAAAGAAACTAGACTTTTACAAGAAAGTATAACTTCTTATATGCCTCCATAAAAGTACATAAAAACTTTTTTTTATTTAAGAGGTCCTTGAAATTGCTTGACTTCCTTCGGAAGTCCTTTGACCGAAAAAAGGTTAAGAAACGCTGCTCTGCAATGATCACTAATCGATTTTTTACAATCTTTATTTAAATTGGTCCTTCTTGTCAACATGTGTCATAATTGTTGAAAACTTTTAATTTATTTTGTAAATGTTTAAAAATAAGAGCTTTTTTCATAGTTTGTCAAGGCCTCAATCGTTAATTTTGGATGAAAAATGTTGGTAAATATTTCTGTGAAAAAAAAGTCTAATCAAAACACAATTATTGTGGTTTAGTTTTCAAATTGAAGTAGCTTTATTTATCCTGGTTTAATTAAGTGGGGATTCAACCCTTTAAATTCACCACAGTAAAAGCTGTGGCCCTGCAAAGGGCCGTTGATTAACCATCCAAAGTTTTATATACCTAACACGATTTTTCCAATTCGAATTTTGACAATTTTTAATAGAAGTTCAAAGCTTTCGATTGCAGAGCTTTTCAGTTCAACTTTGAAATAAGTAAAAACCCAAACCCCTGACATACTTTGGAGGGGCTGCAACTCTTAAAAATTTAGCCCTAATAGTTTTTCTTTTTCTTATCAACTTCGACACTCTATAAATGTAGCACCAAATGAATAGTTTAAGGGGAAAAAAGAACCCAACTTTTCAACTTAATTGGTGATTCCCTTTATTTCTTAAGGGTTGAATCTTTGACTATAATGAGTTAAAAAGGTTGAAATTTTTTAAGTTTTGGTTCAGGCTAGCAAAAACTAAGTAAATTCAAAGTTTCAAAGGAAAATAAAACATTAAGTTCGAATTCTTAAAGTGTTTTGTATCTGTGTTTCTTTGGGGTTATTTACGAAGATTTTTTACCTAAGTCTTTTACTTAAGGCTACTCTTTAGGGGATGTATTAATTTTATTATAAACCATTTTCTTATTCTTACTGATTCTTGAATATTTGTTTAAAATCCATAATAAATTAATTATTTTTTTTTTTTGGAGGACTGATGTTATTTCTCACAATCGCCTAGGCCCTAGACTCATGGTCGTATGTAGCCCTTTAACGTGCACGCGCCCCCCATTTATTTCCCTTATTCTTATTATTATTATTATTCCTTTTTCGTAACACAGGAAGTTGTAAGTTAAATATGTGGGGAATTTACAGAAATATATATGAATGTTGAAGGATGTAAGTAGATATAAGACGAGGCACGGTGGGCGATTGGCGGGATGAGACGGGCATTACGGGACACCGAGGTGAATGATGGCAATAAGCGCCCGAGGGATAGATGGATAACACTCACATATATACACACACACACACACTAACGAAACGGACCGAGATGAGATGAGATGATCTGATACATCTTGGGGAAAAATGTCAGACGAACACGTTCCTGAGGGATGCTGCGACTCCCAGCTCCCCACCTCCCGCTTTTATTGACATAAGCTGTAACATATCATTTGAACGAGTCCTGTTTTAGTTTATTTCCTTCGCATCCAGAAACATTGCCGCCCAATTTCTGATCGAAACTCATCCCTTAATCGCGGCGATTTTTATCCTATGAAATTTGACAATTTTTTTTCGGTAATTTTTCACCGAAATCCCTGCCTATTCGGGTGGTTATTTATTTTTTTTTTCCTTAAAGAGTCGATAATAGCTACTTATGTCGGGGTCCCCATGAATGGAAACCTTTGAGTAATAATTGTTATGACATAATATACTTATAATAATACAACAAAAAGTATTACTTACATAGGATCGTTTTTATTCTTTTCCTCGAACAATTCCCTCTGTTAAAATCAAAAATGTATACAAATGAAGCGACAGGACAATGGGGGAATGAAGAGCGATGAAATTCCTGTCGTTGACAATATGACAATGATAATATTTGTCAATAGGGCGGAACGGGAACATGAGGGTAGTTGGTCGTGAAATGATGACAAAGTTGACAGGACGCAAAATAACCAAAAAAAAAAAAAAAATAATGTCTATTTGAATCCATGTCCTGCGGCCAAATTCAAGGGATTTCTCAACGAAAGTACCCATGACAAGTCCTTATTATTATTGTCCCAATGTGTATTTATTAAAAAAAAAAAAAAATAGAGGAATGGATCAGGTTACTGGTCCTGTTATGCTTGTGTGTATTTTTACGAATGAATGATTCGTTTGGATGACAAAATTAATTTTATTTTCAAAGAATTCTCTCGTCTTTGCAAGTGGTTTTGGCTAAATGAAATGTCTTGCGGTTTTTTCAATACCTTAAAGAAACTGTTAACAGAAAAATAAGTGGAAAAAAATTGAGAGATACTTTTTAATCTCAACCCTTAAAATCTTAAGAAAAAGACTAGTTTTTCGGATACGTTACTAATTTTTGAATCTGCTGCCTTGTGGCAGGCAAGATAGACATATGGTGAGGGATTTAATTTTAAAATTTCACGAGAATCAACCAACTAATTTAAATTGCAACTGATAAAACAATTATTTTCAAATAAATGAAAGAGGATATGAAAATTCCCGGATGACCCTTCATTTATTACAATGGTTGAATTGAAAGGCTTCCGCATCAAGTTTCCAAGTTTCCGATATAAAAAAAAATATACTGGAGAGAGCAAGAGGCGACAGAAGCCTTTTTATGGAATCGAGAGAAAAAAAAATTGAAATAAATTCACCCTCAATATTAATAAAATGTACATACAAATATAATTCAATAGCACACTTATTGTTTTACTAAGGGTTGAAGCACGGCATTAGCACTGACCGGAGAGGGATGAAAAACAAATGAATGACTACAAAAGCGCGAGCGGTTTCAAACATGTGTGCAATTAAAATCGAATATCATTATTCTATAATTTATATTGACTTTATTGAGTTGCCAAGGGGATGTGGCGGGGGGGTGGGGGTGGGGTAGTGTGAAACGAAGGATAAATTTGTCGTCTCGATTTCATTTGGAAATCTTGTAGAATAAATATTAATTAAAGACTGTATATTTTTCCCCCTGTATGATTTTTTTTCGAGGGGAAAATTGTTTGTTTAAGCACCGGGGGGAAATGTGTGAAGTATTCGATGTAAGGGTTAAATGAGTTAAGTAAGTAGGAAATTATTATTTGAAGGGGTTAAATGTTTGAAGGGTGAAATTGATATGAGAAAGTGGATATATAAAGTTTTCACCGTGAAATTTGGATGGTGGATTTCAATTTCTTGAGTTTTAGGTAAAAAAAAAAAGCAAATTGTCGTTTTTACGACAGTGTGTCATTTATCACGTAAAAATATCTCAGACTAATTCCGTAAAAATAATTTTTACTTTTTTTTTAGAAAAGACGAAACGAAAAAATAATAATTTTTTTTTTTCCCCACTTTTTCGTCATATTCCAGATGTTCCTGTGGACGCGTGTGACAGGGAACGCACGTCGCACGCGTTTTTGGGGTGAAATCATCTCGGTTTCATCCCGGCTCTTATGTAGATGTCCCGTTTTTAAATTGTCTGTAATGACGACAACTCCACCCTCGCCCGTACGAAATGTGGCTGAAATTCCCATTCTCAAATTTCCGTTTTTCGGAAATATTTACGATCGTAATCTGTGAAAACCAGAGAGACGGCGTTAGCTAATGACTCTTGGTGGAGTTTCAACCCTTAATTGATTTTTAAGTTTACAATTCTATGGTTTTCGTACCCGAAAAGTTTCTTTTACATTCCTCAAATTTCCTTTGAACTTAAAGAAAAAGCAAAATTTTCTGCAACTCAATCATTAATCAATAATTTATTGAAAACATACGTTACAAATTTCCATGATTTTCGAAAATGAAAACAGTGAAGAAGTTTTTCTTCTGTGATAAAATTTATCCTCATTTTTCCTCAACAAAGGTTAGGAAAATACTTTCCTTTTTTTTTTTGAAATTTTCCCCGTTTTCCTTCTGCAATATCTTATTAAAACCTTCACTGAAAAAAAATCTGCAATATTCAGTGAATTGTCATTGCAACTTTTCCCATTTTCACTTTTCTCTTCATTTCTTCTTTCACGAGTACAAAGCAGTCGAAGAAAAAAAATTTTGAAGTGTTTTTCTCTGTTTAACCAATACTCTACTATCTACTATGCTCTATACTCTACTCTTAACTCTACTCTACTTTACTCTACTCTCTACTCTACTCTTTACTCTACTCTCTACTCTACTCTCAACTCTACTCTCTACTCTACTCTCTACTCTACTTTCTACTCTACTCTCTACTCTACTATCTACTTTACTCTCTACTCTACTCTCTACTCTACTATCTACTTTACTCTCTACTCTACTATCTACTCTACTCTCTACTCTACTCTCTACTCTACTCTCAACACTACTCTATACTCTATTCAACTCTCAACTTTACTCTCTATTCTACTCTCTACTCTACTCTATATTCTATGTTACTCTCTACATTACTCTCTACTTAACCCTCTACTCTACCTTCTAGTCTATTCTCTACTCTATAATTTTCTCTACTCTACAATATAACCTACTCTATACTCTACTATACTCTCTACCAGCTATTCTACTCTCTATTTTACCCTCTGATCTACTCTCTAGTCTATTCTCTACTCTACTCTATACTTTACTCTCTACTCGACTCTATAATCCACTATATTACACTGTATTGCTCTAATCTATTCTCTATTCTATAATTTACTCTACTCTACTCTATACTCTACTATACTCTCTACCAGCTATTCTACTCTTCATTTTACCCTCTGATCTTCTCTCTAGTCTATTCTCTACTCTACTCAATACTTTACTCTCTTTTCTACTCTCTAGTCTTCTATATTACTCTAGTAATATTCCACTATATTACACTGTATTACTTTAGTCTTTTCTCTACTCTTTAATTTACCCTACTCTACTCTATAATCTACTATACTCTCTACCAGCTATTCTACTCTCTACGTTACCCTCTGCTCTACTCTCTAGTCTATTCTCTACTCTACTCACCACTCTACTCTCTACTCTACTCTATAACCTACTTTATAGTCTACTATACTCTCTACTCTACTCTCTATTCCATTTACTACTGTATTCTCTACTCTACTCTATTCTCTACACTACTCAATACTCTCTATGCTTACAACGACAAAATACGGAAGCACTATTGGTAAAACAGGAGTTAAATGGTATAGCAAAAAATACCTGGAAAGATTGGATGAACATCTGAACAATCGTACCTCAAACCTACCTGACAATAGTGCTCCTAAAAAAAGACTTCAAAAGAGGAATACCAATTACTTACCTTTCCAATAACTTACCTTTAGATTTGAGATCCCAAATTACTAGCATGGATTAGTCTCCTGGGACTAATATTACTCTACTCTACTTTCTATTCTACTCTATACTTTAATGCTCAATACTCTCTATGTTTACAACAACAAAATATGGAAACTCTATCGGTAAAATAGGAGTTAAATAATTCAGCAAAAATATCTGGAAAAACTGGATTAACTTCCAAACAACCGTACCTTATACTTACCTGACAACAATGTACCTAAAAGAAGGCCTCAATAAAGGAATACCAAGTTACTTACCTTTAGATTTATTTATTTAGTTTATTGGGATTAATATATTCATGAGGTATTCTAAATTAAATGCACTTATGCAATAAAAAAAGATGTATAAAAATTATTGAACTTATCCAAAACCCTGAAATAAAATCCACACATCTGCAATTCAAATCTCTACAGCAAACTACCCCAATATTATAAACGAACTTTATCCCTCGACTTTTATTTTTTTTTTTTAAATTCTTACAATAACAAAGGGCACTTTTTGGCGTTTTTCTCAAATTTCATCTTAAAAATTAATGACTTTTTTTCGGTTGCACCAAAAAAGAGGAGACAATCTATACGTAAAAAAAATACAGAAGCCAAAGAACTACTATTATTATTATATTCGAAGTGACAAATTTTGTCGTGTGACATAAATTAAGGGATGAAATTATACATTAAAATTTTTCATACAAAAAACACAACATTTTTTTGGCACAAAAATAGCACAAATATTTTACTGATAATTAAATTAAAATAAACGCAAACTAATTTGTTTTCATTTTCATGGTAATTTATTAAATCCAACACATTAAGATTCTCTTCTTTTTTTTTTTTTGGCGGAAAATTTTAAAATTTGATTTATGAGTCATTAAAAAAAACGAGTGAAAAATTTTGAATTAATCTTCGGCTATACTAAAATATCAACATATAGTTATGTATTTTCTTGTCGGTTTTCTCGTGAAAATAGATTTTCCAAGTATAATATTATAAATTGGCATTCAAATTGTTTTAGTTATAAATTTTCCAAGTTTTTGTCAATCAGTGATTAAATTCATTGAAATCCCTCATTATTTCTGATTTATCATAGGCGGAAGTATTTCCCAGAAAAAAACTTCGTTTTTTTAGAAAAAAAAACGAAGAAATATGCCACAAACCATGCGTCACCCATAAATCTATCAAATATCCTTATTGCCGACTCAATCTGATGGGAAACTCGGGATTTTTTTCATCCCTTCTCAAAACTATACGACACGAAAAAAACGTCTCTTTTTTCGTGGATATATTTCTATAAAAATTATCGTAAATTATTTGAGCAAAGCTCAAATTTCTTGATTGACATAAAAGATGGAAAGTTTTTTTTTTTTTTTTTGAATTTAATAGCAATGAGGGAAATTCCCGAGTATTTGTTTTCTCGCTATATATATATATATAGATACATAGAAGATTTCGTTTCATTTTCACGGCTGCTATCGTGATTTATAATGATTTGCATCAGATTTATTTGGTAAAGTTTTCTGTTTGTCTATATCCATATCTCTTTCTTGCAATAGCTTCTCGAAAATTTTGTCTTCGTTGCACACGTCGTCGTTCGAAATGTCATCAACGCACAAATGATCTACAAAAACCACCCTTTTTCTTGAAATAACTCTCAATCCCTTGCCACGCTCTACATAGCCTTGAAAATATTTTAGCATTATTGTTATTATTGCAATAAACAATAGTGAATACTGAATATAAGAGGAGCAGTGACAGTGGCTGGGAATAAGGGGTGAAACTGAAACATCCCTTATTGTGTTTAGTGTGTATAGCTATTGTCACACACCCATAGGTAATAGAGTTGCAACGACATTGATTTTTCGACATATTTATGACAATGAAAATTTCATCCCTTAACGTCTTAATTTGCAACTCGTTTTAAGTCATTTTTTTTTTGTCAACCCTTATTTGCCAAAACGAATAATTTGACCTTAAAAATTGCACAAGTTAATCATAATTTGTCTTAAAAACTTTCAAATCTATTTTTTCTGTGAAAAAAAGGCAATTTATCAAGTTTGAAGTGGTTAAAGAAATTATTTTACAACCCTATTAGTACAAATTTATCATTTTTTGGTTTTCTCTTTACAATTTTTAACAATAATTTGGCCTTTTTTAAAAAGACTTTTTATTTCTTCATCTCGGAAACAGAATGTTGAAAACATTTACGAAATAATTTTTTGACAAAATATTCTTTTTATAAATTCATCCTTTAAAAAAAGGAATTTCAAGAAAAAATTCGATTCTTTTATATGGAACTACAAAATTTATATGTCTGTGTTTTTTTTTTTGGGAAATCATTCATTGTTTGCTTCACAGTTCTTAGACAAAATTTTATGATTTCTGTTATTTAGTCTAAATTTTAATCACTGAATCTAGTAGGCAATGAAATAATCCAAAACTTTTGTTCCTTAAATCTTTTTAATTTAACCAATA
Organism: Sisyra terminalis; assembly: GCA_958496175.1. Taxonomy (NCBI): domain Eukaryota; kingdom Metazoa; phylum Arthropoda; class Insecta; order Neuroptera; family Sisyridae; genus Sisyra; species Sisyra terminalis. The sequence continues at coordinate 47,292,462 of OY292278.1, read as the reverse complement.
GATTGGCAGAAAATTGGGGTAAACATTGTAGAAAGAAAAAAGTACCATTATATCAAATTAGCAAAACTTAGTTGGCTACGATTACGTGTTTTGTTTTTTTTTTGAAGTTTTTAAAAGATTTGTCTACCCTTATTGATTTATGAAAGATGATGCACCCTTTCACCATCCCCTATATCATATACATTACTTTTAAAATGTATAATTTCTAAATCCTCGTTTTGATAGAGAAAATTCCAAGAAATTTCCATCCCTCCCCCCACTTTTCACAAGTTTTCCCCGCAGATTTTCACAGGGAAACATCTGAAGAGTACAGTTTATAGTATATAACTAGTTCCTTCAATCTAATATATCCAATGGAAACGGTTTCGTTATTTGCCAAAAAAATAATTGGTAGGCTTAAAATCAATGATAATGCACCCCCTTTTTTTCAGCCCCAATTTTCCTGAAAACTATCAGTCCTAACCAAAAATTATAAGGGGATGAATTTTTAGATTTGTTCATGGCCTACTAGATAAAATTGTCATTTGAAAGTTTTTTTACGTGGAAATCAAAGATTTTTACCAAAAACCCATCCCTTATATCATATACATTACTATTAAAATGTATAATTTCTATATCCTCGTTTTGATAGAGAAAATTCCAAGAAAAATGTCCAACCATCCCCCCCCCGCTTTTCACAATTTTTCCCCGCATATTTTCACAGGGAAACATTTAAAAAGTACAGTTGATAGTATATAACTAGTTCCTTCAATCTAATATATCCAATAGAAAGAATTGGTAGACTTTAAATTTGATAATGCACCCCTTTTTTCAGCCCCAATTTGCCTGAAAACTATCAGTCCTAACCAAAAAACATAAGGGGATGAATTTTTAGATTCAATCATGGCTTACTAGATAAAATTGTCATTTGAAAGTTTTTTTCGTGGAAATCATAGATTTCTACCAAAAAAAACAGTAGAATGCCTAAAAAAATCGAGGCATATTTAGGATAAACTTTAGCACTGCTGTTCTTATGGGGGGAGGGTATAATTTTGAAATTATTATATTTATTAGATATCCTTAACTCGAATACTTTCAACAATAAGCTGGACAAAAAAATATAATTGAATTGGTATTTTTTAACCTTGAATCTGGGGGGAGCTTTTATGAGCTTTTTCTTTACTTTAAAAGCAAAAGATTTATTTATGCCTTTTTTCATATGAATTCTGTCGAAAATTGTGAATGATTTAGTATTTTGAACATATGAGCCAAAAATAATTACATTGTATGTAAACAAAAACGTATCGACCGATAGTTTTACTAAAACAAATCAGAATCGGTGAAACTAAAAAGTAATAACAAATGACAAGCGTCATTTGTTTCAATTATTTGTATTGAAAATTGATAAAACAATATCGACTGTTGTATTTCTGTTGGGATTTGAATCGTATTTTTTTTTTTTTGGAGGAAAAACAAGGGAAAAAATTCATTATGTGTAAAAGTAGTAGTAAAATATGGTTTTAGAATCTCTTTTTATATCTTTCCATAAACTGAGAAAGATGATAATATTATTGCTTTGTGAAGGGGGGGCGGAGGTGTGAAGGGTGACGTCGACGTCTGTGAGGGTTGAAACGACGGCTTGAAGAATCCCATAAAGAAGATTTGTGACTTTTGACAACTGCTGTTTTATGTATTTATGCTTATTTAGTGAACGACAAAGTGTGCCTTGAAAAATGGGGAGAAAAAACTGACGATCTCGTTTTCTCGAAAACGGAAAATATTTAGTCTAGTTGGTAACCTGATCGTACAGAGATATGGCTTTAAACAAAATCCACCAAAAAAAAAAAAAAAAAAATCGAGAAATGGAAAAAATCATTCAAATTTCGAAGCACGAAAATCTATAAATACGAAAATTGAAATTGAAAATTGACTCAGATTTATTTTTAGATTTCAAACGCCCTCGAGACACTGCAAAGTAATACTCACCTATAGAAAACAAAAAAAAACGCATCATCTCAAACACTAGCAATTATTTTGTGCAAATTTTCACCCTCCTCCCCCTCCCCGCGTACCAAAAAAAAAATGTTAATTTATAATAATTTCTCGTGAAAACCTCCAACTATTTACGTGATTTATGCGGGTCGAATGAAAAACGGTGAAAATTCTCTCTATTAAAGTTATTTTCGTCACGTCGGTCGTTCGTTTAAAATCTGGAAGAAATAAAATTATTTTACGTAAACGTAAAGTGACATATTTTCAAAAAAAAAGAAAAAAAGAAAATCAAAGCTCCAAATAATTTCATCCATTTGTTTGATGAAATCCCAAAATTTATCATATTATATTATACCTATACATATTGATTCAATTTTCTTCTATTCACTCCATCGGCCATTTCTAAGAAAATAATTATAACAAAAGAAAATCAATACGAAACAAATGAAAACAAAAAACATATCTCCTATATGGAAAAGCCGGCCATATTATGCCGAGTGAAGTGAGATAAGTGTGGTGGAAAAGCACACAGGGCCACTACGATCAATATTACCTTATTCCATATATATATATCTCTGTCGCTATATAGCCTTATGTACCTCACCATATCTCAAAAAAAGTTTTTCTTTTATTATCCTTTCTATATTTATACCACTTTCATATGTTGTTTACATACGTTGGAATTTCGATTTCGTAAAACAAAAATTTCTTATCAATTCACTAACTTCGCTTGTTTTTTTTTCATTAGTCGATTGTGCTTTTTTTCTTCTTAAATCATAGCCAACTTTGGCAATCAAAGTTGCGAAAATTGACACTTTCCAAACGTTTGACTGCAGACATGGAAAAACATGGAAAATTTTATGATTTTCTCATCTAAAAAAAGTTTTTTTTCTTCTTCTTCGTACTGGAGGCCTCTCCTAAGAGTTCCTTTGTGCTTCGTCCTGTAAGAACTATTGAGGCCCAGCTTTGTTTCTAGTTTCAATTAATCAGGTCGGCTATGTTTCCCAGCTTATGTTCGGGTGACCCAAGAAAGCTGAAAATTGAAGCTCATTTCCCTCACCACAAATTCTGCAAGCTCATTATTCTCTCCTATAGTTTGGAGATGCTTTCTTAAATTTAGTGTCCTACCAGCATGTTGATGTCCTTCCATTCCAGGCTTCCAGGCTTTTATTGGCTCATTTTGACCCCTTCAGTGTTGAACATATCGGTAGTCCTGGAACCGGTTCTGGACCCATAATTGGGATTCTTGATACCAGTTACTTTTGGTACCAGAGTGCCCCCCTTAAATCACCCTAATCATCCCTTATTTGTGTGAAACAAATTAGTTCTTCCTAACAATTTACTTATAACTAAAAATTTTAAATAGTATAGTCTTTAGTGAAAATGATTTGGATTATTCCTTATCTGCTTGTTTTTTACCCCATACATCTCCTTCTTGCCTCAATGTTATAAACAATCAATCTATTTACTTTGTTCTCAATTGTCTCAATGAATTTGAAATCCATTTGGTTTCGATTCATTTAAAAGGTTGATCATAAGTTAAATACGATATTTTCCGGCTTTTCCGGCATGGGGGAGGGGGGAATTGTTATTTGTTTAAGTGGGAGTCTATAGAGCAAAATTTTAAGTCATCAAATTGTCATAAGTCATTTAAAATTTCATGGTTTTAATTAAAAAAATATTTATTATAGCCTATATACGAAAATCTATGAAAACGAGAAAGAGGGGTGGGATGGAATTTTCTTTGTCGTTATTGGAGAAAGAGGACCAAGGGTTGAACTAGCAAAAGTTAAATCCAAATCCAACAGTTATTCTAAAATAGTTATTTGAAATTTATATGTTTCCCAGTTATTTTTATCCTTTTTACCCTTTTCCACCCCTAAATTTCAATAGTTTTCTATTCACAAACTATTCAAAATATATAAATACCAAAAAAATGAAGTTTTTATGGAAAATTTTATAAATTAATTACTTCATCGAATCTTTGCAAGAAAATTTAGCGAATAATGAAATTCTTTTTGTTATATTTCCATTTAGTGTTTTGTTTTCCATAGCCATCTTTGGCTGTAGGTACCTACGTGTTTCAATTTTTTTTTACCGACTTTACCCGAATTCATTCTTTTTACTTTATAGTATACTTCTATACATATTACGTCGGTATACACTTATAGTGTCGAAAAATTTCGTACAATATTTTATTTGAAAATTATTTTCAAACATGAAATAAATCAGACAAATTACTGGTTAAAATCCGTGTCAGTAATAAAATAAATATATCCGTGAAGACCATGAAAACGAAACGAACAAATTCTTTCCTTTGAATTCAATTTAAAATTCAATTTATTTCTATTATTATTTTTCATACATATATATATGTGCTATAGATATCAGCTATTATAAATGGCGTTGAGTGGGGGTGGAAAATTTTTTCAATGAGAAAATCTACCGGCAATATGACGGGGGGGGGGAATGTTCGTCTTTAGATGCTTTAGTTCTTCACCTATATGAATGTTTAAATGTACGTATATTATTTTTATGAGTGTATGATGAACTTATGGTCGTTGTCGGCGGGCGGGATATTTAAAGTCACAATGATGCCAATGAACTAGAGCACTGCCTAGCTATTTATAGTCGAATTAGTGAATAATGATAATTTATATTTAAATTGTTAGCTCCAAGATGGCCATGATATCAAACAATGATCAAAACCACCGAATATTTGGAAATTGTTTTTCCAACAATCATATAGGTACCTACGTCGATAACGGTGCGTCTTTCTATTGGTGGTTGTCTTTTTTTTTCTCGCTACCTCATTTGTTTATTTATCTGTTTACTTGAATTTTGTATACGAATGCAACAGACCAAAAAAAAAAAAAAAGAATCAACCACAGAGGCGCAACATTACCAATAAATCGATACAAAATTTTCTTAGGTTTGTGAAAATAAATAATCAATAAATCAGTCGTCAAATTAATCATTGCCACCACCAAGAAAAAAGAGAGTAACGCGGCTTTAAACATTGAACAGTCGACGAAACGTCAACAGATTTTTTTTTTTTAAAAAATTTGATCTTTTCTACCCCAAATGCCTGTTTCTTGACACAGGCCCATAACCTATTGAGTATATCCTTCATTTTTTTTTTTTGGTTTTCCGATATTTTATAAAGTTCTCAACAACCAAGAGAATAGCAATCTCTATAAAAGACTCATAGAAATATTTTACGATATCGTCTCTAACGCTGAAAACAGTGTTCGATACCTATAGGGAAAATTGTAATGTGATCACGATCTTGTTCGATCTTCTTTTCTTTTTTTTGTCTCGTGTTGTTGTTGAAATGAAGAAAAATTTCCATCAAATAAACTCGCGATCGAGGTCTACATATACCTACCTAGAGGTAGGTATATAGATACCTCTACAAGCAATGATTATCTCCATCTACATAAATACGGCAAGTTGCCGGACGGCGGAGCCGGGCGGGGGTGGGGGGTGGGGTGGAAAGGACGAGAAGAGCACTCCGACTACTTAATAAAATACCTTACGAGTTCCTGGTTGCTTTGGTTCGAGGTAAATTCTCACGACTAAAACGTAGGCACTACTTACTATGGCAGAGAATTGATGAACGCGCAAATGCGCTCCAACCCCCACGTCCGACGTCTCCATTCGCGTTCCTTCCATCGCAATGGATAAGTCAATAAATATTTAAGAACCTCTGGTTTGTGTTTCGAACGATGTCCTCGTCAACAGGACAACACCACCGTCATTCCCCCAATGCAATAATTGTTGCACAAGTAGTGAACTACGCCGCAAAGGAATTCGTCCTAATCATATTTTGAACTCTATCACCAATAGGGACGAATTAAACAATTAAAACAAATGAACAACTAACAATCGTCGTTCTTTTGTTTTTCAATTGTTTCATTGCTTTATAACAAACAAATAAATGATTTTCCCATATAAATTTTAGTGTTAGTTTCATTATTAGAAAGTATTGCGCAATAAAGCCAAAATTTAAGATTTTCGACTTTTTCGATTGTGTTTTGTTTTCTTGAAACTATTTTAAGAAAGATAGATTATTTTTTTTCATATATATACAGTAAAACATCAAAAATGTACCATTTGATTAAGTTGGTAGTTTGATTAAAGTAGAAGTCAATATTAGAACTTTATGGTTAGATCTAGGCCTAATTCACACTTATGAATCGGTAAGGGCTAGTCCTTACTAACTGCATACATTACGGTACCGACAATTCGGCCAAAATGAACAGTGGCGGCGCATAAAAAAATTGTCGTATAAATACAATTAGATCAAATCGCCAATTCGGTAACTTAAATGGTCTTTGGTCTGGTGTGTTGACAGTGGTGTTTCAATATTGTATATGAAAATATTGTAGGCGGCGCCTAAATATGAATGAAGGCGGGAATTATGAATGTCTGGCATTGGAAGGGATAATATAAGTTGCGCGTCGACTATAAAAGGGGGATTTAGACGACGAATATATATGAAATTGTTGGAGGGAACCGAAATATAGGTTATTCATCATCTCACCAAGACGCCGAGCCCCTCCTTGCTGTCATAACGGTGACTTGTGTATGGTTCGGTTTAACAGGTTTCTCGGGCTGCGCCTGGAGGGCGCCTTTTTTCATTTGTTTCTCTGGGTAGCTGGGCGACGCGCGTGCGCCGTATTCGACCCATCATATTTATTATGAGATTATTAAAATATGATGAATACGGTTGGATATCATCACGCTACGCTACTGAGAGTCATGCGCGCTTATCACTATGGGTGTGGTGAATCATAATTTTTCATATTTTACCGCGCGCTTTTTTCTTTTTTTTCTTTTCTGATCACCTCGAAAAATGAATCACGTGACGTGTGGTATCCAAAACAAATGATTGTGTATTTATGTTGGATAACCTCAAAATTATTATAATCACAATAAATAAAGTGCCATACTTTATAAAAATAACGTCATTCTCACCACCCAGGAAATCTTCATCTGTTTTTTATATGTTTCTCATCCGATTAGACCTCACATCCCCGCACTTCTATATATTTATATTTGATTAATTGAAGAATTTAAAAATATCCAGAAAAAAAAATCTGGATTTTATGTGTCGATGTAATAAATTTTTGATATCATTTAACAAGTCGAATAACGTCATTCTTCCCCTCCCCCCAACCCCCCGCTTAATTCAAACAAAAAACAAATGATTGTTACGATTGTTTTTCTTTTATTAAGTTCTTCATTTGTTTAACAAATGAATAACGAGACTAGCGTGCAACAAGACTATCGGTGAAAATAATTTTATTTTTGTTCACTCCACTTCTATAGAGATGAACTTTTTTGCCAATAATAACACTTAACCTTAATTCCCCGTAGATATACCTAGGTATGTTATATTTTCGTAACCGGATGACTCATAACGCTGAGGTGTTGTCGAAGTGGCGGCGATAATTTTCTTTGAGAGATAGATATATTAATAAAGTTTCGGATGGCTTTTGAGGTGAGTGATTGACAATTTTGATGACGATGATAAAACGAATTCTCGCACAGACTGCGACGGAAAATGAAGGAAAAACGCTATCGATCGTTCGGCATTCCTGTTAGGGCCCATCACTTAGATTTACAAACAGGACTCATCAAATTGTCCTCTCCTTGTCGCACCAATCCCGTTTCGCCTCGTTCGGCTTTTGTTAAAACAAATGAATAAGTCATTGGTCTATTATTATAATAAACATATATCTTACAGCTAGGGTTATCTTATGAGTATCTATATTATCTTTATGTGTATTGTTCTGCGTCCCCGGCTCATTCGAATCAGGGAAGAAGCGAAAGTTTCGATCGTTATTTTTAGAGAGTCGACAGACTCGAAAATAATAAACGATACAATAGTGAGGAAAAATAAAAATTATAAATGGACCTTTTAACTGTAACAGACAATTAGTGTTGAGGATTGTCGTCCGTCAGTAGGAGGGTGGGGGTAAGGATTTGAATTTTCATCCCTTGGCACTGTTTTTCCATGTGCTCCCCTTTTATTTTCCTTTGGAAATTCCTCCAAAAAAAGCCAATAATGCATTTACATGCCGTACGTGTTTATTAAAATCTCGTCAAAATTAACGATGCATCGAAAATAGAATGAGACGATCGTAAACGATTGAACATTGAAGCAAGTGGGATACATGTATATATATATATATATATATATATATATACATTTCCCAAGTAAGTCTATTTCGGGATTGTCGCTGTTTCGAGAATATTTTATCTCTCTACTATACAAATGAAAAACGAAAAAGATGAGCATCAACAAAACATTCGAGCAGCTGGTCGAAACAATGACGAATGTCTCGAAACATTTCCCTATTTTATTATTTTTTTCCTATATTCCCGATGATGCCCATTTGTATGGGAACGCTTCTATGCGTTGCTTTTTTGTTTTATCGCGACATTTTCCCGCTATATAGACGTGACAATATTACAATAATATGTTTTGACTAACGACCAAATGGTCTGTCAAATTTCCAAACACATCATTCACGTAATTTTAGGCAAACAAACAGAGAAATATATAGAAGAAGAAAAAAAAAAAGGGAATTTTAGAGAGGAAAAATTCAGGTCTTAAGCCGGTAATTACGGGAAGGTATTGAGGTGGTTGTCAAAGGGATGAAAGCAAAGTTGGCGTAGACGGGCAGATTAAACGATAACGATATCCTTTGCCAGTTAAAAGGATATTTTAAAACGGTTTATGTGCAAAATGGGAAAGGATTAAGTGTCGCGTAATCCGCAAAAGAGAGCGAAGCCGACATGATGGTGATGATGATGATGATGAGTTGTTGAAAATCCGCTTATGATCCATAAACAAGAGATTTAGAAAAACATATCCGAATCGTTACAAAAATAAACATTGCCAATTTCTATACTTTTAAAAGCGAATTTTTTGGGCGTAAAAACCGATAGTGATTGTTTGCTTTGTTTTGTTTGTTACAGGTGACAGTTCGAATTCGGGGTCCGAAGAGGAGATAGTGAGTGGCGTGTCGGGTGGAAGTTTGCCGCCCGAAACGCACATGTGTCCACGGTGTCACGAACAGTTTACGGAGATGCCGGAATTTTTGGCGCATCGCACGCTTTGTGATAATAAGGCCCGGAGGCACCACGAACCGGCACATTCCGACCCGGAAGATATGGTCGTGTCGGGCGACGAGGACGACGATGAGGAGTGCGGCGGCAAGCGGCTGGAAGAGGTGCGTCGGCACCGCCAAGACGCCGCCAACAATAACAGTGTGGGCGATGAGGACGAGGAGGAGGACGAAGACGAGGCGGGTACGGGTGCCGAGGGTCAAACATTCCCGTTTCCGGTGACTCCGGCTGCCGCCGGCCACGTCACACTAGAAGCGTTACAAAATACCAAAGTCGCCGTGGCACAATTCGCTGCCACAACAATGGCAAACAACGCCGATAACGAAGCTGCGCTCCAGGAACTCGCGGTTTTGCAATCGACGCTATTTACGCTGCAACACCAACAAGTATTTCAGCTGCAACTGATCAATCAGTTGCAGCGGCAATTGTCGATAAATCGGACAAAGGACGATGGCAGTCCGATATCGCCCCCTTTGTCTGAAGGCGCAGCAAGTCTCACCCCTGGCATTCCGGCGTTGAACATACCACAACCGACCACAGCGACGCCGCCATCTCCTCCACGAATCCCCCGCGTTATTCCACTCCAACCCCGTGATCCATCTCCTCCTCACATACCATCATCAACCCAACCACCCACTAGCCAAAGCCTACCAGCAACCAAACCCGACAACCAATCACTTTCCCACGAAAACAACAACAGTCCTCCAACACCTTCATGCTTAACGGTATCATCAACAACCACCACACCCGCACCATCAGTACCAACGGCCAGTCAACCTCCCCTATGTTCAATATCCTCATCGTTAGCATCAACAATAATCACCAACAACGACCCACCACCATCTCTAGACGAACCCAACACTCTAGAAATGTTGCAACGAAGAGCTCAGGAAGTCTTAGACAACGCCAGTCAAGGACTATTGGCCAGTAATTTAGCCGACGAATTAGCTTTTCGTAAGGGCAAAGGTTCCATGTCACCATACGACTCAAAGTCGGGCCGAAACGAGCCGTTTTTCAAGCACAGATGTCGATACTGTGGCAAAGTGTTTGGTTCCGATTCGGCATTGCAGATTCACATTCGTTCGCACACCGGTGAACGGCCGTTTAAGTGTAACGTATGTGGTAGTCGTTTTACTACCAAAGGCAACTTGAAAGTGCATTTCCAAAGACATACCGCTAAATTTCCACATATAAAAATGAATCCAAATCCGGTGCCGGAACATTTGGATAAGTATCATCCGCCGTTGCTCGCGCAATTAGGACCAAATCGGCCCGTGTCACCGGGAATGCCACCGCATCCGGGACATCCCCTACAATTTCCTGGTGGTCATCCATTCCCATTGTATCGACCTCCACCGGGTCCACCGCACGACTTGTTACCGCCGCGAGGCCTCACATCACCGCAACGACCGGACGGTCCATTGCGACCGATACCTCCGCATCCGATATTTATTCGTCGCGACGAACAAGACATGCCCGAAAATCTCAGTAAGCCACCACAGATGTCGCGTTCTTCGCCCTCACCACCTCCGCCACCGCCTCCACCCCGTCACGATACACTTGTTGAGCCACGCTGTAAAAGTGAACCGATCGAAGATCTACCCCGTCGTGATACCTCCCGCCGTAACAGTGAAACTCATTCAGAAGACGCGGAAATCATCCCGAAACAAGAACCCAGTGAACACGAACCCGATATCGGTCTAGAAAATGAACAATCCGAACGATTTCGTGATGAATCACCACCGATCGCTGCCTACGATGACTGCAGCATGGAAAGTAAATACAGTAATGAGGACATGATGCTCGGACCCGATAGTCCTGCCGAGCACGGACTTCAAGATCAACCGGAAAACTTATCGAGTAAGAGTCAATCAATTACGACACCGCTATCAATAGCGACCGGACAACGATTACCCGCTTCGTTCCCTTTTTCCCACGCAGCCTCTCCCCCTTCCAGTGCATCGTCCGGCAGTTTAGGTACATTCCCAATTCCGCCGCCCGGAGCCGATCCCGCTCGGGACCCTGCCGTCTACACGAGCCTCCTGCCGCGACCCGGCAGCAATGACAATTCCTGGGAGAGCCTCATTGAGGTGACAAAAACGTCCGAAACAAGCAAATTACAACAATTAGTCGATAATATAGAACATAAGTTAACTGATCCGAATCAATGCGTTATCTGTCATCGGGTTTTATCTTGCAAAAGTGCACTTCAAATGCACTATCGCACACACACCGGTGAACGGCCGTTCAAGTGCAAAATTTGCGGAAGAGCATTCACGACCAAAGGAAACTTAAAGACCCACATGGGCGTGCATCGCGCGAAGCCTCCAATGCGAGTCCTCCACCAATGTCCGGTTTGCCACAAAAAATTTACCAATGCTCTTGTTCTGCAACAGCATATTAGACTGCACACGGGTGAACCCACGGATCTGACACCGGAACAGATACAAGCGGCTGAAATCAAAGACTTTCCATCGCCAGGCGGGTTTCCCATGCCAAATCCATTTCTGAACCAAGGTTTTCCCATACCAGGTCTCAGTCCTTTGGGTCCTCCTGGATTTCCCACTTCCATGACGTTTAAACCGGGAGACTATGAGTCGATGAAGGATGATCACCCTGATTTTATGGAGGAAGACGAGGACGACGATGATGAATCGAGTATTACGAATGAACAACATTTGATGCCGTCATTTTCCACGTCACTTTCGGCGTTGGAAAACCAAGTCCGAACTATTACCACGATGGCATCCCAACTGTCAGCGTCAGGGTTGAGTCAATCTAACGAAGATTTAAGTATGCACTCACGATTAATGGCCTCGACCCCGCTTGAATCACATATGATGCAAAACGGTGAAAAGACTCCTGATAACGACGATGACAATTCCAGAGGTATTCCCAGTCCGCATGGCTCAGAGTCGACGAATAACGGCGTGCAACGTCCGGAATCATCACAACGAGCCGCCACCAGCAGTCCAACGCCATCCGAATCGAATTCATTGGGAGCGCTTGACTTAACTCCACGATCTCAACAGCCAGCTCCTCCACACGGTTCCATTCCCATTTCATCGGCATCACAAAGTCCCAGTCCAATTCCCAACCAGTTACTACACCCTCCACCACCTCCACCACCACCACCTCCTCCCGGAGTGTTCACAAACTTTGGACTGTTACCATCAATACCGACGTCAACGTCACCCTTAATGACCTCAGCGCTATCATCTCTCACGTCTTCAGTACTAACGTCCACGGCATTTAGTCCACTAGGATTGGCAGTTGGTCCCGCAGGTAGGCGCAAGAAACACAGGGCGGCATTAAATACCCTCTAACCCACCATCAATTTGCTTGTTAAATTCCACGTTATTAAGTTAGCAATCTGGTCGTTAAAATCATCCTAATATTTCCTGAAAAACTGTCCAGTTGATTTTGTGTTGTTGTTGTGGACTTGGTCAGTAGATGGTCTAATTGTATACTTTTTTACTTTCAGTGCGAGGAAATACCACGTGCAACATTTGTTTTAAGACATTCGCGTGCAATTCGGCTTTGGAAATCCACTATCGAAGTCATACAAAAGAACGACCGTTCAAGTGTTCCGTTTGCGATCGAGGCTTTTCAACCAAAGTAAGTTAATAGCAATGGTGACAATTTAAAGGGTTCCATTACTAAATTTCATTATTTTTGTCCAAATGTAATGGTAGTTTTACTTAGAAAAAGCTAGGGTTGAATTGATGAAATTTTGAGAGTAGATGGATTCTGTGTATACAATATATAGAATATATTGCGGTCCAATTTATGTAGTACTAGCTGATCCCCACGACTTCGTCTGCGTAACGTATTTTATTTTTCTTATTTCTTTTACGAAAAATATAATCATACTTAAAAACACTTCACACTCTTGAAAAAGACACATTTAATAAACTGATGCAAAGAATAAAATAGTTCTATGCAATAATCAATTAATTTTCATTGAATCTACGGTAGGTATACCTACCGTGAACCATATACTCCGTAAATCAATCAGCATCTATACATAAATAAAAAATATCGCCAAGTTCAATAAATTCGGTCTTAATTATGACTAAAAAAAGTCGAAAGTTATCAAAATACTCGCGTCAAAATAACCCCATCTCACTGTTTCGATTCCCGAATGAACCTTTTTCCAAAAACTATTACACTATTGCACTGCACAACACAACCGCGAAATTGAAATTTGTACAATTGCACGAAACCCAGTTCTTCCATAATCATGTATAACCATTATGTATCTTTAAACTTATTATTGAAATATCTGAATTTCAACTATATAATTAAACCATATTGGATAGTCCAGAGTTCACCATACACGATTTGGCGTATGCCTTTTGCTCTGGAAGAGGATTTTAAATTTCTTTTATCATTATGATGATATGATTATTTATTATTTATCATTATGATGATTTCTGGCTGGAATTGCCAATTTTTTTCGTGATCCCTTTCACGCACTTGCAAATAAAAGATATTGTGTCCCCGCAAGAAAAAAAATCCTGAATCCACCCTTGTCTGTTAGGGTAGGAATTTTCAAAAAAAAATCTTATCACATGCCTACTTCCTATAAGGAATACACCGAATATTAAAATTTCATCAGAAGTTTATAAATACAGGATTTTATATATGCACGGTTTTAAATACGTATTTACTTTAAGCTTTATTTCTATTATTATAATTATTATTATTGCATTAATTTTTGTTAATATTTCCTTATTGAGCAACCTTAAGGATCTATTTACAACAATTTTGTAAAAAAAAGAAGTTTACTGTCAGATTATTATCTATAAAAACATTTATATTTCAAAAAGGCCATTTTTTGTACTTTAAATTAAATTACTGTGCTTTTTATTAGTTCAACTAAAAATATTAATACAGATCATTTTTTAACTTTTAAATACCTTTGCAATGATATATAACTCGCCTGTCTAAAGTAAAATTTTTTTTTCATTCCTCAGTTTTTACGTAGGGGATACATTCCCTTATTATTTTTAAGGAATCATAAGTAGCCTAACGTGTGTGGGTAATTGTGTTGTATCTTAATATAAAGTTTAATTAAATTCGGTTGTTCCGTTCTTTAGTTAAATCGCCAGCGCACGCGATGTAAGAAAGTTTTTTGGTAATTTTTTCACACATTATTAGAGTTTTAGTATGGATCCCTAATTTTTTTGAAAATTTAATATAGCCTTTGTTCACCGGAAATAGTGTAGCTTCCTAACAGTGAAAGAATTTTTCAAATCGGTCAAGTAGTTTCGGAGCCTATTCAAAGCAAACAAACAACCAAATCTTTCCTCTTTATAATAATATATTAATTATAATTATACTTCATAAATTGGACCGCAATATATTCTATATATTGTATACACAGTATAACTGTTCAAAGTCAGCGAAAAAATCTTATTTTGATTAGATGGATTCTGTGAATCGCTATAAGTAAGTATTGTAAAGTTATTATGGGGGGAGGTTTCGATCGATTCAATTGAGGGTGTGTAAAGTTTATTTTGGAGGGAAAAAAAATTGCTGAAAATATAATCCCAATTTTATCAAATTAAAGTTTCCTGGCTACGAAACGCTGAACTCTCCATCAATGTCGATCGTTTGTGGAAAAATCAAAATAGCCCATATAATTCAAACAATGTTTTTGTGGCTGAAAAAGCTGAACAAAATGATGAACTTTTGAATCCACATTTTATAATGTCTAGACATAAAGAAAATAATGCTCCAAAAAATGTGCCCTTCGGGGTCACATACATTCGTCAAGAAAATTCCTGTTTTGCCGTTTCGCCTCTATTTCTTTCATTTGTTGTGTGTCAATCGCCTCGAAAAAGAAATAAGAAAAGATTTCTGGTTCCAATTATAGGATTTACATCATACATTTTATTATCTATCGATCGCAAAAATTACACCCTATTTTCGTATATACGCGTGTGCGAATTATTCGAATGGTTTCGCTTTCGGAATTCCAAGCAGTTCTTTTATACGAGAAACGAGAGGCATGAACCAAAAAAAAAAAAAAAAAAAACGGAGAAAGTTTAAACATTTCGTCGCCTGATTTTTTATAAATCAAAAATTCGTTCGAATACGAAAAAAGACGACATGTGGCGTCCCGCGCTATCCCTCGGGAGCACACCTCCATCTCTCTCTCTCTCTTTCGCACCAACTTTTTCATCTGAAAATAAATTTATTTTCGTATTAGGTACCCGAGTCGCGCATAATTAAGATGTTTATAAGTAATTGAGTCGACAAGAGACAATAGAATCGCCTTCGTATGAAATGTCCCATCTCAAATTAGCGTTTGGCACGGTGCCAAACAAGATCCCGGAGGACTCTCCTTTTCCGTCCCGTGGCCGACACTCATTGACTAGACAGAGACGAGACTGGGACTCTCTCATATGTTTAAAATATAATATGTGTATTAAAAGAGAAAAAAAAAAGAGAATATCGTGGCCATGGCCACATGGACCATTCACCATCACCATCACTTCGTCTCTCGAAAGTTTATTTTAAATGATTTTAAAAAAAAATTGGACGCAATCTAATTTTTTTTTATATATCTCCAAGCAATCATTTTCATATATTCGCTTTTGACGTAAAACTTCCAAAAATTTCGGACTTTCTTTGCATTGATCTTACGGCGCCACAATCCTCTGGATTGGTCCCAAATACTTTCGGTAATATTTGATGAAATTGAATAGTTTATTATGATCAACACATTCATATTAATTATCGTATCATTTATAACGATATCAGAATTCCTTTCGAGTGCCAGTTTTATCTATAAACACTTCCAGAAAATTGACTAATTTTCATCTTATTTTCATTGTGGCTTTCTCAAGGATCCTGCCCCATATTGATATACTCCATAAATATCCAAAATGTTCAGCGGTCAGGAAATTTGAAATTTTTAATTTTTTCTTAGTTTGGCTGGTATTTAGATGGGAAAAATATAAATATTTTCGTAAACAAGGATATTATGTAAGAAGTCTATTAGTAGAAAAATAAATTAAAAGATTTTATGTGGCAATATTTTTCGTTTAAATTGATCAAAGCTTTAAGCCTAAAAGTCTTTTCATAGATGGGAGCTGAGAATTAAATGAACACCCTCATATCACTTCCAATACATTTTTTTTCAATTACAACCCTTTCTAATAAATATGGCTTTTTTTAAACATTTAAATCCATGTACCAAATTAGGGGCGAATCACTATGATTCAAAAAGTTCAAGTTAGATCTTATTGGACAAATTAATACCAATACTTCAATTACCTTGAGGAAAAATCGATCAATCTTCTAGATCTTTAGATAGTCCAGACATTAGCTGGACCACCTTCTAGTTCCTATCATTTATTCCTTGATTCATCTTGGCTTATAACTAAGACTACAATGAGGCACATTTCTTGTAATTTATTCAAAAAAAAAAGTAAAAGTTATTTTGGCAGAGTATGGAAAATATTCATGGATACTTGCGCTAATATTTGAGGAGGGGGGGGGGGCAAAGCCCCCCTCAAACCCTAAGAAATCATGCTTTATTTGTTTACAATTCAAATAGCAAAATACTGGGTCAGCAAGATAATTGTTAGAATCAATTATTACTTTAAACTTTCCACTGACCTCCAATTCGGATATCCGGTTAAAAGCGGCAAATTAAAACGAAAAATTGACTCCCTTCTCTTGTAAATATTTCCTATTGTATTCCCTGGGTTCCTGTTTTAGTTATCTACCGAAAAGTTAATTACATTTCCTCGATTAATTCAATCAAAATTGTACTAGACTGCTAAAAAATTATAGGCTGTTAAAGTTCCAAATTTTGCCTGACAAAATCCAAGGTTTATAAAATATGCAGGTGGCCTCATGGTGGCTACGTGATGGATACGTGACGTATCCAGAAGAAATTCGTACATATCTTCAGACTGATTCAATTTCAAAATTCTTCGTATGACGTCATTTTTTTTCTAATGGAGCAACCTGTGTAATTTACAAACCTTGGACAAAATCTAGAGTCTAGACCAGTGGTTCTTACACGTTGTTGAAGGAACTGATCCCCAATAGTTTCATATAACATTCACGGAATCCTCCTTAATTGGAAAATTAAGAACTACAAGTTAAGAACCACTGGTCCACAATTTGCTGGTTTGTTATGATAAACAATGGCTTTTAAAGCCCAATGCCTAAATGTTCTTTCCATTTCATACCCAGAGCCTGTGCCCTCTGTTCTTTTGGACCAAACTTAGTATTATGAAGAATCTTGGAATCTTGGTATGGCTGAAAGAGTAGGTGACCTAGTTTCTTATGTAGTTGCTGGAGGAAATTTCTGGAAGATTTTTATACTTCCATATTTTCTTGTCTAAGGATGATCTAAGATTCTTGAATCCCAGGATTTAAACCATTTATATTTCGTGCTAAACACGCAGGATTTTTTTTTAGTTATTCCCACTTCTTATTATGTTTTTGGTTCATAAAAGCATAGTTTCTTAGTCACTTTACTAAAAATCTCTTACGACTGACTAAAAAAATAGCTTAATACCCCTGGAATAAAACCCTTCAATTATGCTGGTTAGAAATTATTTTTGTTCTCGAATAATTTTCAACACCTTTAAAAATTTGCCGACACTATATCTGTTATAAAATCAACAATTCCTAATTAGTACCTTCCAATTTTCTTTCTTCAAATTTCTTGGTACTCGAACCACCCCTAACCAACACCATTCAAATTAGGACTTTTTCTTTTTCCCATTTTTCTCAAAAGAATTCGGTACTAGTCTTAAAATAATTAATTAAGCCACCATCAGTAAAGGATCCGCCATAAAAGGAAAGTAGGTAAATGGACGTGCATTTTCCGATGTCCAAAAAAAATTCATTAAGATTCAGAAAAAAAATGATTCGAAGTTTTCAATACTTTAAATGAAGCATTAGCAATAAAAGGAGATATAAATCCGAAGAAAAAAGAAATGGAAATTTTTTATGGATGATCCTTTAAGAAAATTAGTTTTGAACAATTTACCTTAACCGAATTCCCACTGGTTTTTTTTACAAGCGTAACACTGGCAAAACAAAATTACTTAGCTGCCACTTATGGAAATTCTATTTTCCATTCTGGAAAAGCTCAATAAAATTAAAAAAAAAATACTCTTTAAATATTTAGAATTAAGTAAATTCTTGTTAGCTTTTTATTCTGTCTTTCCAAAAGGTGATTGATCGATTAATTCCTTTTCTAAGATTAAATAAAATAAACTTATGAAAATCCAAATTTTCGGCAATTGTTAATAAAGCAATAATAATAAATGGCCTCAAATATTGTTTAAATTTTGAATTCCCATGTAGTACCTATGAGAACAATTTAAAGGGATCAAATCACAAAACTTTGAACTGTAATTGGTTAGTTATTGTTTGTCGCACTGATACTCGGAATAATGAATGAATGAATGCATTATATCTTAACACCTTATCTTATAGTACCTTGTCTTATAACTGGTTTACCTTTTTTTTTATTTCAAATTATTTTCAAATTCAGGTAAAATATTTCACCAAAAATGAATGATCAGGTAGATGAGTGTATAATAATTATTATTTACAATTTCTGAAACTACCTTGACCGCAAATTATGAATTAAAAGATATAAAACTCGTTTTTACGTACTCGTACTTTATACCCAAAATTCATTGAATTTTGACCAAAATTTCCAAATTTACATTCGCAAAACTACAATTTTTTTTTAAAGATCTTTAATGAATCTTTTTTCATCAGGAAAAACGATACAGGACGTGTATAAAGCGCATAACTAATGTTTAAGGAAAATCCATAATAGATGGACCCACCTTCTAAAAAAAAATTTCATTAATTGTATTATACTCGATTTGTATTGTTGGAAATCGACTTAATCTACTTAGGATTTGATATCGAAACATCTTTTCCAAAGGTTAATTTTGCTATTTTTAATTTACGATAACCTCAGATACCACCTGCACCCGGGGGCCATCGACGAACTAGCGCACGTTAGCAAGATTTGCTTTTTATGTCTTTCTCGCTGAATTTAATTCGATTAAAATCTCACATTGGCCGTGTAATTTATTACAATATGGCACACATTGTATCAAAATCTTTATTATTATTATCGATAAAACGCGAATTTCATGTCTGACATCCATTTAATGAAGAAGCCGAAGAAGAAAAGCGTATTTTAATATTGTAACCCTGCCGGCTCCAACCCCGCCGCCAACCATTCGATAGAAGGCGCAGGTTGATGGACAAAGGAATGGAGAAAAGGTCAGGCGTCGTGAATTTCCGGAACTAGTAAAACTGTATATAATCTCCGTTTAATCATTTCGAGAAAGTGAAATAAAAGTTGTGCCATGTTTGTTTTGTACCGACTTGATTTTGCACCCCGTTTTTGTACCCACGGGAATGATTTACGAGACGGTTTGCCCTCGATTCCCCAAAGGTGTGACGACGCGGACATTTGATCCAAGTCGTAAATTTGTTTAATTTGTTTTTCCTGTGAAAACTTTTCCATGTAGGTATCTATAGGTGTCGAGGAGTTTCTGAAAACTTTTACCGCATGCTTTCCACCAATGACTCGTGCTCAATGTTCAATCAAAGCTTTTCCAACAATCTGAGGAAAATTGCAACTTTATAACAATTGAACAGTTAATAGTTTTTCTTATTATTCAAGGAAAATCATTAATTAAGGCTCCTATTTGGCCATAATGTGTTCATTGACAATGCGATCGTATAGGCAACCAAATGCATATACGTATTGCTGGTCGTCTATACTTAATTCAATCAACTCCATCTGTTTCATAATACGAAAAACCATGTGATTAATCTTAAGTGGCTTAAGTTATTTAGCTTAAATCTGGTTTAACTTTTTGACTTTAAGCAATATGTAATTTTGTCTGATACCCTGAAAATTAAATGTTTCGTATTTTATTGTATAGGGCAGCGGTCGGGGAACTTTTTTACCCATCACCCAAAAATATTTTTGCATAAGTCAATATTACCGCTTCCCCATTCTGAAATTAAAACAATAAATGTAAATTTCAAATGAGCATTATTTATTGAATTCTCTATTACCCGAAAAAATTTCCTTCTTACCCCATTTGGGGTAATTTACCCCGGTTCCCCGACCGCTCGTATAGGGCCTCAAAATTGAACGCTAATACTATCATTCCAATATTTTCTTCCGATTGATTCAAAACTATTTGATGATTTAACACAAAATTTTTCTGCAGGATGGTAATGAGGAGGGGTGTCTCTGTGGACAGGGGCGTATCCAGGATGGCGGAGGCCCTCTGAAGAGATTTCGAAAGCGCTCTGCTAATCCGTCACCTGTATCGACACCAAAGATACAAATAACAAACTCCTCGAAATTGCCTCCGCCAGCCAGCCCTGGATACGCCAGCCAGTCCGAGTGGATAAACCCAAACTTGTTGGTAAGGGCACCCCTTACCTCACTAAATAACGCAGGCTTTCTAAACAAACGCATCGCTTTAATTTACAACAAAATATTGTAGAACAATGTTAATGGTTTTTCTTCTTGTTTTGCAGGGGAATATGAAGCAGCATATGTTGACGCACAAAATTCGGGATATGCCGCAGCATATGTTCGATAAGCCGTCGCCGGGGAATGCTTCTGGTGGAGCTGGAACACCTGGACTTCCATTGCCTCCGATGTCATCCGCGTCTTCGACTGGCTCTTCCAAAGACGATAGTCGAAATAGTTTGGGGAATATTATCAACATTCCCGAACGGCCCGATTTGAATTCGTCGTTATCCAACGATCCGATGGATCATCGCGATATGGTTGCAATCCAACATCAGGCGTCATCGTTACCACCTCCTGAAATGCCCATGAAGGCGACTGATCTCGGTGGAATCATGAAACGTTCACCGCCCGAAACGGAACTTCCGTTACCGAAACGCCAACCTAGTACGTATACCTTGCATATTCATGACACTTGTTTCATCACAATTCATAACAATTTCGGCTTAAGCTAGCATTTATCTAAGTCGCTTTCTGGTGGCCCTCTATTAACCAATTTAATGTTCTTCTATTAACACCCTACATGATGTTAAGAAAAACCTCATTATTTGCATTGTGCCCTTTTTCTTTAGCGATCCCCCACAACCACAAGTCGTCACCTGACTTAGACATTTCGTTAAACTACGATAAAAACAGCTTTCGGGCGATGAAAGAAATGGAATTAGGAATGCATTCAATGCTTGAACGGGTCGCCGAGAGAGTGCGTTGTTCGGTGTTTGCAGGCGGCGTCTCGCCAATAATGCAGCAGACCCAAACGCCAAATCCGCAACAATCGTCCCAGCCACAATCGCAACAATCGTCACAACAATCGAGCCAGTCGAACAAGCATTTGTGCCACGTGTGTAATAAAAATTTCTCGTCCAGCTCGGCGTTGCAAATACACATGCGTACGCATACGGGCGATAAACCGTTTAGGTGCACCGTATGCCAAAAGGCCTTTACAACGAAGGGAAATTTGAAGGTAAAATTTTTACTTTTCCCAACAAAATATTCATATATGTATATATTTATGTTTCGATCATTCGCTTCTACTAATGCTATTTGGCTATACCCAAAGAATAAAAAAAA
Source organism: Sisyra terminalis (assembly GCA_958496175.1). Lineage (NCBI taxonomy): Eukaryota > Metazoa > Arthropoda > Insecta > Neuroptera > Sisyridae > Sisyra > Sisyra terminalis. Next base: position 47,270,723 of record OY292278.1, on the reverse strand, counting down.
AAAGAAAAAACTTAATATACATATATTAATATCCATGTTTTACTAATTCTCTTCACATTCATGTCTTCGAAACAATCCAAAAATCAATCAAAAGAATCCCAAAAATCGATTGAATTGAACTTCGATAGGTCACTTAGGGAATTACTGGAAAAATATTAGAACTCTTAGTGATTTCTGTTTTAAATCTTGGAACCCTGATAAAAACATACTTTCTGTACCTTCTAAAATCCGGAAAAGTTTCATGTTTGATACGAATTTCCACAACTTCTGGAAAGTTGGTAAAATTTGCAAATCTAGAGTAAATCGAAGAATCTTTGAAATATTTCATTATTCAATGGTCTTCATCGGGTAATCTTTTAGAATCTGCAATCATTTAAAGTTCAAAGAATTGCCATTAAATCATTTTTTTCAAGAATACCTTTAGAAGAATCAAAAGTACTAAGTTTTTCTTCAGGGGTTAGAAACCATTCGATTTTTGGGGTTCTGTACAGGAAAATTGTTGACTTATTCCACGTTTTTCTGTTAAAGGTACACATGGGGACGCACATGTGGAGCAACGGAGCATCACGACGCGGTCGTCGCATGTCACTCGACCTGCCTCCCATTCCCATGACGCCCAAGGATTCCGAATTTCTGCAACGGAGACCAGATCTCTTCTATCCGTACCTTCCGGCTCCATTCCTTAACGGCATGCAACAAAAGGTAACCACCGCCTCAACATCCCTACAACCAAATCAATTACCGTTAAAACCAAAAAAATTCTCTTAGCTGAACGAGATTTCTGTCATACAGAATCCAGGAAACGGACTTCCATCGCCTGGCAAGTATGCGAGTCTGTTGGGTTTTGGATATCCACCGGTTTCGGAGCCGTTGCGTTCGCAACCGAGCTCGCCACTGTCGGACAAACCGCCGTCGAGTGTGGCCAGTTCATCGCCGCCACGGGACCCAATTGAACGAGCCGGCTCGGTTGGTACCGGGAGCAACAACGGAAATGGATCGGGAGCTGGATCTGGTGCTGGACCTGGAGGAGGTCGGGATGGTCGGGAAATGCTTCCCCGTGTGTGGGACCTGCATTACGAACGCCAAACGGCCAGTGAAGAGGACGTTGTTGTTTCGCCATCCAACGGAACCATCAACGTTCCAAACCCAAATCAAATTGGCGTTCCACCCCCAACAGCCCGGGGCGAAGGTTTGGCCGCATGAAACGATGCCAAACCACCGCATTTCCCTCATCAGTATCGACAATTACTCTATCATCATCAAATCAACCCTCGTTCAACCCCCTTTTATACATATCCACAACTTTGATTAAAATTTTAAAAAAAAATCTAAACAAAATGTCCGTCGTAAAAAAATATATCTTTTAAATAATTATACATATTTAAATATTTATAAATAGAAAGTGTTTGGAATGTTCCTATAACGAAACTAGTCTTTATACAAAAACTTTAAAAAAAAAAAACATTATGGGAAAACTTTTCCGAGTTTTCCATGGAAAATCTCAAGAAATTAGTGTTTAAACTTTGTTGTGTGTGTGTGAAATCATGTGCAACGAAACCAGAAAAAAGACTCATAAAAGACTTATTTCCCTCATACAATTTCTCAAAAATAGTGCATAAAATTATAATCATACAACAAGAAATGGTAATTTTGTGTACAAATTGTAATACTTATCAATATAATTTATATATTATACATATATAAAGAATATAAAATATATATTTAATAATTGTGCTCTGATTGCATTAAAAGAAAATTAATTATAATTAAAAAAATTAAATGATGTCGGGCAGGGGCAATGCATTCTCTGTGATACCAAAACACACATCAGTAGCGCGACATGCGAGCCAGATTTTTTTTAGGCAACCACCAAAAAAATATTTAACAAAACAATGAAAAAATATGCAAAATGTACAGAAACAGGGGATGAAATTAAGAAAAAAAAAATTTCTTGCCAGATTTTATTTTTTAAAAAAAAAAACATGTACTATAAACGTAAAAACAAAATAAAAATTAAGAAATCATAGTTCTTCGGATATTAAGGCCTTGGTAAACACATAGTTTTTCTTTTAATCAATAAAAGAAACTATGAAAAACTTGTAAATTATTTTTCCTATTTATCAATCCTTTTGACGAGCAAAACACTTAACAGGCCTTGATATCCGCAATAACTATTCACATAAGCCCTTTTAAAGCCTAATTAAATGCCAGATTTGGTTGCCAGTTGCCTAACTACTGTTTTAAATAAATTTACTTTTTTTAAAGTCTTAAAAGAATAATTTAAAAAAAAAATAGTAGCAAATAATTATTTTATCATTACCTAATTATTACTATGAATAAATGAATAAAAAAAAATATTTTAATGTAAAGAAAAAAAAAGTACATAACTATAGCAAATGAGGACTAATTTTTTGTCAAAGATTTATATAAAATTCCGAGCAGAGCCGTCAAGAGAACATGAGAGAGATCTTGATAATGACATAACTTAGGGCTTTTGATTTGACAAACTATAAATATTATAAATAAAGAAAACAAATAGCGTGAATATTGTATGTTTCTGTATCTATTAATTAATTATTATAATTATAATTATCATTATGTAAATTATTACTTAATACATAAGAAACTTCAATCAATTTTATCAATTAAAAAAATGTGGTTGAAAAAAAAATTGTTTTTCTTTTCCCCATTTAATAAATATGTGGTTTAATTCGGCAGTTCTCAAAAGGTGGTACGTGTATTACTGGGAATATACGAACCACGAAAATATAAGTGATATATTACCGCACAAATTTGAAAGCCAGAGGCTTAATTATCTTGGTAATGAGAAGTTTTTAGCCTTATTAGTAAATCTGCTGAGATCCATAGCCTTTTTGTTTTGCAGAACTTTTGGTAAGTATTTCAAAAAAAAATACCTTGAAATTTTCATTTTTTGTCATATCCCTAAAAATCAAATACAATAATTAATAAATAATTTATCAATTTAATATATATAGTAATACCAAATTGATTTTAAACGTCAATAATTCGCGACAAACGTTTTATTCGATTCAACAACATATCGCCCTTCTTGATCGAATTCTGATAAATCATTGCCCGATCCATAATCGGTAAATTTCTTGCCGTTATAATTCGGCCAGCGACTTTATCAATGCGACATATCAAATTTCCCGTGGCCGTCAACCGTCCGATATCCTCTTCAATATACTCCTCGGTAACTCCGAAAATTTCTGCCGTCCGCTTTAGACTAACCGTCGAATACGATTGTAACATTTGGGAATAGGCTTTCAATTTCATATCCCTCACATATTGATGATAGTGTGGATAGGTAATCGGCTCGAATCGCAGTGCTAGCTCAACCAATGCTAGCGCTTTCATAAAATCAGCATAGCGACATTGTTCAATCGACAATACATAATCCTTCAAGTATGTTCCTTTGCGAGAACTGAGTTCTTGCATTATGATTCCGCAGTTGACAATCTTTTTTTGAATTTCGCAACGCGGAAGTGCAATCATCGACGCGATAACCGTAAATTTGACGATTGTTGAAAAATCGGTTAGTTCGTATGATTCGAACGTGGAAATACAATCGCATAGATTGGCCGCTGCTTTTTTATAGTCTCGAACGGCTAAACTGTAAAGTCCTTCATAGGCTTTAAATTTATTACGACCGCTCCAGTCGGCTTTATGTTCAGAGCTATCAACAAAGTATCGAGCTTTTTCAATTGCCGATTGTAATTCTTTTAAATTGCAATCTTTGCAGTACGCGATTCGAAATAAAGCGAAAGTCGCTTCCAATCGATTATTTGTGCTTAGAGTACTATCATTGGATTTTTCTAGCGCTATTTCTCTAGCTTTGTCCCAATCACCAATAGTCAGGTAGAAATCGAGTTTTGCTTTCCAAACATTAGTCGGGTGCTCCTCGTCAACGGGGAGAGCATCAAGACGAGCCAATTCTGCGATATTGGCTGCTTTCATTTTGGCAATGAAATCCTTGTCGGTTTTCCATTTGAAGCATTGCAGAGTCTTTTCGTAGAACGGCAACATATTATTACGATCGATCATATCATACAAACGGCTTCGAAGAAATTGAGTATTGGTCATTGGATCCTGCAGACCAATCATAAATTTCAAACGGGGCACCAGCATATAGTCGGGAGTTGAAGCCTGGTCTTCAGAATCAAACGAAACCGGTTGTAATGTCTCATCTTCCAGCGGAAAAGACGCCGACGACAAATATTTACGTACTGTTTCATCGTAAATTGTAATTTCGGATTGAATACTTTCTCGGCTTTTGTAGCTCCGAGCATCCGGTGGAGGTTCTGCGGCATCTTTGCACACGCAATGGTTCATTTTTTCGGCAATTTTCTACAAAAGCTGAAAGGTATGATTGTTGTTTATAGAAATATATAAAAATTATGTAATTTTTACCTCAATTTCTGATGAAATAGCAGTAAAAACGGACAGAGTATTTAGCACGTGCCTTGGTAACAAACAATGATTTGCATTTATTTTGAATCTAGCCATTGTTCCGCCGATTATCGATTAATTATATTGGCCGTCAAGTGGCGGTATCTATTGTACTTTTGTTACACTAACAATTAAATTTGTCCATTTAAATTTAAATTAAAGGTAAATTGTTAAAAATTACCAGAAACTAACCAAATATAATTAAATAAAAATTAAATCACGTTGTACTACCTATTTCTTGTTCTTAATACCCTTATAATTATAAAATAATAGTTTGAAAAGTTCATGACGGATAGTCAATATTCATTTTTTCTTGTAACATTAGTTGCCTATACTGACTTATATTACCTATATTATATTGGTTATATTGGTACAGAGGGCCAGAGGGTACAGATTTATGATTAACTAGAGGACCCAGTGAACTTTGTATCACGTAAAATTGAATTGCGAAAATTAATTGATATCGGTAATATTGCTTCATTTTTAATTATTAATATGTATGTTAAAAATTTTTAAAAATCAATTTTATTTTACAGATTTAGATTCATACCTATAACAACATTGAACATATTAAAACCCATATGCATAAAAAAATTCATAAAATCTCACTTATTCATGAGTTTTAAGACAAAAATAGATATTTCTAAAAACATTTTTATTTTCGACTTTTTTTGTCCCTCGAAATTGTATGGTTGTTTTGGCCAATCCGCTCCCAAAGGTCGCTATTAATCAGGGATTGGATGCTTACTGAGAATGTTCCCAGTGGCGTAGCTAGGTAACCAAGGGCCCTGGAGCAAATTAAAAAATGGGGCCCCACTGCTATGTAAACTGATTAGGTTTTATCAAATAAAAATATGAAATATACAAATACTTTAAAAATACTAAGCTACTTAAGCTCTTTTTTGTGCACTGCAGGGCAGGTATTAAAAATATTAAACAGTAACAACATAAATTACAATTAATACTTAGTATAGGTTTGGCTAATAAAACGAAACAGAGAAGATTCAAGGGTTTATTATATAAAGGTCGGGCCTATCAACTGACTAAATAACAATTATATTTACAATTTTTTCCTAGCTTTAATTTTCGCAAAAGTATCAATGAATTGGTTTAAATCCAGGCTTGATGCGGTTTTGTTTTCAATTGCTATTAGCGATAAATGTCGGAGTCGAGTTTGGCCTATATTATTTCTTAAATATTTTTTTTATTATTTTTAATTTGCTAAATGACCTTTCAGCTGCTGCAGAAGTGACAGGAATTGTAAAGAATAATAACATTGCTGTAAATAATTCCGTTAGGTGGCATTCTAGTACTCCATATTTGCTCATTATTTCCTTACATAATTGGTGAACTTCTAACTGAATTTCCAAAAGTTCAGTTCGATCAAGATTTCTGGTAAGGATTCGAGGGCCCCCTGAGCTTGAGGGTCCCGGGGCACTGCCCCACCTAGCCACCTACGCCACTGAAAGTTCCTGTTTTCTTTTGTAATTTGTATTTTTTTATCATTTAACACTTCAGCACATGGTTAAAGTGGCTTACCTTGGCATTCGTGCAATGTAGCTGTTCGAATGCAAGGTTTATAAAATACACAGGTGGCCTCATGTGTCCCGTGACGCATGCAGAAGAAATTCGTACATATCTTCAAACTAATTTAAATTTCAAAATTCTTCGTATGACGTCATTTAATGGGGCAACCTGTGTATTTTATAAACCTTGGTTCGAATGGACTATACAATGATATCCCAATCTTATTTTGACAATAAAAGTTTAATGTGAACTATAGTCTTTAAGCCATCGTACAATGTGTAATTAGTTTCTCTTCTTTTGGTATACTCTTCATTTCGTTGTTCATATATATTGATCTTTTTCAGATTTTAAAATTTCGAATAAAGATTTAAACATGATTCTTTTTAATTGTCATGATTGTTTTTGATTAATTTGTCGACCCTCTAATGACTCTCTTTGTGGTCTGGTTCCCATAATAGTTTCTTATAGTGTTCAGTAGTATTTTTGATTTTAAGAATAATTTCTACCCTTTGACTATTCTTTACACTATTTAGGCATTTGCTAAATATTAAAAAAATAGTCCTGAAGTCCTACCACCATTTCAGCCATAATACTATAGATATCAGGACGAAAATACTACGAAGACTGGTTTTCTTTAATGACTTATTGGAAATATTTGATCTTTTAGATCATATATTAAATCATATCCAATGAAAATCGGTTCAGCCATTCAACACGATTTTTATATATATAACGATTTCAAATGTTTCAAATTTTGTTAATCTCTTATAGTTAAAGAAATTAATAGGTAATTAAATTATTAGCTTTTTCAAATGTCCCCTAATGACAGATTTAAAAAAAAAAAAACATTGTTGTTATAAATGAAAATGATGCAATAATTGCATAAGACTAAGCTAAAATCTTTTGTCTATAATGAAAATAATCACTGCTTAATCTACCAATTTACAATTAGATTTTTATACAAAACATATATTTACATAAAAAATCAAATAATTCCCTGCTTTGCTTCAAATCAGACGAACTGTATTTCACCTGTTCGCTAATACGAGGGGGATTTTAATAGGATAATAATATGAAGCCAATCAATCTACAGCCGATAGATATTTAGTGAAATTCTTTGTTAGTTTCTTGTCAACTGTAAGCAAGTTTGTGTCTTACTATTTGGTATATTAATATTAGAAAGATGGAAAAGCGATTTCTTAGTTTTCTGGTCAGTTTTTGGTTCATCACTCCTTTAATACAAGTAAGAAAAAGTATTCAATTAGGGTAGTTTTTGCTTTATTGAGTTGGTGTTTTACAGAAATCGTATAAGTTTTGAATTAAGGTCATTTTTTATAGAAAATGATGCAATTTAAAAAAAAAATGTTTCTTTCCACCATATACACAAGACTTGAGTTTGAATTGAAACTAACTTTGAAAGTAGCTTTAAATAATTATAAAAGGATTTGAAATATTAGTAAATGGAAAGTTAACAATGTTTTTTAAGTTTATTTTTCTTGTTCTTTGACAAATGAAACATTTTTGCCATAGACTCTTTATAGAATTAATCCTAAATTTAATTCTATTTTTTAAGGCAGCACATTACAAAGTCACGGATCAAGTATATATGGAAGTAAGCCACGGGGATGAAAATCTCGGTCGAATTGTTTTTGGTCTATTTGGAGATTTGGCTCCAAAAACTGTAAAAAACTTCGTTACAATCGCCACAGAAGGAATTGATGGGCAAACATATGCCGGAACAAAATTCCATAGAGTCGTGAAAAAGTTTATGATTCAAGGTTTGTATTATTGTATTAACGTTGCGAAGAAATACTTCTTGTAGTTCTGTTGTTCTAGGAGGTGATATTGAAAATCTTGATGGATCTGGTTCAATCAGCATCTACGGCCGGTATTTTGACGATGAAATCGTTAAGTTAAATCACACAGGACCGGGATTTTTGAGTATGGCAAATGTTGGGAAAAACACAAACGGTTGCCAGTTTTTTGTGACAACAATGGCAACCCCGTGGCTTGATGGAAAGCACACGATTTTCGGACGGGTCATAGAGGGACAAAATGTCATACATAAAATTGAATATGTTAAAACGGATTCGGACGATAAGCCCTTGACACCAGTTCTTATTGATAGTTGCGGAATTATTGATACGCCCAGTCCTTTCTACGTTTCCGACAATCCTTATGAGTAAATATTATGAGAAATACTTTTGTTTGCATAAATAGTTAGAGAATAATTTTATTTTTAAACTATTTTGTGGTAAACTTTATTGAGTATTCAGCTTTTACTCTATAGTAAAAATAGTTATAATTTGAACAATTTGCTTCATTTTATTATGGTTAATATAGTCTTAGAATCATTTTAATCGTCTAAAAGTTATCAAATATTTTTCCCGATTAAGTTTTAACTTGAATTTTAAGTAAGTGCTACTTCTGTTTTTAAATACTTTTGTTTACATAAACAGTTAGAGAATAATTTTATTTTTAACTATTTTGTGGTAAACTTGATTGAATATTTAGCTTTTACTTTATAATTATATCTTTAATTCTTCTACACGTCTTTCAATCCATACTATTATTATTCCATTAGATTTTACCATGAATTCTAACTCATAATGTTAAAAATAGTTATAATTTGAACAATTTGCTTCATTTTATTATGGTCAGTGTAGTCTTAGAATCATTTTAATTGTCTAAAAGTTTTCAAATATATTTCCCGATTAAGTTTTAACTTGAATTTTAAGTAGGTGCTACTTCTGTATCAAAAACTCAATTTACTACTTTTCTATTTGCAATAAAACTGAGTTTTATTCATCAAATTCCGTTTTGTATTAAGATTTCTTTTCTGTGAAACTCGAAATTCACAAGTATTTTGATACAAATATTGATGTTTATAATTTTGATAATATGTTTCATTTAAGTTTATACGGATGGATGAAATCATCAATCGTTCCTCTAACGATGTCCTTTTCAATAATGGCCTTTTTCCAGTGGATAATCAACAAATTGGATGCAATTGAAAAGGGTGAGCCCGGTGAACCGGACGATGATCTAGCCGAGAAAAAAACCAAATAAACCATTTGAAATAGACGCCAAAATGAAATGCGCGCACCATGTGCGCAATGATGCGATAATGTCTGATAAACTTTTACAAGGTTATGTTTGATTGTTATGAAATATGTTTTGTAAAATAAATCGATAATAAAACTAGCAATACTTCTGTTGATTCTCTGTTCCTCATTAAAATAAGCATTGAATGATGGCAGGAAGATGGAGTTCCGAAAATACAGTCACAGAACATCGAGATATCCAGGCCAGTGCTATGGCCGTCGACAGTACCGGAACTTTTGTGCTTTTGGCAGGGTATTCTTGATAAATGTCCAACACAATGAAGCCACATGGTCATTTAATTTATGCGGTTTTTTTTTCTAGTCGCAAATATTTAGGGATCAAGAATTTGGATGATGAGTTACCTGAATCGCTGAAGAAGATACCACGGAAGAGCAATTATGAGGTCAGCGCTGCAGAATGGAATCCAAGTTTACAGTACAAAGAAAATTTTGCTATAGCGGTTGGATAGTCTCTGTGTGTATTGTAGAAGGCTTTTAAACTGTAATTTCGTTTTAGTCGAATCAAAAAATTGAGATATTTGCGTGGAATGATAGTGATTTGAGTACTACGTGTTCCGTTAGGGCGCATACGAGGGTCGTTAGCGACTTAAATTGGCATAATTTCGATGCGAATATATTGGCATCATGTTCGGTCGATACTTTTATTCATATCTGGGACTTGAGAGATATGAGAAGACCATCAATATCACTTTCGGCTGTTGGTTTGTGTTTAGTATTCATGGCAAAAATATGGGGTTTTTAATGTTTAATTTGTAGCTGGAGCCACGCAGGTGCGGTGGAACCGTCTATCGGGATACCTGCTAGCAACGGCTCACGATGGGGATGTTAAACTTTGGGACCAAAGAAAAGGGACTACACCTGTTCAGTATATTGCAGCTCATTTATCGAAGATTCATGGTTTGGATTGGAGTCCACAGCATGAAAATCGTTTGGCCACATCTAGTCAAGATGGGACTGTTAAATTTTTCGAGATTTCTAATCCTAGAAGAGCTGAGTATATATTGACGACTGGAGCTCCTGTTTGGCGAGCTCGATTTACAGTAAATTTTTCTATCGGTTAAATAGAAATCCAAATGATAGTGTTGTTTATTTTAGCCATTTGGTGAAGGTTTAGTAACTGTGGTTGTACCCCAATTGCGACGAGGCCTCAACAGTTTATTGTTGTGGAACACTGAAACACAATCCACTCCTGTGCATACGTTTGTGGGACATTCCGATGTTGTTTTGGAGTTCGAATGGCGACCGCAACGCGAAAGCAGTCTCGATTACCAACTAGTCACGTGGTCAAAAGATCAAAGTTTACGGATGTGGCGTATCGATCCACTTTTACAAAAGTTATGCGGCCACGAACCCGATGAAGACGCGTCTCTGGATTTGGACGACGGCGATAACCAGAGTTGCATTTCCGAGGAGGTCCACTTACCGAAAATTGATGACGCTATCTCTGATGTTGAAAGCGAGAAATCTGCGTTCTCATTGAATTTTCAAACGAAACCAAAGTCGTTGCAGCAAGAATTTTCTTTAATCAATGTAAACATACCAAATGTCGAAATCGTTAAAATGGACGCCGAGCGTCGAACCTGTACAGTGACGGCCTCCTTCAACGGTCAATTCATAATGGTCCAAGCCACATTTCCGCCAGCCTATCCGTTCAATACCGCACCAGTATTTCAATTTTGCGACGGAACCACCGTGGAACCTGTAACCATGGCAAAATTAATGAAGGAATTGCGAAAAACGGCGCAGCAACGTGTGCGAAAGAATCGATCGTGTCTCGAACCGTGTTTACGGCAATTGGTGCAATCGTTGGAACAATTGTCCTACATTGAAGACATTGAATCGAAAAAGGACCTTTTTAAAACGCAATCGCCTTTTTTAGATAATACGGTGTGTAGTTCGTTCCACGACGTCTACATTCCATTTCCGCGAACGTCCGGCGCCAAATTTTGCTCGGTCGGAATGCTGGTCTGTTTTGGCCGACCGCCGAATGCTCGACGATTGTCCGTGAAGCCGGAAAGTTCGACGCCACGCGACATATCTGCGTTGAGTAATCAGAGTTTGTATCCAATGAGTGGACGAAATGGAAATATGACCATAACGTCCTTCTATTTTCAGGACCGAGTAAGTAATTCCTTTCTTCTTACAAAAAAATTAAAAAAAAATCATTATTTACGTATACACTAGCCGTAATTAACTTTTTCACAGCCAAGGGCCCTGACCTTAAAACTTAAGTCGTGTATGCAACCAGCAATACACATATGATAACAAATTGCATACTTTGACTTTTGTAATTTCGTTACAAAAAAAAAATGATTATTTCAGCGATAATTGTTATAAGGATAAATATTATGAAACTAGTAATTGCCTGTTGCATTCGCAACTAAAGGTTTTATCTCAATAAAATGTTTAATATGAGATAATGTAGAGTTAACCAACAACCGAAATTTTAAATTTAATAATCAAAGTGTTAATAAAAAAAAAGTATCTAAAGTTATATTAATAGTAAAATAAAAGTGTTTTCTTTATATCATTTTAATAACAACATTTTAAATAACGTCATTTCACTAAATTAGTATGAAAGTTTAATACTTATGTAATACTTATACCAAATAGGCGATTTTAAATTTTGGTTCGTTTTTCAACAATCAAACTTTTTAAAATCTATTTAATTATATGAACCAATGGTTGTGATCTGGAGTAATTATATATTTGGCTGAAAAGCATTAAGGTAGCAATTTTTTGCCGTATATTTCACTGTCAATTCAAATATAAAATCTTCGATACTAACTTTTTTTCGGTATTTAGAACAATTTGAAAACCAATTATTGTTATTGAAAATAAATAAAATATTCGAATTTACTTCCATGCTTTCCACCTATTTCCAACAATTTTGTATGTACAACGTCCAAATGTGCGAAATCGAATTGCTTTTTAGTCATGATAACCAAAATAAAGAAGGACATTTTTTTTTCGTTTTACATTGTATTTTCAAATATGAGTGCACATTTGTGTCGATGACATTTGGAAAGTGTTTTCCTTATACGATGCAGATATATAGTAAGAAAGGGTTTTTGAAAATTTCTCCTCTAAAAGAGTGAAAAACGGTAGCAAAGTTTGTAAGGGATAACGTTTAATAAACAATCGAAATTACAAATTTAATAATCAATCAAAGTCCGTTAAAAGTGAAACGTTATTACTGCTTAATATAAAACAAAGTTTATTTTTTATTAGAAAAAAAACTTAGGGTCTGCTTAAAAATTTAAACTCTGATAAGTAGATATATCTGAAAAGGTTAAGTTAAGTTTATAAGTGAGCATTATGCTTTTTGGCTTTCACATATTGTAAACCTGAAAATCCGAAATACGTATTCACAAATAAATACATTAGTGAGTTAGTACCCCTACCAACGTTTTGAATACGTAAGTGGGGATAACAACGCATGCGCATAGCCTATTCTGCACGGACGCACGGCAAGATAGTCAATTTATATATATGACTGTACTTTAGAAAAAAATTGAAAAAAATATTTAAAAAAATCGCTGGAAGTTTGATACAAAATATATTGTCAAAACAACTAACTCAAACCCATAAAGTCAATTCAATTAAATATTTTTATGGTACAAATTTAAGGGAAACACTAACGATTTAACATATTTTATTTCTTGTTTTGCAGTCCTCGTACTATCCACGAAATCGTTCCGTAAAATCAAGCAAAAATAAAAACACCCCTCCAAAGCCCATGGTAACCGTTTACGATGCTTCTCGACTATTTTTTGTAAATCGAACCCTCGGCGAGAAATACGTGTTGGACAACAGCGATCCGGTTTTGATTTGCCAAAAGAACGCCCAAATTGCCGCCACGGTTGGACGTGCCGATTTGGTGCAGGCGTGGAGTTTAGCTAGTTATTCGGCGACAACACTTAATACGGAAGACGATATTCCTTGGACATCCCATCCTTTCGGGCGAGCTTTAATTGAATCAATGTATAACTTTTGCAGAAGTTTGCCAATGTAATCTCAAATTATTTGTTTACAGGATTCAAGATTATGCAAAAAAGTGTGATATTCAAATGGCAGCGATGTTAGCCTGTGTTTTTACACGTCCTACCGGCACTTATGAAGTGCGCACCCGACACAAATCGAATACGTCCAACGGATCTAACATATTTCCAGGGTCGTCCAAACGTGATATTTTCGAATGGGTAGATTTCGGATTTTATTTAATTCTTTTTTTTTCAATATAAAGAATCAATTGTATATTGGATCTTAACGTAAGGCATGAAAAGGATTTTGAATCCAAAAGCAAACAGTTAAATATATTCCACTTAAGATTTAAGTGTCCGATATGCACGAATTCTCTTTTTCTATTTCTTGATATAAAATTGGGAGAATTAATATTTTTATTTCTTTCATATTCTGAACATTTCAAAATTGACTTTTATATTTAATTGTTATAGCGTCTTGCGACTGGGAAATGGTGGCTCAAGGTAAGGTTTGGGGCCACTACCTTAATTTTTGCATGCACCCGCCTTACTTACGTTTCTTTGTGCTCTTTATTAACATAATTTATATGTATGTATGCTTTTTTATTTGCTTTTTGTATTATTTACTGTGGAAACTGATCGTATGCTTTGTTAATCATGGTATTCATTTTCATACTTTTGTTTATCTACCATTAGAATAAAATAGGGAAAATTGTTGTTTTTTTTTCTGGTTTTTTAACTAAGCCAATGATGCGTTACATAAAGAATGTACAAACTCTTTTGTAATTTGATTTGGTTATTTAACTGGTTTGTGAATATTTACATGGAATTTAATGCAAAAATAATATCTAAGAATGAAAATTTTCATACTCTCGCTTCTGGCGACTTCATACAATACATTTAATCCATTAATCTTTAGCTTTTCTTGTTTCTTTTATGACCAGTTTCCATTCTCGTATACTTAATTGGCTATACGATAAATTTTATTTGTATTTTATTGATGTTTAAGAAAAGATTTTCTAAAACATTTTTTTCTTTAGCCTGGTGGATCACCGTATCATACAATTCCGTCGGCAGATGTCGTTGAAATGTGGAACTTTGCTAGTCGAAAAACAAATCGTTCAAATTCATTGGACGACTTGAAACAATTATCTCCGGAACAGTTTCCGGTGCTTGAAAGCTCAGCAAACGACCACTTTGTGTTGGACGACAAAAACAAAGCTTTGTACGATAGTTATAAGAAAGCTTACGCCGAAATACTATACCGCTGGAATCTACTGTACTCTCGTTCTCAAGTAAATCAAACACAAAAATCAAGGAAAAATTTAAATTTTAATCGTTCTTAACATACTTTTAGGTACTAAAATTTTTGTCATCACCCCCTGAAACTCATAAAGGGGTTGAGTTCTTAACCGATTGTCTAAAGTGTCGAACGCCAACCCGCACCCCAAATTGTGAACAATGCAAACGTTTAGCGCTAAATTGCGTCATTTGTCACGTGTCAGTACGTGGGTCGTCGAATTTTTGCTTAAATTGTGGCCATGGAGGTCACACTCTGCACATGTTGGATTGGTTTCGACAACATGATGTTTGTCCTTCGGGATGTGGTTGCAAATGTATGACAGATGGCGCCAATGTTTTTTCATAGCAAAACGTTTAAATTGTTTATGAAAACAAAAAGAAAATGTGATTTTTTAAGCTAAGCAATAATATTTAATTGTCTTAATCAACCAGTTGAATTGTATTAATGATATATTTATTTAGCTAAGAGGCTTATGTTCCAGTTTTGCAAATGTATAGTACAATATACATTTACGTTTCGTCAACTATTAAGAACTTCATCAAGTAAATGATTGATTGTCCATAACTTCTATGTTATCTTTTTCTACAGAAATTACAATACGAACATTGAAATTATTACCAAAATAAAATTTGTACTTACCTGGAACATTCTGTATATGTACTAAATACTACCAAAGTTGATCTCGAAATTAACAATAAGGTCTTCCATAATCATTAATATTGTTTCAACAGCAAAAAAAAAATCATCACTTTGGGTTTTTATAATGAGTTATTTATTTTATTTATAATATTTTGTAACAGTTAAAGCAATAGAAACATATAGTTTAAATATACAAAAAATTACATATCGTTTATTTCGTTTATTGTCGAACTAGTCTTACTCGGATCCAGCACAAATTGAATCCAAAAGAAGAATACGATTTTGAAGAGATGATTGTCTTTTAGTTGATTTTTGCAATCGTTGTATTTGGCCAGAGATGAATTCAAAAATTCGCGGTTTTTCTCGAAACGACTTTCAAAATCACACAAAAGCATTTCAAATGGAATGTTGGAGCATAGAATTTGATCGGTTGGACTATCCGAAAAAAATCGATTGATGTTTTCTATGATATCGATACTAAAAAAAATCATTTTTAACCATTGAATATTGGATTAGTACGCCTATGAAACATTTTTCTTACATAGGTTGAGAAATTTGATAAATGTTATCAACATCTCTTGATTTCATTATGATTGAATTATTCCGAATTTGATTGTTGATCAAATATTTGAAAAACCACGTTATGTTTTTATCGTTCAAATCTACATTGACCAAATTTATAAATCGCTTGAAAAACTTGACCACATCATTATCCTTTTTGGACGGAACGAAATCGTTAAACTTTTCGATCAGATTTGCTAAAATTGGCTGAAAGCAAAAATAATTTTTATTGGCAAAGTAAATTCCCCGCCATTATAAATTTCACCTACCACATTATTCATTGCAGGTACAGTTTGTAATTTATTTACTTCAAAAAGGAGTTTCAACAATTTTTGAACCGAACCATTCAATGTTTCGTAATAACACTGGAAAAAGTAGCACAAATTGTGCAAACTTACAATACGTTTTTGTAGCATAATAATATTCCTGTGGGTAATCCTAAAAAAAATTGATGCAATTAATAGTTAATCCTTGATTTATATGCACGAAAATACATTCTGCGTTGCAGTTTATTAACAGCCAAATCATATTTCACTTTATTCATTTTATTTTCGATCCAACTGTCGATTAACTCATGAAGCATTTCTTCTTTCTGGTAAATTTTCTGTAATGCATTTTCTGATTCATTCTTCAACTCATCTAACATTTGCCTTAAAATATTATCCCCGTTAGTCATTAAATATCAAAATAATTCTACGATAAAATCTACTTGTAAACATTATTTTCCGTAGGCACCAAATTCGAACCATGCAATTTACTACAAATCGTCTTATATCGAACACTATTAGCATAAGAATCAACCTTAACTCTCAAATTTGCCTGCAAAGACTTTTCTATTTTATCCAAATGCAAATCACTCCTTTGAGTCAATATAGCCAAATCGTCCTCTTCGTTTACAACATTGAAATTACCGATTTCCCTCATCAAATCACTTTCTGAATTGAAAAAGACCTCTTTTAAATCCATACTAAACTTGTTAAGCAGAGGTTGGTTATACTAAAGTTAAAGAAAAAGCAATTATTCTCATTAAGAAACTTTTATAGCGTTATGATTTACTTTCAATCGTTTATGTTCTTCTCCCACTTGCATAGCTACAATACTTAGTTCCAAATTGATCAATTTGTTATTAAGTTCCACATTCGATTCACAAACTGTTTCTAAATCTACCGACAAGTTTCGTAGATCAATTTCAGAGCGACTAACTTCGTCCACAGCATCTTCAGCATTTTTTCTAAGCAAAAACACAAAGTTATAATCGTAAAATTTACCAAATAAATCCAAACTCACGTTAAAGTTTCAACTAGTGTACTATACTCATCGAGTAACTCTTGTTTGGACGCCAATTCTTCCTGTTCGATATCTAAAGTATCGACATCCAAATCAAAATAGCCAGGATAATTCGCTTCGATTCCCTGTTTCATTTTTGCTATTTGTTCTGATGTAACTGCTTTTTCTTCATCCGATAACAAACCGTATTGCTCCTCTTCTGCTGCCGTTGTTGAATAATTATCAGATGAAAGACTATCGTTGAAAAATTTAATTATATTGAACAAATCGGGATTTTTCAATCGCCATTCCATATCCTCAGCAGAAATTGTGTTCGCGTTTATATCGAGAAAATTTAATTTGTCAATAAAACGAGCTGATTCTGCGGATGCCATTTTGGAAAAATACGAAGTTTTAGATAGTTTCAAAGATTTATTGAAGAATAATTTGTTATATAACTTGAATAACTTGTATACGATGAACGTTAGGTCTGTCAACTTTCAAACTAATTTGAATTTTGAAACAAACTGTTTCTGTTATGTAGTGTCATTTTCCAAAAAATTAAGGCTCTTTTAAAGAAATGTTTGTTGGTAAACAATAACTAAACAAATTTTTATTCAATGATTAAAAAATATAAAACAATATATTTAACTCCTGTTGTATTATAAAATCAAATTTTCAAAGCGAAAACTTTTAGAACTTTCAAACTGCTTAAAGTATGTATTCTACTGAAGTAACTTGACACCATTTGACGTTAATGTATAACTGGTTGCATAACATAAACTTTTCTTTATAAAGAAAAAGAATTAAATTCAAAGGGTTGTGATTTCTTAATTAGAATTGTTTAAATATAATCAGTTTATAAATTTTACGGCTCATGTGCACTTTAGCACACCCACAATCTGTCAATGTTGCATTTTCGACTTTATTTTTAATTTAATTCGCCATTCAATTGGTCCATAATGAAAATTTAGCCACAAAAGAGAGAATTATACAATATTAGAATGGAATTAACGAAAATATCGCGAATTTAATTAAAAACAAAGTCGACAATGCAACATTGCCAGATTGTGGGTGTGCTAAAGTACACTTGAGTTAATGTTACTAAACCATAAAACCATACAAAGGGAAATAACCACAAGAAAAAAAATTTAAATAAGTTATGTTTATTTTCTTAATTGGTTGATAACAAAGCAAACATTATGTTAAGCACCAGTGGACGTTGCGTTGTCTTCTTGGGGTTTATTAGGATCGTCTGGTTTCATCGCTGGGAATAGTAAGACTTCCTGAAAAAAAATTTCCTTTTGTAGTAAAATATATTTTAGATTTCCCAAAAACTTACTTTGATATTATTTGAGTCGGTGAGGAACATGCTAAGTCGATCAATCCCCAAACCCCATCCAGCCGTTGGCGGCAATCCGTGTTCCAAGGCCATAACAAAGTTTTCGTCAATCAATTGAGCTTCATCATCCCCCGCTGCCTTATCGCTGGCTTGTTGTTCAAACCGTTCCCGTTGCACCACGGGATCATTCAACTCCGTATATGCATTACAAACCTCCTTTTTCAACACAAACAATTCAAAACGTTCCGTCAAACCTGGCTCCGACCGGTGCCACTTGGCTAACGGACTCATAATTTGTGGATGCTCCAGAATAAATGTGGGATTGATGCATTTTTCTTCGATAAATTCGCCGACTAGTTTGTCAAGTAAACGGGCAGTGGTACGTGGTGCTGGACATTCGACCTGGTGCTTCACGCATAGGTCGCTTAAAAATTTGTTGGTTTCCGGTGAATTTAATTGATTGGCTGGAGGAAATTTCACGTTTAAGCATTCTTCGAGGGAGGGAATCATACGCACGCGTTTAAACGGCGGTGTGAAATCCACCTCGAGCTCATCCCCATCAGGACCGTCGGGATGGAATTTAATTTTGTAGGTTCCATGTATGCTTTTGACCATTCCCGAGAGAAGATCTTCGGTTATTTTCATTAAGTCGTTATAGTCGGCATAGGCCATATAAAATTCGCAGGTCGTAAACTCTGGATTGTGCGTGAGATCGATTCCTTCATTTCGGAATTGGCGACCAATTTCGTAAACCCGGTCGAAACCACCAACGACCAGCATTTTGTGGTAGAGTTCCGGTGCGATTCGCATGAATAGGTTGAGATTTAGGTCGTTGTGGTGGGTGATGAAGGGTTTGGCGGTGGCGCCTCCGGCGATCATGTTCATCATGGGTGTTTCCACTTCCAAAAAGCCCAGCGTATCCAAAAATCGACGAACGTAGGCAATTATTTTGGCTCGTGTATAAAAAATTTGCCGGGTTTTATCGTTTAAAATCAAGTCTAAGTAGCGTTGTCGAAACCGGGTTTCTTTGTCTTTAAGACCAAAATGCAAATGGGGCAACATGTGCAAACATGGTGAAAGAAGTTTGACTCGTTTCGGCATTATGGACAATTCTCCCTTTTTAGTTTTACCAGGATGACCCACACAGCCAATGATATCACCACGACGAATTTTCCCCAGCTCACTTTGAAACAACTCCTCATTTTCGTAGAGCCTAGCGTTGGCCATGACTTGAATTTTCACCCCTTCGCCTCGCAAATCGTAGAATATCAATTTTGCCCCGGACTCTCGAATGGCATACACGCGCCCGGCCACCCGCACCTCATCATTTTCCAAAATCTCTCCATCGGCTAACTTTTCATACTTGGCAATGAAATCCTCCAGAGAGACTGTCACGTGAAATTTATGTGGGTAAGGTTGGTCCTCCGGGTTGGAACTAGATTTTAACTGTTGAACGGCCAGGGACCTAAGCCGGAAGTATTCGTTCGGACTGATTTCCTCCTCCTCCTTCTTCGCAGCCCCACCGGCTGGTTTCGGGGGTGCATTCGCTAGTTTTTCCGCTTTTTCCTTGGCCTTTTGATCGGCTCGCAGCCGCCGTTTCAGTTCACTGAAAAAATGCAGTAAGTTAGAGCCATGATTGCATCATAACCTTTCCTGTGTATGGAAAAGTTGACTTTTTCACCGTAAACTAAAATCCGGGTGGGTTGTGGTAATTGTTCGAATATCAAAAGAAATTGAATTTCTCAGGAATGTTTGAAGATTAAATTTTGATAAAAACATCACTAGATCCGATTGGAAATGAACAACTTAAGCACATATCAATCTCAACGTGTTTTTTTTTTCTCTAAGATTAGGTTATAACATCTATCACTTTTAAATTGGTTCAGTTTTGCCATTTAAAACAAATAATTACCTTTTGGAAATTTTTTCACTTGTTTCATCAGCCATAGTATTACAATCAATGATATATTAATTAATAAAGTTATTATCTTAAAAATTAGTTTTACAGATTTTACATACACTATTTCATATGGTTGGATTAGTACATAGAAATGCCGCTAGATCACTAGACAAATATGTTCCACGTGCCTGAATGTGCCAGAATTGGAAAATTAAGATGCTCCGTTCATGGAATCAAGTGAACTGAAGACGAAGACAAGGATAACCAGGTTAAACTTTTGGTAATTTTCTCATACGAAGGGTTTCCTGTAATTTTATCGCGAGAGTGACTCTGAACGGTTTAATTGATGGTGAGTGATGCATTTTAATTAATTCTAATCATTTTAATTTTAATAATCCGTTCAGAAAACTAGGGTTCATAATGAAAAGTCACCCTCTTAAAAAGCCTTATTTCAGACTAAATTTGCCGCATAGATTTTCAACTCCTTAACTTCCCGTTTTACATTCCCAGCACTCTGTCCCGTTAAACCATATTAATTTTAATGAACTATGTTAAGGAGCATTAAACCAACGATGTTCAGCCTAATTACTGCAAAAAAACAATCCCTTATATCCTTGATTTCCTGTTGAAAATAGTCCTTTTTGAAACTTTGAAATGGAATTGTGGGCGTCCTGTTGCCCACAGGACTAAATTTTTTGTACATTTTTATACACTTGAGGGCCTTGTTTCATAATCCGTTGAGAAAAATATGCCTCATAATGAAAAGTCACCCCCCTAAAATGACCCAATTCCAGCCGAAATTAGTCGCATAGACTTTCAACTCCTTAACTTCCCGTTTTAAATTCCCGGCATACTATCCCGTTTAAACAAAAATTATTATATGTGCTATGTTAAGGAGGATTAAACATATATTATTCAACTTATTTTTAGCGAATAAAACCATTCCTTATATCCTTAATTTCCTGTTGAAAATGGTCCTTTTGGAAACTTTGAAATGGAATTGTGGGCGTCCTGTTGCCCACAGGACTAAAATTTGTTCACATTACTATTCACTTGTAGGCCTTGTTTCATAATCAGTTGAGAAAAGTATGGCTCATAATGAAAAGTCACCCCCCTAAAATGACGCATTTCCAGCCGAAATTTGTCGCATAGACTCTCAACTCCGTAACTTCCCGTTATAAATTTCCGGCAGATTATCCCGTTTAAACAAAACCTTTTATATGGGCTTTGTTAAGAAGGATTAAACCAATATTATTCCGTTTATTTTTAGCGAATAAAACCATTCCTTATATCCTTAATTTCCTGTTGAAAATGGTCCTTTTGGAAACTTTGAAATGGAATTGTGGGCGTCCTGTTGCCCACAGGACTAAAATTTGTTCACATTACTATTCACTTGTAGGCCTTGTTTCATAATCAGTTGAGAAAAGTATGGCTCATAATGAAAAGTCACCCCCCTAAAATGACGCATTTCCAGCCGAAATTTGTCGCATAGACTCTCAACTCCGTAACTTCCCGTTATAAATTTCCGGCAGATTATCCCGTTTAAACAAAACCTTTTATATGGGCTTTGTTAAGAAGGATTAAACCAATATTATTCCGTTTATTTTTAGCGAATAAAACCATTCCTTATATTCTTAATTTCCTGTTGAAAATGGTCCTTTTTGAAACTTTGAAATGGAATTGTGGGCGTCCTGTTGCCCACAGGACTAAAATTTTTTCACATTACTATTCACTTGTAGGCCTTGTTTCATAATCCGTTGAGAAAAGTATGGCTCATAATGAAAAGTCACCCCCCTAAAATGACCGATTTCCAGCCGAAATTTGTCGCATAGACTCTCAACTTCTTAACTTCCCGTTTTAAATTCCCGGCAGAATATCCCGTTTAAACAAAACCTTTTATATGGGCTTTGTTAAGAAGGATTAAACCAATATTATTCCGTTTATTTTTAGCGAATAAAACCATTCCTTATATTCTTAATTTCCTGTTGAAAATGGTCCTTTTTGAAACTTTGAAATGGAATTGTGGGCGTCCTGTTGCCCACAGGACTAAAATTTTTTCTCATTACTATTCACTTGTAGGCCTTGTTTCATAATCCGTTGAGAAAAGTATGGCTCATAATGAAAAGTCACCCCCCTAAAATGACCGATTTCCAGCCGAAATTTGTCGCATAGACTCTCAACTCCTTAACTTCCCGTTTTAATTTTCCTGCAGAATATCCCGTTTAAACAAAACCTTTTATATGGGCTTTGTTAAGAAGGATTAAACCAATATTATTCAGTTTATTTTTAGCGAATAAAACCATTCCTTATATCCTTAATTTCCTGTTGAAAATGGTCCTTTTTGAAACTTTGAAATGGAATTGTGGGCGTCCTGTTGCCCACAGGACTAAAATTTTTTCTCATTACTATTCACTTGTAGGCCTTGTTTCATAATCCGTTGAGAAAAGTATGGCTCATAATGAAAAGTCACCCCCCTAAAATGACCGATTTCCAGCCGAAATTTGTCGCATAGACTCTCAACTCCTTAACTTCCCGTTTCAAATTCCCGGCAGAATATCCCGTTTAAACAAAACCTTTTATATGGGCTTTGTTAAGAAGGATTAAACCAATATTATTCCGTTTATTTTTAGCGAATAAAACCATCCCTTATATCCTTAATTTCCTGTTGAAAATGGTCCTTTTTGAAACTTTGAAATGGAATTGTGGGCGTACTGTTGCCCACAGGACTAAAATATTTTCACATTACTATTCACTTGTAGGCCTTGTTTCATAATCCGTTGTGAAAAGTATGGCTCATAATGAAAAGTCACCCCCCTAAAATGACCGATTTCCAGCCGAAATTTGTCGCATAGACTCTCAACTCCGTAACTTCCCGTTTTAAATTCCCGGCAGAATATCCCGTTTAAACAAAACCTTTTATATGGGCTTTGTTAAGAAGGATTAAACCAATATTATTCAGTTTATTTTTAGCGAATAAAACCATTCCTTATATCCTTAATTTCCTGTTGAAAATGGTCCTTTTTGAAACTTTGAAATGGAATTGTGGGCGTCCTGTTGCCCACAGGACTAAAATTTTTTCACATTACTATTCACTTGTAGGCCTTGTTTCATAATCCGTTGAGAAAAGTATGGCTCATAATGAAAACTCACCCCCCTAAAATGACCGATTTCCAGCCGAAATTTGTCGCATAGACTCTCAACTTCTTAACTTCCCGTTTTAAATTCCCGGCAGAATATCCCGTTTAAACAAAACCTTTTATATGGGCTTTGTTAAGAAGGATTAAACCAATATTATTCCGTTTATTTTTAGCGAATAAAACCATTCCTTATATTCTTAATTTCCTGTTGAAAATGGTCCTTTTTGAAACTTTGAAATGGAATTGTGGGCGTCCTGTTGCCCACAGGACTAAAATTTTTTCTCATTACTATTCACTTGTAGGCCTTGTTTCATAATCCGTTGAGAAAAGTATGGCTCATAATGAAAAGTCACCCCCCTAAAATGACCGATTTCCAGCCGAAATTTGTCGCATAGACTCTCAACTCCTTAACTTCCCGTTTCAAATTCCCGGCAGAATATCCCGTTTAAACAAAACCTTTTATATGGGCTTTGTTAAGAAGGATTAAACCAATATTATTCAGTTTATTTTTAGCGAATAAAACCATTCCTTATATCCTTAATTTCCTGTTGAAAATGGTCCTTTTTGAAACTTTGAAATGGAATTGTGGGCGTCCTGTTGCCCACAGGACTAAAATTTTTTCTCATTACTATTCACTTGTAGGCCTTGTTTCATAATCCGTTGAGAAAAGTATGGCTCATAATGAAAAGTCACCCCCCTAAAATGACCGATTTCCAGCCGAAATTTGTCGCATAGACTCTCAACTCCTTAACTTCCCGTTTCAAATTCCCGGCAGAATATCCCGTTTAAACAAAACCTTTTATATGGGCTTTGTTAAGAAGGATTAAACCAATATTATTCCGTTTATTTTTAGCGAATAAAACCATCCCTTATATCCTTAATTTCCTGTTGAAAATGGTCCTTTTTGAAACTTTGAAATGGAATTGTGGGCGTACTGTTGCCCACAGGACTAAAATATTTTCACATTACTATTCACTTGTAGGCCTTGTTTCATAATCCGTTGTGAAAAGTATGGCTCATAATGAAAAGTCACCCCCCTAAAATGACCGATTTCCAGCCGAAATTTGTCGCATAGACTCTCAACTCCTTAACTTCCCGTTTTAATTTTCCTGCAGAATATCCCGTTTAAACAAAACCTTTTATATGGGCTTTGTTAAGAAGGATTAAACCAATATTATTCAGTTTATTTTTAGCGAATAAAACCATTCCTTATATCCTTAATTTCCTGTTGAAAATGGTCCTTTTTGAAACTTTGAAATGGAATTGTGGGCGTCCTGTTGCCCACAGGACTAAAATTTTTTCTCATTACTATTCACTTGTAGGCCTTGTTTCATAATCCGTTGAGAAAAGTATGGCTCATAATGAAAAGTCACCCCCCTAAAATGACCGATTTCCAGCCGAAATTTGTCGCATAGACTCTCAACTCCTTAACTTCCCGTTTCAAATTCCCGGCAGAATATCCCGTTTAAACAAAACCTTTTATATGGGCTTTGTTAAGAAGGATTAAACCAATATTATTCCGTTTATTTTTAGCGAATAAAACCATCCCTTATATCCTTAATTTCCTGTTGAAAATGGTCCTTTTTGAAACTTTGAAATGGAATTGTGGGCGTACTGTTGCCCACAGGACTAAAATATTTTCACATTACTATTCACTTGTAGGCCTTGTTTCATAATCCGTTGTGAAAAGTATGGCTCATAATGAAAAGTCACCCCCCTAAAATGACCGATTTCCAGCCGAAATTTGTCGCATAGACTCTCAACTCCGTAACTTCCCGTTTTAAATTCCCGGCAGAATATCCCGTTTAAACAAAACCTTTTATATGGGCTTTGTTAAGAAGGATTAAACCAATATTATTCAGTTTATTTTTAGCGAATAAAACCATTCCTTATATCCTTAATTTCCTGTTGAAAATGGTCCTTTTTGAAACTTTGAAATGGAATTGTGGGCGTCCTGTTGCCCACAGGACTAAAATTTTTTCACATTACTATTCACTTGTAGGCCTTGTTTCATAATCCGTTGAGAAAAGTATGGCTCATAATGAAAAGTCACCCCCCTAAAATGACCGATTTCCAGCCGAAATTTGTCGCATAGACTCTCAACTTCTTAACTTCCCGTTTTAAATTCCCGGCAGAATATCCCGTTTAAACAAAACCTTTTATATGGGCTTTGTTAAGAAGGATTAAACCAATATTATTCCGTTTATTTTTAGCGAATAAAACCATTCCTTATATTCTTAATTTCCTGTTGAAAATGGTCCTTTTTGAAACTTTGAAATGGAATTGTGGGCGTCCTGTTGCCCACAGGACTAAAATTTTTTCTCATTACTATTCACTTGTAGGCCTTGTTTCATAATCCGTTGAGAAAAGTATGGCTCATAATGAAAAGTCACCCCCCTAAAATGACCGATTTCCAGCCGAAATTTGTCGCATAGACTCTCAACTCCTTAACTTCCCGTTTCAAATTCCCGGCAGAATATCCCGTTTAAACAAAACCTTTTATATGGGCTTTGTTAAGAAGGATTAAACCAATATTATTCCGTTTATTTTTAGCGAATAAAACCATCCCTTATATCCTTAATTTCCTGTTGAAAATGGTCCTTTTTGAAACTTTGAAATGGAATTGTGGGCGTACTGTTGCCCACAGGACTAAAATATTTTCACATTACTATTCACTTGTAGGCCTTGTTTCATAATCCGTTGTGAAAAGTATGGCTCATAATGAAAAGTCACCCCCCTAAAATGACCGATTTCCAGCCGAAATTTGTCGCATAGACTCTCAACTCCGTAACTTCCCGTTTTAAATTCCCGGCAGAATATCCCGTTTAAACAAAACCTTTTATATGGGCTTTGTTAAGAAGGATTAAACCAATATTATTCCGTTTATTTTTAGCGAATAAAACCATCCCTTATATCCTTAATTTCCTGTTGAAAATGGTCCTTTTTGAAACTTTGAAATTGAATTGTGGGCGTCCTGTTGCCCACAGGATTAAAATTTTTTCACATTACTATTCACTTGTAGGGCTTGTTTCATAATCCGTTGAGAAAAGTATGGCTCATAATGAAAAGTCACCCCCCTAAAATGACCGATTTCCAGCCGAAATTTGTCGCATAGACTCTCAACTCCTTAACTTCCCGTTTTAAATTCCCGGCAGAATATCTCGTTTAAACAAAACCTTTTATATGGGCTTTGTTAAGAAGGATTAAACCAATATTATTCCGTTTATTTTTAGCGAATAAAACCATTCCTTATATCCTTAATTTCCTGTTGAAAATGGTCCTTTTTGAAACTTTGAAATGGAATTGTGGGTGTCCTGTTGCCCACAGGACTAAAATTTTTTCACATTACTATTCACTTGTAGGCCTTGTTTCATAATCCATTGAGAAAAGTATGGCTCATAATGAAAAGTCACCCCCCTAAAATGA
The DNA here is from genome assembly GCA_958496175.1 of Sisyra terminalis. Lineage (NCBI taxonomy): Eukaryota > Metazoa > Arthropoda > Insecta > Neuroptera > Sisyridae > Sisyra > Sisyra terminalis. Next base: position 47,244,044 of record OY292278.1, on the reverse strand, counting down.
CCGATTTCCAGCCGAAATTTGTCGCATAGACTCTCAACTCCTTAACTTCCCGTTTTAATTTCCCTGCAGAATATCCCGTTTAAACAAAACCTTTTATATGGGCTTTGTTAAGAAGGATTAAACCAATATTATTCCGTTTATTTTTAGCGAATAAAACCATCCCTTATATCCTTAATTTCCTGTTGAAAATGGTCCTTTTTGAAACTTTGAAATTGAATTGTGGGCGTCCTGTTGCCCACAGGATTAAAATTTTTTCACATTACTATTCACTTGTAGGGCTTGTTTCATAATCCGTTGAGAAAAGTATGGCTCATAATGAAAAGTCACCCCCCTAAAATGACCGATTTCCAGCCGAAATTTGTCGCATAGACTCTCAACTCCTTAACTTCCCGTTTTAAATTCCCGGCAGAATATCTCGTTTAAACAAAACCTTTTATATGGGCTTTGTTAAGAAGGATTAAACCAATATTATTCCGTTTATTTTTAGCGAATAAAACCATTCCTTATATCCTTAATTTCCTGTTGAAAATGGTCCTTTTTGAAACTTTGAAATGGAATTGTGGGCGTCCTGTTGCCCACAGGACTAAAATTTTTTCACATTACTATTCACTTGTAGGCCTTGTTTCATAATCCGTTGAGAAAAGTATGGCTCATAATGAAAAGTCACCCCCCTAAAATGACCGATTTCCAGCCGAAATTTGTCGCATAGACTCTCAACTCCTTAACTTCCCGTTTTAAATTCCCGGCAGAATATCCCGTTTAAACAAAACCTTTTATGTGGGCTTTGTTAAGAAGGATTAAACCAATATTATTCCGTTTATTTTTAGCGAATAAAGCCATTCCTTATATCCTTAATTTCCTGTTGAAAATGGTCCTTTTTGAAACTTTGAAATGGAATTGTGGGCGTCCTGTTGCCCACAGGACTAAAATTTTTTCACATTACTATTCACTTGTAGGCCTTGTTTCATAATCCATTGAGAAAAGTATGGCTCATAATGAAAAGTCACCCCCCTAAAATGACCGATTTCCAGCCGAAATTTGTCGCATAGACTCTCAACTCCTTAACTTCCCGTTTTAATTTCCCTGCAGAATATCCCGTTTAAACAAAACCTTTTATATGGGCATTGTTAAGAAGGATTAAACCAATATTATTCAGTTTATTTTTAGCGAATGAAACCATTCCTTATATCCTTAATTTCCTGTTGAAAATGGTCCTTTTTGAAACTTTGAAATGGAATTGTGGGTGTCCTGTTGCCCACAGGACTAAAATTTTATCTCATTACTTTTTACTTGTAGGCCTTGTTTCATAATCCGTTGAGAAAAGTATGGCTCATAATGAAAAGTCACCCCCCTAAAATGACCGATTTCCAGCCGAAATTTGTCGCATAGACTCTCAACTCCTTAACTTCCCGTTTTAATTTCCCTGCAGAATATCCCGTTTAAACAAAACCTTTTATATGGGCATTGTTAAGAAGGATTAAACCAATATTATTCAGTTTATTTTTAGCGAATAAAACCATTCCTTATATCCTTAATTTCCTATTGAAAATGGTCCTTTTTGAAACTTTGAAATGGAATTGTGGGCGTCCTGTTGCCCACAGGACTAAAATTTTTTCACATTACTATTCACTTGTAGGCCTTGTTTCATAATTCCATAATTGGATTCCATAAAAGGATATCATTTCCATAATTGTTACGAATCGATTTATTATAACAATCATTGGTGTTAATTCTGTTTTAATAAATCAGTGAACGTGAAGTAATTAAAGTGATTAGTTATTAAATTATCAGAATAGTCAAAAGCCTTTTATTTACTTTTTATATCTATATGATTGTAGCAATTGATATTTTTCACCTAAATCTTACATAAGGTATATATTGTATACATATTGTATAAATTATATGAATTGTACTTATTATATTTTATTTATTTAAATAAATTATATATTGTTATTGTGCCCAAAACTCATATTGTATGAATTTATAAATTTTATTGATATTTAACGTTAATAAAATAATTTTAATTGATTTCATTGTTTCAATTCGATTTATCCTCTTGAATTTTATATTTCAGAGTTGTTTTTTTACAGTTTGAGTAATTAGAAGAGTTTAATTAATACAACGATAAGGTAGGTACGTTAGGTTGGTAGGTATTGTTAGCTTATTCGATATAAAAGCTAATATCGAAAACCATCTTAAAATTTTAAAGTCTTAAATTTTCATGAAGAAGTTCTATTGCAATAAAAGTTGGTTTTTTCGAAAAAAAGGATGAAGGACCATAAAATTTTGTCATGTTTTTCTAAATTTTTTCCGATCTCAACGTAGAGAAGCTATGGTTCGAATATGGTCGGGAAATTCTTATTAATTCGATTGAAAAAATTTTCAATTTTCCACAAATCTCATAAGAATTGTTTATGTATGAGTTTTAAGGTCATTTACATATATCATCTGATAGCCGAGTCGCTAAGGTCGCCGCTGCCGTTGTCATGCCGAGGTCCCAGGTTCGCATCCCGATTGGTCCAGGATTTTTATAATTTCTAATAATTGATTTCTATTCCTTACAGCTTCTAATATCACTAATTAACATTAATAATTGTTTTCAGACATTGTATCATCGAAAAATTCGATCGAGAAGTTCCAACCTTTCGGGGCTGGAAATGATCGATCGATCGATGCATTATATATTTCTTTTTATTTTTGCTCATTGGTTTTGTGACGTCACTCAATTTGGCACGATTTTTGTTTTTCGAAAAATGAGGGGGAGGATCTAAAATTTTCGAATTTAACGAAATAGGATTTCGGGAATGGTTTAGTTACGCTGCGGGATGCCTAAAAATCATATCCTTAAATTGAATTTTTCATTTTTTTGGAGGAAATTTTTCGGGCAAAATCCGAAAAAATCTGAAAAACTGGCCAAAATGGACACTTTTTTGAACTTTTTTCAACTTTAACGTCAATTTGAGCGAAAACTAACGATCGTAGATTAACGATCGATAGCTTATTCGATAGCGCTTGAATTACTCTATCGATGGTGTAAATATGGTCCCGAAAAAGCTGAAGGGGAAAAACTTTTTTTTCAACTTTTCAGAAATTTAATTTCGTCGACCCGATGCACGTCGATTTTATAAAAAAAAAATCGAATATTTTTTATTCGAATTTTCCAATCAAATTCACACCATAGGTGCATTACGTTACGATAAAAGCATAATCGAAAAGTATCTCAACTTTTCGATGTCGTTAATGATTTTTTCGATTTTTAAAATTCATCTATTGTGCAAGCTAATGCTATTTAAATAAAAATTTGTTTTGTTAGAAAAAGGATAAAGGACCTTAAAATGTGACAATTTTATTTTTCAAATTTTCCAAACGTCACATGGAGAACCTATGGTTTAAATATTTCCGGAAAATTCCAAGAAAATCTCAAGGTCAAATCTGTTTCACCAGATCGATTTTCATGGAATTTTCCGGAAAAATTTAAACCATAGGTTCTTCATGTTAAGATCGGAAAATATGTCAAATCACATTGCATACTCTTAATGTCCTTGATCCTTTTTTACCATAAAACATAAATGTATTCTAATGAAGTTATATCACAACATTTTAATCTTTAATATCGAAAAAAACGATTAAGGGGATCGAAAAGTTGAGATTTTTAGGTATAGGGTTTTCGTTCGTGCCATTGTGTAGCTGTGGTGCGAATTTCATCGGAAAACTCGAATAATAAATATTCGATTTTATTTTTATAAAATCGACGTGCATCGGGTCGACGAAATTAAATTTTGGAATAGGTGAAAAAAAAAGTTTTTCCCCTTAAGCTTTTCCGGGACCAAATTTACACCATCGATAGAGTAATTCAAGCGCTATCGAATAACCCAACTAACGATAACCTATGATCGATAGTTTTCGCAGAAATTAACGTTAAAGTTGAAAAAAGTGCAAAAAATGCCAATTTTGGCCAGTTTTTCAGATTTTTCCGGATTTTGCCCGAAAAATTTCCTCCGAAAAAATAAAAAATTCAAAAAAAGGATATGATTTTTAGGCTTCCCGCATCATCCTTATGCCATACCCTAAATCCTATTTTACTAAAATCGAAAATTTGATATCCTCCCCCTCATTTTTTGGGGAATGACGTCATTTGATGACGTCACTGAGTGACGTCACATATGCGGGATCAAAAAAATAAAATTTATAACTCATCGATCGATCGATCCATTTCCAACCCCGAAAGGCTGGAACTTCTCGATCGAATATTTCGTCCTTCCAAACTCTGGAAACAAGGATTAATGTTATTACATGATATTATATGCTGTAAGGAATAATTATTAATTATAATATTTGAAATAAAACCTGGGTCCTGGTCCATCCGGGAATCGAACTCGTGATCTTCCGCTCGAGAGGTGCCGCTTATATCCACTTGGCCACATGAGTTATATGTATTGTTCGTTAAAACTCATATTTAAACAATTCTTAATCAATCGAGACTTTAAAATTTTTTCGATCGAAATAATTGTAAGTCCCCGAAAATATTCATAGTTGAAATGCATGTGAATTATATTGGACGTTTAAAAACATTTCATTTTCGATTTTTCGAATACATTCGACCTTTAAATCCTTTTCTATTCCTTTCAATATTTACAACTTTAATTGGGAGATAAAGATTTGTGAAATCAGTTAAACAGTTATCGTATGCATAAAAAGTATTTAATCTGTTTTATTATTATCATTATTATTTTATTAAAGTATTTATTTTTTTTTAATTTCGTTTCAATAATTGGTGTTTTTTTCCGTAATAAAAAATTCAAGTAGCAAATATTTTCTTAACTATTTTAATATGGTTGCGCCATCTATGTAAGTAAGAGTGAACTTTTAGCACGGAATTCCAATACAACCAACTTAAGTTTACAGCGCCTCTATGATTTTACTCATGAACTTTTATCATATATTTTCACCCTAACCAACCTTAAGTTAATAGTGACATCTATAGGAAAAATATAAGAACTCAAAACTTCCAACAAATGTCGTAGTCCATTTCAGCGTTTTTTTAATTCAAAATACCCAGAATGCCCAGAATCATAAATTTCAAATAAATAGATTTTTAAAAAAAAAAAAAAATTACTTGGTACAATATAAAGAATAAAAACAAACCTATCAGCCTAGTTTACTATTAGAATTTATTATAATTATTATCATTTATTAGAATTGTTAACTATTGTTTATTAGAACTGAACATGTATTACCAATTGTAACATGTAAGTTATTTTAATCATTAATGACCAAGATGTTAAATAGACTTTAAATAAAATAAAATAAAAAAAATAAATTGCAAACAATTTTCTAAACAAAAAAATAATACATAAACAATAAAATTATTTTCAGCTTATGATTGTTATTTTTTTAAATTTTTTTTTATAACTTTGTTATGTAAAAGAGAACATGGAAGTTGAGAAAAAGGCGAAATTTCAGGTCCTGAAAATGGACATTTCAAAAGGAATTGTTGGATAAAATCAAACGAATTATTAATCAATGATTCTACAGTTTCCATGCTTTACGATTTATCGTCTAATATAATTCACATGCATTTCAGTAATGAATATTTTCGGGAACTTAAAATTATTTCAATCGAAAAAATTTTAAAGTCTCGATTGATTAAGAATTGTTTAAATATGAGTTTTAACGAACAATACATATAACTCATGTGGCCAAGTGGATATAAGCGGCACCTCTCGAGCGGAAGATCACGAGTTCGATTCCCGGATGGACATGGACCCAGGTTTTTTTTCAAATATTATAATTAATAATTATTCCTTACAGCATATAATATCATGTAATAACATTAATCCTTGTTTCCAGAGTTTGTAAGGACGAAATATTCGATCGAGAAGTTCCAGCCTTTCGGGGTTGGAAATGGATCGATCGATCGATGAGTTATAAATTTTATTTTTTTGATCCCGCATATGTGACGTCACTCAGTGACGTCATCAAATGACGTCATTCCCCAAAAAATGAGGGGGAGGATATCAAATTTTCGATTTTAGTAAAATAGGATTTAGGGTATGGCATAAGGATGATGCGGGAAGCCTAAAAATCATATCCTTTTTTTGAATTTTTTATTTTTTCGGAGGAAATTTTTCGGGCAAAATCCGGAAAAATCTGAAAAACTGGCCAAAATTGGCATTTTTTGCACTTTTTTCAACTTTAACGTTAATTTCTGCGAAAACTATCGATCATAGGTTATCGTTAGTTGGGTTATTCGATAGCGCTTGAATTACTCTATCGATGGTGTAAATTTGGTCCCGGAAAAGCTTAAGGGGAAAAACTTTTTTTTTCACCTATTCCAAAATTTAATTTCGTCGACCCGATGCACGTCGATTTTATAAAAATAAAATCGAATATTTATTATTCGAGTTTTCCGATGAAATTCGCACCACAGCTACACAATGGCACGAACGAAAACCCTATACCTAAAAATCTCAACTTTTCGATCCCCTTAATCGTTTTTTTCGATATTAAAGATTAAAATGTTGTGATATAACTTCATTAGAATACATTTATGTTTTATGGTAAAAAAGGATCAAGGACATTAAGAGTATGCAATGTGATTTGACATATTTTCCGATCTTAACATGAAGAACCTATGGTTTAAATTTTTCCGGAAAATTCCATGAAAATCGATCTGGTGAAACAGATTTGACCTTGAGATTTTCTTGGAATTTTCCGGAAATATTTAAACCATAGGTTCTCCATGTGACGTTTGGAAAATTTGAAAAATAAAATTGTCACATTTTAAGGTCCTTTATCCTTTTTCTAACAAAACAAATTTTTATTTAAATAGCATTAGCTTGCACAATAGATGAATTTTAAAAATCGAAAAAATCATTAACGACATCGAAAAGTTGAGATACTTTTCGATTATGCTTTTATCGTAACGTAATGCACCTATGGTGTGAATTTGATTGGAAAATTCGAATAAAAAATATTCGATTTTTTTTTTATAAAATCGACGTGCATCGGGTCGACGAAATTAAATTTCTGAAAAGTTGAAAAAAAAGTTTTTCCCCTTCAGCTTTTTCGGGACCATATTTACACCATCGATAGAGTAATTCAAGCGCTATCGAATAAGCTATCGATCGTTAATCTACGATCGTTAGTTTTCGCTCAAATTGACGTTAAAGTTGAAAAAAGTTCAAAAAAGTGTCCATTTTGGCCAGTTTTTCAGATTTTTTCGGATTTTGCCCGAAAAATTTCCTCCAAAAAAATGAAAAATTCAATTTAAGGATATGATTTTTAGGCATCCCGCAGCGTAACTAAACCATTCCCGAAATCCTATTTCGTTAAATTCGAAAATTTTAGATCCTCCCCCTCATTTTTCGAAAAACAAAAATCGTGCCAAATTGAGTGACGTCACAAAACCAATGAGCAAAAATAAAAAGAAATATATAATGCATCGATCGATCGATCATTTCCAGCCCCGAAAGGTTGGAACTTCTCGATCGAATTTTTCGATGATACAATGTCTGAAAACAATTATTAATGTTAATTAGTGATATTAGAAGCTGTAAGGAATAGAAATCAATTATTAGAAATTATAAAAATCCTGGACCAATCGGGATGCGAACCTGGGACCTCGGCATGACAACGGCAGCGGCGACCTTAGCGACTCGGCTATCAGATGATATATGTAAATGACCTTAAAACTCATACATAAACAATTCTTATGAGATTTGTGGAAAATTGAAAATTTTTTCAATCGAATTAATAAGAATTTCCCGACCATATTCGAACCATAGCTTCTCTACGTTGAGATCGGAAAAAATTTAGAAAAACATGACAAAATTTTATGGTCCTTCATCCTTTTTTTCGAAAAAACCAACTTTTATTGCAATAGAACTTCTTCATGAAAATTTAAGACTTTAAAATTTTAAGATGGTTTTCGATATTAGCTTTTATATCGAATAAGCTAACAATACCTACCAACCTAACGTACCTACCTTATCGTTGTATTAATTAAACTCTTCTAATTACTCAAACTGTAAAAAAACAACTCTGAAATATAAAATTCAAGAGGATAAATCGAATTGAAACAATGAAATCAATTAAAATTATTTTATTAACGTTAAATATCAATAAAATTTATAAATTCATACAATATGAGTTTTGGGCACAATAACAATATATAATTTATTTAAATAAATAAAATATAATAAGTACAATTCATATAATTTATACAATATGTATACAATATATACCTTATGTAAGATTTAGGTGAAAAATATCAATTGCTACAATCATATAGATATAAAAAGTAAATAAAAGGCTTTTGACTATTCTGATAATTTAATAACTAATCACTTTAATTACTTCACGTTCACTGATTTATTAAAACAGAATTAACACCAATGATTGTTATAATAAATCGATTCGTAACAATTATGGAAATGATATCCTTTTATGGAATCCAATTATGGAATTATGAAACAAGGCCTACAAGTGAATAGTAATGTGAAAAAATTTTAGTCCTGTGGGCAACAGGACGCCCACAATTCCATTTCAAAGTTTCAAAAAGGACCATTTTCAATAGGAAATTAAGGATATAAGGAATGGTTTTATTCGCTAAAAATAAACTGAATAATATTGGTTTAATCCTTCTTAACAATGCCCATATAAAAGGTTTTGTTTAAACGGGATATTCTGCAGGGAAATTAAAACGGGAAGTTAAGGAGTTGAGAGTCTATGCGACAAATTTCGGCTGGAAATCGGTCATTTTAGGGGGGTGACTTTTCATTATGAGCCATACTTTTCTCAACGGATTATGAAACAAGGCCTACAAGTAAAAAGTAATGAGATAAAATTTTAGTCCTGTGGGCAACAGGACACCCACAATTCCATTTCAAAGTTTCAAAAAGGACCATTTTCAACAGGAAATTAAGGATATAAGGAATGGTTTCATTCGCTAAAAATAAACTGAATAATATTGGTTTAATCCTTCTTAACAATGCCCATATAAAAGGTTTTGTTTAAACGGGATATTCTGCAGGGAAATTAAAACGGGAAGTTAAGGAGTTGAGAGTCTATGCGACAAATTTCGGCTGGAAATCGGTCATTTTAGGGGGGTGACTTTTCATTATGAGCCATACTTTTCTCAATGGATTATGAAACAAGGCCTACAAGTGAATAGTAATGTGAAAAAATTTTAGTCCTGTGGGCAACAGGACGCCCACAATTCCATTTCAAAGTTTCAAAAAGGACCATTTTCAACAGGAAATTAAGGATATAAGGAATGGTTTTATTCGCTAAAAATAAACGGAATAATATTGGTTTAATCCTTCTTAACAAAGCCCATATAAAAGGTTTTGTTTAAACGGGCTATTCTGCCGGGAATTTAAAACGGGAAGTTAAGGAGTTGAGAGTCTATGCGACAAATTTCGGCTGGAAATCGGTCATTTTAGGGGGGTGACTTTTCATTATGAGCCATACTTTTCTCAACGGATTATGAAACAAGGCCTACAAGTAAATAGTAATGAGAAAAAATTTTAGTCCTGTGGGCAACAGGACGCCCACAATTCCATTTCAAAGATTCAAAAAGGATCATTTTCAACAGGAAATTAAGGATATAAGGAATGGTTTTATTCGCTAAAAATAAACTGAATAATATTGGTTTAATCCTTCTTAACAAAGCCCATGTAAAAGTTTTTGTTTAAATGGGATATTCTGCCGGGAATTTAAAACGGGAAGTTAAGGAGTTGAGAGTCTATGCGACAAAATTCGACTGGAAATCGTTCATTTTAGGGGGGTGACTTTTCATTATGAGCCATACTTTTCTCAACGGATTATGAAACAAGGCCTACAAGTGAATAGTAATGAGAAAAAAATTTAGTCCTGTGGGCAACAGGACGCCCACAATTCCATTTCAAAGTTTCAAAAAGGACCATTTTCAACAGGAAATTAAGGATATAAGGAATGGTATTATTCGCTAAAAATAAACGGAATAATATTGGTTTAATCCTTCTTAACAAAGCCCATATAAAAGGTTTTGTTTAAACGAGATATTCTGCCGGGAATTTAAAACGGGAAGTTAAGGAGTTGAGAGTCTATGCGACAAATTTCGGCTGGAAATCGGTCATTTTAGGGGGGTGACTTTTCATTATGAGCCATACTTTTCTCAACGGATTATGAAACAAGGCCTACAAGTGAATAGTAATGTGAAAAAATTTTAGTCCTGTGGGCAACAGGACGCCCACAATTCCATTTCAAAGTTTCAAAAAGGACCATTTTCAACAGGAAATTAAGGATAAAAGGAATGGTTTTATTCGCTAAAAATAAACTGAATAATATTGGTTTAATCCTTCTTAACAAAGCCCATGTAAAAGGTTTTGTTTAAACTGGATATTCTGCAGGAAAATTAAAACGGGAAGTTAAGGAGTTGAGAGTCTATGCGACAAAATTCGGCTGGAAATCGGTCATTTTAGGGGGGTGACTTTTCATTATGAGCCATACTTTTCTCAACGGATTATGAAACAAGGCCTACAAGTGAATAGTAATGTGAAAAAACTTTTAGTCCTGTGGGCAACAGGACGCCCACAATTCCATTTCAAAGATTCAAAAAGGATCATTTTCAACAGGAAATTAAGGATATAAGGAATGGTTTTATTCGCTAAAAATAAACTGAATAATATTGGTTTAATCCTTCTTAACAAAGCCCATGTAAAAGGTTTTGTTTAAACTGGATATTCTGCCGGGAATTTAAAACGGGAAGTTAAGAAGTTGAGAGTCTATGCGACAAATTTCGGCTGGAAATCGGTCATTTTAGGGGGGTGACTTTTCATTATGAGCCATACTTTTCTCAACGGATTATGAAACAAGGCCTACAAGTGAATAGTAATGTGAAAAAATTTTAGTCCTGTGGGCAACAGGACGCCCACAATTCCATTTCAAAGTTTCAAAAAGGACCATTTTCAACAGGAAATTAAGGATATAAGGAATGGTTTTATTCGCTAAAAATAAACTGAATAATATTGGTTTAATCCTTCTTAACAAAGCCCATATAAAAGGTTTTGTTTAAACGGGATATTCTGCAGGGAAATTAAAACGGGAAGTTAAGGAGTTGAGAGTCTATGCGACAAATTTCGGCTGGAAATCGGTCATTTTAGGGGGGTGACTTTTCATTATGAGCCATACTTTTCTCAACGGATTATGAAACAAGGCCTACAAGTGAATAGTAATGAGAAAAAAATTTTAGTCCTGTGGGCAACAGGACGCCCACAATTCCATTTCAAAGTTTCAAAAAGGACCATTTTCAACAGGAAATTAAGGATATAAGGAATGGTTTTATTCGCTAAAAATAAACTGAATAATATTGGTTTAATCCTTCTTAACAAAGCCCATGTAAAAGGTTTTGTTTAAACTGGATATTCTGCAGGAAAATTAAAACGGGAAGTTAAGGAGTTGAGAGTCTATGCGACAAAATTCGGCTGGAAATCGGTCATTTTAGGGGGGTGACTTTTCATTATGAGCCATACTTTTCTCAACGGATTATGAAACAAGGCCTACAAGTGAATAGTAATGTGAAAAAATTTTAGTCCTGTGGGCAACAGGACGCCCACAATTCCATTTCAAAGATTCAAAAAGGATCATTTTCAACAGGAAATTAAGGATATAAGGAATGGTTTTATTCGCTAAAAATAAACTGAATAATATTGGTTTAATCCTTCTTAACAAAGCCCATGTAAAAGGTTTTGTTTAAACTGGATATTCTGCCGGGAATTTAAAACGGGAAGTTAAGGAGTTGAGAGTCTATGCGACAAATTTCGGCTGGAAATCGGTCATTTTAGGGGGTTGACTTTTCATTATGAGCCATACTTTTCTCAACGGATTATGAAACAAGGCCTACAAGTGAATAGTAATGTGAAAAAATTTTAGTCCTGTGGGCAACAGGACGCCCACAATTCCATTTCAAAGTTTCAAAATGGACCATTTTCAACAGGAAATTAAGGATATAAGGAATGGTTTTATTCGCTAAAAATAAACTGAATAATATTGGTTTAATCCTTCTTAACATAGCCCATATAAAAGGTTTTGTTTAAACGGGATATTCTGCAGGGAAATTAAAACGGGAAGTTAAGGAGTTGAGAGTCTATGTGACAAATTTCGGCTGGAAATCGGTCATTTTAGGGGGGTGACTTTTCATTATGAGCCATACTTTTCTCAACGGATTATGAAACAAGGCCTACAAGTGAATAGTAATGAGAAAAAATTTTAGTCCTGTGGGCAACAGGACGCCCACAATTCCATTTCAAAGTTTCAAAAAGGACCATTTTCAACAGGAAATTAAGGATATAAGGAATGGTTTTATTCGCTAAAAATAAACTGAATAATATTGGTTTAATCCTTCTTAACATAGCCCATATAAAAGGTTTTGTTTAAACGGGATATTCTGCAGGGAAATTAAAACGGGAAGTTAAGGAGTTGAGAGTCTATGCGACAAATTTCGGCTGGAAATCGGTCATTTTAGGGGGGTGACTTTTCATTATGAGCCATACTTTTCTCAACGGATTATGAAACAAGGCCTACAAGTGAATAGTAATGAGAAAAAATTTTAGTCCTGTGGGCAACAGGACGCCCACAATTCCATTTCAAAGTTTCAAAAAGGACCATTTTCAACAGGAAATTAAGGATATAAGGAATGGTTTTATTCGCTAAAAATAAACTGAATAATATTGGTTTAATCCTTCTTAACAAAGCCCATATAAAAAGTTTTGTTTAAACGGGATATTCTGCCGGGAATTTAAAACGGGAAGTTAAGGAGTTGAGAGTCTATGCGACAAATTTCGGCTGGAAATCGGTCATTTTAGGGGGGTGACTTTTCATTATGAGCCATACTTTTCTCAACGGTATATGAAACAAGGCCTACAAGTGAATAGTAATGAGAAAAAATTTTAGTCCTGTGGGCAACAGGACGCCCACAATTCCATTTCAAAGATTCAAAAAGGACCATTTTCAACAGGAAATTAAGGATATAAGGAATGGTTTTATTCGCTAAAAATAAACTGAATAATATTGGTTTAATCCTTCTTAACAAAGCCCATGTAAAAGGATTTGTTTAAACTGGATATTCTGCCGGGAATTTAAAACGGGAAGTTAAGAAGTTGAGAGTCTATGCGATAAATTTCGGCTGGAAATCGGTCATTTTAGGGGGGTGACTTTTCATTATGAGCCATACTTTTCTCAACGGATTATGAAACAAGGCCTACAAGTGAATAGTAATGAGAAAAAATTTTAGTCCTGTGGGCAACAGGACGCCCACAATTCCATTTCAAAGTTTCAAAAAGGACCATTTTCAACAGGAAATTAAGGATATAAGGAATGGTTTTATTCGCTAAAAATAAACGGAATAATATTGGTTTAATCCTTCTTAACATAGCCCATATAAAAGGTTTTGTTTAAACGGGATATTCTGCAGGGAAATTAAAACGGGAAGTTAAGGAGTTGAGAGTCTATGAGACAAATTTCGGCTGGAAATCGGTCATTTTAGGGGGGTGACTTTTCATTATGAGCCATACTTTTCTCAACGGATTATGAAACAAGGCCTACAAGTGAATAGTAATGAGAAAAAATTTTAGTCCTGTGGGCAACAGGACGCCCACAATTCCATTTCAAAGTTTCAAAAAGGACCATTTTCAACAGGAAATTAAGGATATAAGGAATGGTTTTATTCGCAAAAAATAAACTGAATAATATTGGTTTAATCCTTCTTAACAAAGCCCATATAAAAAGTTTTGTTTAAACGGGATATTCTGCCGGGAATTTAAAACGGGAAGTTAAGGAGTTGAGAGTCTATGTGACAAATTTCGGCTGGAAATCGGTCATTTTAGGGGGGTGACTTTTCATTATGAGCCATACTTTTCTCAACGGATTATGAAACAAGGCCTACAAGTGAATAGTAATGAGAAAAAATTTTAGTCCTGTGGGCAACAGGACGCCCACAATTCCATTTCAAAGTTTCAAAAAGGACCATTTTCAACAGGAAATTAAGGATATAAGGAATGGTTTTATTCGCTAAAAATAAACGGAATAATATTGGTTTAATCCTTCTTAACATAGCCCATATAAAAGGTTTTGTTTAAACGGGATATTCTGCAGGGAAATTAAAACGGGAAGTTAAGGAGTTGAGAGTCTATGTGACAAATTTCGGCTGGAAATCGGTCATTTTAGGGGGGTGACTTTTCATTATGAGCCATACTTTTCTCAACGGATTATGAAACAAGGCCTACAAGTGAATAGTAATGAGAAAAAATTTTAGTCCTGTGGGCAACAGGACGCCCACAATTCCATTTCAAAGTTTCAAAAAGGACCATTTTCAACAGGAAATTAAGGATATAAGGAATGGTTTTATTCGCTAAAAATAAACTGAATAATATTGGTTTAATCCTTCTTAACAAAGCCCATATAAAAAGTTTTGTTTAAACGGGATATTCTGCCGGGAATTTAAAACGGGAAGTTAAGGAGTTGAGAGTCTATGCGACAAATTTCGGCTGGAAATCGGTCATTTTAGGGGGGTGACTTTTCATTATGAGCCATACTTTTCTCAACGGATTATGAAACAAGGCCTACAAGTGAATAGTAATGAGAAAAAAATTTAGTCCTGTGGGCAACAGGACGCCCACAATTCCATTTCAAAGTTTCAAAAAGGACCATTTTCAACAGGAAATTAAGGATATAAGGAATGGTATTATTCGCTAAAAATAAACGGAATAATATTGGTTTAATCCTTCTTAACAAAGGCCGTATAAAAGGTTTTGTTTAAACGAGATATTCTGCCGGGAATTTAAAACGGGAAGTTAAGGAGTTGAGAGTCTATGTGACAAATTTCGGCTGGAAATCGGTCATTTTAGAGGGTTGACTTTTCATTATGAGCCATACTTTTCTCAACGGATTATGAAACAAGGCCTACAAGTGAATAGTAATGTGAAAAAATTTTAGTCCTGTGGGCAACAGGACGCCCACAATTCCATTTCAAAGTTTCAAAAAGGACCATTTTCAACAGGAAATTAAGGATATAAGGAATGGTTTTATTCGCTAAAAATAAACTGAATAATATTGGGGAATCCTTCTTAACATAGCCCATATAAAAGGTTTTGTTTAAACGGGATATTCTGCAGGGAAATTAAAACGGGAAGTTAAGGAGTTGAGAGTCTATGTGACAAATTTCGGCTGGAAATCGGTCATTTTAGGGGGGTGACTTTTCATTATGAGCCATACTTTTCTCAACGGATTATGAAACAAGGCCTACAAGTGAATAGTAATGTGAAAAAATTTTAGTCCTGTGGGCAACAGGACGCCCACAATTCCATTTCAAAGCTTCAAAAAGGACCATTTTCAACAGGAAATTAAGGATATAAGGAATGGTTTTATTCGCTAAAAATAAACGGAATAATATTGGTTTAATCCTTCTTAACAAAGCCCATATAAAAGGTTTAGTTTAAACGGGATATTCTGCCGGGAATTTAAAACGGGAAGTTAAGGAGTTGAGAGTCAATGCGACAAATTTCGGCTGGAAATCGGTCATTTTAGGGGGGTGACTTTTCATTATGAGCCATACTTTTCTCAACGGATTATGAAACAAGGCCTACAAGTGAATAGTAATGAGAAAAAATTTTAGTCCTGTGGGCAACAGGACGCCCACAATTCCATTTCAAAGTTTCAAAAAGGACCATTTTCAACAGGAAATTAAGGATATAAGGAATGGTTTTATTCGCTAAAAATAAACTGAATAATATTGGTTTAATCCTTCTTAACAAAGCCCATATAAAAAGTTTTGTTTAAACGGGATATTCTGCCGGGAATTTAAAACGGGAAGTTAAGGAGTTGAGAGTCTATGCGACAAATTTCGGCTGGAAATCGGTCATTTTAGGGGGGTGACTTTTCATTATGAGCCATACTTTTCTCAACGGTATATGAAACAAGGCCTACAAGTGAATAGTAATGAGAAAAAATTTTAGTCCTGTGGGCAACAGGACGCCCACAATTCCATTTCAAAGATTCAAAAAGGACCATTTTCAACAGGAAATTAAGGATATAAGGAATGGTTTTATTCGCTAAAAATAAACTGAATAATATTGGTTTAATCCTTCTTAACAAAGCCCATGTAAAAGGATTTGTTTAAACTGGATATTCTGCCGGGAATTTAAAACGGGAAGTTAAGAAGTTAAGAGTCTATGCGATAAATTTCGGCTGGAAATCGGTCATTTTAGGGGGGTGACTTTTCATTATGAGCCATACTTTTCTCAACGGATTATGAAACAAGGCCTACAAGTGAATAGTAATGAGAAAAAATTTTAGTCCTGTGGGCAACAGGACGCCCACAATTCCATTTCAAAGTTTCAAAAAGGACCATTTTCAACAGGAAATTAAGGATATAAGGAATGGTTTTATTCGCTAAAAATAAACGGAATAATATTGGTTTAATCCTTCTTAACATAGCCCATATAAAAGGTTTTGTTTAAACGGGATATTCTGCAGGGAAATTAAAACGGGAAGTTAAGGAGTTGAGAGTCTATGTGACAAATTTCGGCTGGAAATCGGTCATTTTAGGGGGGTGACTTTTCATTATGAGCCATACTTTTCTCAACGGATTATGAAACAAGGCCTACAAGTGAATAGTAATGAGAAAAAATTTTAGTCCTGTGGGCAACAGGACGCCCACAATTCCATTTCAAAGTTTCAAAAAGGACCATTTTCAACAGGAAATTAAGGATATAAGGAATGGTTTTATTCGCAAAAAATAAACTGAATAATATTGGTTTAATCCTTCTTAACAAAGCCCATATAAAAAGTTTTGTTTAAACGGGATATTCTGCCGGGAATTTAAAACGGGAAGTTAAGGAGTTGAGAGTCTATGCGACAAATTTCGGCTGGAAATCGGTCATTTTAGGGGGGTGACTTTTCATTATGAGCCATACTTTTCTCAACGGATTATGAAACAAGGCCTACAAGTGAATAGTAATGAGAAAAAATTTTAGTCCTGTGGGCAACAGGACGCCCACAATTCCATTTCAAAGATTCAAAAAGGACCATTTTCAACAGGAAATTAAGGATATAAGGAATGGTTTTATTCGCTAAAAATAAACTGAATAATATTGGTTTAATCCTTCTTAACAAAGCCCATGTAAAAGGATTTGTTTAAACTGGATATTCTGCCGGGAATTTAAAACGGGAAGTTAAGAAGTTGAGAGTCTATGCGATAAATTTCGGCTGGAAATCGGTCATTTTAGGGGGGTGACTTTTCATTATGAGCCATACTTTTCTCAACGGATCATGAAACAAGGCCTACAAGTGAATAGTAATGAGAAAAAATTTTAGTCCTGTGAGCAACAGGACGCCCACAATTCCATTTCAAAGTTTCAAAAAGGACCATTTTCAACAGGAAATTAAGGATATAAGGAATGGTTTTATTCGCTAAAAATAAACGGAATAATATTGGTTTAATCCTTCTTAACAAAGCCCATATAAAAGGTTTTGTTTAAATGGGATATTCTGCCGGGAATTTAAAACGGGAAGTTAAGGAGTTGAGAGTCTATGCGACAAAATTCGGCTGGAAATCGGTCATTTTAGGGGGGTGACTTTTCATTATGAGCCATACTTTTCTCAACGGATTATGAAACAAGGCCTACAAGTGAATAGTAATGTGAAAAAATTTTAGTCCTGTGGGCAACAGGACGTCCACAATTCCATTTCAAAGATTCAAAAAGGATCATTTTCAACAGGAAAATAAGGATATAAGGAATGGTTTTATTCGCTAAAAATAAACTGAATAATATTGGTTTAATCCTTCTTAACAA
Organism: Sisyra terminalis; assembly: GCA_958496175.1. Lineage (NCBI taxonomy): Eukaryota > Metazoa > Arthropoda > Insecta > Neuroptera > Sisyridae > Sisyra > Sisyra terminalis. Next base: position 47,226,210 of record OY292278.1, on the reverse strand, counting down.
AGCCCATGTAAAAGGTTTTGTTTAAATGGGATATTCTGCCGGTAATTTAAAACGGGAAGTTAAGGAGTTGAGAGTCTATGCGACAAAATTCGGCTGGAAATTGGTCATTTTAGGGGGGTGACTTTTCATTATGAGCCATACTTTTCTCAACGGATTATGAAACAAGGCCTACAAGTGAATAGTAATGAGAAAAAAATTTAGTCCTGTGGGCAACAGGACGCCCACAATTCCAATTCAAAGTTTCAAAAAGGACCATTTTCAACAGGAAATTAAGGATATAAGGAATGGTATTATTCGCTAAAAATAAACGGAATAATATTGGTTTAATCCTTCTTAACGAAGCCCATATAAAAGGTTTTGTTTAAACGAGATATTCTGCCGGGAATTTAAAACGGGAGGTTAAGGAGTTGAGAGTCTATGCGACAAATTTCGGCTGGAAATCGGTCATTTTAGGGGGGTGACTTTTCATTATGAGCCTTACTTTTCTCAACGGATTATGAAACAAGGCCTACAAGTGAATAGTAATGTGAAAAAATTTTAGTCCTGTGGGCAACAGGACGCCCACAATTCCATTTCAAAGTTTCAAAAAGGACCATTTTCAACAGGAAATTAAGGATATAAGGAATGGTTTTATTCGCTAAAAATAAACTGAATAATATTGGTTTAATCCTTCTTAACATAGCCCATATAAAAGGTTTTGTTTAAACGGGATATTCTGCAGGGAAATTAAAACGGGAAGTTAAGGAGTTGAGAGTCTATGTGACAAATTTCGGCTGGAAATCGGTCATTTTAGGGGGGTGACTTTTCATTATGAGCCATACTTTTCTCAACGGATTATGAAACAAGGCCTACAAGTGAATAGTAATGAGAAAAATTTTTAGTCCTGTGGGCAACAGGACGCCCACAATTCCATTTCAAAGTTTCAAAAAGGACCATTTTCAACAGGAAATTAAGGATATAAGGAATGGTTTTATTCGCTAAAAATAAACTGAATAATATTGGTTTAATCCTTCTTAACAAAGCCCATATAAAAGGTTTTGTTTAAACGGGATATTCTGCAGGAAAATTAAAACGGGAAGTTAAGGAGTTGAGAGTCTATGCGACAAATTTCGGCTGGAAATCGGTCATTTTAGGGGGATGACTTTTCATTATGAGCCATACTTTTCTCAACGGATTATGAAACAAGGCCTACAAGTGAATAGTAATGAGAAAAAATTTTAGTCCTGTGGGCAACAGGACGCCCACAATTCCATTTCAAAGTTTCAAAAAGGACCATTTTCAACAGGAAATTAAGGATATAAGGAATGGTTTTATTCGCTAAAAATAAACTGAATAATATTGGTTTAATCCTTCTTAACAAAGAACATATAAAAGGTTTTGTTTAAACGGGATATTCTGCAGGGAAATTAAAACGGGAAGTTAAGGAGTTGAGAGTCTATGCGACAAATTTCGGCTGGAAATCGGTCATTTTAGGGGGGTGACTTTTCATTATGAGCCATACTTTTCTCAACGGATTATGAAACAAGGCCTACAAGTGAATAGTAATGAGAAAAAATTTTAGTCCTGTGGGCAACAGGACGCCCACAATTTCATTTCAAAGTTTCAAAAAGGACCATTTTCAACAGGAAATTAAGGATATAAGGAATGGTTTTATTCGCTAAAAATAAACTGAATAATATTGGTTTAATCCTTCTTAACAAAGCCCATGTAAAAGGTTTTGTTTAAACTGGATATTCTGCCGGGAATTTAAAACGGAAAGTTAAGAAGATGAGAGTCTATGCGACAAATTTCGGCTGGAAATCGGTCATTTTAGGGGGGTGACTTTTCATTATGAGCCATACTTTTCTCAACGGATTATGAAACAAGGCCTACATGTGAATAGTAATGAGAAAAAATTTTAGTCCTGTGGGCAACAGGACGCCCACAATTCCATTTCAAAGTTTCAAAAAGGACCATTTTCAACAGGAAATTAAGGATATAAGGAATGGTATTATTCGCTAAAAATAAACGGAATAATATTGATATAATCCTTCTTAACAAAGCCCATATAAAAGGTTTTGTTTAAACGAGATATGCTGCCGGGAATTTAAAACGGGAAGTTAAGGAGTTGAGAGTCTATGCGACAAATTTCGGCTGGAAATCGGTCATTTTAGGGGGGTGACTTTTCATTATGAGCCATACTTTTCTCAACGGATTATGAAACAAGGCCTACAAGTGAATAGTAATGTGAAAAAATTTTAGTCCTGTGGGCAACAGGACGCCCACAATTCCATTTCAAAGTTTCAAAAAGGACCATTTTCAACAGGAAATTAAGGATATAAGGAATGGTTTTATTCGCTAAAAATAAACTGAATAATATTGGTTTAATCCTTCTTAACATAGCCCATGTAAAAGGTTTTGTTTAAACGGGATATTCTGCAGGGAATTTAAAACGGGAAGTTAAGGAGTTGAGAGTCTATGTGACAAATTTCGGCTGGAAATCGGTCATTTTAGGGGGGTGACTTTTCATTATGAGCCATTCTTTTCTCAACGGATTATGAAACAAGGCCTACAAGTGAATAGTAATGAGAAAAAATTTTAGTCCTGTGGGCAACAGGACGCCCACAATTCCATTTCAAAGTTTCAAAAAGGACCATTTTCAACAGGAAATTAAGGATATAAGGAATGGTTTTATTCGCTAAAAATAAACTGAATAATATTGGTTTAATCCTTCTTAACAAAGCCCATATAAAAGGTTTTGTTTAAACGGGATATTCTGCAGGGAAATTAAAACGGGAAGTTAAGGAGTTGAGAGTCTATGCGACAAATTTCGGCTGGAAATCGGTCATTTTAGGGGGGTGACTTTTCATTATGAGCCATACTTTTCTCAACGGATTATGAAACAAGGCCTACAAGTGAATAGTAATGTGAAAAATTTTTAGTCCTGTGGGCAACAGGACGCCCACAATTCCATTTCAAAGTTTCAAAAAGGACCATTTTCAACAGGAAATTAAGGATATAAGGAATGGTTTTATTCGCTAAAAATAAACGGAATAATATTGGTTTAATCCTTCTTAACAAAGCCCATATAAAAGGTTTGGTTTAAACGGGATATTCTGCCGGGAATTTAAAACGGGAAGTTAAGGAGTTGAGAGTCTATGCGACAAATTTCGGCTGGAAATCGGTCATTTTAGGGGGGTGACTTTTCATTATGAGCCATACTTTTCTCAACGGATTATGAAACAAGGCCTACAAGTGAATAGTAATGAGAAAAAATTTTAGTCCTGTGGGCAACAGGACGCCCACAATTCCATTTCAAAGTTTCAAAAAGGACCATTTTCAACAGGAAATTAAGGATATAAGGAATGGTTTTATTCGCTAAAAATAAACTGAATAATATTGGTTTAATCCTTCTTAACAATGCCCATATAAAAGGTTTTGTTTAAACGGGATATTCTGCAGGGAAATTAAAACGGGAAGTTAAGGAGTTGAGAGTCTATGCGACAAATTTCGGCTGGAAATCGGTCATTTTAGGGGGGTGACTTTTCTGTATGAGCCATACTTTTCTCAACGGATTATGAAACAAGGCCTACAAGTGAATAGTAATGTGAAAAAATTTTAGTCCTGTGGGCAACAGGACGCCCACAATTCCATTTCAAAATTTCAAAAAGGACCATTTTCAACAGGAAATTAAGGATATAAGGAATGGTTTTATTCGCTAAAAATAAACTGAATAATATTGGTTTAATCCTTCTTAACAAAGAACATATAAAAGGTTTTGTTTAAACGGGATATTCTGCAGGGAAATTAAAACGGGAATTTAAGGAGTTGAGAGTCTATGCGACAAATTTCGGCTGGAAATCGGTCATTTTAGGGGGGTGACTTTTCATTATGAGCCATACTTTTCTCAACGGATTATGAAACAAGGCCTACAAGTGAATAGTAATGAGAAAAAATTTTAGTCCTGTGGGCAACAGGACGCCCACAATTTCATTTCAAAGTTTCAAAAAGGACCATTTTCAACAGGAAATTAAGGATATAAGGAATGGTTTTATTCGCTAAAAATAAACTGAATAATATTGGTTTAATCCTTCTTAACAAAGCCCATATAAAAGTTTTTGTTTAAACGGGATATTCTGCAGGGAAATTAAAACGGGAAGTTAAGGAGTTGAGAGTCTATGCGACAAATTTCGGCTGGAAATCGGTCATTTTAGGGGGGTGACTTTTCATTATGAGCCATACTTTTCTCAACGGATTATGAAACAAGGCCTACAAGTGAATAGTAATGTGAAAAAATTTTAGTCCTGTGGGCAACAGGACGCCCACAATTCCATTTCAAAGTTTCAAAAAGGACCATTTTCAACCGGAAATTAAGGATATAAGGAATGGTTTTATTCGCTAAAAATAAACTGAATAATATTGGTTTAGTCCTTCTTAACAAAGCCCATATAAAAGGTTTTGTTTAAACGGGATATTCTGCAGGGAAATTAAAACGGGAAGTTAAGGAGTTGAGAGTCTATGCGACAAATTTCGGCTGGAAATCGGTCATTTTAGGGGGGTGACTTTTCATTATGAGCCATACTTTTCTCAACGGATTATGAAACAAGGCCTACAAGTGAATAGTAATGTGAAAAAATTTTAGTCCTGTGGGCAACAGGACGCCCACAATTCCATTTCAAAGCTTCAAAAAGGACCATTTTCAACAGGAAATTAAGGATATAAGGAATGGTTTTATTCGCTAAAAATAAACGGAATAATATTGGTTTAATCCTTCTTAACAAAGCCCATATAAAAGGTTTTGTTTAAACGGGATATTCTGCCGGGAATTTAAAACGGGAAGTTAAGGAGTTGAGAGTCAATGCGACAAATTTCGGCTGGAAATCGGTCGGGGGGTGACTTTTCATTATGAGCCATACTTTTCTCAACGGATTATGAAACAAGGCCTACAAGTGAATAGTAATGTGAAAAAATTTTAGTCCTGTGGGCAACAGGACGCCCACAATTCCATTTCAAAGTTTCAAAAAGGACCATTTTCAACAGGAAATTAAGGATATAAGGAATGGTTTTATTCGCTAAAAATAAACTGAATAATATTGGTTTAATCCTTCTTAACAATGCCCATATAAAAGGTATTGTTTAAACGGGATATTCTGCAGGGAAATTAAAACGGGAAGTTAAGGAGTTGAGAGTCTGTGCGACAAATTTCGGCTGGAAATCGGTCATTTTAGGGGGGTGACTTTTCTTTATGAGCCATACTTTTCTCAACGGATTATGAAACAAGGCCTACAAGTGAATAGTAATGAGAAAAAATTTTAGTCCTGTGGGCAACAGGACGCCCACAATTCCATTTCAAAGTTTCAAAAAGGACCATTTTCAACAGGAAATTAAGGATATAAGGAATGGTTTTATTCGCTAAAAATAAACTGAATAATATTGGTTTAATCCTTCTTAACAAAGCCCATATAAAAGGTTTTGTTTAAACGGGATATTCTGCAGGGAAATTAAAACTGGAAGTTAAGGAGTTGAGAGTCTATGCGACAAATTTCGGCTGGAAATCGGTCATTTTAGGGGGGTGACTTTTCATTATGAGCCATTCTTTTCTCAACGGATTATGAAACAAGGCCTACAAGTGAATAGTAATGTGAAAAAATTTTAGTCCTGTGGGCAACAGGACGCCCACAATTCCATTTCAAAGTTTCAAAAAGGACCATTTTCAACAGGAAATTAAGGATATAAGGAATGGTTTTATTCGCTAAAAATAAACGGAATAATATTTGTTTAATCCTTCTTAACAAAGCCCATATAAAAGGTTTTGTTTAAACGGGATATTCTGCCGGGAATTTAAAACGGGAAGTTAAGGAGTTGAGAGTCTATGCGACAAATTTCGGCTGGAAATCGGTCATTTTAGGGGGGTGACTTTTCATTATGAGCCATACTTTTCTCAACGGATTATGAAACAAGGCCTACAAGTGAATAGTAATGTGAAAAAATTTTAGTCCTGTGGGCAACAGGACGCCCACAATTCCATTTCAAAATTTCAAAAAGGACCATTTTCAACAGGAAATTAAGGATATAAGGAATGGTTTTATTCGCTAAAAATAAACTGAATAATATTGGTTTAATCCTTCTTAACAAAGCCCATATAAAAGGTTTTGTTTAAACGGGATATTCTGCAGGGAAATTAAAACGGGATGTTTAGGAGTTGAGAGTCTATGCGACAAATTTCGGCGGGAAATCGGTCATTTTAGGGGGGTGACTTTTCATTATGAGCCATACTTTTCTCAACGGATTATGAAACAAGGTCTACAAGTGAATAGTAATGAGAAAAAATTTTAGTCCTGTGGGCAACAGGACGCCCACAATTCCATTTCAAAGTTTCAAAAAGGACCATTTTCAACAGGAAATTAAGGATATAAGGAATGGTTTTATTCGCTAAAAATAAACTGAATAATATTGGTTTAATCCTTCTTAACAAAGCCCATATAAAAGGTTTTGTTTAAACGGGATATTCTGCAGGGAAATTAAAACGGGAAGTTAAGGAGTTGAGAGTCTATGCGACAAATTTCGGCTGGAAATCGGTCATTTTAGGGGGGTGACTTTTCATTATGAGCCATACTTTTCTCAACGGATTATGAAACAAGGCCTACAAGTGAATAGTAATGTGAAAAAATTTTAGTCCTGTGGGCAACAGGACGTCCACAATTCCATTTCAAAGTTTTAAAAAGGACCATTTTCAACAGGAAATTAAGGATATAAGGAATGGTTTTATTCGCTAAAAATAAACGGAATAATATTGGTTTAATCCTTCTTAACAAAGCCCATATAAAAGGTTTTGTTTAAACGGGATATTCTGCCGGGAATTTAAAACGGGAAGTTAAGGAGTTGAGAGTCTATGCGACAAATTTCGGCTGGAAATCGGTCATTTTAGGGGGGTGACTTTTCATTATGAGCCATACTTTTCTCAACGGATTATGAAACAAGGCCTACAAGTGAATAGTAATGAGAAAAAATTTTAGTCCTGTGGGCAACAGGACGTCCACAATTCCATTTCAAAGTTTCAAAAAGGACCATTTTCAACAGGATATTAAGGATATAAGGAATGGTTTTATTCGCTAAAAATAAACTGAATAATATTGGTTTAATCCTCCTTAACAATGCCTATATAAAAGGTTTTGTTTAAACGGGATATTCTGCCGGGAATTTAAAACGGGAAGTTAAGGAGTTGAAAGTCTATGCGACAAATTTAGGCTAAATTCGAGCTATTTTAGGGGGGTTACTTTTCATTATGAGCCTATCTCATTTGCCATAAGGAAACTTCAAGCCTTAAAGACTAAAAGACTAAATTTTAAACTGTTTCCAACCATCAAGCAATAAATGATTTTAATTTTTTTCACATTTATTTGTTATGAATCTTATTTTACGAAATTGAAATGTAACACTTACCATCAATTCAAACGTTTCACATCATCACCACCTCAATAAAATTAAAGTTTATTTGGAGAAGGTTAATTCAAATTTAATTTTGCAGATTTCCAAAATAATTTATAAAACTTAACCTACACAACCGATCAATGAAATTTATTCAATTGAATCAATTAAATCGATCGACTTGTGGTGATTAACGATCATAATGAAATTAGCTACATTTGTTTTTGGTCGATTGATCAGATCGATCAGATAGAATTTTTTTTATTATTTGCATATTTTCCCGATAAAATGCTTTTTATAGATATAGCTTTATTTTGACTTTCATCTTATATTGATTTTTTTTATCTTATAAAAACAGGCTACTGATATTTTTAAAGCTAGTTTTAAAATTGTTTCTTTCATAACTTTCGAGTAACATAAAAAGCCCAACTAATGGTGAAAGAATGTTTTGGAATATTTAATATTAGAAGAATGGCCCAAATCGAGCTTTTTCTGTTAATGAAGCTTTCCAGGAAAATATGCAAGTTACAATTTCTTTTCTTTCAGAAATTACGAGTGACAAAAAGGCACCGATTAATGGCGCAAAAAAATGAAATTTCGTAGAATTATGCTGGATTTTCGTGGAAAATATACGAGAGATTTTTTTTCCAGTACTCTTGAACCATAAGAATATACCAAAATATTTTGTTGTTATTTTTCCAAATTCCAAAAGTATATTGCTTAAATGATTGGCGTGTCATTATTTGCTTTGGAAAATTATTCTTTTTGAAACTTTAAAGTGGATTTGTGATCGAACCATATAAAAAAGAATATATTGTTTCCAGTGTACGACTCAGCAGTTAGTGCCATTCGAGATATTGTTCAGTGTTAAGAAAATATATCTTTATATGGAAAAAACGACTCTTATAACAACCCCGTAAAATATTATTAGAAGTAGTGTGTAGGCAACCAGTGATGTTGCAATGTTGCATAGATTGCATAAATGTATTTATTGTTTTCTGTCGAAATTACTTGTCGAGTACCAAGCTTTAGTATTTTATTGCAATGCTTCCTACCCTTCTTCAAATGGGTAGTTTTTAACCTTGGTGCGAAAGAACTTTAATATCTGTTTATAAATGAGAAAAAAATCTTCCATATTAACCAGAATTTGAAAATCTATGCGACAAATTTAGGCTGAAAAAAGGCCATTTTAAGGGGGTGACTTTTCATTATTAGGCATACTTTGAGGATGCTCACAATTTAATTTCGCTTCTCCACTACCTACTTTCGAAAAGGACAATTTTCTAGTGCAATTAATGGTGACAAGGGATGATTTTCTTTTTGGGTAAATTTAAAGGAATATTGTTGTCTGTTATTATCATAAGACAACTGAAACAAAATATTATCCAAAGCATGGATAGTTTACTTAAAGCAACTTCAAAACTGAATTTATATTTCGATCATTTTCAACCACAATTTACTCTTTTTAAGGGGTTGATATTCCTACGTAAGGGTAGTTTTGCCAACTTAGTTTCGAAAGAGCTTTTTTGCCGGTTAGTTAATGAGAATATTTTCATCCTCAGTAGAACAGATCAAGAACAACTCCACTTCAAAGTTAAAAATATAATTTTTAATGCAAGAAAAATAATAAAAAAATTAAATTTTTTGAACATTTAAACCTGGATTATCGTTTGCTGTAGTCGGCAGAAAGTGGTTTTATCAGAAGCTCAAATACATAAACAATAAATCAATAAATAATCTACATTCCTAATGTTAAAGAGAATGATTGAAAGTGTAGATTTTGGTAACATTGCAATACATTATTATCTTTAATATTGTAAATAAATAAGTTATTCAAGATAATATGCTTTGTAATCATTAATTTTTTTTTTGTTGCATTTATTTTAAAATGATTTTCCTAAAATTCAATTGTCAAAAGTAAAAAAAATCGTGTTTTTCAGGTATTTTTAAAAGATTTAAAATTTATAATGGCCGCTCATTTTTGAGTTTAGGAAATTTCAGCAAATATTTAGTACTATTTGTTTTCTGTATATTGGCTCTCCGATTTGTTTTGACTGAACCGTTTCATTCAATGTTTCTGTCTCGCTTTGTTTATATTCGTTGAAAAGAAACAACATTAAAATTTGTATTCAGTGCGCCTATGTATGAATGTCAAAATTTGACACATGTAATTTGACAGATCAAAATTTTAAATAAATACTATGAAAATAATATAAACTTGTTGGTTTCATTATGGAAAATATTGAAATTGATGATTCGGAATTTTATCAACAAGATTTCACCACGGCAAGTGAGTGGGAAATTTTTATCGCTCGTCTCGAGGAATTATTGCACGAATGGAAATTGACCCAAAATCAACAAAGTGCTAATATCCAATATTCAAATTTTTCGAATGGAACATGGGAGACTAACAGTGATACATTGTTCTTTGCCGATGTAGAATTTGTATTGAGACATTATTACCTAAGTGTCGAAACAAGGGAAGAGGGTGAGACAATTGTGGATGGTGTGGAAGACGAGGAAGACGATGCCAAACATGCTGTTCTTGAAGAATTGCAATATAATGGGGATGACTTCCCTCAAATTCCTGTTGATAAACATCCCCCGCTTATTATATCTCGGATGTATGGACTAAAAAATTTCCTGGTTGTCACCCCCGCCAAACATATTGATGTAGACAACGAGAGTAAAATAAAAATCCTTCTAAGTTCCGTCCAAATTGCGGTCAACAATGCCAATTGTGAGATTCCAATATTTGTGCAAGTTCGAGAATATTGGCAAAACTGTTATTTAGGAGTGTGCGAAGGTCGGGGGCTACGCACCAATTTTGATATGATCCACTTACAAAAAGGACCACAACACTGTAAATACCTAACAGGTCTTCTGGATATGTTTAAAACGAAAATCGGAGGTTCCAAACGTTTAGATGTGGTAATTTCCGTTCAGTTCAGTTACAACCTTAACAATTGGGGTAGTGGTCTTTGGACGCAAGAACCTCACCTGTGGGATTTACTCCATGAGGATGAGGTCGTCAACATTGAAGATCTCAGCGTTTTGCCGTTCGGCGCAAATTGTGATCCCGTCAATGATATGACGTTGATCACCACCTGGGAAAACATTTCCGAATGTATGGTAATGGACTCGGAAAACTATTCCGATTTCTCACCGACCCACGGAAATTTCGGCGCTTTTTGGTCAATTAAAGTGAAAATGGCTGACCTGCCCGTGTGTCTTCTATCGGAATGTGCCACGGAATTTCTTCAACTAGTCGCCAACCATGCGTCAATTCAAGACATGCTCAGCGATTATATCGTCGACAATCCCGAAATTCCCAATGCTCTTAGCAAAATTTCCGAGTCCAAAGTACCATCGATGGCTTCGGTGCTGAAACGAGCTGGAGTTGGCGCTTGGCGGCGCAGTTCCATTGCCGTGTCAATAATTCCTCCACGTTTACTTTCCGCTATTCTTAATTATCTATTTCCGGCGGCCAGCGATACGAAACACGCGTACAAAACCGAATTTGAAATGCCTTGCGATGCTGGTGCGTTGAAGAGTTGCGGATATGATTCCCTATTGTGGCGTCTGACGTTGATAATGGCTCATGGAGTTCATTCATTTGGTGGAGTGAAAACTTTCATTCACATTTGGTATGAATTTGTCCATGAAATGCGGTCCAAATGGGACAAGAGCACACCAATTCGAGGGTGAGTACTTAATTAAGTTGATGTTAAAAATGATTTTTTCTGAAGAAAATAAGCGATTAGAAAGTCTATATTGAAGGAAAATTACCATGTTGGTTGTTTAGTTTTAGATATTTACCTGAAAACTAAAAAATATCACTTGTAGAAATGAGACATTTTAGGTAAGCCAACCACGTGTACATTTGCGGGTAGGCAACCTAGCATCACTGGTGTAGTGTTGGTTGCCTAACTAGAAGTAAAACTTAACTACAGAAGTTGTTAAGTTTATCAAGTTAGTTCTATTCTTTTGGAATTTGGGAAAAATAGCTACGGAATATTTTGTTGTTTTTTGTCGTTTAATAAATAAGTGACAATTTTTTTTTCTCTTGAACGCCAAAAAAAGCACCAAAATTCCGTATAGTCCGGTCAAATTAGACCAAAAAATAAGAGTAAAACTACATAAATTCCCACCAAGCTGAAAATCAGTAAGATTATTTAAAATATGATTAAAAATAAAATTTGAAAGTTCCCCTATCTTTTCTCTGTACGGATAAAAAATTAGTCAAAGTCAAAGGTCAAAAAATTTTTTTTTCAAACATTTTGAAAACTGTTATTTTGACCCCTCCTGTAAAATGCAGATGTCGTATCACAGCCAGTTATTGCGTGTAAAAATTGTACATAATTTTGACACTTGGCAAAAGTAGATAAACTTTTTGATGAATATATTTCCGATTGATGTTGAGCTTTTCCTGGTTTTAAGAAGATTTATTATAGCAGGTATAAGATCCTAGCCACGCACACATTTGAACAGGGAACAGGGGATGTTGTCTCATGGTTACAATGATCGATAGAAAAATATTTTAACATATATTTTTAATATCTCGTTTAATATTGATCTTAGCGATTTGGTCTACAGGACCTTTTTTGTAGGAAATCAAATTCTCTACAAGTTTTTCGTGTACAATTTTTCCGTAGCTCTTGTTATTTACGAGATAAATGCAAAAAAAAAACGCGAATTTTATGGAAAAATCAGGTTCAGTGGCCCGTACTACCTCACCGGTGTGAGTTACGACTTTATCGCAATGGGCACTTTTGTAGAGCGTTTAATTCTGAGAAAAAAAACCATCTTCGGTAAAAGCGATCCCATGAAATGCCGCTGAGATATAGAAATTTAAAAATAAAAAATCAGAGTTTCCGTGTATTTTCAATGGGAAATCTTTACACGTCTTGGTCGAGAACTCAAAATTAATATTAAGAGCTCAAATTTTCAGATAATTTTTTTTTTGGTATTTCCAACAAAATTTCACGATGGGACCAAAAAAAAATTCTAACTTTTACTACTTTTTGAATCGTTATATCTCAAAAACGGTGGCTCGTAGGAAAAAAAGTATTAATTCATTTTTTGTAGATAATTTTATGATCTACATTTTTTGTCTGAAGTATTTTATGATAAAACTTACCGTTTCGCTGAAAATCGCGAAAAACTCATTTTTTTGACCTTTGACCTTGAATACTTTTTTTCCATGCAGAGGAAAGATGGGAAACTTTCAAATTTTATTTTTAATCATATTTTAAACAATCATACTGATTTTCAGCTTGGTGGGAATTTATGTAGCTTTTCTCTTATTTTTTTGGTCTAATTTGACTGGACTAGTAGTTGTTTTTCCAAATTCCAAAAGTGTAGTGCCAAGTTAGATTTCGGATAACGTTTTGTAGGCTTCTTGGCTAATTTTTTTCAGGTAAAATCAACTTTAATTGTGATGAAAAGCCTAGAGGGATGAAATTTTCTTTCTAGAAATGAAATGGTTTATAGTTTTTAGTAATTTTTCTTAAAGATGGTAAAGAGAGTAATTGATATTAATACTGTATTTTTAAATTAATTTTTATATACTATCATATCATATAATATATAGAACAAGACAAATTCTTGTGCTAAGGCTTTGCCCTCAATATAAGAGCATTTACAATTGAAGACTTATGGTCTAACTAAATATTTCTATACATTAATTTTATTTAAATTTGACTTGGAAATACGTTTTTTTTAATTGATAATATTTACATTGATGTCTTAAAATTTACAATTAAAACAAGGAGTATTTAATTTGCATGGGGATAGTGGAATGGAGGAGATGGGAGGGAGTTGCACAAATTTGAATCAAAGATTGAAGTTAACAGGAGTGGAAAGATTTGTGTTTAATATAAAATATCATGTTGTCGCTCTCTGTCTTGTACTGTGACTGATAATTCGACCAACATTGTCGCCATTTTTTTGGATTTTTTACGATTCTTTTTTTCTTTGTTGGCTTTTTGCTTTTTTGAATCGGTGCCGTCGCAGTCGATTTGTGTACCACTCGGCTGGGGCTCTGCTGCGGATCACAATGGTACGAGACCACCGCGCGTTGTTGGATTTCGGGCCATGTAGATATCCATATCGTGGTCGGTCCAATTGTCGGAGGTATCGCCGTAGTTGTTAAGGGTGTGCGTTGATCCGGCGGTGCTATACCGGCTTCCGGGTCGTGGTTCGTTACGGGTACGGGAACGTGGTCGGGTGCGCCTCTGGCCATTGCTGATCCCGGAGCTGGCGGCCGCCGTGGCCGCCGTCATATGACTTGCTGGGTACGAGGTGCGGGACATGCGATCAGAAGCTGCTAGAGATTGACGCGAATGACGTAGATCTGAAAGCAAATTTGTGGTATTGGTATTGTTGGAGAACTCACGACAGAATTGGGTACCTTGTCGCGATGACACTAGGTTGGAGGGGAAAGCTGACGCTGCCAAATATCGGCCAGAATGATTCGAAAAACTATGTTGCGATTGTCCATCAGCTAGTGATCGAGTTTTTGGACCGCCACTGCCTTTATGACTGAAATGAGAACCACCGTGTGATCGAAGATCATCCCCTAAAATCGCCGCGTTTAGCGTACTCGGTTGTTCCATGGCATAGATCCGGGGACGTTGCACGCTTCGGGTACTGTACGCCGAAATTTGATCCCATTCCTACCAAATTACAAATGGTAAATCATTTTACCATGCTTTCCGAAAAATTATGTTTCTTGGTTAAGTAATAGTAAAATAAACGTGTTCTATTCAGATACTTTAACCTGATAAATTTTCAGGAAAGTTAAAATATCTCCTAATGTAAAGTTTGCCGAGAAGTATGTAGATTTTAATGGAGATAAGCGCTGCGCTTGGTGCAACTAATTACCCAAATGTTGGGGTCCCAAAAAGGTGGCATTTCTATTAACAGTTATTTATGGTCCAAGGGCGTTATCAAGGTGATAATGCCCGGAGAGCGAGATAATGCAGTTCGAGGGCCTCTGGCCCGAGGGATATATGTTGCTCGATGGGCATTATCACCTAATAACGCCTGAGGCGCATACAAACTTTTATCATTTAATTCACAAGAAAAAAAAATGTATCTCAATTCTAAATTCGTAAAATGAATTCAAAGCTGATAATAAAATGAAGTTCAAGTTTCCATGGAAAATATTAAATTGAATTCATATTGGAATCAAAATTTAAATCAAATTCGAGTGCATTATGAAAAATTATGCCCTCAAAGGGTCTAGCAGGATCCACATGGCGAGTTGGCCCCCAAACAGGAACCTATGTAGAAACTTATCTTAAAATATCGGCTTGATATACAAACACATTTTATATACTTTTCGCGACCAAATTCCTCTTTGATCTTGAGATATGGGCAAAAATGTCCCCCCGCATTGCTATTTTTCAAAGTTATATATCTCAAAAACTAATAGGGCTAGAGAAGTGAAACCAACGCGAGGCTGTAGATTATTTTACAAAGTATATCATATATTTTTTTGAAATTTTTAGAAAAAAAAATTATACAGAAAAAACCGAAAAAACAAATGAAATAATTTTTTTTAGGTGTTCTCTGAAAATGACAATCACGAAAAAAATATATTTTATGCTTCTATATGAGCACTATAACTCATAAAAATTGCGTGAAAAAATAGTTGGTGCCAACACCTTGAAAAAAATGAAATGTGATTTATGCCTAATAGTATATCTCGGTTTTATTTTTTTTCGAAGTGTTGCACCAACTTTTTTTTTCACAAAATTTCAACAAAAAAATAGGCCACATATAGGAGCAAAACATATGTTATTTTCATAATTGTAAGTCTAAGGAAACAAAAAAAAAATTAATTAGTTTTTTTGTTTTTCTATATTTACTCTTAAGATGATTACTTTCAAGATCAAAATAATTGATCCCAAAAGAAAAAAAATTCATCTTGTGTTCAATTTTTATTAAAATAAGAATAAAAAGAAATTATCGTCACTGTTATAATTTATTACAATTGGAATATTATGAACCTAAAATAATTTAGTTAGTATCTCGTAGGACGCAGAATTCAGGATAATTATTGTTCTTATGAAAAATAACAAATAAAAGCTGTTGCAAGAGAATAATATCCCACTGTAAAGTTTCTATTGGAAAATTACAGAAATAACGGAAAATACTGTTTCAATCTTTACCATTCGAAATATAATCATTATATATACGACCATCTTTGCTATTTATACATATGTCTTAATCTTACTTCTACCCTAATGATATAAGGTGCTCATTTTACACATTGTTTCAAAATATTATTTGATAGTTCATTTATTCACCCACTTTATGTAGAACCTGTAAAAATTTTGGTATGAGCCAATGAATAATATCCTAAGCTAAACGAAGAAAACCAAGTAATTCAGATGCCATCAATATGTACCCAGAATTAATTGGAGACGCATAGTATTACAGGTGTATAAATTATAACAGTGACGATAATTTTTTTTTATTCTTATTTTAATAAAAATTGAATACTTGCTGTTTTTTTTTCTTTTGGGATCAAGGGATCAATTATTTTGATCTTGAAAGTAATTATCTTAAGAGTAAATATAGAAAAACAAAAAAACTTATTAAAAATTTTTTTTTATGTTTCCTTAGACTTACAATAATGAAAATAATATATGTTTTGCTCCTATATGTGGTCTATTTTGTATTGAAGTTTTGTGGAAAAAAAGTTGGTGCAACACTTCGAAAAAAAATAAAACCGAGGTATACTATAAGGCTTAAATCACATTTCATTTTTTTTCAAGGTGTTGCACCAACTATTTTTTCACGCAATTTTTATGAGTTATAGTGCTCATGTAGAAGCATAAAATATATTTTTTTTTTGTGATTGTCACTTTCAGAGAACACATAAAAAAAATTATTTCATTTGTTTTTTGGATTTTTTTTGCATAATTTTTTTTTCTAAAAATTTCAAAAAAATAATATGATATACTCTGTAAAATAATCTAAAGCCTCGCGTTGGTTTCACTTCTCTAGCTTAATTAGTTTTTGAGATATATAACTTTGAAAAATAGCCATGCGGGGGGACAATTTTGCCCATATCTCAAGGTCAAAGAGGAATTTGGTCGCGAAAAGTATATAAAATGTGTTTGTATATCAAGCCGATATTTTGACATAAGTTTCAATATAGGTTCCTATTTGAGGGCCAACTCGCCATGTGGATCCTGCTAGACCCTTTCCAATGCATTTCTAATAGGTTGCCATTGACCACGGGCATTATGAATTATAACGCCTGCTAATACATACAATGTATTATAGTCGGTATAAAAGATTTAATCACCATAGTATTATACTACAATAATAGCTAAATGAAAAATAAAAGTTATAGAAGAGATTCTGAAATATTAAAATTTTGGAAAAAACAAACCTAACATTTTATTTTATCCGAAATTGATGAAAAATTAAGATCTTAAACACCCAAGTCCTACATGCATAAATACAGGATCTTCCCTAGACTGGTCCCAAAAAATTCGACAATTTTTTTGTTTTTTGAAAACTATATCGAAATTATTTTTCAAGGTGACAAAAATATCGGGAAAGTTTGAGCCTTTAATATTAATATTAAGAGGTCTATCATCTTTAATTTCGATTTTTTTAATTTTTCTTTCAACTTTGATTGTGAATAACTATTGAAGAAGTGATTTTATGTAAAAACGTTAAGAGACCTTTTTTGTAGAGCATTAAATTCCCTTCAAGAATCTATATTGTTCATTTCTATATATTTATTTGTTCGTTAGTTACAAAATTCCAAAATAAAGAAGATAAATCTAAAAATTATATCAATGTCTGAAGCTTGATTATTCGGAAACGGCGTGCCTGGCAAAAATTTTCAAAGAGACCTTTTTTGTAGGGAATTTAATTTTCTATAAATATATGTGCAGATGAATTTTTTTACCTTGATAGTTTGACAGTATTGACGCAAAAATGAAAGCACAAATAAAAAATCGAAACTAAAGACGATAGACCTCTTAATATTAATATTAAGGGCTCAAATCTTCCCGATTATTTTTTTTGTCACCTTGAACAATATTTTCGATATACTTTTCAAAAAAAAAAAAATTGTCGAATTTTTTGGCCCAGTCTAATCTTCCCATTCCCCCCATTAGTTTTCAATGAAATGAAATTAGTCTAGAAGTGTGTTTCAATGCATTTTCCATGTGTACCTTATGAGTATTATATGCGTTTAATGTAGCTAATGATGACAAAGGTCCGCCAGGACTGTTAGCGGAACAACAGTTTACCGGTAATCCAGAAATGGGCAATCCCGTTTTCACTCCCAGCTGCTGCTGTTGCAAGTTGTGCATCTTTCGCGATCGGCGTCGCGACGCCGCTATAAAAACAATCACTGCAATTATAATGGTACCACAAATCGCTGCACTGGCTGCAATCGTGATTTTGTCCATGTTAGATGTTGAGGAACCAACTGTGCGAACTTCACGGCATTGGGTGTACGGAACGGATTCTGGAGTTACGTTTATTTCTTCCAAAGAAATAACGCACACGACAATGCATTCCTGGAAAAAGACCAATCGGGGTGTTACGTTTAGGAGTGGATATTCTAGGAAGTGGTTCTTACTTGTGATGGTACGTTTTTGATTTTGAATTCTCGTTCGCTGGCTTCAAGAGGGGGGCCTTGTTTGAAGCTTTTGTCACCGAAGAGACGATATACTACGCGGAAGCCTAAAATATTAGCGGTCTCGGAACCCCATTGGATTATGACGGAATTGTCTTGTCGGAAGGCGTTTTTTACGACCACATCATTGGAGTCGTCGTGTTTGGTTCGTGCTGGAAAGCCGAGGACAAGAGGTGGACGTTGGTGTTGTTGTTGCTGTTTAGAATTCATGCGCCATGGTGGTAGAGTGCCTCTACTGGTGGTGATTTCTGGTTTTTGAGTTGTGGTCTTGTAAAAAATTGTGGGGGATGCAGAAATTGTGGTTGTTTGAGGGGTGGTTGATGTTGAAGTTGGTGGTTCCGTTGTTGTGGAAGTAGTGGTCGTTGTTGTAGTGGTAGTAGTTGTGCTGGTGGAACTAGTAGAAGTAGAGGATGGTCGAGGTTTATACGAAGGTGGTATCAAAGAATCAACAATACCCGTATTGGTTCCGATTATATCTTCTGGATTTACAACGGTAGCAATTCCAGGATTTTCTTTAACAACCGGCGGTGATGTGGAAGTAGGTCGAGTTGTCATTCCTGGACAAATCAACTCTTCTGGTTTTATATTGTAAAATCCCCGATCGCGAAAACGAGGTGGACTACCGCAAAATTGTGGATTTCGCTCTCGACTTGTCACTTGTAAATCCCCGTTCCGAATCCATTCGGTAACCCAACGCAAACGACAATCGCAATGCAAAAATCGTCCTCCAATGCTTAGACCTCGGAGCGTTGTATTCAAATGAGATAACGCGGCAAATGGAACGGTAGAAAGTGGATTACCGTCCAACGCCAGAAGAGTAATCGATGGATTACCTTTAAACGCATTATCAGGCAATTGGGTTAGTAAATTGAATCCAATATCTAAGACTCGTAGTTCAGAAAGTACGTGTAAGGCTTCTGTTGGGAAGTCTGGTAGTAGATTGTTGAGTAAGCTGAGGGAACTGAGGGTGTCTTTGACTCCTTCGAAAGTTCGTGGTCCCAACGTTTGGATGACATTTCGTTCTAAATTCAATGCGGTTAGTGAGTCTAATCCGGCAAAACTACTTGTACCATCCGGTTCGGGTAGTTCTTGTAGCACGTTTTGGGACAAATCTAAAAACGCAAGTGTGTGTAGTCCCCGAATTGCTTCTGGAACATTTCTTTGACGTGTTCCTTTCAAATTTAGATTTTTCAGTGAGTCTTCTAGACCTTCCAACGCTTTTGGAGCGAGGGTTACATTGTTGTCGGACAACTTTAACGTGGCCAAACGTTTCAACGTTACAAACGCTGAGTTTGGCACATGTGATATCCGGTTTCGGGATAGATCCAACAGTGTCAGGTTGCCGAGTTGGCGTAAACTTTCAACGGGAACCTCAGAGATTAAATTGTCTTGTAGATTGAGATTCTTTAGAGAGCGTTCTTGACCGTGGAAAGCGTTGGTCGTGATGGTTTTTATGTGGCATCCGGATAGTTGGATGTTGTGAATTTTTAAGTTGTTAAAGATATAGTCGTCCAGCGAAAGAATTGTTGAGTTGTTGATGTAGAGGAGGTCGAGGATAGTGCTGCGTGCGTACATGTCCATGGCCAGGAGGAGTTTCCGAAAGTCGACCATGTCACACTGGACGGATAGTTCGTGACCTAAATTGTAGGCGCATAAACATGATGATTGCAATTCGGGTACTTCACGTTGCCAGGGACATTGGGCATGCGTTAGATGTAGTGATAATGATCCAATTGTTAGGAAGATGACTAAATTGGTGTATTTAGACGCTAACATTGTTCTGAAGATTTGTTGTAACCTGGAAGAAGAGAAAAGATGGATTAATTAGATATTAGGATTCAGGGTTTTAAGATAAATTAAGAAACCTCAAGGTTTATTCTTATAAAAGTTAGATACTGGAATTTAGAGAATTCAAAAGAAATGTATCCATATTTGATGGTTTAGATATGGAATAGGTACCAGAATATTGTTCTTCCATGGCCATTGGCCATTTATTAAACAAAATTGATCTCAAAAAATGATCCATCATTATGTTATCGTATTGTTCCCCGTGATTCCTTCAAGAATTATTCAAGTCCTAGGATTATTCAGAAATAGACCAGGTAGTGAACTCCAACGAATAAAACTTTCCCATAATTGGAGATTGTAATCTTGAAATTTTCTTCTTTGTTATTTTTTTTTAATCACCAATTTATTTTTTTCGAAACCTGTTGATTCAAACCCTTAAAACGGGCTAACTGGTGGTCGAAATCGATGAATATTTGAGTTTGGTTTTTTATTTTAGAGAAAAATTTTTTTACCACTGTTACTTTGAAGTGATTTCAACAAATGATAAGTTTGGAATTCAAACTGAAAAAAATCATCCCTTATATATTTTTTTTGGGGTTGGAATATACTTTTTGAAATTTTAAAGTAGGATTGTGATTTATTTTTAATCCATAGGAGGAAAATATCTTACAATACACTAGCGATTGCTTTCTTTCAAAGTCCAAGAAAAAAAAAACACCCTTATAAGAGAATACCAGCCCTAAAGTTGACAATGCTTGATCAAAATCGATGAAAGTTTAAATTTAATTTTTCTGGAAATTGTCCTTTATATGGTAAAACTTTTGCCACCAATACCTTCAGGTGATTTCATTAAACGATATTCTTTTAATTAAATCTGAAAAAATCAACCCCTCATAATTTTTTTTTTTGGTTTATTGGATTCAAAAATTATCCTGTTTGATACTTTAAAGTAGAGTTTTTTTTTGATTCTTATTACATAGGGTGAAAAAATTTCCACCTCAATCAGAAGATATTAAAGATCTTTTGAAACTAGAATGAATAAAAATTGTCCTTATAAAGATCAACCCCTAAAAAGATCATTTTGCGGTTGACAACTTTGTAATTTTGTTTTCAGCTTTGCAATGAATTATTCTTTTTTTTTGTAATACTTTACTATTGTTGTATTAGGCTGATTTTAGTAAATCATCCCTTTCCCGATTTTCTTCCATCCAAAATTTTTTTTTTTAAAGTTTTGATGGAGGATAGTGGTTGTTCATTTATGAGCAAAAAAAATTAAAAATATCGTTTAAACATAGAAGCAAAAGGTTTCTTTCGAAATTCGTAGGATAAATCAACCCTTGTATCGTAAAAGCCACCCTTAAAGTTGATCAACGTTTGGTCGAAATCGATAACTATTTGAATTGAGTTTTCCAAAGAATTTCGCTTTTTAATCGCAGAACTGAGACCACTTTTACCTAAAGGAAATTTTAGCAAATGTTATTCTTCTCATAAATCCGACAAAAATCATCCCTTATTTTCTATTTTTGCTTTCGAAGATTGTCCTGTTTTGAAGTTTTATTGGAGAAATTTGCTTATTTAGTTCAAAATATAAAGACTTTAATTTTTTTGGAAAAAAATACACAGACAAGTTTTTTTTTTTGAAACTTGTTGAGAAATACCACCCTCATAAAGAAAAGTCAACCCTTAAGTTAGCCAGTTTATGGTCGAAATCGATGGATTTTCGAATTGATTTTTCCAGGAATTACTATTTTTTCTTATTGTTAGCTTGATGTGATTTTAGCAAATCATATTTTATTGATGTAAATTGAGGAAAATCATCCCTTATTTTCCATTCCAAAAATATCCTTTTTTGAAACTTCCTAGCAGAATTGTGATTGTTTTTTAAAAAACCAAACATTTTTTTTCTTAAAGATAATTTTTTTTTGATTATTCAACCCTTCTATTGAAAACAAACTACCCTTAAAGTTGACCGATTTTCGGTCAAAGTTGATAAATATTTGAATTTAGTTTCCCACAGAATTTTTATTTTATTAGAAAAACTTTAGCCACCTTTACTAATGGCCACTTTAGCAAATGATATTTGCCTCAGAAAAATCGAAGAAAAACATCCCTTATTGAGAAATACACAGACAAGTGCTTTCTTTTGAAACTTGTTGGGCAATACCACCCTCGTAAAACAAAGTCAACCCTTAAGTTAACCAGTTTATGGTCGAAATCGATGGATTTTCGAATTGATTTTTCCATGAATTACTATTATTTGCCATTGTTAGCTTGATTTTAGCAAACAATATTTTATTGATATAAATTGATGAAAATCATCCCTTATATTATTAATTTCCATTCCGAAAATTTCCTTTTTTAAAACTTCCTAGCAGAATTGTGATTGTTCTTTTAAAAAAACAATTTTTTTTCTTAGAGATAGAAATATTTGCTTTTTTTGATTCTTCAACCCTTGTATTGAAAACAAAACACCCTTAAAGTAGACCGATTTTCGGTCAAAGTTGATAAATCTTTGAATTTAGTTTCACACAGAATTTTTATTTTGTTAGAAAAACTGTAGCCACTTTTCTAATGGCCACTTTAGTAAATGATATTTGCCTCGGAAAAATCGAAGAAAAGCATCCCTTATTGAGAGATTGCCCTTATAGAATTGTACTTGATCAAAAATTGGTTTTTTCCTCAATTTAATAATGTTTACGGTCTATTGGATTGTATTGTAAGCCTATCTGTAATTATAATTATTCCTTCTTAGATGATAAAATTCAGATCTCAGCTTTTATTAAATAAGAAGACAATTCAGGTTGTTTAAGATCGTTTTTTTTTTATTTAAAAAAAATATTAAATAAAAAAAACCGATTTTAAACAACCTGAATTATCTTCTTATTATTCCTTCTAATAAATAATGAATTTGTAAGTTTGATAGTTTGATAGTTTGACGCCGATTGAAAATCATTTATTTTCTTTAGATTAGAAGTCTAGTTGTTAAGGTTACAATTGTTTTTTTTTTTTAATTTTTTTCGTCGGTTTTATTTGGCAGCTAAAAAGTTTTTTTTTTCGTGCTCCATTCGATGGATGTTCAACTACGAGTACTTGCCAAACTATAGAGCAACTAAGTCAATTGAATTATTAAATTATTTTCCAATAAATCTAACAGCGTACCTGGATAGAGGTACATCGAGGTATATCCACCCACAACCATCCTCTGACCTGAATCCTTCTATCTTCATTTATGAAATGTAATTTCACAAATGGGCATAACCCAATTTCGACAATAACTTCCGAAATAACATCGTAATTTCCAGTCTGAGTCGCGTCTCTGCCATTCCCCCGTTCCGCAACATCCGCCGATCTTAATTCCTCCTTAAATTTTCCAAGATTCCGTCTAAAGTTTTTCAATTTGCATCACGCCTGTAACATTCGATCGATCGATGAAGATCGCTGCATTTTTCCTCTAACGGATTTGTTCACATTCAATGCACACATACGGCCGGTAATTATTCTTAATTTACGATTGAAATTATTTATTATTATAGCCATTATAATATGTTATTATAATTTTATATCGGTCTCGTTCGCTCGTGATTATCGACATTCTATCGTTCTCCGTTGTATGTAGTGTGTTGTATTCGTATTAGCGAAACAGAAAGAATATTTATTTCGGTCTGTTTACCATCAAAATTTCAGTTGGAAACGATAATCATCTACGATTTGATCATTTGGCATGGCTCGTAAATCTAATTCATTGCATAGTTCTATGATTTTTAAAGAAATAGAGATGCAGAATGGCAAGGCTAATGCATTCCAAGTGAGAAAATGGTATGAAATAGACCAGTTTATTTGATCATTAGCATTTATCTATTATTTTTTTTATACTTAATCATAAAATATTCATTTTTTTGAATCTAAGATTTTTCTTGTACCTATATTTTCAATTATTAACACTCTATTTAAAACCAGATCGATTTTATATGAAGTTTGCTGGAAAAGTAGTCAATAGAATCATGTATTAGAATATGGAGGAGAAAAGTAAATTTAAAGATAGGAAAAGCTTTACGAAGGGTTTGTACTGAAGCTTGATAAATTATTTGAAAACTTTTGGATAAAAAAAATCATTTTCTAAGATATAATAGAACCGAGTAGGCTATACTGTGTCCCAAATCCATGATATATACATTAGACTGGACCAAAAAAATCAACTGTTTTTTTTTTTGAAAAGTATATCGAAAATATTGTTCCAGGTGACAAAAAAAAATATCGGGAAGGTTTGAGCCCTTAATATTAATATTAAGAGGTCTATCATCTTTAATTTCGATTTTTTATTTGTGCCTTCATTTTTGCATCAATGATGTCAAATTATCAAGGTAAAAAAAATCATCTGCACATATATTTATAGAAAATTAAATTCCCTACAAAAAACGTCTACATGAAAATTTTTGGCAGACACGCCGTTTTTGAATAATCAAGCTTCAGCCATTGATATAATTTTTAGATTTATCTTCTTTGTTTTGGAATTTTGTAACTAATGAACAAATAAATATATAGAGTTGAACAATATAGATTATTGAAGGGAATTTAATGCTCTACAAAAAAGGTCTCTTAACGTTTTTATATTCATTCTTTATGATATAATAGAACTGAATAGGCTATATTGTGTACAAATCCATGATATATACATTAGACTGGGCCAAAAAAATCGACTATTTTTTTTAATTTAATTTTTTATAAATATATGTGCAGATAATTTTTTTTTACTTTGATAGTTTGACAGCATTGACGCAAAAATGAAAGCACAAATAAAAAATCGAAATTAAAGATGATAGACCTCATAATTATAATATTAAGGGCTCAAACCTTCCCGATAATTTTTTTTTGTCGCCTTGAACAATATTTTCGATATATTTTTCAAAAACAAAAAATGGTCGATTTTTTTGTCCCAGTTTAATATACATGCTAATGGTTTAAAGGCACTTGTTGGAGGATCTATAAGAAAGGGGTGGTTTACCAACAGGATTTTTGGTATTCTTGATTCAACGGAATACGTAGAATTAGGGGTTCCTAAAACAAATGGATCACATTAGGAAGATGTGATACAGGTAGAGAAAAGTAGTACCGAAAAGTCATCCAACAGGGAGTTTTTCTAGTATTCCTCATACTAGTGAGGACTACTGAAAAAACTACAGAAATTCAATAGACAGGAGAAAACTAAGACCTAAGACCTCTGTGATCTTTGGAGGATCCAAAGAAGATCGAAGATCTTTTCAGTAAGCCTGAGAACAAAAAATTCTTAACAATTCTTCCAAACGTTTTCTTTTTCTTTAAGGTACTGGAAATTGGCAGAAAACTTATCCTGATGATCGAAAAAAAGTTGGCAAATTCTTTTAAATTATCGATTGCTTTCACATCAAATGTTGCAGTCAATTTGCTTGATAGAAAAAAATTGTTTTTTTTTGCCAATAAAAATCGTATAACTTTTTGGCTTCATCTGCCCACTGTATCCATAGTTTGACATCAATTTTGTGATCATCATCAATAATAAAAGAAATATGTATGTAAATTAAAACGAACACAACTGTGAAGGAAAGAAAAAACGAAAGAACAAACGCCCAATCGTCCATGACTCAGATCAAAACTCGAATTTATGCCTTTTGTATATTTATCTATCCTACGGTATATCTAATATCTACCGATTTGTTTAAGTGTGTGAAAGTATTTGAAATTGCATAATTATCCAAGTCATTCCATCCATTTGGTCTGTACCGATCGAGTGCCACCTCTTAATATGGCACACCCAAAAAAAAACGTCAATTTCCATCTTATATTTCCCCAAAAAAAAAAGCAATAATCAAAGACAATTGACGATCGTTAATTAAAAATATTGAAATAAAAGACGATCGAAAAATTCCAACGCACACTACTCAAGTACTACCCACTTCAATAATGGGCGATATGGGAAATTGGAAAACGGGGCATTTGATTTATTATTTAAACAAACGAATAGAAAATGTGTCCATTTTATATTAGCATTCATTTTTTTCCCATCATTTTTATGTTTTGTCGAAAAAGTTGCGTAATATTTTCACATGGCATATCGTTGAAGTGTTTAACGATGTTAAATTGCTTTTGAAAAGTAAACGGCCTTCGTAATTAGCAACGTTGAACAATTTAGGTTAGAAATCGGGAGGAAAAGTTGTCGATTTTTTTTCCGTGAGTTCTAAAAAGGTTATGGTGGACTAGAAGCCAATACGTTTGGATGGTCAATTTTTGGGGCATCTGCCCGAAAGGCAACAGTGGCTAATAAATAAGAGATCATTCTGAAAGGCAAATATGATTTTTTGCTATTCATTAGACTGATTCAAAAAAATTATGATTTTTTTTTCTTAATTATATCGAAAATATTGTTGGGAATGACAAAAAAAAAATCCTGTGAAAGATTAAGTTCTTAATATTAAGAGGTGCCGCATCGCAAATTTCGATTTTCCATTTAAATAACATGGGAACAATATTCTCTTGCACTTTGGAATTTTATAGCTCACATTGGTGACAATATTTCGGAATGACCAAGGTATATTCTTGTAGAAAATTAAACGATCTACAAAAAAGGTCTGTCACAAGTTTTTGATATATTTATTCCTTGAAAAGTTATTCGAGGTCAAAGTTGAACTAAAGAGAAATTTTAATATTTGTTCAATTTTTTGACGCAACCATCAATTGTATGAGAAAATTTTATAAGACATTTTTGTAGAGCACTTTTCTTTCTATAACTTATCTCTATACAAGTTTTTGATATTTTTTACAGGTCCTAAGTTATTTGCATTAAACTGAAAATATTCGTAATATTATTGTTTTAAATTAATAACATTCCCTGATTTATTATATTTTTAACATAATTTTTTTTTTTATTTTAATTAAGTAAGTAACTTAGGACCTGTGAAAAATTTAAAAACTTTTAAAGAGATAAGCTATAGAAAGAAGAATGCTCTACAAAAAATGCCCTAAAATATTTTGTCATAAAACTGATGGTTGCGCCAAAAATTGAAAAAATATTAAAATTTCTCTTTAGTTCAACTTTGACCTCGAATAACTTTTGGGGGAATAAATATATGAAAAACTTGTACGAGACCTTTTTTGTAGATCGTTCAATTTTGTACAAGAATATAAAATAATTGTTATGTTAAAAATATAATTATTCAGGGAATAATATTAATTTAAAACAATAAAATTACGAATATTTTCAGTTCAATGCAAATAACTTAAGACCTGTGAAAAATATTAAAAACTTTAATAGAGATAAGTTATAGAAAAAAAAGTGCTCTACAAAAAATGTCCTATAAAATTTTCTCATAAAATTGATGGTTGCGTCAAAAAATTGAAAAAACATTAAAATTTCTCTTTAGTTCAACGTTGACCTCGAATAACTTTTGAAAGAATAAATATACCTAAAACTTGTCAGAGACCTTTTTTGTAGATCATTCAATTTTCTACAAGAATACAAAAAACCTTGGTCATTCCGAAATATTGTCACCAACGTGAGCTATAAAATTCCAAAGTGCAAGAGAATATTGTTCCCATGTTATTTAAATGGAAAATCGAAATTTGCGATGCGGCACCTCGTAATATTAATATTAAGAGCTTAAACTTTCACAGAATTTTTTTTTGTCATTCCCATCAATATTTTCAATATAATTAAGAAAAAAAAATCATAATTTTTTTGAATCAGTCTACTATTCATATACTAATAACAAACGGTTTGATGGAATTTGACACATAGGCATAACTCATTGGTCCACCTATAATAGACTTAGGACTTAAGGCGATCTAGTATCCTTGCCTGGTTAAATATTTTCAAACCATTCAAATGATCAATTGTCGTTAAATATTTGACTTAAGGTTATGGTGGACTAGAAGCCAATACGTTTGGATGTCCAATTTTTGTGGCATCTGCCCGAAAGGCAACAGTGGCTGATAAGTAAGAGATCATTTTGGAACGTTGATGTTTTGAAAGGCAAATATGATTTTTTGGCTATTAATAACAATCGATTTTATAGAATTTGGCACTTAGGCATAACTCATTGGTCCACCTATAATAGAATTAGGACTTATGGCGATCTAGTATCTTTGCTTGGTTAAATATTTTCAAACCGTTCAAATGATCAATTGTCGTTAAATATTTGATCTAAGAAAGTGGAGAATATTCGTAAAACTCTTGAAAATTGTGTGTTTTTTCTTTTAATTTTCTGGCTCTTTTCCGAAGTCTTAAAGGGATTAAAATAAAGTATTAAAGGAAAATAATATTAAATTTTAAAACTAATCAATGTTGCAAGAACGATAATGGAATTAAAACATACCCATAGATCAATTGAATTAATCATTTTTTTTTGCATTAACCTAAATTTTCAAATTGAATTACTGTTAAGAATTTGACCTGGAAAATGATGGAGGCACAAAACAAATGAGGGAGCAGCAACCATGATCAATTTGTTTGTACAAAAAAAAAAAGAAGTCAGTCTAAAACAAAAGCAATCCAAAAGCTCTTCACTCTACTTTGTTTTTCGTTAATTCTAGTTTCCCAAGCCGACTACCTACCAACAACAAAGACTTTTATATAACAATGTAAGCCAACAAAAACCAAATGAACTTATAAAAAGGATAAGTGAACCGAAAAATATTACTCATATATATAGAGAAGATTGGCGGTAAAATAAAATTGTAAAACACGAGGGAAAAATATATGGCCTAGATATTAATTAGGCGTTGGATCAATAAATGATTTGTGCCGATTTTTTTTCATCTTATCTTTGTTGGCCGCGCGTGCAACTGCAATAAATGTGCATCTTAATCATTTAATGATTTGTAATCATGTTTGAACATTATTGTTTGTTTTTTTTTTCTCGTTCCGCCAGCAATAAGCCGGACAATTATTGTTACGTGACGAAAAACCGAATGATCTATAGGGCTGACGAGATCTAGAGATCGTTTTGCGGAGATCATTAATGTCACACCTTGGCAAAAAAAAATCGAAATTGTCGCTATTTACTTGGAGAACATATTATTATACGACATTCAAAACTTTCAACTCGTCAAAGGAAACGGACATAATTTAGCAAAAAAAAAAAAGAAAATCGACATTGGTAGTATAAATATTTTTCTTTGGTGTACATATATCTGATCTATCCCAAAAGGTATAATCAAATCTTTTTTTCTGGCTATCGTGAGAAAGGAAAACTTTATTTTTTTTTTGAAAATAAAATTTTACATATAGCACTTACGATATGTATCGTTTTTAAGAAGAAAATTTTCTAATTAATTTCAATAACAATTACCGGCGTTCATTTGAATAACAATCTCCTGGCCATTTCCTCTTTGGTTTGCTGTTTTGATTTCATTTGTTGTCGCTGTTTTTTGTTGGTTTGGTTTCGTTCCGTTCTGTTGGCATTGCTTTTGATTTGATGTGTACTATAGAAGAAATTTCGATCGATTCAGCCGATCGATAATTGCTTTTGTGTTATTTTTTGCATTTTAAGAAGAAAAAAAATTTTTATGACCCTGATTTTAAGCGGATATTTTTTTTTGCTGTGCAATGTGCAAGTAGGAAAAAAAAACGTACCGTACCATCATAGTGGTATCTATTGTACTCGTGAGTCAATTAGTAGTGCATTCATTAAAAAAAATTATCATTAACAGGGAATTTTTATTATAACTGAAATTTAGTGAAAATATTTACGATCCATTTGAAACTATTTGCTAATCGAAAAATCAAGGCTCTGTATTTCTTCTAGAATATCACCTCTTAAGTAAACACCTGAGGATTAAGATCCACCTGTTGAAGAACAAACGACATTCTTAGGTCAATTTCACCGATTTATTTATCATAGTATCACCCTATTACTTTAAGGCCCGATATTTTCACATCTAGAATTTAGGGTGATTTTTTTTGACTTTATTTTTTTTTTTGGTCCCATCGTGAAATTTTGTTGGAAATACCATAAAAAAAATCTCTGAAAGTTTGAGCCCTTAATATTAATTTTAAGTCCTCGACCAAGACGTGTAAAGATTTTCCATTGAAAATACACGGAAACTCTGATTTTTTATTTTTAAATTTCTATATCTCAGCGGCATTTCATGGAATCGCTTTTACCGAGGATGGTTTTTTCTCAGAATAAAACGCTCTACAAAAGTGCCCATTGCGACAAAGTCGTAACTCACACCGGTGAGGTAGTACGGGCCACTGAACCTGATTTTTCCATAAAATTTGCGTTTTTTTTGCATTTATCTCGTAAATAACAAGAGCTACGGAAAAATTATAAATTAAAAACTTGTAGAGAAATTGATTTCCTACAAAAAAGTTCCTGTAGACCAAATCGCGAAGATCAATATTAAACGAGATATTAAGCCTTGAATTGATTTTTCTGTGAAATTTTTGCCGATCATTGATTTAAACTTATAAATTGATATAAAAAAATATATTGATAAAAACTTAATATCTCGTTTAATATTGATCTTAGCGATTTGGTTTACAGGAACTTTTTTGTAGGAAATCAAATTCTCTACAAGTTTTTCGTTTATAATTTTTCCGTAGCTCTTGTTATTTACGAGATAAATGCAAAAAAAACGCGAATTTTATGGAAAAATCAGGTTCAGTGGCCCGTACTACCTCACCGGTGTGACTTACGACTTTGTCGCAATGGACACTTTTGTAGAGCATTTAATTCTGAGAAAAAACCATCTTCGGTAAAAGCGATCCCATAAAATGCCGCTGAGATATAGAATTTTAAAAATAAAAAATCAGAGTTTCCGTGTATTTTAAATGGGAAATCTTTACACGTCTTGGTCGAGGACTTAAAATTAATATTAAGGGCTCAAACTTTCACAGAATTTTTTTTATGGTATTTCCAACAAAATTTCACGATGGGACCAAAAAAAGTCAAAAAAAAAATCATCCTAATATATATATATATATACATTTGTAGGAAATTAAACGTTCTATAAAAAAGGTGTCTCATATTTTCAGCGTCAATCTTACTATTTAGAAGATATTGACGATTGAAGTTTGATTATTTTTGAAAAAAAAATGGTTTTTTGATTATAAATTTTTTAACTGGCGTACCAATATGACTTATGAAATAACTATAAATTGTATTACAATATATTTACAATTTTTATGAGTTATAGTGCTCATGCAGAAGCTTAAAATATATTTTTTTCGTGATTGTCATTTTCAGAGAGTACATAAAAAAATATTTCATTTGTTTTTTGGATTTTTTTTTGTATAATTTTTTTTTTTCTAAAAATTTCAAAAAAAAAATATATGATATACTCTGTCAAATAATCTAAAGCCTCGCGTTGATTTCACTTCTCTAGCTTAATTAGTTTTTGAGATATATAACTTTGAAAAATAGCCATGCGGGGGGACATTTTTGCCCATATCTCAAGATCAAAGAGGAATTTGGTCGCAAAAAGTATATAAAATGTGTTTGTATATCAAGCCAATATTTTAAAATAAGTTTCGACAAAGGTTCCTATTTAGGGGCCAACTCGCTATGTGGATCCTGCTAGACCCTTTGGTTTCCTTGTATTTTAATTTCACAATTTATAAAACCTACCAATTAGAATTAGTAAATCAATGCCTTACAGTAAAAATTACGCAAAATCTACCATAATATTCGTAACTCCAAGAAAAATATCACAAAAAAATTTCGAACTATATGACTTATTGATTTGTATACCGTAAGCCATAAGCGGTACACTAAATCATATCAAAATACCAACAGTATCGGCGTATCAATATTTTCCAATAACCCAAAATTAGAGGTTAACTTTCAGTCACGATTTGGTAATTAATAGTACCGACCACACAAAAATAATAAAAATTAAATACATCCTCGATTCGATTCGGACCTGTCGAGGCTTCGATTGCTTCGAGCAATCCAAATTTTCATATTAGTAAAATCAAAATTGAAAAAAATCCATTCAAGTGATTTGGAAGTTATGTAAGAAAAATGAAAGTTTTTTATTTAATTTCTCACACATTCGATTAAATTGATCTTTTCCCTTTCGATCAATCGAATGTTTTCCCAAATCAAACGACGGACGTTTGACATTTGCTCCTGATTTTAAAATATCTTTTTAAAAAAGGTCAAAAGTCAGAAAAATTCAATCTTTTGTGATTAATAAGTGAAGGTGAAGATTCGCTTATTGTATTCGATGGGTGTGGGTGGTGGTACGTTTGACGCCGATGCGAATGTTCTGTCAATATCTTTTCAATATGAAATAAAAATAAAATAAATAAATCTACGTAATTGTGAAGTAGTAACTACAAAAGTTATACATAGCTTTAGAAAAAATCTAAGGTCTTCATTTTAATGGTAAAATCCTCCGTATTATAGTTTCATATATTTTACTCAGTCCAATAGAAAAAAAAAATCATAACTTTATCATTTTGCAAAATTTTTCTATTGGACTGAGTAAAATGTATGAAACTATAATACGGAGGATTTTACCATTAAAATGAAGACCTCAGCTTTCTTTTAGAGCATTGTATCCTAACCTGTGGTCCGCGGACCCCTGGGGGTCCGCGAGTCTATGTTTGGGGGTCCGCGGTTCCATTTAAAAAAGTTTGTTTTTTAATTTAATGAAGGAATACTATTATATAATACTGTCCGAAAATTGCACCTTTTTTCACTCAGGGCTCCTTAGCATTATGCTTGATTTCCTTGGGGGTTCGCGGCTGAAAAAGGTTAGGAACCCCTGTTCTAGAGGTATCTATGAACTGATTTTTCTGGGAAACTAGTAAAAAAATATGTTTTTTTGGCCCAGTCTAAGACGACATTTGTAATCTATACTAATATATAAAATTCTTACGTCTGTCTGTACATTTCGATTTTGAACCCAATTTTAGGGTAAATATTTGTTTCAAGAGGCTCTTACTCCAAATTTAACATTTTTAAAAATTTTTTCTGTCTGTCTGTCTGTCTGTGTGTCCCGATTTAACTAAAGAACGGAACAACCAAATTTAATGAAATTTGGTATTAAGATACAACACAATTTCCCACAGACTATAGGCTACTTATTATTCCAAAAAAATAATAAGCGAAGGTATTCCTAAGGGATGAAAACAGAAATTTTTACACTAGACAGGTGAGTTATATATCATTGGAAAGGTAATTAAAAGTTAGAAAATAATCTGTAAAAATATTTTTAGTAGAACTGATAAAGAGCACAGTAAATTTAATTTAAATTTAAAAAAATTGTCTCTGAAACATAAACCTTTATATATACAAAACACATAATTGATGTTAATAGCGTAATGGCTTTTTTTTTGAAAATTTCTACCCTAAAAGAGTAAAAGAGGTCACTAAGTTTGTATGAGAAAATGTAGAGTTAATCAACAATCGAAATTTTGAATTTAATAAGTGTTAAAAACAAATAAATAATAAATTAATAATAAGTGTCTGTTTTTGTTATATCATTTTAATAAAACCTTTTAAATAACTTAATTTCACTTAATTAGTATGAACGTTTAGGAAGTAGGAACTTATACCAAATACCAAAGAGGCAGTTTTTAATTTTTGTTTGTTTTTCAACAATCAAACTTTTTTAAAATCTAATTTTTATGAACCAATGATTGTGACCTGGAGCAATTATTTAACATAAAGGGAGCAATTTTTTGTCATATATTTCATTATCAATCAAAAAATAAAATCTTCCAAACCAACTTTTCTTCAGTATTTAGAAAAATTTGAAAATCAATTATTGTTATTGAAAATAAATAAAATATTTGAATTTCCTTCCACGCTTTCTATCTATTTCCAACATATCTATTAACGTTACGCAGACGAAGTCGCGGGGATCAGCTAGTATACCATATATAATTAGATCAAGTTTCAGATCGTTTAGAAGGTAATATAACTTCTAAAAGAAATTAATTCGAAGACAAAGAATCAAGAATTAGATGTTCTTTGAACATCTTATGATATAAGATATAAATAAAGTATTTAGTTGTAAATTTTTCTTTAAAATACTATCGACAACCATATAATTAATGTTGGTTTCATAATCCCAATATATTAATTTCCAAGCCGGTAGAATTTATCTCATTTTTCATGTTTCCTCTTTGAATTAAACAAACATTTAAATAGCACCAGAATTAATTGATTGATAATTATATAGATATTGCTCCATTACACATTTACTACTCTGAAAAAGATTAGCAAACATTTCATTAATCAATCTGAGAAGACGAAAAAAACTTTCTATTGCATGAACTTCAGAAATTCTTTTGAAGATGTCTCACAAAATTGATTTATCATTTCTCCGATTTTCTCTTTTCATTCTCATCTCTTGCCTGCGAGCACTATTTTGCTCCATTGACTGATTAAATCATAAATCAATAATTGATCGATCAATAATTTTCGTCTTCTCACTATAATAGCAGTACTTAAGACGTTCGGTATTACATATTCGTGCCAACGTTTGAAATTCTATTGGGTTGAATGGAATTTTTGTTGAGTATATGTTTACGTGTCTATATTGGGTAAAGTTTACACTAATTAGCGACTTCTTAGTGGTGCAGTGTTTGAAGGAAGGGAATTCAAACGTGGAGATATAAATGCTTAAGATGCGTGTTTTTCCACATAAGAACCAAGCCACGGGACCGTTAGAATTATGTGTTGTACTCGCATTTAAGTCAATGAACGCTATTTCTTGTTTTTATTTTTTTGATTTGAAAAAAAAAATATAAATAAATGTCTGCGATAATTTAAGCTGTTTGCAACATATGCTGGTTATTTTATTTGGTTCTATGCTGGTTTTTACTGTAAATCTATCCGGCATTTAAATAAAACATAAATTCAAATCAGTTCGGGTAAATCAATATTTTTTTTTTTTTGATAAATTTTCAAATATTTTTTTTATCTCTTTGTTATTATCGATGAAACCTATAAACCAAAGAGTATGAAGTGGTTTAATTCGGTTAAAATATTAAGGCGAGCCAATAAAGATATACCAAAAACCCAAACGATATGAGACAAGGAAAAGAAAATTGAGAATGGGTCTAGCAGGATCCACGTGGTGAGTTGGCCCCCAAACAGGAACCTATATCGAAACTTATGTTAAAATATTGCCTTAATATACAAATACATTTTATATACTTTTCGCGACCAAATTCCTCTTTGATCTTGAGATATGGTCAAAAATTTCCCCCCGCATGGCTATTTTTCAAAGTTATATATCTCAAAAAACTAATTAAGCTAGAGAAGTGAAACCAACGCGAGGCTTTAGATTATTTTACAGAGTATATCATATATTTTTTTGAAATTTTTTGAAAAAAAAAATATACAAAAATAATCCAAAAAACAAATGAAGTTAATTTTTTTGTGTTCTCTGATAATGACAATCACGAAAAAAATATATTTTGTGCTTCTGCATGAGCACTATAACTGTTAAAAACTGCGTGAAAAAATAATTGGTGCAACACCTTGAAAAAATATTAAAATATATACAAATTATTAATTATAAATAATTTTGTAGTAAAAATGCTGTACAAAAAAAAATATGCTTAGTCGATATTATGTGTTTAAGAGATATTCATCATTTTAATGATTACCAATCTTAGTAATTTTTGATGAGTAATTCGAAAATTTTTTAATTTGTATTGTGGAAACTTTTTAAGGAAGTTTAAATTTTTACCAACAAAAAATACTTCAACTGATCAAATAACATTTTTTCCGTTGACTTTGACCAGTTATACTGTTTATGCAATTTATTGTGACCCAATTTATATAGTACAATTTAATATAATAATGTATAAAAATCATACCACCAACATAAATTTGAATAGAAGTTCAACTGTACTTATTATAGCTCACCTTCAAGATATACATTTTCCGATTAAGTTTTAAGAAAATTTGCTTTACCTCTAAAAATCACTACACGATCGTAGTAATAAAGTATTACCAACTAGTCGCTATTGTAATGATCGTTGAAAATGCCGTTTGGCATTCACAGATAAAAATATTAAGTGTATCTAAATTTAGTATGGAGAATTTGAGATGTATAACTTTAATGGTGCCCTGCGGAATTAGGATGCATTTTCGAAATGGCCTGCAATATCATTTGGGTTGGCCACCCCTGATTTAAAATATGCTAATTTTTGATAACTTAAAAAAGAACATAGATATTTAATTAAAGAGTTAATTTATTTTAATCGGCCTTCTTCTGAATGCTCTTTTTCTTATTAATAATTAAACCTAAATACTAAATAGGTACCCTTTTTTCTGAAGAAAGATTAGTTGAACTTAATAACTAAGTTTCTATCAAATCAGGAAGCTGTTTTTATATGAGAACCAAAAGTAAAACCACAATGAAATATTGGTACAACTAGTAAGATTGGACTTGTTTATGACCTTTAGACTTGTTTTTGGCGAAACATTAAGATCTACCTGAAAACAAAATATTATCGAAATCGATAAACCTGCTCTTGAATTGCAAGAAAGAATATAGGTAGAAAGATACACAAGTTCAATTTATCGACCTTTGATCCATAATTATCAATATTGTGACCAAAACTGTATAAATTCCGAAATGGTGTGAATTTGAAAGAATTTTACCTGCTCTCAACTGATAATGAGTAATAACATAGTAAAAGCTTGAAGGCCAAAATGTGAGAACTAATGGAGTTGGAAAGAGGTGTTAATGTAAGTACAAATGTCAACAAATAATAAATACCTCAAACTGGTTCCAAATTCCTTAAACGACATATTTAAAGCTGCCATTCTCTCGTTTGCATTTTGGCCTTCAAGCTTTAACTATGCAATTTCATATCATCAGTTGAAAGTACAATGATTTTCACATTCCGTACTAGGCTAATTAAATCGAACAATAAAATATTAATGTAGTTTTTGATGGGAAATTGGTGAAGGATTTTGCATTATAATTTTATATATTTTACTCAGTCCAATATAAAAAAAATGCATACTTGCTCAAAACTTTATCCATTTTGCAATATTTTATAAATAATTTTGTAAGAAATTAAACGCTCTACAAAAAAGGTTTTTTTTTTAATTATTTTTACCGACAATTCAATGCTCTAAAAAATATTTCCATATGTTTAGTCGATAGAATTAGCGTTTAAGAGATATTCATTATCAAATTTTAATGATTAATAACCTTAACAATTTATTTCATGAGTTATGAAAGAGATTATGAAAGAGTTATGAAAGATGAGTTATTATTTTTTTTTTTTTTGGAAATTTAAGTTTATTTATCGCAAAGAGCAAATTATCTATCAATTCCTGAAAAAAATATATCATAAACATAAAAATATTTGTGACGTATTGCCCAGATACGTATTTCGATTGGCAAACAACCTTCCTCAGTTCTGTGATGAATCATCACAAAGCAGTCACGGAGCGATCCAAACTACTTGAATGACCACAGAGGAAGGTTGCTTGGCAATCGAAATAAGTATCTGGGCAATACGTCACAAATATTTTTTATTTGTGCTTTCATTTTTGCGTCAATGCTGTCAAACTATCAAGGTAAAAAAATTCATCTGCACATATATTTATAGAAAATTAAATTCCCTACAAATAACCTCTCTTAGAAAATTTTCGCCAGGCACGCCGTTTCCGAATAATCAAGTTTCAGACATTGATATAATTTTTAGACTTATCTTCTTTATTTTGGAATTTTGTAACTAATGAACAAATAAATATATAGGAATAAACAATATAGATTCTTGAAGGGAATTTAATTCTCTATAAAAAAGGTCTCTAAATGTTTT
Organism: Sisyra terminalis; assembly: GCA_958496175.1. Classification (NCBI taxonomy): domain Eukaryota; kingdom Metazoa; phylum Arthropoda; class Insecta; order Neuroptera; family Sisyridae; genus Sisyra; species Sisyra terminalis. Next base: position 47,188,561 of record OY292278.1, on the reverse strand, counting down.
TACATAAAATCACTTTTTCAATAGTTATTCACAATTAAAGTTGAATGAAATATTTAATTATAGTTTTTTTTTGATTTTGAACCAATTTTCTTTCAGTTATTACAAATTGATATTTTACATCATTGAAAAATAACTTTTTATCAATTTTATCGCTTCAAATATTTTTATATTTCATAATATATCCAAACCTATTATCGGTTAACAGCTATTTATTACACGAAAACGTAGATTTAATTTAATATTATTAATTTAATATTTCATTCAACTTTAATTGTCAATAACTTTTGAAAAAGTGATTTTAAGTAAAAACGTTTAGATACCTTTTTTGTAGAGCATTAAATTCCCTTCAAGAATCTATAAAGTTCATTTCTGTATATTCATTTGTTCGTTAGTTACAAAATTCCAAAATATAGAAGATAAATCTAAAAATTATATCAATGTCTGAAGCTTGATTATTTGGAAACGGCGTATCTGGCAAAAATTTTCAAAGAGACGTTTTTTGTAGGGAAATCAATTTTCTTTAAATATATGTGCAGATGATTTTTTTTACCTTGATAGTTTGACAGCATTGACGCAAAAATGAAAGCACAAATAAAAAATCGAAATTAAAAATGATAGACCTTTTAATATTAATATTAAGGGCTCAATCCTTGCCAATATTTTTTTTGTCTCCTTGAACAATATTTTCGATATACTTTTCAAAAAAAAAAATAGTCGATTTTTTTGCCCCAGTCTACCCAACCTCATTCCTGGAGTTCTACATTATTTTCTTACTATTTTTGATCTTGCTAAAAGACATTATTTTGATTTTAATAATCACTAAGTTTTCATAAAACTATGTATTCAATAAATATATGGAATATATTGAACTACAATTTAAATTGTATTTATAAGGATGTTTACAGTAATTGTGTACTAAAATTAGAACGAAACACTTTTGTTTCCTATTCTGTTTTATAACCTTTCCCAATCTTTTCGATAACTTTAACATTATATTCGGTTCATGTGTACTTTAGCACACCCTCAATCTGGCAATGTTGCATTTTCGACTTTGTTTTTAATTTAATTCGCGATTAAATCGGTCCATAATGAAAATTTTGCTACAAAAGAGAGAATTAAACTTTATTAAAATTAACAAAAATATCGCGAATTTAATTAAAAACAAAGTCGAAAATGCAACGTTGCCAGATTGTGGGTGTGCTTAAGTACACTTGAGCCTTATATTCTTTCAAAACTTCTCAGGTTTTCCATTGGAATATTGAAACTATCATATTAACGAAAATTGGTACAAACTTTCCGGAAAACTTTTTTTCTTTGAAACATGAAAATTTTCTTTAATTTCGTAGCATAAATTTTCAATTAAAACCCCAAAAAAAATGCATTCATAAGGCTTCGATTACACATTTCCATGACAAATACCTATGGGAAGCGTCGAATAACTGTAGAGACCAACAAAAATGCAAATCGCCGACTTATTACGCATTGTTATTCTTTCTTTTTTTCCGCCGATATAAGCCAGATGATATAACTATTTGATACTAAAACGTGCGAGTTTTTAAGGTTATATTTTCAGCCTCCAAACAAACAAATGAAACACGGAAAAAGAAGAAAAAAAGAAACCTAATATCTCAATCCGATACACCAAATGAGAAAAAAGAGCAAGAAATGCGGCTAATTGTGTTTTGATTTTACAATGTTGTTGCCGAGCAATTAATTGTTTCAAATTGAAATTTTTAACGGTTTTTCTTTTCTCATTCGGATTGTCTTCGTTTAAAAATTTGAATATAAAATATAACGGAAAATTGGTGATGCAAAGAATGAAGTTTGGAATTATATGGTACAAGTACAGGTGAAATGATACGTATAGGTAGGCTCAAATAAATATGTGAGCTTTTTTTCATTTTTCGGAAGATATCAACTTTAATTGTATATAATTGATACACGTGGTTTATGCAAGAGTTGGAAATATTATCGTAAAAGACAAATGGGAAATTTATGGAGCGAAAATTTTTCTTTACGATACCTAATTTTCCCCGTGTGCATTCCACTCGTCGTTGATTATCTTAATGAAAAACACATTGGGTGTAATTAATAAAACATTTACGTATTCATGTAATCACAATTTGAAGGTGTTGATTATATTTTATTATTAACTGTTAATGTATTACTTTTTTACTGTTAATTAATTGAAATATTAATCAAGTTTTTTTTTTTGTAATCTTATAATTAAGTCTGCGTTTTGATGGTATAAGATGACAGTGGTTTGAAAAATGTAAGCAGTTACGTCACATTGCAAACTTCTGATATAATTTAGTTTTAATAATACACATTAGGAACAATGTGACAAATGAATTGATATTTAGGTGCAACAATACGGTTTTTTCTAGGGAATTTTACAAGTAGAAAGTTTCATTTTGCTTTAGTAATGTTTTTGTGTTTTAAAGAAGAAAAAAAACGGTGTTAATTTGTTGTTGGCAAACTTGTTAAAGTTCTTCCTATATTAATATAGATTTTTATAAACCAATGGTTGGAATTTAAGGGTTCATTTTAAGTTCTTTTTTTGTGTTTTTCGTAAATTTTTTAAAGAAAAAGTATATTCATTTACCCTTTAGTAATCACTTTACAATTAGTCATCTGAGCAAAAAAAATAGAGCAGTCAAATGCTTCACGAAGTTATAATGAAGAATTAAGATTAAGGGTGTTATTTTTCTGAGTATAGCCTTTATATACTTTCATAATATGTCCAAATTTCAAATTGGTGCACTCATTGTTGGGATTTTTTTTTTCTGATTTATCGTTTTTTTACGATTTAATCGCAAATAACTGAGCAAATTAAAGAGAATAAAATTGCATTTTCATAAATTAAGACGTTTTATTCATATTGCATCACAAAAATGTGCAATTTCGGCTAAGCGAAGCTACCCCTCCATTTGTTCCTGGTAGACTGGGTATAGTTGTTAGACTGGGTCAAAAAAAATGTCATTTTTTTTTCAAAAGTAGAAAATATAAAAATATTGTTCAAGGTGACAAAAAAAATATCGGGGGGAAGGTTTGAGACTTTAATATTACTATTATAAGGTCTACCATCTTTAATTTCGATTTTTTATTTGTGCTTTGATTTTTGCGTCAATGCTGTCAAACTATCAAAGTAAAAAAAATCATCTGCACATATATTGATAGAAAATTAAATTCCCTAGAAAAAATGTCTCCTTGAAAATTTTTGCCAGATACGCCGTTTCCGAATAATCAAACTTTAAAATTGATATAATTTTTAGATTTATCTTCTTTATTTTGGAATTTTGTAACTAATGAACAAATAAATATATAGAAATGAACATTTTAGAATTTTGAAGGGAATTAAATGTTCTACAAAAAAGGTATCTTAATGTTTTTATATAAAATCACTTTTTCAAAAGTTATTCACAATTAAAGTTAAAAGAAAAATTAAGTTCTTGTTTTTTTCGTTGTTGAACCAATTTTGAAAGAGTGATTTAATGTAAAACGTTAAGAAACCTTTTTTGTAGAGCATTAAATTCCCATCAAGAATTTATATTATTCATTTCAAGATATTTATTTGTTCGTCAGTTACAAAATTCCAAAATAAAGAATATAAATCTAAAAATTATATAAATGTTTAAAGCTTGATTACTCGAAAACGGCGTGTCTAGTAAAAATTTTCAATGAAATGTTTTTTGTAGGGAATTTAATTTTCTATAAATATATGTGCAGATGATTTTTTTTACCTTGATAGTTTGACAGCACTGACGCAAAAATGAAAGCACAAGTAAAAAATCGAAATTAAAGATGATAGACCTCTTAATATTAATATTAAGGGCTAAAACCTTCCCGATATTTTTTTTTGGTCACCTTGAACAATATTTTCGATATACTTTTCAAAAAAAAAAAAAAGTCCATTTTTTTGGCCCAGTCTAATAAAAACAATATTTTAAATGGTTAGTCGTCAAATTATTATATGGTTGCCTTTAAAAATTATATTTCAATACTGATTTATAATTGTTTACACTTCCATTAAATAAGCGAATAAGTATGTGCTTTTTTTCGTACATTGTTGCAACTTTTAAGCTTACGCGATCAAAAATTGAGAAAAATACAAATTTTCTAAATAATTTGAGACATATTGCGATGGAAATAGTGAAACAAATTACGTAGTTTTTCCTCACTGGGAAAAGTTTTATTTTATTTGTTTCACTGGTAAACTACTTTATCACGCTTTTTTTTCATTTTTCCCCGAAGCTAAACATAGAAAAGTACTTTTTCATTGTGGTTTCACTAAAAAAATGATGTCTCTAAGTATAAACTACCAAATATACAATTTATAAAAGCATATGTAGAAGTTTCGAAGTGAAAAATTTGGGTTATTATGCGAAAATTTTTCCAATATTTCAAAACCCTGTCTTTGTTTTATAATACGTAAATTTTTTTTGGGGTGATTGATTGTCAGATAATTCACAGCCTAATAATTATATTGGTCGACTTTATTAAGGGTTGAATTTCTTAAAATTGATCTTCAAATCAAAGTGGAATTTTCGTAAAAAAAATGGTGAAACTAAGATTAAATTCTTTATAGATTATATTTTAACTATATTGATGTTAAAGTGATATTCTTTTCCTTCAGAAATAACAATCTGCCATTTCGCTGAAGTGTTTACAACATACTTTCTTTGTGCTTCAATCATGTCAACTTTTATGCCGACAAAACATAATTTGCAGGAAATGCTTATTTTCTATTTCAATTTAAAGAAAAGTCCAGCCGATGGGCATCGATTGATGTGTGAAACATATGAAGAACATGCTCCATCAAATATTAACATGTGAATTTTGGTTCTAGCGTTTTAAAAGTGGTAATTTTGGTATCAGTGGCAAAAAACGCGAAAATAGATCAGTCAAGCTGGGCAACGCTGTGGTGAAGGAGATATTGGATCAAAATTCAAATTCAACTTAAGAAAATTTTGTGAAACTATGAAAATAAGTCAACAAGTGGTTTTAAATCGTCTGAAAGCTTTGAGTATGGTTCAAAAACATGGAAATTGGGTTCCACATAAGCTCAAATCAAGGAACGTCGAGTGCCGTTTCTTCATGTGCGAAAAATTGCTGCAAAAGTAAAAGTGGAGAAGCTTTTATATAGAATTGTGATGGGGTCCTAAAAGTAGATCTAATTTGTGGGATAAGCCCGGCTATTGATCAATTTCAACAGCCAAACCGAGAAGTTACTGCTGTGTATTTGGTGGGACCAGATCAGAGTTATTTATTATAAACTATTCCAATCCCATGAAATCATGACTGGGAAATGTTATCGGTGACAATTAATGCAATTGAGTCTAAGATTGAAGCTTCAACGCCTCCAATAAACCAAAAAAAAAAAAAAAATGTAAAAAAATAACGCTGGACTTGAAATTGCAAAAGCTGTTGAAAAAACTTTGGAAGAATTTCAATGAAAGTTATTAACCCATCGGATATTTACCGAATATTGCCTCGTTCGATTAGTATATATTTTGGTTCACAAGCCATGGCCTGGCATAGCAGTACTTCAGATCAAATTAGATCAATTTCTTTGCCTTCAAAGATGAGGATTTTTTTTTAAATGGAATTCATATATGTTATTTGAAAGATGGGAAAAAGTAGTACCCAGCGATTGGCAGTACTTTGAGAAAAAAAAAATTGTAGTACTTTTTAAATGAAGCCTTAAAATTACAGAAATAAATCGCAAAAATTTTGGTAAATTGATATATTATCGAATTTTTATGAAATTTCAATAGTTTTTTAGCGAAAAAAATTATCTTTATTTTTTACGTATTTGATTATATTTCATATTTGGTGCATGTGTAGCACAATTCCTCATAAGATCTCAAATGTAAGGGAATAATTTCGGTGTAAGTTTGGCAACCATAAAATAAACGTAGTAGAATTCAAACATTATTTTCTCTAACAAATTATCAATTAGGAAAATTTTCAATATTTTCAAAGAAAACAATCTCATATATTTCCCTTTTTTTTGTACTTTTTGTACCCTTTCGATACTAATTTTTTATGTGTTGTATGTGCAATATAACTCCTCATAAAATCCCAATTGCAAGTGTATAAAATCGGGGTGGATTTAGGTATAATAAAATGCTAAAATTAGTTTACAAATTTAATTGCCTTTTGGAAACTATCAAAAAGTTATTCTTTTTCATGAATTTGGTAAACAAAAAAATTATGTTTGACCAAAAAATTGTTGATTTTTTCCCTAATTTGTTTACTCGTCTACTCTTATTACTTATGTGGCGTATGTGCTACATTACCCCACATAAAATTCCATGATGTGGAAAATTCCATGTATGGCCATGTGATTAATGATTTATCTAATATATTTTTTTTTTTGATAAATAATCGATTTTTTATGAAATTTCAATAGTTTAAGGGAGAAAAAATTCTCTTTATTTTTTAATTGTTTGGTATACTTAATGTGTGGTGCATATGGGGCACAAGTACTCATAACATCTTAAATGTAAGGGTATAAATTTGATGTAAGTTTAGTTACCATAAAATTAACGTAATAGAATTAAATAATTATTTTCTTTTAAAAATTATCAATTAGGAGAATTTTCAGTACTTTCAAAAAAAAAAATCTCATAAATTTCCATTTTCTTTTTAAATTTTTTGTATCCTTTTCATCTTATGGTTATATGTGGTGTAGGTGCAACATAACTCCTCATAAAATCCCAACTGTAAGGGTATAAAATCAGTGTGGATTTTGGTATCATTAAATGCTAGAATTAGTTTACAAAAATAATTTTCTTTTAGAAATTAGCTAAGATTTGTTCTTTTTCATTGATTTAGTAAAGAAAAAAAATATTTTAGACCACAAAATCTTTGATTTTTCTCCCATTTTTTCCCCCGTTTACACTTATTACATATGTGGCATATGTGCTACATTACTCCACATAAAATTCAACCAGCAAAGCCATGTGATTAATGATATACCTAATACATTATTTTTTTCATAAAATTTCAATAGTTTTAGAGGAAAAAAATCTCTTAATTTTTTTACTTGTTCTATATATGTTATATGGAGGCATGTGTAGGACAAATCCTCATAAGATTTCAAGTGCAAGGGTATAAATTTGATGTTAGTTTGGCTGCCATAAAATAAAGATAGTAGAATTAAATCATTATTTTCTTTTAAAAATTATCAATTAGGAGAATCTTCAGTACTTTCAAAAAAAAAAATCTTATAAATTTCCATTTTTTTTTTAAATTTTTTGTATCCTTTTGATCTTATGTTTATATGTGGTGTAAATGCAATATAACTCCTCATAAAATCCCAACTACAAGGGTATAAAATCGGTGTGGATTTTGGTATCATAAAATGCTAGAATTAGTTTACAAGAATAATTTTCTTTTTAGAAACTATCGAAAATGTATTCTTTTTCATTAATTTGGTAAAAAAAAATAATTGACCAAAAAATTTTTGATTTTTTTTAAATTTTTTTTAACCCATCTACTCTTATTATTTATGTGGCGTATGTGCTACATTTCTCCACATAAAATTCAAAAAGCAAGGCAATGTGATTTATGATCGCTTTATAATGCTTTATTGCTTTGAAATACAAGTGTTTTTTTTAAAAAAAGTTTAGAATAGATCCAAGAAAGATCTAGAATAGAATCTCCAAACTTCTGGATGCCAAAGTTGACGAAACTTTGGCACGTTTTTTAACCAAAAATTTAAACATTTTCTTATTAACTCTCTTATGTTTATCAATGATCAATTTTCCGAGAAGATTTTTTTTTACTTTTCCTTTTTCAATATCTGAACAGTTTTTTTTTCGTAGGCCTCATAAAATTGTAGAAGTCTAATAACTTTTGGATTGTGTATACAATATATAGAATATATTGCGGTTCAATTTATGTAGGATAATTTAATATAATAATATATTAATATATAATATTATTTAATATAATAACTATATATTATCATATTAAATTATCCTACATAAATTGAACCGCAATATGTTCTATATATTGTATACACAATCCAAAAGTTGTTAGACTTCTACAATTTTATGAGGCCTACGTAAAAAAAAACTTTTTAGATATTGAAAAAGGAAGAGTAAAAAAGAATTTTGTCAAAAAATTGATCATTGATAAACATAAGACAATTAATAAGAAAATGTTTAAATTTTTGGTTAAAAAACGTGTCAAAGTTTTGTCAACTTTGACATCCCGAAGTTTGGAGATTCTATTCTAGATCTTTTTTAGATCTATTCTAATTTTTTTAAAATTATCCTACATAAATTGAACCGCAATATATTCTATATATTGTATACACAGTATAACTGTTCAAAGTCAGCGAAAAAATCTTATTTTAACTTTTGAATAACTTTAGCAAAAAATTTTGGAAACTAAGTTGGCGTATTTTATTTGTTTCTATGTACAATGAAGTAGGCTAAAACAGATTTTGAGCTTTTGATCTTCATTTTTTTAAGTAGTTAGCCATTTGTTTGTTTTGGTATTCTAATATTTTAATTCCATTGTCACAACAAACAAAACAAAAAACGATCGGTATTCAAAATTGAGTTTGTTAAAGATTTTTTTCATCTTCTTTTTGGAATTATTAAAATAAATTGGGTCAGTAATTTTTTATTTGGAGAGATGATACAATTTTTGTTGTTGTTGTTGGTTTCACATAATGAAAAATGTTAATATGGATGAAAACCAGTTTTCATTCCTTTTGATTCGGTGTAAAGACAACGGGACATTTTGTACGTTTTGAATATAAATTTTTTGAGGTAGAGCTCCACATGTAGTAATAGTACGTAACTACGTATATACGTATGTGGATCTTGCCGGAACTTCCATCTTTATTCCGTCCGGAAGATTGTCGTACGTCAATCTTTGTCTTCTTTTTCGGTAACGGTAGATTTTAGTTTCAAGAAACAGAAACGAAAAGCCAAAGGTATTACCTGTTGCACGGGTACGGGAGTTTGAAGTTCTTCCACTTCTGTTGCTGCTTCATCTCGGTTTCTGCTTTTATATCTCAATGGTATTTCGCGGTGTGATTGTTTTCGAATGAAGAGTTCATTCGAGAGGAACAGATGGGCAAATATTTTCCGTTTTAAACGTTTTTCTTTACGATTTTTCCTCCCCTCTTCTCCACTTAATTGCTTATCGCCTCATCAGCAGTGTATTGTTGTTAAATGGACTTCAATTTTTGGGTAATTGATCATGTTTTTTTTTTCGTTCTGACCGATTTTAATGAAGTAATTATGTGTTCAACACGTTGGCATCTGAGTTTTTTTTTTTACAATTTCTCCACGAAAAAAATGTTATATTACCAACTTAATCTTCATGAAACTAATAAATCCACTAATAAATCCTGATATTTTGAAACAGGGGAATGACAAATGATTTTACACGATCTAACGTAAAACCAAAATTTTGGACGTTTTATAGAAGGTCCATTAAATGATGATTTATTTACTTAAAATTTTTGGTCAAAACACCAAATTTTTGCGGGAAAATTATAAGAAATTAGTCACCTTCTACTACCCCGTAAATAGGACTAGGTAGTTTAGAAAAAAAAATTATACTTAGACCAAATTTTTTTGGAGCAAATTTCCGATTACTATCTATAGAAGAGGGTCGATTTTGGGATTCATACAAAACATATATTGTCTCTAAGAATTTGTTCTGATATTATTTCCACAGAGCTTTGAAAAAGTATTGGTTTAAACTATCAATGGCGTCACTAGGGGGGGTGCGGGTTGATGAAGTAATTAACAAGTTTGCATCTCTAAAGGCAAGGAAAGGGGAGTTCTGATTTAGTCAATATTTAATATCGACATAAAATTTAGTGTAAAAATAACAATTAAAAGAGATATTTTCTATTTAGTTTTTATTTCCTAACTTCTTACAATTTTTCACCAATCGAGCTTGAATTATTTTTTCCTCTTTTGCATTGTTTCCGAACCGGTGGTCCGCGGACCCCTGGGGGTCCGCGGTCCCATTTGAAAAAGTTTGTTTTTTGTTTTTTAATTTAATGAAGGAGTACTAAAATATAATATTGTTCGAAAACTGCACCTTTTTTTCACTCAGGGGTCCTTGACATTATGCTTGATTTCCTTGGGGATCCGCGGCTGAAAAAGGTTAGGAACCGCTGCCCTATTGCCTTTGTAAATATAGGACCTATATTTACAAACACTGTTTGTCTATAGGGTGTCGTGAGAGGGGTGACACCATGAGTTACCGCACTGGGTGACATCAACCCTAGTGACGTCACTGTAAACTATCACCCTAATGGGTTGATAAAATAATAATATGACCCTGAAGGGTTGATAAAATTGTTGCCTTTTGGTAACCAAATGTTGGTTTCGAACCTCATAATCAACAAATTTTTCATACTTATTGATTAAAGAATTTTATTGATACTAGAGTTCCTAATAGCCCTTAATTAGTAATTAACGTTGAAATTTTTTTTGGATATTGAGGGATTAATAACCGTCATATCTAATAGTGCCATTATTTCTCAGGTATCCATTTAAGATTCATTTTCCTGCTAAAAAAATTATAAGGCATATTTTTACTTAAACTCCAAAAATTATTTTTCGTTAAAGAATACTTTTCTCATCCTTTTTTATATGGTTATTAGAGTGGTCCAAAAAAAAAATTTGCCTATCATCTTAAACCCTTTTCTAAGGCATAAAAAAAATTCCCTCCAAAGCGCAGGTTGATATCTTGATTCACCACGAAGCTCAATGAATGTCTATTTTCCCATTTAAATAACACGTAAAAAAATTTTTTTTACGTTTTTATTGAGTAAAACTACGAAAAAAATTTTTTTTTGAATTTTTCATCCACTGTTCTTGTAGGAAATTTAATTCTCTACAAAAAAGTATTGAGGTAGTTTTTTCGTAATTCTAAGGGGTAAAAAGTTATTAAGCTTTAAAGCTCGCTACTGAGCAAATTTGAAAGAAGATAGTTTCAAAGTAATTTTTTGAAGGAATTGACAATATTGCAAGATAATTTAATAAATTTTCATGGATTCGAAATAATTCTCAACTTTTTGAAAACTTTTTTGGTGATTGCATGTATTTATTTCAAAATTTATCAAATTCTAGACTATTTATAAAATTATTATTAAATTTTCTTTTATTGAGAGTTTTTAAAGCTCAATTACTTTTTTCCCATTAGAATTACGAAAAAATTACTAGAGTACTTTTTTGAAGAGAATTCAATTTCCTACAAGAGTAATTGATCTAAATTAAAAAAATAAAATTTTTCTTAGTTTTACCGGACAAAAACGTAAAAAAATTTTTTTACATGTTATTTAAATGGAAAAATAGAAATTTATTGAGCTTCATGAAGAATTGAGATATCAAGCTGCGCTTTTGACGGAATTTTTTTTATACCTAAAGCTTTTGAGATAATAGTCCTTGAAAAAAAAATTTTTTTTTGGGCCACTCTAATGGTTATATACAGGTTATAACAGAAGATCATCTAGCCATACCGATACCGACATTCATTTTTTTCGATTATCTCCAAAGCCAACTTGATAAAACTAATATAGCAATTATGATGAGAAAATTGAGTGTTACGACTAATTAGCCGGCCGGCCGGTGTATTAACTCCAACCAAAACTGGGTTGCCATTAAAACGTTGATTATGCCATTTTTTTTTTCTCTTGCACAACAATTGCATAAGACAGTGCAACTGCCCTATAAACACCCACCACACATAATCGACTTAATTGTCGATCCTAAGTAGTTTTTCGCCACAATGAAAGACACTTTATATAAGTAATATTAAAAAAAAATCGATCATTTCCGTGATGGTTTTATTGAAAGCAATTCTAATCTAAATTCTTTTTAGTGGTGCAAAACTTTAAAAAAAATGTCCCAAATTTAAGTCGATACGTTCTTTTGTTTTATTATTAAATAATTAATTGTTTTTCTTTTGTTTGGATATGTGGAATGAGCGTATTTTGTCTGGGCTACCGGTTGTTTTTTGTTTTTTAAAATTCATAGGAGACTTAATTTAATTGTTAGTTTTAATTGAACCGCGATTGGTTTACCAGAGAGGTGTTGTGAACGTTTTTTTTTTTGGTTTAACATTAATTTGTTTTTTGATATTATATAAATTGGGATTGTTTGTTTTTTTCTTCAATTTATTTGAAACTTTTTTTGGTTAGGTGAGATGATTGATTTGTTAGTGAGAAAAGAATTTGGAGAAGAAAAGTTCTGGAGCATGAATTTGTTGGTATAGATAACCACAGTAACCGCAAAGATTTGTTTATTTGACTTTTTTGGGTTATTTTTTTTTTGGACTGGGGACAGGAGGTTATGAAATTAAAAGAAGATGAAAAAAATATTTTCTTTGTTTAATTTGGAATTAAATTAAATATTTTAACCGGATTTCTTTAAAAAAATCAAGATACACGTGGAAATTGTCTGATAGTAAAAGTTGGGTTCTGTGTTAATTATTGTTGCATTTGAAATGCACTTTTAAATCACTCTCTTCTATGAGAGGAATGGATTTTTGATCAAAAATTCCTTTAAGTTTTCAAGTGCAAAAGTCACAAATTAAAATAAGTTTAAGAATTGTTCAAGTTTTAGATTAGAAAACCAACTTTAATGGTGGTAACAATATGGCCAATATTCCAACAATATGGCTGATTTTCATGGCCTACTTGGATTGAAATTTTAAAGGCAATATGATTGTTTTAATAATCACATTGGCTATGAAAGCCAAATTTGTCATTTCAGTTGCTAAGCATGCCTTGGAAATTTAGATATTAAATCAATAGATGATAAAATTCAGATCTCAGCTTTTATTAAATTAGAAGACAATTCAGGTTGTTTAAGATCGGTTTTTTTACTTAATATTTTTTAATATTAATTTTAAAATTTATACTCTTTTTATTTATTGAATTTAAATTGAAAATATTATATTTTTTGTGATTCAAGAAACCTGATGAAGTTACGATACGTAACGAAACGTAGCTAATTTGAATATTAAAAAATATTAAATAAAAAAAACGATCTTAAACAACCTCAATTGTCTTCTAATTTAATAAAAGCTGAGATCTGAATTTTATCATCTATTGTTTTAATATCTTAATTTCCAAGGCATGCTTAGTAATAAAAAAGACAAATTTAGCTTTCATAGCCAATGTGATGATAGCTTATTCTAATAATATGGAGGATTTCCACCACCAACTTTGATTACAATTTAAAAAAACAATAAAACTATTGTATGACTGTAGTCAAAATTGCTGATTTTAACTCTATTAGCTCAAATTTGAATGTTCGTTAAAAATCAGTTAAAAATCTTAAATATTTTCATATCATTTGACAAAGAATAATCTTTAAGAAAACTTAGAACAAATCATAGCTGTTTTAGAATTCTATGGCTAAATTTTTAAATATGGTAGCCAAGAGTTGAAAATTCAATTGTTTTTGAATTTTCTTTAAAGCAACAAAGTTAGCTTTCATTGTTGGCGTTCAAAGTAATCAAGGTGGAGGGTGATTTTTTTTTAAATTGATGGAATTTATGGTTGTTATTGTTTTCCTTGTTCATATTGCATTGCACTTTCAATTTTTTTTTTAAATTCTAATCGAAAATTCTATTACTTCGTTACACGTCGATACTTAATCGATGGTTAACCAATATTGAACTTGATACATATAATTTAGCTGTCATAGCACATTTGATCAATGCCTCCTGTGGTAATAGGGCCAATTTCCATAGCCAACTATGATTGTAATTTAAGATTTATAAATTTCTGCTTGGATTAAAAAATTTGGTGAAAATTTTCATAGCCAATTTGATGAAAGTTTGTTCTAATAGTGTAAGGGATTTCCTTAGCCAACTTTGACTGCAATTCAAAAGCGAATGTGGTTGCTTTAGTACTAAATTTCCATTGGATGCTTAGTGGTTAAAATGAAAAGTTTGACTTTCATAGCTAACTTGATGATGGCTTATTCTTAATAAAATGGAAAATTTCTATCGTCAACTTTGATTGGGTCTTAAAAAATTAGGAAAACTTTTGTAAGATTGATGTTAAAATTTGCTGACTGTTTTTATTTTTGGCAATCGAAATATGTGTCGAGATGGAAAGATCAAAAGTTGTTAAATTTTGCGACTTCGATTGTATTTTTTGTTCAAATAGCCGTTAATCCTGGTTGCTCTCATCCATAGTGTGGTAAATAATTAATAATGTTCTTGGGAACTTGGACTCAAATAATAAGACGTTAAATTTTCAAATCATCGCAACGTTTCGTTGGTATTTATTTCCAACTTCTTCAGGAGAATTTTTGGATGTTAAGGATGTTAACCTCAAAAATTCTCCTGAAGAAGTTGGAAATAAATACCAACGAAACGTTGAGATGATTTGAAAATTTCACGTCTTATTATTTAAGTCCAAGTTCCCAAGAACAAAATTAATTATTGCAATTAATTTTTCTTATGAACCTTTATGGCAATATTTTTCATTTGAAAAATCAAATTTTATTTGAAATAAAACAGACTTGAAAGGAAATCTTTGGTTTTCATGGTTATTTAATCGAATGGAATAGCCAACTTTTCCGAGATGGTAAAATTTAAATCTTTTTGAATCAAATTTGGGTCTTTTTTCGATTGCTGGCAATCGAAATACGTAACAAGATGGAGGGTTAACGTCAATAATTTGGCTGTCATAGCCAATTTGATCAGTGCCTACACTGGCAAAAGGCTAATTTCCATAGCCAAGCCTGATGGTCTCAAGCAAAAGTCAATGTAACTGTTGCACGATTGCTCAAGTAACGTTCCCGACATTCCCGTTTTTGAGCGTGTTTTGTTTTTTTTTCCATTTTTGTTCTCCGTATGTTCGTTTTACGACTAATGATTATGATATATATATAAAAAAAAAATTAAATCGTTATTAGACTCGTAACGGGCGGCTAGTGTTCGACTCGTTCTCTCGGCCGTGGCCGAAGACGTCAGCCGGTCAGTTAACAATAACGGGGCATTGGCTCAAGACATTCATCAGCTTCTTGCTCTATCTAGCCATGGCTAAGTTGGCCTAAGTGGAACCGAGATGGGACGAGAAAATAGTTTATACATATGTAATAATCGTAAAATACGATTTTTTCACCGTTAATTCTCGCGTCCTCGACGTATGGCCATCGTAGCGGTGTTCTAACCCGTTTTTACCTCTTTTTTTTTTTTTTTGAAACATGTGCCATCAGCCCACGTTTTGTCCACAAATTTTTTAATCCTGCCAAGTGTGTTAGGGGTTTTAAAAAATTGAAAATGCCATAACTTACCCTTAAATGATCAGGATGCTCTTGGTTTGTTCGATTGTTTTGAGGAAAATTTCAAAAGTTCAACAATGGAAATGCACTGAGGAAATGTTCATTTTTTCACTGATTTTTTTTTGGTGGCACATTTAAACATTCACTGCACACATTTTTGTTTTTCTACAGTTGCAACAAACGATTGTAGGTGGTAGCACGTGGCATTTTTGATCGGAAAAGCTGATTGTTGTCGATTGAATTGTTGGGACGCCACCTCACGAGCTTACGACAAATTCGTAGCAGAAGACAGTGGAGAGATGCGCACCTGACGACGTTCTATCACTGAGTAAAAATCCCTCTCTCTTACCTGTTCCACGTTAGGCACCTGTTCCAACTTCCATCTACTTACGACCGCCGTCTTCCACATCCACTTTTCTCTCCCATTTTCTTCCTCCAAATGCACTAAACCGTAGCCGAAAGTGCATCGGCATCCGACGTCAGTATATCGCACACCGTAGCACAAAAAAATTTGCATATTGGAAAATGGTCTACAAGGAAAACAAGAAAGTTGTAGTGCTTAATTCAATTGTTGTGCACTGAACCAATTACGTAAGCTCCCGTTTTCCCGAAAAAAATAACCTTCATCAATCAATATGACATTGTTGTAATTTCTTCATGAAAACATCAACACATCTTTTACAAGGGGAGAAAATTGCTTTATAAATTGACTTTTAATTGCACCGCGTGTACAGTGGCGGCGGGAAAAGCGAGGCAATTTAAAGACATGAGAGAGGAAAAGGCCGTAAACACTTGGCCGGATTATTATTGGAGTACTTAATTATTTCTTGTTGACAACAACAATTCTTTTGCGTTCTCTCATTCTGAAAAACATACTCAACTTACTATTATATTATACATACGTAGGTACTATGTTGGTATGGGCATATATGTAGAGCTATTAGAGTAGAATTACGACATTTGTGGAAGAAGAAGAAGAAAAAAATGTGTGGGAAAAATACGTTTTTCTCGTACACGAAACGAAACAGTAATATGCAGAGAATGAAATAGAGTAATTAGAATAATGCAATTCGTATTTTTCGAAAATTAAAGAAAAATAAGATGGAATAAATAAGGGAAAAATTATGGTGATTATTTTGCAAGATTGGATTGTTCGTTTAAAAAGGAAAATTAAATTTTTTTTTAATGAAATATGAAAATTTCTAATAGGAAAATTGAATCAATCATGCTTTGGCTTATTTTATCAATTTTTTTCTTTTCGGTTTTCTGCCTGACGGCAGTATGTTTCCCGCGTGGTTGAATTCATCCCTCTAACAACGTCTATCTCTGACAAGATTCTTTAAATCAAATTAGTCCATGATTTCAATTTGTCTTCTTCCTTTCTTCTTGAGACCTTCCAAACTTTAATAATATATTTAATTTTACAATCGCCAACTTCCTAAAGAAAAATAACTTCAATATCGCATTTTCAACATACAGCAATTTGATGAAAGTCCTTAAGCCATGGGAGAACAACCAAATTACAACGAAAAACAACGAAAAACAAAACCGGAATAATAGGATGATTTTTTTTTTAGTTTTTTTGACTTTTTTTGGTCCCATCGTGAAATTTTGTTGGAAATACCATAAAAAAAATTCTCTGAAAGCTTGAGCCCTTAATATTAATTTTAAGTCCTCGACCAAGACGTGTAAAGATTTCCCATTAAAAATACACGGAAACTCTGACTTTTTATTTTTAAATTTCTATATCTCAGCGGCATTTCATGGGATCGCTTTTACCGAAGTTGGTTTTTTCTGAGAATTAAACGGTCTACAAAAGTGCCCATTGCGACAAAGTCGTAACTCACACCGGTGAGGTAGTACGGGCCACTGAACCTGATTTTTCCATAAAATTCAAGGCTTAATATCTCGTTTAATATTGATCTTCGCGATTTGGTTTACAGGAACTTTTAATTCTGAGAAAAAATCATCTTCGGTAAAAGCGATCCCATGAAATGCCGCTGAGATATAGAAATTTAAAAATAAAAAATCAGAGTTTCCGTGTATTTTCAATGGGAAATCTTTACACGTCTTGGTCGAGAACTTAAAATTAATATTAAGGGCTCAAACTTTCAGAGATTTTTTTTTTTTGATATTTCCAACAAAATTTCACGATGGGACCAAAAAAAAAAAAAAGTTAAAAAAAAATCACCCTACGGAATATATAATTAAATATAAGAAACAAAATATAAAGAAATTAAATATAAAGATATAAGGAACATACAAATATACAGAACATACAGGAATCATGTCATTGGTTAAAATCTATCAAATTTAAGTAACAAATTCACTGATTGGTCGAATTAAAGATTAAGCTTTGTACGGTGCGTTATGATTGGCCCATGCATCCTGCGCCATTCAAAACTACAGTGCCTTGATTTGTCAAAGTAAACTTAGTATTTCTCGTTTAAAGTGACTTTTGAGTACAGAACATTTGGAACGGTATTTCTTTCGATTTATAATTCATGTATTGCAAAGAAAATGATTGTTATTTAAATAATTTTTCTATATAACTCTTAATTATAATCCGGAATTCATATTTTTCAATTTAAAATTTACTTTTGAGGATGAAGATCGTTGATTTTGTAAGGGTTATTTTTCTTCGCACAATTAAGACCTCCGGTCTTAATAAAGATCCGTAAACTGAGAACCGTAAGAAATTTTTTCTTGTCATGTTTTGGCAACTTATTTTCTTATTCTAATTTTCATCATTACCGCAATCAACGATCATTGGTCGTTATTGTTTTTAAAGCGAAATTTTGACTTAAGATTTGAAGTCTTCGAATGAAGTTCAATTACTCTCTTTCACTGTTCGCATTTATGATTATATCGTCTACGAATCGAAGGTTGGAAAATCGCTTTGCACTAATTTAAATTTCACTTTTACTCCTCCAAAGTGAATTCTAGTATAATCTTTCTTACAACAACTTCAAATTTTACAAAACACCTTTATGACGAAAATTATCAATGCTTAAATTTCGAAACTTTTAAGCCACTACATATTTGCAAAAAAGGATCACATTTGAACACTCTAGAAGAATATGAAATATACAAAGCCCACAAACTAGATCCAAATAATATCCTTAACGATAAATTATATAAAACAAACAACCTGTATGAAATTTGTTTACAACTGACAAAATTATCATTACCTAATGATGACAGCCAAGAACTGTTGAATCGCGTCGTCATAAAGAAATTGAGTCATAGGACATATACTATTATTCATTAACTTATGAATTGTGACTCGGAAATAAATAAAATATTTATCAATGTTAAAATTAGTGCATTGTTGCACTATTTAAATCAAAGATCACGAACTATTTTCATTTTTTACCTTTCATTTTTTTCTTAAACTAAATAAACGAATTTTTGTTCAATTTTCTGAAGTATAATTTATTTTTTTGTATTCTCCAACAGATCAACAATGTTTGCTTCTATTATTATTGAAAACTGATTTGTTTTTTATATATATGTTTATAATATTTTTCGCTGAGAAATAATCGAGAAAAAATTTTTGGACTCAAAACCCCAATCACATCCGAGCGTAAAACCGCGCGTTTCAAACGTGCTTTGATTATCGAGCAACTAATAAGCGAAATAAAAGGCAACAATTTTATTTTGATCGAACACCTAACGGTTTTTCATAACAATAACCAAATTGTTTATCGTTTGACCTTTCGTCAAATTCTTCATTTCAATTACAATTTCTAATACTCAATGTCTAATCGTTATTTGTTTTATCTTTCTTATTGGAATCCAAATAGTTTTGTGTAATTAAAGTGTTTACAACGTTTTATCTTAAGTACATTTTTGACCAAAATGACGTTGGTATTCTTATATACAATGACGTGCAAAAGTTTACATGTACCTACTAAAATTTAAATTGATCTGAAGATATAAAATCAAATAATCCTGCAGTATTCCGAAGGGAATAAGAATCGTATTCATATAATCTTTCCAGAGAGATTTACATTAGACTGATTCAAAAAAAAAATGATAATTTTTTTTTTCTTCCTTATATCGAAAATATTGTTGGGAATGACAAAAAAAAATCCTGTGAAAGTTTAAGCTCTTAATATTAATATTAAGATGTACCGCATCGCAAATTTCGTTTTTCCATTTAAATAACATGGGAACAATATACTCTTACACTTTGGAATTTTATAGCTCACGTTCATGTCAATATTTTGGAATAAAAAAAGTATATTCTTGTAGAAAATTGAACGATCTACAAAAAAGGTCTCGCACAAGTTTTTGATATATTTATTCCTTCAAAAGTTATTCGACGTCAAGTTGAACTAAAGAGAAATTTTAATATTTTTTCAATTTCTTGATGCAACCATCAATTTTATGAGAAAATTTAATAAGACATTTTTTGTAGAGCACTTTTTGTTCTATAACTTATCTTTATAAAAGTTTTTGATATTTTTTACAGGTTCTAAGTAATAAAAAAAATAATGTTTATGTTAAAAATATAATAATTCAGGGAATATTATTAATTTAAAACAATAAAATTATGAATCTTTTCAGTTTAATGCAAATAACTTAGGACCTGTGAAAAATATCAAAAACTTTTATAGAGATAAGTTATAGAAAAAGAAGTGCTCTAGAAAAAATGTCTTATAAAATTTTCTCATAAAATTGATGGTTGCGTCGAAACATTGAAAAAATATTAAAATTTCCCTTTAGTTCAACTTTGACCTCGAATAACTTTTGAAAGAATAAATATATCAAAAACTTGTAATAAACCCTTTTTGTAGATCGTTTAATTTTCTACAAGAATATACCTTGGTCATTCCGAAATATTGTCACCATCGTGAGCTATAAAATTCCAAAATGCAAGAGAATATTGTTCCCATAGTCAAAATAAGATTTTTTCCGCTGACTTTGAAGACTTATACTGTGTATACAATATATAAAATATATTGCAGTCCAATTTATGTAGTATAATTTAACATAATAATATACAAATTTAATATAATAATATACAAATTTAATATAATATATAAACTTAATATAATATATAAACTTAATATAATAGTATATAAAAAAATCATACCAACAACATAAATTTGAACAGAAGTTCAAACAAAAATATTCGTGACGTATTACCCAGATACGTATTTCGATTGCCAAGCAAACTTCATCAGTGGTCATCAAGTAGTTTGGATCACTCCGTAACTGCTATGTGATGATTCATTGAATCTTTTTACCATCAGTGATTTGGAAAGTATAAAAAAAAATTAAAAAATATTTTCCTATAGCAAAAATAGTTCCAAACAAATACATGTACATTAGACTGATTCAAAAAAAATGATGATTCATGAATCATCACATAGCAGTTACGGAGTGATCCAAACTACTTGATGACCACTGATGAAGTTTGCTTGGCAATCGAAATACGTATCTGGGTAATACGTCACGAATATTTTTGTTTGAACTTCTGTTCAAATTTATGTTGTTGGTATGGTTTTTTTATATATTATTATATTAAGTTTATTTATTATTATATTAAATTTGTATATTATTATGTTAAATTATACTACATAAATTGGACTGCAATATATTTTATATATTGTATACACAGCATTGTTCCCATGTTATTTAAATGGAAAATCGAAATTTGCGATGTGGCACCTCTTAATATTAATATTAAGAGCTTAAACTTTCACAGGATTTTTTTTTGTCATTCCCAACAATGTTTTCGATATAATTAAGAAAAAAAAATCATCATTTTTTTTTAATCAGTCTAATGTACATGTATTTGTTTGGAACTATTTTTTGCTATAGAAATGTATTTTTTTGTTTTTTTTTTATAGTTTCCAAATCACTGATGGCAAAAAAGTTTATTTCAGGTGAATCAATTTTCCGAAACCCCTGACAAGTCCCAGTTGTGTGATCATCATGTCATTCCTCTGTCACTCTAATCAAAGAAGCAGTCAATGAAAATATAACTCATTTCCTATTATTAATTTAGCCAATAAAATAAAATTAACAATTAATAAAAAAAAATCTTTCACTTTTCGCAAAAAGAAATTCGAATCACACTCATTTCTTTTTCGCGCAATTGTTACTGCGCTATTAATAATTAGGAATCGTTAATGAAAGAAAGGTTATACAATCGTACATTTTTTCGTCATTAATTAATTCTCTTTCGTTCGTTCGTTTTTCATATATTCGTAGCTCTGTCTATTATTAGTGAAATGATTAAAAATGAGTATTTTAAAAATTTTTGAATCACTTGGAAAGTGAGAGCCGAAAACGATGAATTGAAAGTTTCATTTATGTAGAAATATGTAACATATGAAATAACGAAAATTTTTAATTTATGTGAAATGGGTTGCACTTGAAGGAAGTGATTGAATACTTCCGATTAATTAATATTTGTTGTGATTCATATGAGTTAATACATTGAGTTATCAAATAATTTTTTTGTGTCATTTCCAGTAATTAGTTTTTATTTTACCAAGAGATTAAAATTTATGTATCAGGTTAAAAATTATTTAATAGTAAAGTAATGTGTTAACTCGTAAAAAATTCAACAAAAAAAATATCATTACAAATTGAAATGGTTAGATAAATGTCCGAAGGAATCTAAATTCGTTATTGTATGCTCTTTTAGTCGTACAAGGTAACGCAAAGTTGCTACCAAAAACATTTTCAATATTTATCCAAGTGAATTAGATTTTCATTAATATCAAATGAAATTTTAAAAGTTCAATTCCAATAATTTTCAGTTCTTCAACTCATATCAACCAAAAATGATATAAACTTTAAACTATATGTTAAGGGATGATGTTAAAAGAAGCAGTGGTACCAAACTCATTTTAGATAGACATAGAGATGTTTAACATTTCTATTAAATCCTAATCGACCAACCAAGAACCCGAAAGATCCCAAAAATTGTCTATAGAAAAAACTTTATTCTGTAATATAATGCAACTTTTCTGCTTAAGAAAAACCCTGGAAAAAATTGAGAAATTAAGGATGAACTTTGCTACCTTATCCACCATAATCTCCTAAAATTGTTCCATTCGATTTCTAGTTTTTTCAATCACTGAAAAATTTTCTAAGGAGTTATGTAATTAATGAATTAAATAGTATTTAATTATAATTCTTAGGATGTCAACTTTAAACCATATGTTAAGGGATGATATTAAAGGAAGCAGTGGTACCAAATTCATTTTAGATAGACGTAGAGCTGTTTAATATTTTTAATCAATCCTAATCGACCAACCAAGAACCCGAAAGATCCCAAAAATTGTCTATAGAAAAAACTTTATTCTGTAATATAATGAAACTTTTCTGCATAAGAAAAACCCTGAAAAAAATTGAGAAAATAAGGGTGAACGTTGCTACCTTATTCACCATAATCTCCTAAAGTTTTTCCATTCGATTTCTAGTTATTTCAAACGCTGAAAAATTTTCTAAGGAGTTCTGTAATTGATGAATTAAATAGTTTTTAATTATGATTCTTGGGATGTCAACTTTAAACCATATATTAAGGGATGATGTTAAAAGAAGCAGTGGTACCAAATTCATTTTAGATATACATAGAGATGTTTAACATTTCTAATCAATCCTAATAGACCAACCAAGAACCCGAAAGGTCCCAAAAATTGTCTATAAAAGAAACTTTATTCTATAATATAATGCAACTTTTTTGCTTAAGAAAAATCCTGAAAAAAATTGAGAAATTAGGGTGAAAATTGTTACCTTGTCCACCATAATATCCTAAAGTTGTTCCATTTGATTTCAAGTTATTTTAATCGCTGAAAAATTTTCTAAGAAGTTATGTAATTGATGAATTAAAAAATTTTTAATTAAGATTTTTGGGTAATCAATTGATTTTTATTAATTTTGGATTCAAAATTTGCTTGCCAGGTGTCAAAAGAATAACTATTTCGTTGATTTAAAATTAAAATTTTAAGTATTAATTTTATGTATAACCGACCTTACTTTCCGGGCCCCCTGTTATTAATAATTGATTTCCAATTTGATTATTTTCATCGATAATACTAAGCACTGAACAATAATGTATAAGTGATATAATATTATAATTGATAAGTGTTAAATTTCATATAAATAACTTAGTAAAAAAAGAGAAATTGTAAAATGAAAAACGTTTACCTGTCGTTATTGTAAAAGCAAATTTTTCAGAGTCAATAAGTGCTTAATTAGTGTTGAAAAAAGTTAAATAGGAAGTACAATGAATATTTCGTGATTGCGTGTTTAGTATCAGCCTATAGTTTATAGTAATTCGTTTTTTGAATTTAAATGACTTAATCGATTTGATTAAACGTTTTTCTTTCATTTCACCAATGAATTTTCTTTTCTTTATTATAAAAACGAAATATAATTGACACCTGTATCTGCATTGTACACTGATGAGCAAAAATTTACATCAAATTTGAGATTTATGTAAAAAATACCTTCAAGATGGCAGTGTACTTTAATCTAAACGTAAATATTTTTGTATGATGAAAAAATCTTTCGATAGTTCAGATTTCAACAATAAAGTTTTTTTTTTGTACCATCTGCCCCTTGGCAATAATTGGTATGTGTCCTTCGTTCATTTATTGTAGGACAGTTGTGTCCAATGACACAACTTATACTATTTAATAATTATTTTCAACTAAAATACAAGCGAAATATAATTGACACCTGCACGTACATTGCACACTGATGAGCAAAAATTTACATAAAATTTGAGATTTATATAAAAAGTGCCTTCAAGATGGCAGTGTAGTTTAATCTAAACGTAAATATTTTTGTATGATGAAAAAATCTTTCGCTTAAGATTTTAACAACAAAGTTTTTTTTTGTACCATCTGCCCCTTGGTAATAATTTCTATGTATCATTCGTTTATTTATCGTAGAACAGTTGTGTCCAATGACACAACTTAAACTATCCAATAATTATTTTCAACTAAAATACAAGCGAAATATAATTGACACCTGCACGTACATTGTACACTGATGAGCAAAAATTTACATAAAATTTGAGATTTATATAAAAAGTGCCTTCAAGATGGCAGTGTAGTTTAATCTAAACGTAAATATTTTTGTATGATGAAAAAATCTTTCGTTTGTTAAGATTTCAACGACAAAGTATTTTTTTTTGTACCATATGCCTCTTGGCAATAATTGCTATGTGTCATTCGTTCATTTATTGTAGGATAGTTGTGTCCAATGACACAACTTATACTATCCAATAATTATTTTAAACTAAAATACAAGAGAAATATAATTGACACCTGCACGTGCATTGTACACTGAGGAGCAAAAATTTACATAAAATTTGAGATTTATATAAAAAGTGCCTGCAAGATGGCAGGGTACTTAAATTTAAACGTAAACATTTTTGTATGATGAAAAAATCTTTTATTAGTTAAGATTTCAACGACAAAGTATTTTTTTTGTACCATATGCCTCTTGGCAATAATTGCTATGTGTCTTTCGTTCATTTATCGTAGGATAGTTGTGTCCAATGACACAATTTATACTATCCAATAATTATTTTTAACTAAAATACAAGAGAAATATAATTGACACCTGCACGTGCATTGTACACCGATGAGCAAAAATTTACATAAAATTTGAGATTTATATAAAAAATATCTTCAAGATGGCAGTGCAGTTTAATCTTTAATCTTTAATGTAAAAATTTTTGTGTGAAGAAAAAATATTTCGTTTGTTAAGATTTTAACAACAAAGTTTTTTTTTGTACCATTTGCCTCTTGGCAATAATTGCTTTGTGTCATTTGCTCATTTATCGTAGGATAGTTGTGTCCAATGACACAACTTATACTATCCAATAATTATTTTAAACTAAAATTCAAGAGAATGACTTTGGGTTTAAGTTTCACCGATTGGATTTATCTGGTTTAATAGTTTTACACAATTTTCGATGAGTGGAAAATATTAGACATATTTTCGAATTACTGTTAGGAAATCCGTTAACTCCTTTACATTTAGGCAAAACAATTTCAATTCATTCGAGGTTTAGTTAACAAGTCATCAATCAACCGCTGGAAATTTATTTGTTTTTTTAAATTTAAATGGGACTAATTTCAAGCTATACCCTTTTAAACACAAAATAAAACTATTGAGATTTATACAAAAAGTACCTTCAAGATGGCAGTGTAGTTTAATCTAAACGTAAAATTTTTTGTATGGTGAAAAAATCTTTCGATAGTTAACGACAAAGTATTTTTTTTTTATACCATCTGCCTCTTGGTAATAATTTTTATGTGTCATTTGTTCATTTATCGTAGGACAGTTGTATCCAATGACACAACTTATACTATCCAATATTTATTTTAAACTAAAATACAAGAGAATGACTTTGGGTTTGAGTTTCGTCAATTAGATTGATCTGGTTTAATAATTTAATAATCTTACACAATTTTCCGTGAGTCGAAAATATTAGACATATTTTCGAATTACCGTTGGGAAATCCTTTATTTCCTTTACATTTAGGTAAAATAATTTCAATTCATTGGAGGTTTAGTTTACAAGTCATCAACCGCTAGAAATTTATTTGATTTTTTAAATTTAAATAGGACTAGTTTCAAGGTATACCCTTTTAAGCACTAGAAAAAACTATTAAAATCGGACAATCCGGTGAATAATGCCGGCCGATCACAACAGAGAAAGTCAAAGTTGATCTTAATTCCAATAATGCACTAGATTATTGATATAATTCGCTTGCATTTTATGTTATTCTCGCTAG
This sequence comes from Sisyra terminalis, assembly GCA_958496175.1. Taxonomy (NCBI): domain Eukaryota; kingdom Metazoa; phylum Arthropoda; class Insecta; order Neuroptera; family Sisyridae; genus Sisyra; species Sisyra terminalis. The sequence goes on along the minus strand of OY292278.1, from coordinate 47,162,494 downwards.
ATTCGTTTTAAATAGTGCAAAGAATGTGCAACACCGAAGAAATGCACTAATGATAAACGCAAAAGTGTAGAATAGTGCTATGATAGTGCTATGTGGTACATAACTCGACAGAGGAAATGTTCGGTCAAGCAAACGACAAGAAAAAAATTCGAAAGTTTTTCATATAAAACATACAATTTACTATGGGAAAAAAATTTGATTTTGCAAGGAAGATTTACCAAGAGTGATAAGCCTATATAAATGGGATATTAAACCAACATAATCTCCCCCCGTTTTACTTGGCACTATTCGATTTTCTAAGTCAAAGAATAATGCAATTCATATTCAAATTTGACGAGTTACAGGTGTGAATTTTTTTCGTTTGGAATAATTGTCTTTCCATTGAGAAAAATCAAAATGGGTGTGTTTTGAGATAAAATCCAATTTTTGTGGGTTTTTTTTTTCAAGTTGCAGTATAGTAGAATTTGGGGTTTGGAATACATTTGGGTACTTATCTATTTACTTTCACTTTTAACAGAGAGAAGACAATTTGTTGTTGTTTTTGTTCCTCTCGAATGTGTGTAATTTGGACTGGGGCCTAATGTATGAAATTTTGTTCAATTATCTTCACAACTACCTGTTATCGATCGATGAATACAATTCCTTAATCGTATACTTTCAATGTTTGGATCAATCAATCAATGGACCAATTGATCAATTGCTTAAATATTTTTATTTACTTTTTAAAAGTGAATGGAGGCGAAAAGTTAGAGATCATTTTCTTTAACTCTATCAATTGAATTAACTAATAATTTTTGACCTTTACTCGTTACTTTATTATTTTTTTTTCCTAATAAATTTTATTTGGAAACCTAATATTAATTTCTATTTTTTTTAACATTGATCACGATTCAAATATAACTTAACATTTTATGAAAATTGTTATGAATTTTCTTGAGATAAAGTTACTGTTGTAGGATTACATGTAATTTTTTTTTTAAATTTGGGTGAAAATAGTTTAAAAATTTGTAGACTCAATGCAGTAGAGTTGGACTTGTTTTGTAGAGTAGATCATTTTATGAGAAGAAAATTTCCAGATTGTCAAATTACAGGAAAAAAAACAGAAACCAAGTTTTAGAAAGAAAGAGGGGTTGTAGGACACCCCACAAGAGTATTATTTTATACAAGAGTATTTATTAGGTTTTAATTGATCTAGCATGAATTATTTTTAACTATTGAGAATGTCTCATAAATTAAAAACGAAATTTCATTTTAAAAACCTTTTTTTTTGAGACAAAAATTTAATTTAGCATCATTATTAGTTGCCTGCCATTTATGGTGCAGAATCATTGGTCCTACATTGTCCTATGATAAATTTTGGTCCAAAGGTTTCAAGTAAGTTTCAAATAGCCCTCGTAGTGTAAGTTTTGAAATTTTGTAGTCAAAAATATATTTTTTCGATGAAATGGGTTTCACATATTAGGATTATATAATTTTCTATTCCGAAAACAATTTCTCATTGTATACCAAATTCTCTTTAGATTTAAGAAAAATTATTCTATCGACCTAAATATTATTGAAATTATTTTCTTGAAATAAAGTTACCGTTGTACCATGTAGGATTACAGAGTATTTTTTTTTATAAATTTGGATCAAAATAGTTTAAAAATTTGTAGGCTCAATGGAGTTGAGTTAGATTTGTTTTAAAGATCATTTTGTGAGGAGAAAATTGCTAAATTGTTAAATTACAGGAAAAAAAAAACAGAAACCAAATTTTAGATGGAAAGAGGGGTTGCAGGACACCCCACAAGAGCGCATGTCTTAGTTGATCTAATATGAATTATTTTCAACTATTGAGAATGTCTCATAAATTAAAAACGAAATATCATTTTAAAAACCTTTTTTGGAGTAAAATTTTCTTTAGCATCGTTATTTGTTGCCTGCCATTTGTGGTGCAGAATCATTGATCCCACATTGTCCTATGATAAAATTCGGTCGGAAAGGTTTCAAGGAAATGTTGTTGAGGCAATATAAAGCAAAGAAATTTACGTTAGATAAAAAGGTTTTTATAAAAGTTTTTTCGATAAATCCTTCTTTTTTTTTTTGAATGACTTAAAAAAGTTGGAATACCGCTGGACTAAGTGTATTGAGCTAAAAGGAGACTATGTTAAAAAAAAAAAAATAATGCAATTTCTTGCCCAGCACAGGTACTTATCAAACAGCCCTCGTAGTGTAAGTTTTGAAATTTTGTATGAAAATATATATCTTTTCGATGAAATGGGTTTCACATATTAGCATAATATCATTTTCTATTCCGATAACAGTTTTTTAAAACAGATAATGCTTTGAGATACTGAGAATTAAATTAAAAAAGAAAACCCAGATCTTTTAAGATACGTTAGATGTTTCATTTTTCAAATTTGTTACGTTTCGTTGCTTATTACAACTTCATCAGGTATCTTGGATCACAAAAAAGTTTCAGCTTCAGTCTAAACTGATCCAAGATGTCTGAAGAAGTTGCAATAACCAACGAAACGTAACAAATTTGGAAAATAAAATATCTACCGGATCTTAAAAAATCTGAGTTTTCTTCATTAATTTGATAAAAAGCTAAGATCTGAGCTTTATTATCGGTACTGAGAATATTGAGTTGATTGGTGAGCAATTCCCTGAGATCTTAGAAGATAAGACATATGGTTCAATGTATTTTTATCGGAAAGATATCGGGTATTTTTATAATAAAATATTTGATCTTTGAAAAAAGGCTATCCTTGTAACAAATTATTTTTTTTAAGTAGTGATTTTTTATCAAAATTTAAATTTAGAAGCTAAACATTATTTGTATTGGGCTACAATCTTATAAATTGCAAGAAATGGATCACAAATGAAATCCTTGTTTTCTCCTGGAAAATGCACAAAATGAACCAAATTTAGTTACTCGACGGTTTTTGAGGTCGCTGATCACGAATATTGGATCTATTAAGTGGCTCATTGATTTTTCAACTCCTTTTATATGAAATTTGAAGGAAGTTCGAGGAAATGGTATCCATATTTATCTCCAGGTATACCAGAAGACTTGATGAATTTTATACTTGTAATCAGCGACTTTAAAAACCTCATAGAAAATGATTATATAACTATTTTTAAAGAAAATTTTCTTAAGCTTCAGATGAGTAGTTTCCTGGATCTCCAGGTGCATGGAGAAACTTAATGAACCCCAAATAACAAAGTTAGGCACATTTGGACATTTTTTGGTAGAAAATGAAGATTTTCTTTGGAATTTCAAAATATGAATTTTCTGGCTACCAAAATGCAAATGCAAAAAACCGCATCTCAATTCCTTTTGTCCTTTTTTGTTAGATCTGGAATTTTAGATGTCCTAGCTTGTGATTAATTTTGATAAATTTGATAATTTTATTATTATTTATCAAATGATTTCGATGGAAAAACATTGAAAGTTTCCCAGTCATTTGGTATATTCGATGGAAAATCAAGGAAAATCTTTTGTTCTGATAAAGAAATTTCACCAGTGTAAGAGTAGATCTTCGGTTTTTTCGAGAAAAAAAATTTTTAAATAATTTTCTTGGTAAAACATTTTCCTAAACCTAAACCTATATTTCTCATTGTATACGAAATTTTCTTTAGATTTAACAAAAATTGTTCTATTGACCTAAATATTATTAATTATATTATTAATTCTTTTAACTTTAGAAACTTTTGTCCTTCACAATGTGTTGACCAAAAAATATTTCGATAGTTCCATCACTTTTCGATTTCAATTCAATCCAATTCCATAAATTATCATCGATTACAAACGCTTCAAAAAAAAATTCATTCAAAATCGACAATTCCTTTGAATCCTCGATGGAAAATTCCCTTTGAACTTTTCCCCAAAGCTTGAGAAGCTCTCGAAAAAGCGGCCTGCTAGAAAAAGAAAACTCAGCCGCCGTCCTCATACGTTCATCATTCAAGACCACTTCACCGCTTTTTCTTTTCGAATTTAATCTTTTCCAATAAAATTAATGATTTCCTCTACAAAAAAAAATCCCGATTCCCGAGCCGGAAAATTTCTCCCTTAAACAGGAAATGACCTAATTTAGAATCTCTCGTGTTGGTTCGTCTTCGACGAGTATGACATGCATCAAATGCATTCGGGGCGCAAATAACTGCAAGTGCAAGACGATGACGTTTTCTGCAAACCAATCTCCGGTTTTCACCATTAAAACGATGCTAAACATAACGAAAAAAAAAAACAACTAATTTTCGTTGCGTGTTTATTTTCTCTATGAGGAAAACTGCGTTTAAAACGTTAACTATTTATGTTATGTGATTTTTTTCTCAGCTTGAATTTGCATAAAAATTATAGTAAAACGCATTCATTTTTGGGAAATTTCTTTCCTATTGTCTGATTATTAGTTAATGTGGCTATTAGATATTGTTATCGTATTAAATATTTATAAAAAGAAATTAAAAAATTTTTACACGCAAATGCTTTGTATGTGTTTTTTTACATTCGATAGAGAGGAAAACTTTAATTGGATATTGTAAGTGAAAAAGAGATGCAAAAAATTGAAAATCATGTCGTCGTTCGACTTGTGCATTTAGAGAAACAAAATACTTCTTCCTTAATAGAGAAGAAAAAATTCTTAGACTATTTAATATATTAATTATAAAATCACTGATTTCACCCACGTAATTAGTGAAAGAATTTTTCTTTTCGTAATTGATTCAACCATAAATCAAAACATTTATTGTTTATGTTCTGCCTTAAATTTTGTATTAATCATTTGGTGTAAAAGAAAATTAAGAAAATAATACTGTGTATACAATATATAGAATAAATTGCGGTCCAATTTATGTAGTATAATTTAAAATAATCTATACTAATATATAAAATTCTTACGTCTGTCTATACATTGCGATTTTGAACCCAATTTTAAGGTAAATATTTGTTTCAAGAGACCCTTATTCCAAATTTAACGTTTTTAAATTTTTTGTCTGTCTGTGTGTCCCGATTTAACTAAAGAACGGAACAACCGAATTTAATGAAATTTGATATTAAGATACAACACAATTTCCCACAAACTATGGACTACTTATCATTCCAAAAAAATAATAAGGGAAGGTATTCCCTAGGGATGAAAACAGACACTATACCACTACATACTAGCCGGTCTTTCATTTGCATATTCAATAGCAAATTTAAAAAGAAAATATAATCTACACTTACGTTACGCAGATGAAGTCGCGGGAATTAGCTAGTAATATATAAAAATCATACCATAAACATAAATTTGAACAGAAGTTCGAACAAAAATATTTGTGACGTATTGCCCAGATACGTATTTCGATTGCCGTTCGATACGGCAATTTTGGATCACTACGGAGTGATCCAAGTTTTTGTGATCCAAGACACCTGAATAAGTTGTAATAAGCAACGAAACGTAACAAATTTGAAAAAAAAAACATCTAACGTATCTTAATAGGCCTGAGTTTTCTTCTTTAATGTAATTCGCAGTATCTCAAATCATTTATCCTTTAAAAATAGCTGACGTAACCAAAAAAAAAAAATATCTTAATATCCATGATGTTCCTTCGCCAATACACAATGAGAATGGTACTTGGGCTAGAAGCTGGTTAGAAAAGTCTACCACTATTGCGATTATGCTACAAAAAAATCTTTCACCCCTCATTCAACAATAAACAGCTCGTCATGGAAAGTATACAAACTCATTTTGTATTGGAATTCCCAGTCAAAGTATTCCGTCCACCTAAAGTTAAACTCCTGCTAAAAATCCCTGCTTAATTTACTATTCAATTTTCTACACAACGTATTTTCCAGCACAATGGAAATACTTCATCATTGTTCTTATTGCCTAGCCAAGTAAACCTTTTTCCAAACCATTATCCTACCGACCAATAAACCTACTTCCTTTGCTCTCAAAAGGGCTCGAAAAACTTCTTCTTAAAAGACTTTTTCCTATCCTCGAAAGTAAAAATATAATTCCTTCTCCCAAATTTGGATTTAGATTCTACCATTCTTCAACTCAACAATGTTTTAAAGTGGTGGAAGAAATCTCTTCAGCCCTCGAAAAAATTATAAAATATAAATACAAAATTATTACCATGGAGCATTTTTAAATGTTGCATCGGCGTTCGATCGCGTAGCATCCAGGATTGCTATATTAACTCATACAATGCCTTCTAACCCATTACTATCTTATCCTGAAGTTCTACCCCTCCAATTGATGTTTAAGAGTAAAGAGTAACGAATTCTTTTCCCTAACATCAATTTAAGATGGTGTTCCACAACGTAGAATTATTGGGACCACTGTTTTACACAATTTACATTGCAGATGTTCCTATTTATCCAAATTCCATATTAACCATCTACGCTGACGATATATAACGGCAATTTTTAGTTTTGATCTCAATTCTCTTCAAGCCATCAACAAAATGCACCAAAAGCTCCTTGACCTCTTGATGAAGTGAAATCATAAATGGAAAATAAAAATTAACCAGAACTATATAATAATTCGCCAGTGAAATTTAAAAAACATCAACAGAAGTTCGCTATCTAGGATTCTACCTAACCTGAAATACACATATTAGACTAAAAAGACGAGAAATTAATAGACGTTAAGGACTTTTACGAGGACTTTTGGAACTCAAATCTACAATAGAATTATCCAACAAATTTTATATAAAGCAATAAAACGACTTATTTGGATATACGGAGCGGAACTGTGGGGCTCCACTAAAGCTACCAATATGCAACGAATCCAGTCCTTTCAATCCAAAGTCCTTAGAAAACCCTTAATGCCCTCCACTATGTGGGAAATCAAATTAATTCAAAAGATTTCAATATACGCTACGTAACCAAAATTATTTCTAAAACATTCCTCAAATTCCACGAAAAAACTATCCTCTCCAAAGTCCTTAGAAAACCCTTAATGTTCTCTACTATGTGGGAACTCAAGTTCCACGAAAAAAACTATCCTCTTAAGGACTTTTAGGACTCGAATCTTCAAAAGAATTCTCCAACAAATTTTATATACAGCAATAATACGACCTATTTGGATGTACGGAGTGGAACTGTGGGATTTCACTAAAGCTGCCAATATGCAAAGAATCCAGTCCTTTCAATCCAAAGTCCTTAGAAAACCCTTAATGCCCTCCACTATGTGGGAAATCAAATTAATTCAAAAGATTTCAATATACGCTACGTAACCAAAATCATTTCTAAAACATTCCTAAAATTCCAAGAAAAATCTTTCTTCTTATACAAATCTAGAAGTCCAACACTATCATCCATCCAGCACCTAAAAAATCCGTTTAAAAAGACAATAACCAAGAGAACAATAAAACCTTAATACCTAAACAGTTTCAATGCTGATTGGGGCATCTCATTAAGCCCTCAAATTTAATGTTAAAGTAAAAGTTAAAGTGTTTTTTTTGGTTTTAATTTTGCAAGATTGCCAGATTATTGTTTAAAGTAAAGAAAAAATATGAAAATTTTCTGCAAATTAATTTTGATCTTTTCTTATTTCCAGATTGAATCAAGGATTTCCGGATTCTCGAACATGTTTGCTGCATCAAAAGCTGCAATTATTGAATTGTTGTATTGAGCGAAAGCTCAAGAGGGAAACGCAACAATTAACCGGTAATACGATGTTTGATGAAGAGACCCATTCAACCGATTCCGATGACGAGTTTTTCGATTGTGATTCGGAGGAAAATCCAGAGGCGCGCCATGCTCTATGGAATCAACCCACTGGACGCTTAAGTAAATACGGCGATATGCGATTATTGCAAACGGGTGATCCTCTATATGTTCCCGTCACGCAAGAAGCGGTCCCCAAAACCGAAGATCAACAGGAAGAGGACGAAAATATTATAGTTCAGTTGGGGAATGATGCGATTGGTTCAGAGCTGCGCGCCAGGTTGATGAGCCCATCGTTGCTGTCGGATATGGAGTCGTTTAAGGCGGCAAATCCCGGAGCGATTCTCGAGGATTTCATCCGGTGGTATTCGCCACGGGATTGGATCGAGGACAAGAACGGCGAGAAGGATCAGTGGGGTCAGATTATTGGGCAACTTAGTTCCCGGATGTTACTTCCGGATAATACGTGGGTGGTGATTTGGGAATCGGCGCAACCGGTGCCGGCTCGACGCCAAAAACGTCTCTTCGACGATACGAGTGAGGCGGAGAAAATTCTCTTCTACCTGGAATCCCGTACCGTGTCGCAGGTGGTTGAACTACTTTTGCCGGTGATGACTCATGTGGCGCTTACGCGCCTCGTTCACGAAGGTGGTGTTTATCGAAACGAAGTGCGAAACTTGAATGATCGTCTACGACATCTCGTGAACACTGCTCAACGAATTTCCCGCGATCCGAGACTTCCACCGCGGCTCTACGAGAAACTGTACCAAGAGATGGCAGTGATTGAGGGACAAATCGCTCAAGCGAAATCGTTACGAAGTAAATTTTGTCCGAAAAATGGAAATGACGGGAAAGGCGATAACGAGGTCGATGAGGAAGAGATTGTTGAATTTTTGGCGGGATTGTTGGAGAATCGGGAGATGAGAGTACCTGGTGGCCCGACAGGGCCACTTGCTCAGAAAATCACTAACATTTTCACCGATGTACAACGTGCTACGCAATTGTTGTCCGATTCATTTTCGACGACATCTCCTAGTGGACCTGGTGAAGCGGTTTCAGAAGATACAACCAACGAGGACACTTCATTGGTGACGACTTCGTCGTCCACGTGTCCATTTCCTCGACCATGTAAAAAAGAATTTGTCCTACGCACCAAAGCGCCTCGACCTGTTTCCCACAGTGGCGTCACGCCACAATTCCTACGAGCCGTTTTAACCCACCAGGACTTTCAATTGGCTGGCGCTTTTACACAGGACACGTTGTTTTTTTCATGAAGTTAGAGCTTTAATTCAAGTTTTGTTCTTTAGGTCTTTAAGTGAAATCGTGATACTGTATGAATCAAAACTATAAGTATATATTTAAGGTGAACTTATTTAATATTAGTAAACCAAAAAAAAGTGGAATTGAATTAATTAAGTTTGGTAGAGCTTTTACAAGAAATGTTACACGAAAATAAAATACTTAATAATCACAATTATATAATTGTCGCATTTCGAGCTTTCCGATTTATTTGTGCAGTAAAACTTTATTAATTAATCTGTCAAGATGAAAAGGGTAAATGCGTGAAGGGAATCGGAGGAGACATAAATTTTCATCATAAAATTTTGCTGGCTTATCAGTAGAAATCTAATAAAAGTCAATATGATTAGGGTAATTCTATTTATTATCGAGGAAAAGTGGCAAAACTACAACCTATTAATCAGATAAATGGATTTGTATAAGTGGCTCACTTTATCTTATTAAGGCGTAATTAAATTTGCAAGTTTTTCCAAAAATTAAATTCCAAGTAAATAAAATAGTTATCAATGTATGATGAGTATGGTATTTATGTAGCTGATCACCCCAATTGTAGCCAAAAAAGGTGCGTACTTACCCCATGTTAGTGCCAAAGTCAATTGAGAAAAATAATTTCACTTATATATCTATTTCTTAAAGTTTGTGGATTTTATTGTTTTTCTGACTATTGATTCCTTGAAAATTAACTGATTCTCGGAACTTTAGTGTCGTTAAAAATTGACCCTTAAAACCAACCCCTAATTCTCTAAAACAAGGATCCCCAACCATGTTCAAATTGTAAGTAGTAATTATTTTCCCCTATTTCTTTGTTTAGTTACTAAATATTAAATTTTTTCTTAACATTTGATCTGTAAACTTCAATATTTCTTTTAAAGTAGCCGTACAGTGGCGGGCACACATACAACGGTCGACGGGTGCCATGGTCCTCGCGGACTTATGGTTGGAAACTACTGCTCAAAGTTTTTTGCATTAAACTGAAAATTCCCTGAATTATTATATTTTCAATATAAAAATTATTTTTTTTATTTTTATTTAATAACTTAGGACCTGTGAAAAATATCAAAAAATTTATAGAGATAAGTTATAGGAAAAAAAGTGCTCTACAAAAAATTCCCTATAAAATTTTCTCATAAAAGTAATGGTTGCGTCAAAAAGTTGAAAAAATATTCAAATTTCTCTTTACTTCAACTTTGACCTGGAATAACTTTTGAAGAAATAACTATATATAAAACTTGTAAGTGACCTTTTTTGTAGATCGTTCAATTTTCTACAAGAATATACCTTGGTCATTCCGAAATATTGTCACCAACGTGAGCTATAAAATTCCAAAGTGCAAGAGAATATCCTTAAAAAAATCCTGTGAAAGTTTAAGCTCTTAAAATTAATATTAAGAGGTGCCGCATCGCAAATTTCGATTTTCCATTTAAATAACATGGGAACAATATTCTCTTGCACTTTGGAACTTTATAGCTCACGTTGGTGACAATATTTCGGAGTGACTAAGGTATATTCTTGTAGAAAATTGAGCGATCTACAAAAAAGGTCTCTTACAAGTTTTTGATATATTTATTCCTTCAAAAGTTATTCGAGATCAAAGTTGAAATTTTAATATTTTTTCAATTTTTTGACGCAACCATCAATTTTATGCGAAAATTTTACAAGACATTTTTTGTAGAGCACTTTTTTCCCTATAACTTATATAGTGAGACCAAGGGCGTAGCAAAAATTTAACATCAGTTTGGACCCTGATTTTTTTTTTTTTAATATTTACCCTGACAAGAAATTGTTCAGAAAAATTATTTTATGCTCATTAAGTCGAACCTAATTCTCCTTTTGACTATTCGGCTGTGAAACAGGCGCTGATATAGTTGGTAATGCGGGGAAGGGAGGGCACTGAATTTATGCATTTATCTTCTACTACTTAGAACCAAAATATAACCAAATATCATATGAAATGCTTGCTAAATACTTGATCAAATTTTTGATTTGAATTTATTTTTCATGAAAATTGAAAAAAAAATATTCAAAATTTTCCTCCCCTCTCACCCTAAACTTACGCATTTGCCTACAGAAAGTAGTTTTTCGTGAAAAATATTCAGGAATATACCATTAGCTTGACATAACTTTGCAGAATTATTATTTATATTTTTTTTTTATTTTAATTGCGAATACTATATATTTGAAATGGACGCGGGGGTGCGGGGTGAGGTTGATTTTTTTTCTTCACCTATATGTTTTGCCTGTATGAATATTCATAAGTTTTGTCACTAAAATTGCGAAAAAAGATATGGGAAAACAAGCACGTTATGTACACAAGAGCGTAGTCAGAATTTTTATTTTGGGGGGCTAGTTTAGGAAAAAGTTTTTTTGGTCACATTCATTTGTACCTATTATTAGTTTTATTAGATTGCAAGATTTATAAGGTTCACGTGCCTTTTTTGCTTAAGCCTCCTTTGTCTCCTCGACGGTGGCCAGTTCTTAAGGTTTTTCCTGATTGTGAAGTTGTTATACATTTCAAATGATTCGGTTGTTAGTTATTTTAGCTTTTTTCTCGTCTACGGTTGTTAGTCCTTGAACCTCTTTTGAACCAGGGACAATCCGTCATCGGTCTTTGTCTTCTATTTTCAATGGTCTGAATCCTTTTTATTTCAGAATTTGAAGCGGTTCCCCTCAGCTTACATCCGTAAGTCTAAGTTAGTTGAATTATTTGAACATTTATCATTATTTTAATGAAAGGAAATAAAGCCTTTTTGGTGATTAGCCTTTTTAATTAGTGTAGACTAATAACTAGGGCGGCTATCCTTTTTGTACCTGGCTACATTCACAAATGGAACCCAAATTGTGAAAATACTAGTTGGTTATTAGTATTTTTCCTTTAGATTTACTTCATAAATTATAATTTACAAAATTACAAAATTAAGTTTTAAAATTTCATCGAGGATCAGTAGTGGTAAGGGATGAATTGTCAGGGAATCAGTTGTCATGATTATTTATTACATGTTTGCCAATAGGAATTTATAAAGTTATCATTTTTATAATTGAAAATTTATAAAGAGATTACAATAAAAGTTTGTTGAAAATATTTTTGAGTTCAATTTCATTAACAGCTTTTAGTTTTCAGATAGCACAAGTTAACGACATTTCAAATAAGAATCAAAAAATTTCAGATTCATAAATTTTATGATATAAAAAGTGGAAAAGAAAAAAAAAATGTTTCAATTATCCTAAGTGTCCTCTTTGAACGCCGATTCGAAAGATAAATTATAGGATAACAAGACGGCGAGCTGGATTGCGTTCGGCTCGGTGATTCTGGCGGGGGACGTAAAAATTGCGGTTTCATTTCACATTCTATTTTTAGTTTCACAAATACATTTCGTTTATATGCCGAAAACATAAACACAACAAACATCCAGAAGTTGTAAAACGGTGTAACGTTGGCAACGCCACACCAGGCGCCGATTAGATAAAATCTTTACATCTCCGCATCTCGCTCGGCTATTTTTAGAACTGCTGATCGATAAGCTAGATGTAGGTATGTATGTGAGTCTATAAATAGATGGACTAATTTTCAGCGACGAAATATTTACAATTTATGGTGTTTGTTATTGATGTGTGGAGGAAAATAAGTGGAAAAATGGATTGGATGAGAGAATTCTGCATTTTTTTTTAGTGGAAAATCGATTCTTGGTGGTTTTTATAAGAAATTGTCTAGTGGTACCAAAAAAAAAGGAAAAAAATGATTTTAGAATCAAAAGGTTTTAATCAGCCCCTAAATGTTTGAGGTTTTCGTTTTTTGGTACCATATCAGAACCATAACACAATTTACAAACTTTTTTGTCCTAATTTTTCCAAAAAAATTTCCAATTTTTCCTCAACGAAACCAGAGTCTCCCGACCCAGCAAATTAAAAACAAATATTTCTGTTATGTCTTGAGAAAATATTTTTCAAGTTATACAGGTTGGTTCAAATAAATATTGACTTAATAAACTAGTTAAATAAACTATTTTGCAACGATTTTTCACCTAATATATTTCCACAAAAACATAGTAAGTCTCTCTAGATCTTATCCGCTTGTAAATATCCAAAAGATTTACCGATCAATATTTGTTTTATCACTTATTAAAAGTTAACATACTTTTTATATAATTGGCAATCGTGTTTTTGGAAAATGCTGTACTATGATAATAACCTTAGGAAGTTCAGCCATTCTAGGCATTAATATTAACCCGAAAAGTACCTCCATTTGGATGCATTTTTCGAACCAATACATAATTTTTAGTACCGGAAAATTTGGGACAAAAAAAAAGCTTTAAAAGTTTTTATGGTATTGGGCTAAATTTTTTAGGTATCCTGGAAAAACGGGCTTTAGCCCGAAAAAAACACTTAAAAATTTAGAAATCTAGTAAAAGTATTGTTTATTTTTTCATTTGTATTCGCCCTTAATGATCTGGGTACCTAATACTTTTACCTTTTATAACCTATTGGTATATAAAAGAAATGAAAATTAAAGCTTCTTTATGAAAAAATTACAACCCTTAAAATATTGTGATAATTGATCGAAAATCAACTATGTTTAGGGCCAAACATCAACATCATTTGCTTAAAAGACTTTAAAATTCTTACTTTTGCTCTTTCTATTTTCAATTACTTAAGATGCAAATAATATAAGAACCACAAAAATAAAAAGATTTACTTCTGAAGATTCCCAAGCAATTATTTCTATGATGACTGATTTTCATAAAAGGATATTTCTAGTTCTTTTGTATTTCTTTTTGTTTTTGATAAAATTTTTGCTATCGTCCATAGACGAACGTGTTTTGTGAAGTTTTATAGATTTTTTCCCAAGTATACACTAAACTCAATTCTTTTTGTCTTTGTTTCACTATATATTGTATATATTGTATATATTCACTATATATTGTGGGTAAAATATATTGATCTATTGAATATATGCATCTAAGATTATTTACCAACAACTCATAAGTCTGAACAATTGATTTTTATTTTCTTCAAGTCGATAAAAAAGCAACTAAAACATTTTTTTATTTAACCCAATCGAGCAGGGGAATTACATAAGAAAATCTATATATACTTGTTGATGTATCGGATGCAAAATGTTTCAGTTATACAAATAATTATTTTAAAGTTATAATTTATTTTCTTAAACAAGATTTTTTTAATGTTTGACTATGATCTTCCGTAAAAGTCGTAGATTATACTTATTTTTGATTATTTCTTTTATTTTTTTACGGTACAATCAGATAATCGAAAGTAAAAAAACATGTAAAGAATAGACTGGGCCAAAAAAATTGACTTCTTTTTTTAAAAATTATTTTCCAAGGTGACAAAAAAAAATATCGGGAAGGTTTGAGCGCTTAATATTAATATTAAGAGGTCTATCATATTTAATTTCGATTTTTTATTTGTGCTTTCATTTTTGCGTCAATGCTGTTAAACTATCAAGGTAAAAAAATTCATGTGCACATATACTTATAGAAAATTAAATTCCCTACAAAAAACCTCTCTTTGAAAATTTTTGCCAGACACGCTGTTTCCGAATAATCAAGCTTTAAACATTGATATAATTTGTAGATTTATCTTCTTTATTTTGGAATTTTGTAACTAACGAACAAATAAATATTTTGAAATGAACAATATAGATTCTTGAAGGGAATTTAATACTCTACAAAAAAGATTTCTTAACGTTTTTACATAAAATCACTATTTCAAGAGTTATTCACTATTAAAGTTGAATGACACATTAATTTTTTTTTTTTTTTGGTTTTTGAACCAATTTTCTTTCACTCAGTGGGACAAAGTGATATTTTACATCATCGAAAATTATCATTTTATCAATCTTGTCGCTTGAAATATTTAAATTTCATAATATATCCAAACCTATTCTCGGTTAACAGCTATTCATTACACGAAAATGTAGATTTACGTTAATATTATTAATTTAATGTTTAATTTATTTTAAATGTAAATAACTTTTTGAAGAAGTGATGTAATGTAAAAACATTTAGAGAATTTTTTTTTGTAGAGTATTAGATTCCCTACAAAAAATATCTCTTTGAAAATTTTCGCCAGACACGCTGTTTCCGAATAATCGACCTTGAAACATTGATATAATTTTTAGATTGATCTTCTTTATTTTGGAACTTTGTAACTAATGAACAAATAAATATATAGATATGATCAATATAGATTCTTAAAGGAAATTTAATGCCCCACAAAAAAGGTCCTTTAAGTTTTTACATAAAATCACTTTTCAAAAGTTATTTACAATTAAAGTTGAAGGAAAAATTAAATTATTGTTTTTTTCATTGTTGAACCAATTTTGAAAGAGTGACTTTATATAAAAACTTTAATAGACCTTTTTTGTAGAGCATTAAATTCCCATCAAGAATCTATTTTGTTCATTTCTATATATTTATTTGTTTTTTAGTTACAAAATTGCAAAATAAAGAGGATAAATCTAAAAATTATTTCAAAGTTTAAAGCTTGAATTTTCGGAAACGGCGTGTCTAACAAAAATTTTTAAAGACAGCTTTTTTGTAGGGAATTTAATTTTCTATAAATATATGTGCAGATGATTTTTTTTACCTTAATAGTTTGACAGCATTGACGCAAAAATGAAAGCACAAATAAAAAATCGAAATTAAAGATGATAGACCACTTAATATTAATATTAAGGGCCCAAACCTTCTCGATATCGAACAATATTTTCGATATATTTTTGCAAAAAAAAATCTTTTTTTTTTGGCCCAGTCTACTATATATACCTGTTGATGTATCGGATGAAAATGTTTCAGTTATACAAATAATTGTTTTGAGGTAATAATTTATTTTCTTAAGCAAGAATTTAACATTGCTTGACTATAGTTTTCCCATGAAAATCACGAAAAAGCTCACAAGATTATTTTTTCGTAGATTATATTTATTTTTGATTATTTTCTTTATTTCTTTGCAGTACTATTAGATAATTGAAAGTAAAAGAAATTGTAAGGAATATATTTTTATTAAAGAAAAGCGCGGGGTTTCTTGAACAAAATAAAAGCTCGGGAAAATGAAAGTGAAAGATTTTTTACTTAAGGTATCTGTTATTTTTTTATGATAATGAAAGGTTCAAGTGTTTCAAGTTTGAATTGAGAGTTGGTAGGCCACAAGCTATCAAGGCTGAGAGGGATGCTGGTTGTTGAAGGTGACAACGACGTCGCGTCGACCGACTAGGGGTTGAACCACCCTGTCGCAGATTCGACCATGAGAAGTAGAGGTAAGGTCGAAAGCCAATAGATTTAAACACGAAAACGAAAAACATTCGAAACAGCAGCGCGTGTAAAATCCGAGGGAAATAATAAAAGCTCCATCTTTTTCCCACCCGAAAAGCTCGTCCCGCTCGTCAACCCCACTAATTCCATTTCCAAGTGGTAAATGTGGCACATTGTGTATATGGTTGCACAAATTGCCACGAAAAATCAACAAGCATGTAAACAGTAAATTTACAATGATCGCAAGCATATTATTTCGTCGTCCCACACCACCCATCGCTTCCACCTCATCCATCTTGTGTCGTCACTCCGCACTAATTCCCGGAAAGCACGGGGCTGCCGGAATCGAGCAAGACGATACGAATATATCAGGATGTTATTTGCATAGTCGACGTAGTCAACAAAAGATAGATTTTCCGCATCCTTAAATGTAAAAAATATGCCTTTTTTGCCACCGGGGGAATGTACAAGTAGCTGCACACATACATACAAAAGCTCAACGAAGAGAAGTCAATAAGAAAACATCGAAGAGGAAAGACAAGGAAAGCTCTTTTTTGCCACGAAACAACTTCGCCTCTCAAGCGTTCGAACTTGAAAAAAGGGATGTTTATTCCACGTTTGCACGTTTTTTTTTTTTGCCATTCGCAAACGTAAGCCAAGTTTGTAACTCAAAACTTTTGATGGGGGGAAAAAAAAAACGCCAAACTTCCGAAGAAACAACTAATGTTTGTCTCGATTAATCGAGAAAAAGACTATTAACTATTAACTATTTTCAGAACAAAAATAGAAAGTTAGAATAACATTTTTCACCTTATTTTATTATAAACTAGTAGTTGCCCGTTGCATTCGCAACTAAAGGTTTTATATTAATAAAATGTTTAATATAAGATAATGTAGAGTTAATCAACAATCGAAATTTTAAATTTAATAATCAAAGTATTGTTAACTGACGATGAATAATAAATGAAAAATAAAAATTTTCAGATATCACTACAAATAGCAAATTTGAAAAGAAAGCATAATCTACACCTACGTTACGCAGACGAAGTTGCGGGGATCAGCTAGCTGATCCCCGCAACTTCGTCTGCGTAACGAATTTTATTTTTCTTATTTCTTTTACGAAAAATATTATCAGACTTAAAAATACTTCACACTCCTGAAAAAGACACATTTAATAAACAGTTGCAAAGAATAAAATAGTTCTATGTAATAATCAATTAATTTTCAAAAAAATATTTATAAATATCTAAAAAGAGTATGTTCAATTGCGTATACCTACCATGAACCAAATAATCCGTAAATCAATCAGCATCTATACATAAATAAAAAATATCGCCAAGTTCAATAAATTCGGTCTTAATTATAACTAAAAAAAGTCGAAAGTTATCAAAATACTCGCGTCAAAATAACCCCATCTCACTGTTTCGATTCCCGAATGAACCTTTTTCCAAAAACTATTACACTATTGCACTGTACAACACAATCGCGAAATTGAAATTTGTACAATTACAGGAAACCCAGTTCTTCCATAATCATGTATAACCATTATGTATCTTTAAACTTATTATTGAAATATCTGAATTTCAACTATATAATTAAACCATATTGGATAGTCAAGAGTTCACCATACACGATTAGGCGTATGCCTTTTGCTCTGGAAGAGGATTTTAAATTTCTTTTATCATTATGATGATATGATTATTTATTATTTATCATTATGATGATTTCTGGCTGGAATTGCGAACTTTTTTCGTGATCCCTTTCAAGCACTTGCAAATAAAAAATATTGTGCCCCCCCCCCAAGAAAAAAATCCTGAATCCGCCCTTGTCTGTTAGGGTAGGAATTTTCAAAAAAAAAATCTTATCACATGCCTACAACCTATAAGGAATACACCGAATATTAAAACTTCATCAGTCAGAGCGGGTATATAAATACACCATTTTATATATGCACGGTTTTAAAAACGTATTTTCTTTCAGCTTTGTTACTATTAATTTTTTTTCGAATATATTTCCTTACTGAGCAACCCTAAGGATCTATTTACAACAATTTTGTAAAAAAAAAGTTTACTGTCAGATTATTATCTATAAAAATATTTATATTTCGAAAAGGCAATTTTTTGTTCTTTAAATTAAATTACTGTGCTTTTTTTATTTCAACTAAAAATATTAATACAGATCATTTTTTAACTTTTAAATACCTTTCCAATGATATATAACTCGCCTGTCTAAAGTAAAATATTTTTTTTCATCCCTCAGTTTTTACGTAGGGGATACATTCCCTTATTATTTTTAAGGAATGGTAAGTAGCCTAACGCGTGTGGGTACTTGTGTTGTATCTTAATATAAAGTTTCAATAAATTCGGTTGTTCCGTTCTTTAGTTAAATCGCCAACGCACGCGATGTAAGAAAGTTTTTTGGTAATTTTTTTGACACATTATTGGAGTTTTAGTATGGATCCCTAACATTTTTGAAAATTTAATATAGCCTATGTTCACCGGAAATAGATTAGCTTTGCAACAGTGAAATAATTTTTCAAATCGGTCAAGTAGTTTCGGAGCCTATTAAAAGCAAACAAACAATCAAATCTTTCCTTTTTATAATAATAGATATAAAAAAAAGTTAACTAAAATTATATGAAGAAATAAAATATAAGTGTTTTTTTTTATTATTTCAATAATATTTTAAATAACGTCATTTCACTAAATTAGTATGAAATTTTAATACTTACATAGTACTTATACCAATTAGGCGATTTTTAATTTTGGTTCGTTTTTCAACAATCAAACTTTTTAAAATCTATTTTTTCATGAACCAATGGTTGTGGTCTGGACTAATTATATATTCGGCTGAAAAGTATTAAGAGGGGAATCTGGTCTAGAGCGTGAAAAAATGGGCATAATTTATGAATTTTTGTGACTCAACAAAAAGATCAATCGAAAATCTGTGAAAAAGGTTTTATAATTTAGTTTTTAATATACAAATACAAATTTTTTCGTGTCAATTAAATTCAAAATGGTGGCTGTCCAGCATTTCTTCGGAGGCGCCTCATTTTTTAGACGGGTCCATGGCCGAAGATGTAACCTCCTTAATTTTGGTCCTGCAACAAAATCCTGAAAATTTTTAGTTTCTATATAACAACAGCAAGAGACGTACGTTGGATTTTTTCGATATTTTGTTTTTTCGCGAAATGGTGCACGTTTGAACAAAACCATAAAAATTTTCACTATAAAAAAACGAAAAAATTGTTGATTAAAAAAAAATTTTGCAATGTAAAAAAAAATCCTACGTACGTCTTCGGAGAAAGGTATTTCGAATGTACTGCCAAAATTTCGTATAGATCGGTGAAGATTTGCTCGAGTTATGTCTTCGGCCAGTTCAAAAAAAGTGATTTCGAGAAAAACGCGTTTAAAGTTTTAAGTACTATAAAATCATATTAAATGCGTATATACCTTTAATCTGCGAAAGTTTGGGCATTTAGACATTTTTGCCGACATCCATCCTTTGGTATGTTATTTTTATGACCCTAAAGTACCTTTTAAGACAAAAAAAAAATCGGTTTCTTCAAAATTCTAGACCAGCTTCCCCCCTTAATGTAGCAATTTTTTTACTATATATTTCACTGTCAATTAAAATATAAAATCTTCGATACTAACTTTTTTTTGAATTATTGTTATTGAAAATAAACAAAATATTTGAATTTACTTCCACGCTTTCCACCTATTTTCAACAATTTTGTTTGTACAACGTCCAAATGTGCGAAATCCAATAGCTTTTTAGTCATGTTAACTTACATAAAGAAGGTCATTATTTTTTTTCGTTTTACATTGTATTTTCAAATATAAGTGCACATTTTGTGTCGATGAAATTTAGAAAGTGTTTTCCTTATACGATATAGATATATAACTAGAAAGGGTTTTTGGAAAATTTCTCCCCTAAAAGAGTGAAAAACGGTAGCAAAGTTTGTAAGGGATAACGTTTAATAAACAATCGAAATCTCAAATTTAATAATCAATCAAAGTCCGTTAAAAGCGAAACGTTATTACTGCTTAATATAAAACAAAGTTGATTTATTATTAGATACAAAAACTTAGGGTCTGCTTAAAAATTTAAACTCTGATAAGTAGATATATCTGAAAAGCTTAAGTTAAGTTTATAAATGAGCATTATGTTTTTTGGCTTCCACATACTGTAAACCTGAAAATTCGAAATACGTATTTACAAATAAAAACATTAGTGAGTGAGTATCCCTACCAACGTTTTGAATGCGAAAGTGGGGATAACAGAGCGCATGCGAATAGCGTATTCTGTCTGCACGGACGCACGGCAAGATAGTCAATTTATATATAAGAAGATAAATTTGCAATCTGTACAATAAATAAACATACAATAAACAAAAGTGATCATTTGTAAATAAAAGTAAAGTGAACTTTAACTCGAAAAGAATTTCAAGGCAAAGCCATCAGGTTTGAGGACTTGATGCGAGGGACCAATCATTATTGAAACTTTCTACGAATTAGTTAGATGATCTATTGACCATCGCCTTTTTAATCAACGTGGAAGGTTTTTTGGGTGTTGTAATGATGCTAACGTTTGCACTTCTGGGTTTATCTAGTAGTGTAATTTTTCATGAAATTTTTGAAATGTATATGATAGAATTTCGGCCACATAGGGAATACTTAGGTCTCTATGGATTATTTCATTTTGAACATATTAGGGAGCGTTGAGGATTCTTCGGAGACATTTGGATTGAAAGGATTGGATTTGTTGTATATTGGAAGGTTTAGCGGAACCCCAGAGTTATGCTCCGTACGTCCAGGTAGGTCCAGATATTCCTTTGTATAAAGTCAGTTTATTGTGCATACTAATTGTAGATTTGGGTCCTAGTAGTTCCCATAAAAGTCCGTAACGTCTCGTAAGATCCTGTCTTTTTAGTCTGGTGTGTGGATTCCAAATGAGATGACTATCCAAGTAGAACCCTAGATAGCGAATTTCTGATGATTTTTTTAAGGTTTCTTTTTCAAAGTATAATGGGGGGCAAATTTTTTTATTGAAGATGAATGTGACATTTACATATTTTTCGTTGTTAATTTTTATTTTCCATTTTTGGCTCCATACTGTCAAAAGGTCAAGGTGCTGTTGTAAATTTTTTGTCGCTTGAAGGGGGTTGGGATCCGAGGATAGGATTGCTTTCTCATCAGCATAGGTTGTTAATATGGTTGTTAGGATGTGTAGGAATATCTGCGGTGTAAATACAGTAAAGTACTGGCCCCAGTATGGTACCTTGAGGAACACCAGCTTGAATATGTAATGGTGGAGAGAACTCATTGTTGCATCTCAGTCTAAAACATTTGTTGGACAGGTAGGACTTAAGGATAAGGTAGTATTGGAGTGGGAAGAACTTTTTTGAGTTTATATAACAGTCCTGGATGCCACAATCTATCGAAAACCTGTGCAACATCCAGAAATGCTCCTTAGCAAAAATATTTATTTTCGAGGGCTGATGATATTTCATCCACAACTCTGAAGCATTGTTAAGTTGTAGAATGATGAGGCTTAAAACCAAATTGGTGGTAAGGAATGATGTTTTTACTTTCAAGATAAGGAGTTATTTTTTTAAGGAGTTTTTCAAGAATTTTTAAAAATAATGTGGGCAAGCTTATGGGTCTGTTAGATAATGAGTCCGATATAAGCTTGTTGGGTTTAGGAATGAGGATGATAATAAAGTATTTCCATTGTGCTAGAAAATGCGTTGTGCGAAGAATTGCATTGTAAATTGTTAGATAGACAATTGATTTTCCGGGAAGGTAACGAAAAATTTATGCAGTTAAAAGATCATCCCCTGGAGATTTTTTCAAAGGGGATTTCTTATAAGTGGGGGTTTTATTTCGGATGGATGAAAAGCTTTCACTGGGAGTTCCAATGGGAGAGGAGATTGTATATTTTTTATGACCATTTCATTGTTTTGTGGGTTAAAAATATTTGCATGAGGGATGAAAGCTTTACCTAACATATCTGCAATGGACCTTAAATAAAGCAAAGAAAACGAATAGAAAATCGACAAATATTAGCAACTTTTTTTGTCTCTGCAGAACTTTTCTTTCTTCTTGTACTTCGAAAATGATAAAATCCCTCTTCTTGTTCTTCGTAATATGCACTAAAACTTTTCTTTCCCTAACTCAATTTTTCAAACGTAAACAAATGATGAAAATTAATCGGAGTTTATACAGATTGGTTGGAAATGTTCGTTCATCCGTCTTGCTCCTGTATTTTTAATGATATTTCCGTTTTTATTAGATGAGCCAAGTTAAAGAGGGTTGAAAGAGGGTGAAAAGGTTGAAATGCAACCGTACGTCCCCATTATTTTATCAAGAGATTCTCAAAGGTCATCAACATTCTCCACTGAGTACCTTTCCTACAATTAGATTAGTGTTTATTGTATTTGAAAAGTTTGAAAACCTGGGTGATGATAAATCCTATACTTGTGGTTTATACCTACAAAAATTATATTCGGAAAATAAGCGGTTTAGATATATATATATATTATGTGCATAAAGTTGCCATACATATTATTCAAGTTTATGTATTAATAATAAAGATTATTAATTGTACCCCAAACATGGAAAATCATTAATCGTTTTGGTTAATAAATGCAATTAAATTTTCGTTTTGCTTATTAAATTAAATTACGTAATGCTTATTTTTCTCATAAAAATTCCTGGCATTTGTATATTTATACATACCTAGTTGTTAATGTTAACATACATTCATATTTAATACAATAAACAACAGTGAATAGGTCTGTCTTTATCTATTAATGTCCAGCCGATCGTTTTATACATATTTTATTGTTGCAAAAACACAAAGCAACATTGAAAATCATTTGCTCAATTTTTTTTTTCTGCATCGTTCCCATACATATATAGCAGAGAGAGGGCAAGAGCTTTCAACAGGAAATTAAACAACTGATACATTGCATCAGAGCTTTTCAATTTTCCATTGAAAATATTTAAAAATTTATTAGAGCAAAGGCGGAGAAATTTTATGAATCGATTGCAGAAAATAGGGACGACATTTATTCGAAAAAGAAAAAATACTTGCAATAAAATGTATAGGCCAACGGTGTTCTTTTGTGCAAGACTTTCGTAAAGTTTGACAAGGAAAATGAAAGAGGTAGTTGATGAAGATTGATTTAAAGTTGGGAAAAAGGAAGCAAAAAGAAATGTCAAAGAAGTAGAGAATTGAAATTTTGTAACTAACGAACAAATAAATATATAGATATGAACAATATAGATTCTTGAAGGAAATTTAATGCTCTACAAAAAAGGTGTCTTAAAGTTTTAACAGAAAATCTCTTTTTCAAAAGTTATTCCCAATTAAAGTTAAAGGAAAAATTAAATTATTGTTTTTTTCGTTGTTGAACCAATTTTTTTTCATTCAGTGAAACAAATTGATATTTTACATGATCGAATATCATCATTTTATCAATTTTATTGCTTGAAATATCTAAATTTCATAATATATCCAAACCTATTCTCGGTTAGCACTTATTTTTTACACGAAAACGTAGAAAAACGAAAAAAACAATAATTTAATATTTCATTCAACTTTAATGGTGAATAACTTTTGAAAAAGTTTATTTTATGTAAAAAAGTTAAGAGACTTTTTTTGTAGAGCATTAAATTTCCTTCAAGAATCTATATTGTTCATTTCTATATATTTATTTGTTCGTTAGTTACAAAATTCCAAAATAAATAAAATAAATCTAAAAATTATATCAATGTTTAAGGCTTGATTATTCGGAAACGGCGTGTCTCACAAAAATTTCGGCCATAACGTTTTTGTAGGGAATTTAATTTTCTATAAATATATATGCAGATTAATTTTTTCACCTTGATAGTTTGACAGCATTGACTCAAAAATGAAAGCACAAATTAAAAGTCGAAATTAAAGATGATAGACTTCTTAGTATTAATATTAAGGGCTCAAACCTTCCCGATATTTTTTTTGTCACCTTGAAAAATATTTTCGATATATTTTTCAAAAAAAAAAAAAAGTCTTTTTTTTTTTTTTGGGCCCAGTTTAAGGTAAATAATAATCCAGCTATACTCAAAGTCTGCTTCTTCGTGGAGCAAAAACTTGCAAAAATTCTGCTGATAATGAAAAAAGGCTAAGGAAAAGGTACTAAACACTGCAGAGGAAAATAAATTTCAAACCACGAAAAATTTCCGTCTTCAAAAAAGTTTGAGAACCGCGGCTCAAGTTTGTAACAGTTATCTTACACGATAAAATCAGGGCTAACAATAAAATTTCTTAAATGAGTAAAAATAAATAAAATTGTAATTCTTAATTACTAAAGCAATTACTCGAATAGATCGTAAAGTTGTATATGGAATTAAAAAATATCATTTTGGTTGAATATGTGAAGGTATAACTAAGGGATTAGTTGGAATAAAATTATCAGGATCGTATAATATATAAGGATTTCATGAAGAAATTAATATTAAAAAAAATATAAGTAAGCATCTTGTAATGCCGTTGAAAGAGAAATAAGGAGAAAAAGGAATTTGATCTACATATTTATTAATTCCTAAAGGATAGTTAGACCCTGTTTGGGGAGATGTAATAGTAAATGAATTATTGTTAAAGCAGTAATAATAAACGGTAATATAAAATGGAAAGTAAAAATCGAGTTATCCCCCTAATACTTATTAAAAAATTGTAGTTCCTAAGAAAGGGATAGCTGATAATATACTTGTAATTACTGTGGCACCTCAAAATGATATTTGACATAAGAAATCAGATGATAAATCTTTTGCATTGAACTTGATTTTGAAAAAGCCTACAACAAGTTGCTTTAGTGTCAAAGAAAACGGTGCTTTAAAGAAAAAATTAAAATTTAGAGAAAATTATTTTATAAAATTAATTTTTAAGTTTGCCGTAAATGAATACGGATTATTGTCATGATTATCAAAAAAAAAGTAAAGACAACAAGACTATTAAGACATCAAAAGGTTCAACAGAACGTGTTCGTGAATTTCGGGCACGCCGAAAAGCATTTTTAAATAAGAAAAATAATAGTTCTTATAATTATTTAATTTATATGTTATTTACATATTTTACTTCATATTTATTGCAGTATGGAACAATTGGGGAAATGACAATCATTTGCCAATATTGTAAGGCGTTAAAATACAGCGGTGAATCTACTGGGTTATGTTGTACTGGTGGAAAAGTAAAACTGCCCCAATTGGTCCCATCACTAGATCCATAACGCTCATTAGTTTATGGGATAGGAAATGATTGTAAAAACTCCTTGGCCAATATTCAAAAACTAAATAAGTTTACAAATGATGTGGTTTCGCCCATAAAACAAATATGATTAAGGAAGTACTAAAGAAAACAGAAATATTTCTAGTAAGCTTCCAGTCCCTGATTAATAGCGATCTTTGGATCGAATTGGTCAAAAAAAACAATTTAATTTTGAAAGACACAAATAGACAAATACAAAAATATGTTAATAAATATCTATGTATGGCTTTAAACTCATGTATAGGTGAGAGTTTAAGGATTTTTCGTATGCATATGAGTTTTAATATGCTTAATGTTTTTAAGGGTGTAGATTTAAATAAGTAAAATGCAATGTATATTAATTAAATTGTTAATAATTATTGTTATTATTAGTAATTTAATAATTAAAAATGTAGCAATATTACCGATATCAATTAGTTTTCGCAATTCAGGTGGAACGAAGTTAACCGAGTCCTCTGATATTTGATAAAAAAAATATTTGCATATATCATAATCAAGTACATATCAATTGGAACGCAGGCAATTTGTAAAATGATATATTTTTAAAAATATTCAATACTATTACCTTAAACAAAAGAATTTAATGAAACCATGAAAAGAATTTTAAAATTTGGTTGGTTTGTAAAAACATTTAAAATATTATTAAATTGTAAATATACGAAAAATTCAAGCATATGCTCAACTGTTGATATGAAATACCATAGTACAAGCTTGAAGGCCAAAATGAGAAAATAGCAAGTTTAAATATGTCGTTCAAGAATTTGGAACCAGTTTAAGGTATTTATTATTTGTTGTCAATTATAAATACATTAACACCTTTTTCTGAATTCATTGGAGACACCTTTAGAGATCCCTTTTTGACACATTTTGGCCTTCAAGCTTTTACTATGCTATCTCATACCTCCCGTTGATAGCAGGTAGAGAATTGTTTGCAATTTCACACCAGCTTGGAATTAAGTCGGTTTCGGTCACAATATTGATTATTATGGATCAAAGGTCGATAATTCGAACATACATTTCTGCCTACCTGCATTCTTTCGTATAATTCAATAACAGGTTTATTGATTTTGATAATAATTTGTTTTCAGGTACATCTTAAGCGTGTTCCGCCAAAAATAAGTATAAAGGTCACAAACAAGTCTAATCTAAATAGTTGCATCAATATTTTGTTGTTTTTTTTTTCGATTCCAATTTAAAGACAGCTTAACTGTTATGATAGAAACTTTGTAATTGAGTTCAAATAATTTTTCTACGGAAGAAAAGGTTGTCTATTTATGTTTAATTATTAATAATAAAAGAAGCATTCAGAAGAAGGCCGATTAAAATAATTTAATGGACACCCAACTCTTTAATTAAATATCTATGTTCTTTTTTAAGATATCAAACAATCAGCATATTTTAAATCAGGAGTGGCCAACCCAAAATGTATTGCGGGTCACTTCGGAAATGCATCCTGATTCCGCAGGGCACCATTAAAGTTATATATCTCAAATTCTCCATACTAAATTTAGATACACTGTAAACATTTATAATATATTGATTTTCACCACTATGGTCATTATAAAATGTATACATTTTATAAAAATCTGATGCATCTCGCGGGTTGGCCACCTCTGACAATCTCTGATTTAAATAAACAATGAATAATCTTTGTTTTATCTACTTATATAGAATTGTTATATTGGTTTGTGTAAATTTCAAAAACTCAAAAAGTTTTGCATCCATTTTAGCTCGAATTTTGTCACGATATATAATCCACTTTAATGATTGTTTTTATCTTTTCTTGCGTCAGTAACATACCTGCGATCGCAAAAAAACGACTTTTTCAACGGTCAATATAATAGCCGTTAAGTGTCAATACTTTATTGTTATGATCGTATAGTGATTTTTAGAGGTAGAGGTTCTCAAAACGTAATTGATTAATGTAAATCTTTGAAGGTGAGTTATAATTGGTACAACGAGGGATTCTGCAGGATGATAAGGGAGGTGATTCTAATAATTCTCAAGCTTTTTTTTCCTAAATTCAATTTATCTATTTACAACTATTGGCTGGCAGGACAACGTCTGCCGGGTTTAGCTAGTAGTATATAAATTGTAAATATATAGAAGTCAATATAGGATTAAAAAAAAACCAATATGAAGTCTTAATATACAGTTAAAAGATACCATAATAAGTGTACCAATTTTTAGATCAATAAAGGCCCTAGGGGTATAAGTATAGTGAATTTGCCCTTGAAAGATATCGGCACGATACTGAGAAGGTTTTTAGGTACTAATGAGATAATAAGATCCTGAAAGTTTCAGATCTCTAACCCAATCGGTTTTTGAGAAAAAGTTTAAAAGGTTTAGTGATGAAGATTGATAAAATGTGATTATAAACTGTATGTAAAAATATGTTTTTCAGTTATTTTTTGTTATTTATTTATAATACTTTAACTATAATCTGTGTCTTATGTTATAACCATATGATGTTTATAATATTTTATTTGATATTCATTGATACTTAAAGATTTATATTCTGAGTTTAAAATGACTATTTTGATCTAAAATAAAAAATAGATAAGCAACAAAATCAAGATTTAAGCTTAAAACTCAAAAGTGAATATTTGCATAACAAGGGGTTTTTATTTTTTTGTAATATGGCGTCCCAATTCCTAAAATCTAAAAAGATCATAAATCCATAGAAAAATGGATGAGGAGTCCAAAAAAAATGGTTTCGTAATTGTACTAAATTTTTTACATAGTTAAAAATCAAAATTAAAACAAAAATGCCATTTTGTTTTAGGTTCTTATTAACCGATATAGCTCTTAATTTTTTTCCTAGAAGCTACCATCAGCCCCCAAAACATATCCAAAATTCAGATGAATCGATTCACGCGTTCCTGAAAAAAAATCCATTTTTTCTGAATACTACATATTTTGCTTTTTCTCAAAAACCGATTGGGTTAGAGATCTGAAACTTTCAGGATCTTATTATCTCATTAGTACCTAAAAACCCTCTCAGTATCGTGCCGATATCTTTCAAGGGCAAATTCACTATACTTATACCCCTAGGGTCTTTAAAAGTTTTCTCTGAAAAAAATCTGGAAAATTCGCTTTTTTTTTGGCCTTCTAACTGTATATAACTCCTTAAGGGTAATAGAGGATCACCAAATAATGTCTTAAGAAACCTTGTGGAATGTAGATGCTAGCAGACAATGAAGGTTTCTAGGCAAGTAGTTGCACTTTTTGATATCAAAAATAAGGATTAAATTAATTGGAAAATTGGAATTTTCCATAAGCGTGTCAGTATGAATTATGGTATCGATTCTGTGGATGGTAAAATCAGTTTTAAATTTTTCCTTTCGATACTAATTTGTCGATGAAATTTTGATTTTTTCTGCTAAATACAGTCGGCCGGCGCGTAGATTTCTTCAGGACAGTATATTTTTCTTTGTTGATTAAATCTTCACATGTGAACATAGACGTCGAAAGAAAAGAGGACTCAATATATGGAAAATGTGGAGAAGAGGTGAAAAACAAAGTAATTGTTATATCTTTGAAGGTGAGTTATAATTGGTACAACGAGGGATTCTGCAGGATGATAAGGGAAGTGATTCTAATATCTCTCAAGTTTTTTTTTCCTAAATTCAATTTATCAATTTACAACTATTGGCTGGCAGACAAAGTCTGCCGGGTTTAGCTAGTAGTATATAAATTGTAAATATATAGAAGGCAATAAAAGATTTAAAAAAAAAAAACTAATACGAAGTCTTAAAATACAGTTAAAAGATACCATAATAAGTGTACCAATTTTTAGATCAATAAATATAAAAATTTTCTCTGAAAAAAATCTGGAAAATTCGCTTTTTTTTTACTGCATATAACTCCTTAAGGATAATAGAGGATCACCAAATAATGTCCTAAGAAACTTTGTGGAATGTAGATGCTAGCAGACAATGAAGGTTTCTAGGCAAATACTTGCACTTTTTGATATCAAAAATAAGGATTAAATTAATTGGAAAATTGGAATTTTCCATAAGCGTGTTAGTATGAGTTAAAGTATCGATTCTGTGGATGGTATAATCAGTTTTAAATTTTTCCTTTCGATATTAATTTTTCGATGAAATTTTGATTTTTCCTCGGTAGTCGGCCGGCGCGTAATTTCTTCAGGACATATTTTTCTTTGTTGATTAAATCTTCACATGTCGAAAGAAAAGAGGACTCAATATATGGAAAATGTGGAGAAGAGGTGAAAAACAAAGTAATTGGTGCTCCCTCTGTATGCGAAATGGTGGCGGTGTGTGGTGTTCTTTTCCACTGTTTGCGACTGTTTTTTTCTACTTCTTTTTTTTTTTTTTTTTATTATTTTTGTTTTATTTTTCGACTACACACATGTTCAAAATTATGGTGAATATTATCGTTGTCATAGCGACGACGAAAACCGACGCAGGTCGGTTCGGCGTCGCGGCGCAACCAGGGCGAGCCGCCGGTCGGTGCAGGTCGCATCGGCGTTTCGTTCAGTCTCAGGCGCCGTCCTCGACAAAACGGGACAAATTTTCCCCCGAAAATTTCACCCACACATCGACAAACACATCGATGAACACAACCACCACCATCACCACCACCACCACCACCACCAACATCATCATCGTTACACAGCACACTTGCCGACGTTCCCGAGAAAACAAGAACGAGACAGACAGGAACGAACAGGAACGCACCGCCGTACAGACAGACCGAACTGAACCGAAACAATCCATGTAACACACGGTGGAAAACGGGGCGCGAAACGGGAACACTTTTGCCCTCATACAATCATCATCACTATCACCATCATGTCGTCGTCATCGAAACATTAACGTCGTCATTATTATTTAAGGAATACATCACATTTCTCTGGACGTTTCAGGAAACAACTCCTGTGTTTTTCCTCCCCTAATAAAATCACCAATAAACGAACCATCCACCCCAAATCAATTCAAAAAATAACCAACTAAATAAACAAAGTGCTATGTGATATGACTATACTGACATTACTTTCTGTTTCCCAAATAAAAAATCGGGAAAGCAAAAAAAAAAATTCTCAAAATTTTTTTCTAAACAAAAAACCACTGTGATATCTCAATAATATCAAGTGAGTGACAATGTAACCCGATTTCATCTCAAATCCAGGTAAAAATCTGCTATTTTTTTTTCTCCTCCAGTAACCCTAAATAGTTAATTCCATAAACAATATTTATTCCTATAACGGTTCATTTACTTGGGATTAAATTAAGAAACTTATCGTTAAGGATTTTAAGGGATGAATATCCGAGGGAACTAATTTTAAAAAAGGTGAATGTCACAATGTCATTTTCTATGTCACGTAAATGTATGTGTATGTGTGTGTGTCATAGCCCAGCCTTAAAGTGTCGGGACAATCCGGGAATAGCATCCGGATTATAACCAATATGTGTGCTAATGCAAATTATCCCTTTTTTCGAGCAGATCTTCGACAATTTTCTCATTATTTTTGGGGCCAATAGAGAGAGGAAACACATTTCCAGATATCCAATCTAAAGCACATCGTTTCAATCCCGGTTTTTTCGCCCGATTTTTACTCTCTTTCATCCCTTATTTTTCATCCGAACAAATCTCTCCGTTGGGAGTGATTAGTTTTTCGATTTTATCCGCATTTGTTTTTTTCCCAATTTTCTCCCGTTTAACCCTCATAATTCCCTGATTGAATATCGACAGAATTTTTTTTAGGGTTTCGTAACATTTAACTAGTAAAATAGTACAACCCTTGATTCTTTTTCGGGTTGGATACTTGAAATTTATCACGTTAATAATTCATTCCAAATTTTTATAATCAAAAAAAGCTCTCATGGAATTTATCAATTTTTCTTAGCAAAAATTATTGTTAACATTTTAAAGAATGCACTTATCAAATATCAAGTACTTTAATTCAGGATAAAACGGGAATCTTGTTCTGTTTTTTCGATCGTTCCCTTAAATTTGCGTTTTTTTTTTTTTTGTCCACTTTATATACGAGTCGTGTCAGTTTAAATTAACAGGACGGTGTTCAGTCCCCGCTGGGTACTCCCTACGGGAATGCAGGGATGGAATTATTAAAGTTTTAATATGGAAAAAAAATCGAGATTTCCAAAAGGTATTAAAGTTCAAATTAAATAATGAGAAATGTCACGAACTGTTTGTTTGATTTATTAAAATCAAGAGCTTTAATCGATAGAATCATCCCCCAAAAAAATAAATTAATGGAGAAGAATTTTTAAACAAACATTGGTTCAAATTATATTGGCTAATACAATCGGAAATTTCAATTTAATGGGAGAGGGCCAAAAAAAAAAATAGTGGTCACTATGTGTGAAATGGTATATTAATTAAATGATATAAATCGGGGAGGAATGAATCGTGTCGAGGGGTTGAGACGTACGTGACGATGTAAAACCAATGGCAAACATTGGCTTCCAACTAATATGAGCTTTCCAAGGCTTTTCAGCACATAACAATTTTGGTGTTTCAATAAAAAAATAATAAACAAAAAGCTCAATTTGAAGAAGGATCATGGCGGGCTGTTTTTCAATTTGATAGGGCTCGTTTGGGGGTTGGGAATGGGGATGGGGTGCGATGCATGTGCAAACCGAGTTTTTCGCCGAGCAAATAGATTTGTGTGGCAATATTGGATTGGAATTCTCGGAAATTCGGTTGGGGAATGAAATGGGATCAGACGATATTATTGCGTTTGTTATTAAATGACCCGAAATTCAATATTCCAGGATTTGCAATCGTTGCGAGAATATTTTGTGGATTGGGTTTTAGTCGGAAAGTTGGTTCAATGTTTGTTTGATTTTGTTACAATCGTTTTTATTCGATCAATTGTAAACATTTTAATTCAAATATAAAAAATAAATACAAATATATATTCTAGATTTATAATGAACATATTATTTATATTGTTAATCAAAATAGGAAGTATATTTTTTCATTACGTGTATTTTACATGATTTATTTAAAAAAGATTTTTTATACCTCTGTTTCCTAACCTGTGGTCCGCGGACCCCTGGGGGTCCGCGGTTCCCAAGGTTTATAAATTACACAGGCTGTCCCATTATTATTCTAGCACTCCAGTGCTAGAATTGTTTCAAAATGTAAGTGGGAAAATCTTTGTCATACGATAAACATATTTTTAAATTTCATTTTTGTTCAATATAAGGCCGCATGCGGCCCATGACGACCATTGATATTACCCCTTCCTGATCATCCCTGTTATAGTAAAAAAAATGTGTTCCCAAATTTTTTGAACCTCTTTTCCCCCAAGGTTTATAAATTATACAGGTTGCCCTATTAGACAAAAAAATGACGTCATACGAAGAATTTTGAAATTTTAATCAGTCTATATATATATACGAATTTCTTCTGGGTACGTCACGTGGCGTATAAGGCCACCTGTGTATTTTATAAACCTTGTGCGGTCCCATTTGAAAAAGTTTGTTTTTTGTTTTTTAATGAAGGAATACTAAAATATCATATTGTCTAAAATATAATTTTTTCACTCAGGGGTCCTTGGCATTATGCTTGATTTCCTTGGGGGTCTACGGCTGAAAAAGGTTAGGAACCACTGTTTTATACCATTTTCTCAAAATAACTTCCCTTTATTGACGCAAAACTATAATACCTAATTTTGATGCAAGCATTTCTTTAAATTAAAAAGCTTGTCATAGGAGCAAAACATATGACAATCGCATGGTTCCAAATCTAAATTATTAGTTAAAAAGGTTAAAAAATTCTTCACCAAAGTTTTGGGACTTCTGTCAGATCATCAAAGTCATGTGAAGACTACGATTGTCCTGGTGTAATATAAAACCTCTTCTGTTTTTTAATTCTAGCCTTTTGATAAATTACTTTGAACAATTGCTTTAATTTTGAGGTCCAAAGAGTTCAAAAATAAGCTTTTGAGTACTTGACAATAATTCTAGTACAGAATATAATTTCAGTCCTAACATAAACATAGTAAAATCTGGCACCTAAGATATCAGATCCACTGATAGAAAATCAATGTACTAAAACAATAACCAGAGAAAAAGGAATCCAATATTCTTACGTCAATTTTACTGATTCTTTAAATTTAAATATAAACCGTTTTATTTTCTTATTTTCAAAACAATTTTTTTGTTGATAAAAAACTAACAACTAAAGTGTCCAATCTTCACCAAAGCATCTTTTGAATTCAGTTTTTTTATGATCAAGAACGTTGGCCATGGGCAAAACAAATGACAATCGCATGGCGCCAAGTTTAATCTCTAAGTTTGTTGGATAAAAAATCTTTCAAGCTCTTGGAGCTTTTATCCGGTTGTCAGAGTCATTAGAAGCTTAAGAATATATTAGTCTAATTTAAGATCTCTATTTCTGTTCAATTTTGACTTCTGCTAGTCAATTGTTATGGACAATTGATCCAATTTTGAGCTTAAAGATTTCTAAAGCTAAAGCTTTTGTTGGGCAAAAATTCATGGTTTGATGATATTCTTTCAAATATAAAACACATTGTTAAGTTTTCCAGACTGTATATCTTTTTTTGTTTACCATTTTATTGTCTTCAACCATTAAAATTCCGATTGATATTTTTACAGGAAAACCTTAAAGATATTTTAATAGTTTTCTTTGAAAAAAATCAATTTTATAACGTTTGAATTCAAAATCGCAGATGCAAATATGATTCAAAATGTTTTTGCGTCAACGTTTGTGCCTTCCAAATATCAAGCGTTTTTTTTTTTTTTTTTGAAGTTGGTCTTCTGTAAATCAGTTCTTCAGTGATACTACAAAATCATTCATCTCAGCCTACTTTGATTATGTCTAAAATTAGATCCATTTTTTGGACCATAGGTCTTCCAGACCAAAATGGATCTTTGACTTAATTTTTTTGATCATCGATGTGGTTTTTGAAACAAAATTATTATATCTTCAAAGCATATAATTTGGAATTGTATTGA
Organism: Sisyra terminalis; assembly: GCA_958496175.1. NCBI lineage: Eukaryota > Metazoa > Arthropoda > Insecta > Neuroptera > Sisyridae > Sisyra > Sisyra terminalis. The sequence continues at coordinate 47,128,001 of OY292278.1, read as the reverse complement.
GTTGAAAGTATATCATTGAAAATGGATCTCTGATATCAATGATATCAATACCTAAGTAACATCTAAGAAGATTATGTATGGTTTGTGCCCCATATTGACGATAGATTTGTATCTAAATAATGCACTTTTGTACATTGGAACAATCTTGAAATATCTTTAATATTAATTGAAATTAAAGCTAGAAATTTGCTATCTTATTCTCTCAAATACAACTCGAAGAAAACAAAAAAAAAATCCTGCAATTAGGTTAATATAGAATATCTAAATTATGCGTTTTTTTTAGCACAAACTGCATAGTGTTACAATAAGTGCTTTTGTTCTCTTGGCTTAATGTAAGGGAGAGCAGTCCCAAGGGACTACTCCTGCTTTTTTTTAAGTCCTGAAACCTGTCTTTGGAGAGTACTTCGGGGCCTTTGGAGAGATCTTTGGGGTCCCATCCTTAAAGTTGCCTTTTGAGGTTTGGTTTTTATGTAAAAGGTTTATCCCTGAGTTATTAGGACCATCGTTGAGCTTTGTTTATATACCAGGGAGCGTTAATTATTTGTATAAGTGTTTTTGATTGAAATTTTTAGAAAATTGCAACATTAAAATTAGACGCAATGCCCGTAAAGTTGCATACCATAGGTCCAGATGGGCTTCAGAATAATCTTATTGACAAGAAACTTGTTTTCCACCGACAATGAAGATGATTTCCCCATAAACTAATCTATTTTCTTACATTTTTTATCAATCAGTTCTCTTGTTCTTTTTATCAAGCTGTCCATATAAACAAAGTATGTGTTTAACAAAAAATGCAATCATATTCCATAAAAATGCAATTTTTTTTTTTGGTTTTCAAAAAATGTGGTTCAATTGTGTTAATAAAATAAGTCAAGAATTTCAATAATTTTATGAATTAAACCTTCCTTTATTACATTCTTAAGAAGATAACACAGTTATGTGATTTTCACAATAACAATGCAAATATAAACTAATAACATATATTAATAGTACAATTATTCAAGCATTTACCCTCACCGCAAAGTATATAAAAGCCAATTATTTTATTTATTGATAAATAGGTTTTAAGCAAGATTTCAACCAAAAAATCCGTTATTGTGGGTCTCTTCCCAAAATTTAACTTTCCCAAAAAAAAAACCTTTTTCATTATAACTTTGGAGCCGTGCTAGATACAAAAAAATAGTTAATGTCAAAATGAAAGCTAAGGATATTTCCTATAAAAAAGATTCTTAACCAGTTTTCCATAAAAGCCATAGTTTGGCCGGAAATTGATGTCGAAAGCGCTAGTGTCATTTTACATGAGATCAAATCGCGCACTACATAATGCGAAAATATTTTGATTTCTTGACAAATATTTAGGTTTTTACTAAATATTAAAATGGATCTTTGAAAGTGATAACTTATTCTATAATTTCATCCATTGTATAACTCTTTGTACATTTTTAGAACTAAAAAATAATAGACGTTAAATACATTTTTTTATAAATTTCGCGTTTTTCAATAGTTACGCCCACAGGAAAAATTGTGTATTTTAATATTATCAACCAACATGAAAAAATAAACTTTAGGCTTAGTACTACGATGTACTCTACGAAAAAAATTAAAATTACAATAATAAAACGATCCACTAGGACTTGGAGTTTTTTGCAGATATGATGTATACATTTCATCAAACTATAAACTTACAATATTCACCAATGATATTATTGAAAATCAGAACCCTGAGGAACATTTCTGAGAAAATTCAAAAGAAATCTTAGTTTGGCATTTTTTAAAATTCTTATAGGAAGGCTATACATGCCTGCCATTTCATGCAATGCAATACATCATCCTGATAGAAAGATACATTACTGAAAAATATATTACTGAAAAATATATACCTATATCTAAAAAATATATTACACTGGTCTTAAAAATGCCATTTTCAATTTAATCAATTTCTATGAAAAAAGACAAATTTGGAGGTCAATAAAGCTGCAATAAAGTATTTAAGAAAGAAAATTAATCTAAGCAATGATTTTTCAACAATGGAAAATCTTGCATCTTTACCTCCCACCAGCATCGCTACAAAACTTATTGGCAACTATAAGAAAGTATATTTCTTCCTGTACGTAATTTTTAATATTAAGTAAACATTTAACGAAGTTTTCAATATCGTCCTAAATATCAGTTTAATTCATAACTACTTCAAAAGAAAAATAACTAAAAATCTAGTAACTTTGGGAACTTTCCCAGATAAGAAAATATAGCATACAAATAACCAAATCATTTAGTTACAAATTTTTCCTAAAATTCCAATAATTTTTGGAAATATCAAAAATAATATAACACGATTTTTGAAAATGTAAATTTTCGTATGTTTTCAACCGTAATTTTCGCATTAACTATCGCACATACAAGAAATGATTAAAAATCCTTTTTTGTAGAAAATATTCTTAGCTTTCATTTTGATAATAACTATTTCATTGATTTTTAAAACGGTTCAAAAGTTGTAATTGAAAGAAGGATTTTTTTGGTAGAAATCATGTTTGGGGCCCAATCTATTAGTACATTGTTTCCTAACCTGTGGTCCGCGGACCCCTCGGGGTCCTCGAGCCTATATTTGGGGGTTCGCGGCTCCCAAGGTTTATAAATTACACAGGTTGCTCCATTAGAAAAAAAAAATGACGTCATACGAAGAATTTTTTGAAATTTGAATTAGTCTGAAGATATATACGAATTTCTTCTGGATACGTCACGTGGCGTATGAGGCCACCTGTGTATTTTATAAGCCTTGCGCGGTCCCATTTGAAAAGTTTGTTTTTTGTTTTTTAATTTAATGAAGGAATACTGAAATATAATACTGTCCGAAAATTGCACCTTTTTTCACTCAGGGGTCCTTGACATTATGCTTGATTTCTTTGGGGGTCCGCGGCTGAGAAAGATTAGGAACCGCTGTATTAGTAAATAAATAATTGATTTTTATGTACTTTTTGGTGGGTTAACTTATCAATTTCACGTCCACGACTGTACCAAATTTTCTACAGAAATAACAAATAATCATCCAGTTGAAATAAATCGGGATGAATTTCTCCAGGACAATGTTGATTCCCTGTGTTTTCAATTGAGTTTTCTTTTGCATCTGAATCAAATGTAATTTCATCATTTGAAGAATCTACAAAACTGATAACATTTGTTTCTGGATCCAAAAGTGCACGTGGTTCTTTCGACACTGGTTCTAGAAGTTTTGATGGCGATGGTACAGGTGATTCATTGTTCAACCATGAAAAACTGTAATTTTCTGCAAGTTCTTGCCAGGAAGATTCCGTTTCGGGAATTTGATCACTTGCCGATTCATTGATTAAATTCGAAAAGAAATCTTGGTTTGGCGACGAATTTGAATTGGTGGAAGAATCTTCTTGAATAGTGCCATTGACAAGTTGACAATTTGAATTGGACTCTTCAACAGTTACGGTTAAATCAATGGGCTTTTCGTCACAGGATTTTTTTTGTTGAGGAACAGCTTTGATTTTCTTTGGATAATTCTTATACGTGCGCTGGATTTTACACAATTCGCTCTTGGTGGATTTGCGTGTAAAATTTGAATCCATAAATTGAACAACTTTTAGCCATGTGGAGCAATTTCCTTGATTTTTTACAGTTATTTTTCTGAATCCATACAGTTGAAGTTGCCGCACAAAACTTGAAATGTTGGAATGACGGAAATATTTTCGACAGACGTTCTCAAAAAATGCAGTTTCGTCGAGAATTTGGAAGGCATCGCCTTGCTTATTCCAGCTTATATACCTTGGGTACATTTCTAAGATCCTTTTTAGTTTCCTGATGAACTTGGCGACCGTCTTACCTCGTTTTTGATTGTTACGCATTGCTGTTCTTTGGGAAAAAAGCATTATTAAAACTATATATTGTTGCAATGAAAATATAATACCTGGTGTTATTTAAGAAATTGATTGTTAATCTTTTAAACTTCTATGTAAATCACTTATCACTTATTTAGGATTATGAAAACACCGAGTTATCAAAAAAATGTTTTTTTAATTATGTTTATAGATAATATTAAAATTACAAATGTTCATGTATGTCCAAATAATACTGTGATATGTCCTAAACGTTCCATACTAGCCGCAATGACTACACGCGCATAAGGTGGTAGTAGAGGGAAAAGCTAGTCAATAATTCATGATTCATCATAATATTATAATATAGAATGCAATTCTTAATCTATAAAAAAAAAATATTTATTTTTCTAGCCATTTTTAACAACTAAATGCCAACAATAATACTATTTTTTTTACGAAAATTTGAGTAATTTTTGTGTTTAAAAATTTGTTTTACTTGACAAAATTTTTAATCACTTTCGTCATAATATTATACTTCAAATGTAAGAAAATATGCTAAAAGTCCATTCTTCTAAACTTCAAGATTCAATCAGTGATTGGGAAAAGTTTTCCGTTCGTATTTCGTAAGTTTTCCGGAAAATTCTTTTTCACTTTTACGAATTATTAGCGAAGACAAAGTTACTGCTTTTTAAAGGTTCCATGGTGAAAATGAAATTTTTATCGACGCTTTTTTTACGCTAGTTAACAAAAAATTTATTTTAAAAACAGAATTAAACTCTTCAAGCATAAATTCTGTATACTAAAAGAAATATTTTAATTATTTTTTTAAGTCTAGATTTTATAATTCATCCAACAAAGCAAAAGACCGTTGGTGGTTAGTCTATACTAATATATAAAATTCTTACGTCTGTCTGTACATTTCGATTTTGAACCCAATTTTAAGGTAAATATTTGTTTCAAGAGACCCTTATTCCAAATTTAACATTTTTAAAATTTTTGTCTGTCTGTCTGTGTGTCCCGATTTAACTCAAGAACGGAACAACCGAATTTAATGAAATTTGGTATTAAGATACAACACAATTTTCCACTCACATTAGGCTACTTATCATTCTAAAAAAATAATAAGGGAAGATATTCCCTAGGGATGAAAACAGAAATTTTTACTTCAGATAGGTGAGTTATATATCATTGGAAAGGTAATTAAAAGTTAAAAAATAATCTGTAAAAATATTTTTAGTCAAACTAATAAAAGCAGAGTAAATTCAATTTAAATTTTAAAAAATTGCCTCTTTGAAATATAAACCTTTATATATATAACACATATAGTTGATGTTAATAGCATAATAGCTTACGTATCTGACATTCTTATCCTCCTAATTATAAAAACGTGGGTTCGAATCTTACAGTAAACTTTTTTTTTATTTATTTTTTTTATAAAATTGTTGTAAATAGACCCTTAGAGTTTTTCAATATTGAAATATTGAAAAAAAAAATAATAGTAGTATTAATAATAATTATAATATTAATAAACCTTAAAGTAAATATGTTTTTAAAACCGTGCATACATAAAATTCTGTATTTTTATATCCCCTCTGACTGATGAAATTTTAATATTCGATGTATTCCTTTTAAGAAGTAAACATCTGATAAGATTTTTTTTTTTGAAAATTCTTACCCTAAAAGAGTAAAAGGGGTGACTTAATTTTCATGAGAAAATGTAGAGTTAATCAACAATTGAAATTTTGAATTTAATAAGTGTAATTAATAAATAAATTATTAATTAATAACAAGTTTCTGTTTTTGTTATATCATTTTAATAACAACGTTTTAAATAACGTTATTTCACTAAATTAGTATGAAAGTTTATATAGCACTTATTCTAAAAAAACGGTTTTTAATTTTTGTTTGTTTTTCAACAATCAAACTTTTTAAAATCTAATTTTTATCAACCAATAATTGTGACCTAGAGCCATTATTTATTCTGCTGAAAAACATTAAGGAAGCAATTTTTTGTCATATATTTCGTTATCAATCAAAATATAAAATCTTCCAAACTAACTTTTCTTCGGTGTTTAGAAAAATTTGAAAATCAATTATTGTTATTGAAAATATATAAAATATTCTTATTTGCTTCCACGTTTTCTACCTGTTTCCATCAATTTTGTATGTACAACGTCCAAATGTGCGAAATCGAATTGCTTTTTAGTCATGATAATCAAAATAAAGGTCATAATTTTTTTCGTTTTACATTTGTATTTTCCAATATAAATGCATATTTGTGTCGATGAAATTTGGAAAATGTTTTGCTATATATATATATATATATATATATATATATCTGAAAAAGGTTAAGTTCATAAGTGAGCATTAAGACTTTTGGATTTCACATATTGTAAACCTGAAAATCCGAAATACGTATTCACTAATAAATACATTAGTGAGCGAATATTCAGTAGCGAGAAATTCGGCGAACTAAAAGAAAATGGTTTAATTATATAGTTGAAATTTAGATATTTTAATAATAAGTGCATAGATACACAATGGTTATATTTGATTATGAAGGAACTGGGTTTCGTGCATTTGAACAAATTTTAATTTCGCAGTAGTTTTGCACATTGTAGTAGTGTAATAGTTTTGAGAAAAAGCTTCATTCGGGAGTCGAGACAATGAAATGGGATTTCTACTAATATTCTAAATCTAAATCCTTTACTTCTGTTATTTTGGCGTGAGTGTTTTGATAACTTTTTACTGTTTTAAGTCATAATCAAGACCGACTTTATTGAACTTGACGATATTTCTTTTATGTATAGATACTGATTGATTTATGGATTATTTGATTCACGGTAGGTATACCTACTATAGGTGTACGCAATTGAACATACTCTTTTTAGATATTTATAAATATTTTTTGAAAATTAATTGATCAGTACATACAACTATATTATTCTAAGCAACAGTATATTAAATGTGTCTTTTTAAAGTCGACAAAATAGTGTTTTTAAGAATGAATATTTTTTTCGTAAAACAAATAAGAAAAATAAAAAATTTCATATATTACTACAAATAGGAAATCTAAAAAGAAAATACAATCTAAACCTACGTTACGCAGACGAAGTCACGGGGATCAGTTAGTCTTAAATTAGCAGAATATTAAGGGAACCTATATAGTAGAAAAATAAGATTAATCGAAGAAAAATCACAATCTTTTACAAGAAAATACAGTGAAAAAGTTTGTTAGAAAAAAGTACCGAGCAAGAAGCGAATTTTTGTCTGGAGTTTAGGGGAAACACTGGGGAATTGTGTTGAAAAAAAATGATATTTTTCAATGTTCTTCAATAACTGGTACCAAAAGATTTAGGTGAAAAAATTATCGTTATAGCCAAATCAATTTTTTTTCCCTACTATGAAAAATTGCTACTTCAGATGTATTATGCTAATTTTAATCTCATATTTGTTTTCAATTAATTGCCGTTTTATTCGGCTGTAACTTTAAATCAAAAGAGCCAAATATCTGAAGATAAAATTTCTCAAAATTTGCACAACATATCGTTTTAAAAAATTCTAAAACTGTTTAAAGTATTTTTTTACCACTATAATTTATTCAGGGACCAAATTTATTGACATTATTGATGATCAATGTCTAACATCCTTAAAAACGATTAAATCGTTCAATTGGAATTTTTTTGTAAGTCAAAACAATTATTATAATCTTATTCCTGGAAGTGCATTTGGCGAAAATTCAGGGAAGATAAAAGGTCGTACGAATACTTCAAATTCCTTACATCACATATAAAGCAAATCTGCGTATTAATACTGAAGTAAAGCATATCCTATTTATAAAAAAAAATAGCTTATAGGTATTTATTATTATTATTTAATAATCAGTCTCGATAATTTTTGTTAAAGTGATAAGCTTTCGTAATTAAAATTTTCGTTATCAACAAAATTCGTTGATTTCGCAGAAATTTTTTTTTTAGAAGAATTTTAACAAAAATGAGGATCTCCTTTCCGCACTCCTTCCCCACGATAGTAACACGTATAATTTAATTCGGTCATTCGACAAGAAAAATATATTTTTAAAATTTTATTATTCAAAGATAATATTAAGAGAATCGAAGATGTTTTATACCGATTGACTTTATTTTATCGATTGCTCGTCATTGTATATGATGTTTATTTTAGATAAGAAAAAATATTTACCAACGCCTTTTTTTTTGTTAATTAATTTACTTATCAAGCGTTTTTTTTTTGCTTGTTTTAATAATATTCAATTTTAAATAAACCAAAATAATCTGGTCGTTTATTTTTTAATCCTTATGTTACTATAGAGTCATTGAGGGTGCTCATTTCGATTAAATATTGTAATTATAATTTTAAGGTATTTGTTTTGACCAACTGATACCCGCAACCTTGTTTGCATAACATCCTAATGTATCGATAATATTTTTATTAAAAAAATATAAGTAGAAATATAATAGCATTCAAAATAAACATATTTAATGATATTCCACACGATTATAAAGGCTAAATTATCAAAGATTATTTTCCCTTATTATTTTTTTTTTTTTTTTTGGTGATATTCTCTATACTTGTCCCCCATAATGATTGGAAGTAGAGTTCTTGAATTAACCGAGAGAAAAAGTTTAAAAAAAAGAATCAGATTTGACAAATATTTATCAAAATTGAGCAAAAAAAATTTCAATTATTATTGAAGATATTTACATTAGATAATCGACTCCTTCACCGTATTGAAATCTGTTGTTTTTTAGTAAATAAAAATACATTTCAAGTTGTTTAAGATCGGTTTTTTTATTTAATATTTTTTAATATTTAAATTAGCTACGTTCCGTTACGTATCGTAACTTCATCAGGCTTCTTGAATCACAAAAAATATAATATTTTCAATTTAAATTCAATAAAAAAGATGAAGTTACTATACGTAACGAAACGTAACTAATTTGAATATTAACAAATATTAAATAAAACAATCGATCTTAAACAACCTGAATTGTCTTCTTATTTAATAAAAGTTGAGATTTGAATTTTATCATCTATTTTTTTTTTAATCACAGTTAGGAACTAAAGATATCAAGCTCAGGAACTAAAAAAGTTTAAAAGCTTTGAACAATGAGCTTTGAAAGCACCTTGAGCAATGAGCGCTAAGGTTTGCCTAGCTGTTTGGTCTTTATTTGAGAAAGTAGGGACCCAGGAAGCACAATAAGTCCCGAGGCTTCAGCAACTTCGTCCTGAAAAATTCAAGTTAATATTAAAAAAAAATGCTCCAACCATTTATAACAATTACTTTACTAGCGACAATTTATGCAATTGAGTCGAAAATTGAAGCTCAAACGTCCCCAATATTCCAAAAGACATAACAATGTCATCTTTCGGTGCAATAATGCTAAGTCGCAAGTCGCAAAAGCTTTACAATTTTTGTACCTTAGTCTTTAAAGTTTCCGTAACCGGAACCAAAAAAAAATTTCTTAAAAGAAATCCATATGCTGCCTAAGAAACGGCAAAGTAATAACTAACAATTGATAGTACTTTGAGGGATTGATTGTTGTACGATTTTCTAACATTAAGCCCTTAATTTAACTTAAAAAAACAACCCTCAAAACTTATTTGCATACTTTATCATTTAATTATCAAATATTTGTGAAATTTTTATAGTTTTAGAGAAAAAATTTTTTAATATTTTTTACCAATTTTATTTTCATTCGTATGTGGTGCATGTGCAACACAACTCCTCATAACATCTCAACTGCAAGGGTGTAAGATCGATGTAAGTTTGGCCTCTATGAAATAAACGTAGTAGAATTAAATCACTATTTTCTTTTACAAAATATCAATTATGAAAATTTTCAATAACTTTATAGAAAAAATCTCATAAATTTTCCTTTTTTTTTAAACTTTTTTGTACCCTTTTGATGTTATGTTTATATGTGGTGTAGGTGCAACATAACTCCTCATAAAATCCCAACTGCAAGGGTATAAAAATCGATGTGGATTTAGGTATCTTAAAATACGAGAATTAGTTTATATACATTTTTTTTTTCAATTATCGAAACTTAGTTTCTCTTTAATAATTTGGAAAAGAAAAAAAACATTTGTTTTTCCTTTGATCTGAGGGCCTCTCATGAGAGTTCCTCTGCGCTGCGTCCTAAAAGGACTATTGCGCCCCAGTTTAATTTCAGTTCCAGTTGGTCAGATCTGCTTCTGATATGAATCTCAGCAGACAGTCAACTGGATCTCTGTGTATGTTTCCCAGCTCATGTCCGGGTGGACCAAGCGACCTGAGACGACTTTGAGTCATGGCTGGGCAGTCAAATAGTACGTGGGAGGCAGTTTTGATGTCCTTCCTTCTTAGATTTAGAAGTCTTTTGCTATGTTCTTTCCAGTTACGGATTTAGGTTCGATGCCGCCCTAGGCCTCATTAAATATGCCGCCCTTGTTGTTCCATAGCAAAGTGGTTATCAAGATAAAACATTTTTCAACTTTTTTCCAACAATCACTTGTGATTTATACTTCTTCTTTCTGGTCTTGGATCGCGGAAAACTTCAGTTATATAATCGTGATCGATTTTTCGTACTAATTCAATTTCAACAGATAATATTGCCAGAACATTAAGTAAATCTTGGGCCATACTTGCATTTTAGTAACTTTCCCGTTTTTTCAGGGTGCAATAAGGTCATTCTTCTGAACAATTTGGTGTTGGGATTCAAAAATAGCACAGAGCATTGTCATCTTTAGGGTAACACATCTCTAAAATTCCGTAATGCTATATATTCCAAATACTTTCAGATATCTTTAATATTGCATTTTTAGGAAGATAATGTAAGAGACCTACTTTAATATACGAGTACTTTTATAACGAAGATTTCTCCTTAATCGTAAGCATACTAGATTGTTTTAGATAAGTACAACGTATTTCGACTACCAAGGTTCGCATAAAACTTTAAATGTTTTGACAAAAAATAATCGAATTTAGCTCAAAGTTCTACGGTTTTTAAAAAATACCATCATGAGGATCTCTAATTGGTTCTTAATGTCCCCGGAATACCAGATTTAACAATTGAAAAATGTGATGAGATTAATTGGAAAGTAAATTCTATAAAAAATATTTATTGTACTTTACTAAAGATAATCTATACATGTCCGTGAATTCTTCGCCTTTAAAATTTTGCCGCCCTTAAAATCGTGCCGCCCTAGGCCCAGGCCTCACGGGCCTAGGTGTTAATCCATCACTGGTTCTTTCAAAGGAACTTGCCTCCCACATAGTTATTCCAGGATTTTATTTGTTCATTCTATGTCCATTCGGCTATTCTACTCAGTGTTATGCACTTTGGTAGGCCTATAACCGGCTCTGGACCCATGAATGACATTTTTGAATCCGCCTTTGCGAGTTCGTCTGCCTCTTCGTTGTCTTTGATATCAGAGTGCCCCGGCACCCAAACAATTGTAACCCTGTTGGATGTCGCCAACTGGGTGAGGAGTGATTTACATTCCCAGACCAGCTTAGAGCTAGTCTGGTAATTTTCGATCGCTTAATTGCGGCTTGGCTCTTTGGGAAGATTCTTATATTTTTATTTTGATAATTTCTTCCCATATTTTCTTGAAGACAGATGATTATGGCATAGACTTCTGCTTGGAATACTGTAGGTATCTTACCCAGGCCTACAAATATTCGTTTCCTGCGATTTGCCTCCCATATTCCAGCGCGTACGCCATCATTTGTCTTTGATCCGTCAGTGAACCATACTATGTCACTTGGGATTATTTTGTTTTTTTTCTGCCAATCATCTCTTTGACTGATCTCGATCCTGAAAGGCATTTCAAAACTAAATTTGGTTTTCCCGTAGTCTTGAATCATCCAGAAGTTCGGATGGTCAATTACATTGTTAATTCTGGCGTGTCCCAAATCTGGTTTCTGGGGTTTCCAGCTATTGTTGAGCTGCAGTCTGTATGATCCCTTCCTTGCCACTCCTTTAATAAACATTCTCAGGGGGGGACAAGTTCAGAATGACTTCCAGGGCTTAGTTTCTCTTTAATAATTTGGAAAAGAAAAATATCATTTGCTCGAATGTTTTTTATTCAATGCACTTATGAAGGACATGATTTAGAAGGAATCTGTATGCGGTCTGAGAAATGGAAAATTTAATTTAAGTAGTAAAAAAGCTTTAAAAATACCCAAAAAAAGCTCAGGATATGACCAAAGTTTATTTTCTTATTAATTATTTGATTTATTACAATTGTTATTTACAATATCAAGATTATTATAGTAAAAAAATATATAATTAGAAAATATATTTTGCAGAAAAAAAATTGTTCTAATGAAGCTGAAAAAAGCTCGAATGAAACAAGAAATCTACGAAAATATTATGAATATTAATTACGAAATAAATTCATATTATCACTGCTTGACGTCACAACGTTATTAATAAATAATTGAACATTAAAAACTCGTTTTAGATACGAAAAAAAAAATTGATTTTCCCCCACCGGTAGCAGCACCCCTTATTTTTCTATTGGCCTCTTCTGTAAATCAATAATTAATATAATTAATTAAACGAAACCTTCGTTGGATACTTCATTTAATTTTTTCAATATTGCACACATAAATGGCAACAGTCGATTTTCTCGCCCTTGCCTTTCCCACCCCTCCAGCCGGTTGATAAAACACGTCGATATTGGCCACTGCTAAGTGTTAATTGCCGGTAATTATTAGCCACCAATTCCTCATTAACATCAATTTTCAACCTGAGAAAATATTTCTCCAATTGCCACTTGTGCTTTGAAAGCTTCAAACGAGACGCTAGTGAGGGTGGGAAAGCTTCGAGGGTTGGTGGTAGTTGATTGCGAAAAAAGAATCAAAGGAAAACATTTCCCATCCGCAACAATGATCCTGGAATTTTCATTTGTTTATCGATGTTCTCCGGTTCCGATTTAATTTCCGTTTCAATTTCAACGCTTTACATGTAATGAACTTCATTTATTAACCAGAGAGTTAACAAAAGTGGTTGGTGAATGGTTTTTTTTTTTTTGCGCGTTGGTTTTATCAATTTTGTGTCGAAAAAATCAAATTTGCCAAATGAAGTTATATGGATGTGATATGTGAAATGAAAAGATCAAAGTGGAAATATTATCGGGTTGTACATAAATTAATAGATATGAAAGACGAGGCCGTTGGGGGTGGCACGTTGGGGATGGGATGAGAGCTTAATGGCGAATTTGTCTCGAGAAGAAATAGATAAAGACTCGGGAGAGTCTATGAGAGGTTTTCTCATGTAATAACCACGTCTTTCGCCGGAGAAAAGCTGGAAAAGTGGGAAAATTTGTCACAGTGGAAAAGAAAAACGTGATGGGGATGAGAATGCACATGTGGTAAGAGAATATCGATTTAGGTTTGCTGATAGTATATATATATACGGTTTCAAATTGATTTGGAATCCTATTTTACACGTAAAAATCTATGCAAATTATTCGAAAAGTAAATCACTATTATTTTATTCATTTAGTAGATTGAAAAAAAGATCTATTATTATAAATATTATGTAACAATAATTTATTTAGTTTCAAGTATATATTTTTAGTGTAAAGTATATTGTAACGTGACGTCTCAAAACTGTATTGAGATGGAGTTTATTCGTTTTTTTAATTTCTTTTGGAAATAAATAATCACTTTCACACTTAACAATCACTTTTTTACACTTGTATACACTTTTTATTACACACTTACACTTGTCAAAACAATCACTCAAATGACAATAATCACTTTTAATTCAAATCACACTAATAATCGCCTTATTGTAACGGAAATTCACAACTGAATTTCTATCCAGAACTGTCTCTGGGCTTGAGCTGAGCGACTTATATACCCGCAAACCAACATTCTAGAATGTACTCCATTCCTCGCCAACGTTCCACCATCTACTAGATGCTTCCAGAACAATCTATATGTACATTCGCATTGGTGGAAGAGAGATAAAAGTCACTCAGCCAATTGCGTGCTGGCATGGCACAAAGAGAGAGACAGACTTTGTCCCTTTCTGTTACAATATGTTATTTAAAATGACATAATTTTTGTCCATTTTCTCTAAAACAACTTTTTCTTACTGCCAAAAGACTAAACCACTAATTGTCTTCAATCGCAAGAACGGATCAAGAACGTTTGTCATAGGGAAAACAAATGGCAACCAAATGGTGCCAAGTCCAAGTCCAGTGGTTGAAAATCTCTCCTCCAAAGTTTTGGAACTTCTTCCACGTCATTAAAGTCATGGTATTCTGATGAAATACAACATCTTTTGCATTGCTCAATTCTGGTTTCTACTGATTAATTGGTGTTAATAATTGATCTAATTTCGGACCAAACGAAGTCTAAATTTAACCATTCTGGTACGTGATATTCTTCCTGTCCTATCTTTGTTTTTTCTTCTTGAAACCTTTCCTAAGAGTCCCTTAAAAACAGAATGTTACCCATAGTCCAGTAATACCAAAAATAGGTCTGCCCTTGAATGATTTCCAGTTTCTTAAAGGATGTCATTTGTTCCACTTTTGGCCACCAGAAAGTGGCGCTAGAAGGTTATTGCACGATGGAAACGAAATTTAATGGCTGTATTAAATTATGCTCGACAATTGTGGGGACTATGGAACGTGTAACAAAAAGAATATAACGGGCATAATCTAATGAATTTTCGACCACTACGAGCGCTGGAATCGATTCAGATGTCCCCTTGCATAACTTCACTCCCGGCGAATAGAGTCACCATATTATTCTTGATCTTAGACCTCAAATTTTACTTAAGATTTACATCGTGAAGTATTCCAGACTATTTCAACATTTTTGACTGATATTTGTATACAATATTTTCCGCCCCTTGTCGTCATTTTTCTTGATTTTATAAAGTCTAAATTTAACCATTCTGGTACGTGATATTCTTCCTGACCTATCTTTGTTTCTTCTTCCTGAAACCTTTCCTAAGAGTCCCATAAAAACAGAATGTTGCACATAGTCCAGTAATACCAAAAATAGGTCTGCCCTTGAATGATTTCCAGTTTCTTAAAGGATGTCATTTGTTCCACTTTTGGCCACCAGAAAGTGGCGCTAGAAGGTTATTGCACGATGGAAACGAAATTTAATGGCTGTATTAAATTATGCTCGACAATTGTGGGGACTATGGAACGTGTAACAAAAAGAATATAACGGGCATAATCTAATGAATTTTCGACCACTACGAGCGCTGGAATCGATTCAGATGTCCCCTTGCATAACTTCACTCCCGGCGAATAGAGTCACCATATTATTCTTGATCTTAGACCTCAAATTTTACTTAAGATTTACATCGTGAAGTATTCCAGACTATTTCAACATTTTTGACTGATATTTGTATACAATATTTTCCGCCCCTTGTCGTCATTTTTCTTGATTTTATAATGGTTGGCCTAAAGTTTTCAAATGCAAACTTAATCCTGCATGTTTTTGGGTCAACGCTTGTAGCTCCCAAATGTCGAACGTTTTCTCGAAATCAAATTTATTCAAATAAATATAAATTAATGATCGATTTTTACTTCTTCGGCCATACTACAACAGTATTCCTTTCTGCCTATTTTAATTATTTCCCAAGAATTCATCGATCTTCTCAACAAAAAGTCTTGCAAACCAAAATGCCTCTTTGACACACTAAAATATCAAAACTACATTTTCGACTGATACTTTCGTGTACAAAATTTCCTGCCCCTTATTGCCATTTTTCTTGATTTTATAATGGTAGGGCTAAAGTTTTCAGATGTAAACTTAATCGTAAATGTTTTTGTGCCAACGCTTGTAGCTTTCAAATATCGAACGTTTTTTTGAAGTCCATCTTACTTAAATAAATCTTAATTAATAATCGATTTTTAGTTCTTCGGCAATCTGTATTCATTTCTGCCTATTATTTTCAAGATTTCATCAATTTTTTTCGACAATAGGTCTTCCAAACCAAAATGAATCTTTATCACTAAAATTTGTATCAAAACTTTTTAAAGAATTTAAAATTTCAATCCCATAACTTTCATGGTTATTTTTTATTTTGGAAAATCTTGGAAACCTTTTAATTTTTTTGCCTTGCCATCCTCATCTTTGACGATTTTTTCCTCCACCAAAAGGACGATAAAAACTTTTACCAATATAAAAGTAAGCCTTTAAAAGGAATAGAGAAACTTGCGATAAAATAATGGATTTCTTTTTTCCCAACCTAATGTATTTAAAGAAGATCCCTCATCAAATTTTTAATGGAGTTAAACGTTTTTTTTTTAGTGGTATCTTAAGAAAAAAGGGCTTAAATTCTTCGTAAGTTTCTCTTCAGGGAAATCAGTTATTCATTAGTTACAGTAAAACGATGAAATTTCCCAAAACTTGTAAAATGAATCCCTGTTTGTTACATTTTTAGAGACTGACTAACTTCAGATATGCTTTTGTGCTTTTGACATAACCGTTCACGAACTGTTCAGAACTTCAACAAAGCTCCACATGTACAACATTTTCCACGAGATAATTGAATGTTAAACTTTAAGTGTTTCATAACTTCATGATAGTTTTTGCGGTCTTGATGAAAATTGAAAGGTTTTCCATCGACAAAGTTTCTTTGCCAAGAAAAAAAAAGCAAAGCTTTTTGTCACGAAAGTTTGAAGGTTGATGGAAAAACATACTTTATCGCAAAGATGACAAAAATCGACTACCTAAACCAATTTTTTCGATGAAAAGTTTTCGTTTTTGTTATCTTAAAAGAGTTACAGGCAATTCTGTTACTAGTCAAAAGTTTCTTTTCGGAAAATTCTAAAAATGTTGTGATATAAGTCGAAAGCTCTGTGTGAAAAATGTTATTCAGTCATATAGAACTTCATTAGCATGGAAAAAAACATACAGATAACCTTAAGCTCTCTTCATTAGGAAAAAATTGAGGCAAAAAACAAAGAACTTGAAACAAATGACTCTCGGTTTTAACCTAGAAAAAATATCGCCAGCGATGTGGTAACAATTATATAAACGATCTCCGTAAGCACATATACTTGAGCTTTTATCCTCCGCGTTGCTCAACGTTGCCATTCATCCCATTGGTGCTTGGTAATTTCCGCCCGATGCCCGATCCCCCCCTTTCGCCACCACCCCTCATTTACTCGTACCAACGTTAAAAACGTTGGTTACAGCGAGCGCTTTGTGTGAGCTTTTCAACATGTAATTGTATTCAAAATGACGTGGCTAGGTATTTTTATGAAGCTTTCAAGTGATAAGTGGTTGCTAATGAGAATATGACGGGGCTTGACTGCAAAAAAAGACGGAAAAGTCCTTAGAAAAAAAATTAGGGTGTAGGTGTGACTTTTCCAAATAATTTTGGCTTTTCTCTAGATAGTAAGGGTGGTTTTCGGGGTTGATTTCATTGTTCAATAAGTTTTGAGATTCTTTATATCCCTCCCCAGCCTTACGTTTTTCTTGCCACCATAAGTATGATAGTTTTTCTTGGTTGATTCTTCTCAATTTTAAATAATTTTAAATCAATTTCTCTAGATGATAAGGGTAGTTTTCAAGGTTGATTTCTTTTTGCATTAAGTTTTGAGATTCTTTATATCGCTCCCCAGCTTTGCGTTTTTCTTGCCACCAAAAGTATGATAGTTTTTCTTGGCTGATTCTTCTCAATTTTAAATAATTTTAAATCAATTTCTCTAGGTGGTAAGGGTAGTTTTAAGGGTTGATTTATTTTTGCATTAAGTTTTGAGATTCTTTATATCTCTCCCCAGCTTTGCGTTTTTCTTGTCACCAAAAATATGATAGTTTTTCTTGGTTGATTCTTCTCAATATTAAATCAATTTAAATCAATTTCTCTAGATCGTAAGGGTAGTTTTTGGGGTTGATTCCTCTTTTTAATAAGTTTTGAGATTCTTTATATCCCTCCCCAGCTTTACGTTTTTCTTACCACCAAAAGTATGATAGTTTTTCTTGGTTAATTCTTCTCAATTTTAAATAATTTTAAATCAATTTTTCCAGATGGTAAGGGTAATTTTCAGGGTTGATTTCTTTTTTCAATAAGTTTTGAGATTCTTTATATCCCTCCCCAGCTTTGCGTTTTTCTTGCCACCAAAAGTATGATAGTTTTTCGTGATTCTTCTCAATTTTAAATAATTTTAAATCAATTTCTTTAGATGGTAAGGGTGGTTTTCGGGGTTGATTTCTATTTTTAATAAGTTTTGAGATTCTTTATATCCCTCCCCAGCTTAACGTTATTCTTGTCACCAAAAGAATGATAGCTTTTCTTGGTTGATTCTTATTAATATTGAATAATTTTGTTTTTTTTCTAGATGCTAAGGGTAGTTTTCGGGGTTGATTTCTCTTTTTAATAAGTTTTGACATTTTTTATATCCCTCCCCTGCTTTGCGTTTTTCTTGCCACCAAAAGTATGATAGTTTTTCTTGGCTGATTCTTATTAATATTGAATAATTTTGTTTTTTTTCTAGATGCTAAGGGTAGTTTTCGGGGTTGATTTCTCTTTTTAATAAGTTTTGACATTTTTTATATCCCTCCCCTGCTTTGCGTTTTTCTTGCCACCAAAAGTATGATAGTTTTTCTTGGCTGATTCTTCTCAATTTTAAATAATTTTAAATCAATTTCTCTAGATGGTTAGGGTAGTTTTCGGGGTTGATTTCTCTTTTTAATAAGTTTTGAGATTTTTTATATCCCTCCCCTGTTTTGCGTTTTTCTTGTCACCAAAAGTATGATATCTTGGTTGATTCTTCCCAAAATTTCATGGTTTGTAACTCAATTTTGAGGAACCTGTTTTCTAAACTTAATAATTTCTAGAACTCCACACATTTTTTAGCAATTGCCAGAAGAAATAAGCTTAGTTTATTTGTCCAGATCTTATCCTTTCAATTCTTAATCTTCTGTTTCTTTTTGTCAACAGATTTTCAAAGTTTAAGTCGATGCAACTATTTGTCATAATGGCATACGACAAATCCAAATGGTTCAGTTAGAAATCAAGAGATTAAGTTTGAAATTTCAAGATGACGATAGCCAAGTGTTGAGAAAAAATCGAATCGTGTGCGTTTAGGAGCATCTCATGACGTAATGCTAACGATTGTGCTGCTATCGTTGATAGCGGCCTGTTTTGGAACTGGAAATCACCCACTTCCGCCCACTCAGCAGCACGATGTCTGCACTCCGACCATTCTTCGGTCAAACAACCCTCGAGGACCACCTCAGAAAGCCGCCACTTACCTGTCCATCGCAACCGAGGCCTCCAAAGTGCTCGCAAAATTCGCCACCAAACGTCATGCAAATATCACACGAGAGGCCACTTTTGTCCGCACGATTTTCAATCAGCATACTCGAATTTTCGCGATTGCCATCATCTCGCCGGAGCATCCCAACTTGTTGGCATACCGCAAACGGGACCGGTTGCTGATCCACCGCAACCGCACTTTCGAAACGGATCCCTTCTGGCAAGCTGTTGATTTGAGCCACAACTTGACCACCGATTGGACGCCACCGTTTCGGGACTGCACCTTAAATCGAGGCACATGGTACGAGGGGTTTGTGGCGACCGAACCGAAAACTAAAGTTAGTGTCGCGATTTTTGTGCCAGTGGTGCTCGATCAGTGTGATCCGTACTTGGCGTACATTTTCGGCGGACCACATCAATGCGACACCACTTCCACGGAGGTAATTGTTTTCTTTTGAGCACGAAAAGCTTGCTGGCAGGTTTTCTTGCATGGCTTTGCATATTTTATTTTAGAAAAGAACACAGATGAAGAGCTCTTGAGCTTTTGTGTCGTGTGCTTTTTCATGAAGCTTTTATAATGAGAGGATGTTTTTTGTGTTTAGTGTGTTCCGAAAACCGAGTACGGATTACGCAGGGGTGGCTACAAGTGTGTTTGTCGAGAGCGGTTTTATTTTCCTAATAGCTTCATCAATGGTTCCAATTTATCGACGTTGACGAGTTCGTCTCTGGTTCTTGGTGGAACGTCGACGAGGAGTGGCTTTTTTTCCGGTGATGATGTCGAAAATGGGGTCACTTTTGCAAGGTATTTATATTAGACTGGCCAAAAAAATTGACTATTTTTTTTTTGAAAAGTATATCGATATTATAGTTTTAGGTGACAAAAAAAAATATCGGAAGATTTGAACCCTTAATATTAATATTAAGAGGGCTATCATTTTTAATTTCGATTTTTTATTTGTAATTACATTATTGCGTCAATGCTGTCAAACTATCAAAGTAAAAAAAATTATCTGCACATATATTTATAGAAAATTAAATTCCCTACAAAAAACATTTCAATGAAAATTTTCGCTAGATACGCCGTTTCCGAATAATCAAGCTTTAAACATTGATATTATTTTTAGATTTATCTTCTTAATTTTGGAATTTTGTAACTAACGAACAACTAAATATATAGAAATGAACAATAAAGATTCTTCAAGAGAATTTATTGTTCTACAAAAAAGGTCTCTTAACGTTTTTACATAAAATCACTTTTTCAAAAGTTATTCACAATTAAAGTTGAATAAAATATTAAAATATTGTTTTTTTTCGTTTTTGAACCAATTTTCTTTTACTCAGTGGGAAAAATTGATATTTTACATCATCAAAAATTATCATTAACAATATAAATTCTTGAAGGGAATTTAATACTCTACAAAAAAGGTCTTTAAACGTTTTTACATAAAATCACTCTCTCAAAATTGGTTCAACAACGAAAAGAACAATAATTTAATTTTTCTTTCAACTTTAATTGTGAATAACTTTTGAAAAAGTGATTTTATGTAAAAACGTTTAGGGACCTTTTTTGTAGAGCATTAAATTCCCTATAAGAATCTATATTGTTCATTTCTATATATTTATTTGTTCGTTAGTTACAAAATTCCAAAATAAAGAAGATAAATCTAAAAATTATATCAAAGTTTAAAGCTTGATTATTCGGAAAATGCGTGTCAGGCAAAAATTTTTAACAAGAAGTTTTTTGTAGGGAAATTAATTTTCTATAAATATATGTGCATATGAATTTTTTACCTTGATAGTTTGACAGCATTGACGCAAAAATGAAACCACAAAAAAAAATCTAAATTATAGATGATAGACCTCTTAATATTAATATTAAGGACTCAAACCTTCGTGATAATTTTTTTTTGGCACCTTGAACAATACTTTCGATATAATTTTCAAAAAAAATAATCGATTATTTTGGCCCAGTCTAATTTATATGTTATAATCAAATCTATAAAAACCTCAGTTTTGGTTGATGTAGGGATTTATCCAAAAAATTATAGGGCTACAAAATTTGAGCTTTTAACTTTTTTTTTTTTTGAAAAGTAGATCGAAAATATTGTTAAAGGTGACAAAAAAATAATTATCGGGAAGATTTGAGCCCTTAATATTAATATTAAGAGGTCTGTCATCTTTAATTTCGATTTTTTATTTGTGCTTTCATTTTTGCGTCAAGGCTGTCAAACTATCAAGGTAAAAAAATTCATCTGCACATAAATTCCCTACAAAAAACGTTTCGGTAAAAAATTTTGCCAGAGAGGCCGTTTCCGAATAATCAAGCTTTAAACATTGATGTAATTTTTAGATTTACCTTTTTTATTTTGGAATTTTGTAACTACTGAACAAATAAATATATAGAAATGAACAATATAGATTCTGGAAGAGAATTTAATATTCTACAAAAAAGGCCTCTTAACGTTTTTACATAAAGTCATTTTTTCCAAAGTTATTCACAATTAAAGTTGAATGAAATATTAAATTATTGTTTTTTTCGTTGTTGAACCAATTTTGAAAGAGTGATTTTATGTAAAAACGATTAGAGACCTTTTTTGTAGAACATTAAATTCCCTTTAAGAATCTATATTGTCATTTCTATATATTCATTTGTTCGTTAGTAGCAAAGTTCCAAAATAAAAAAGATAAATCTAAAAATTATATCAATGTCTGAAGCTTGATTATTCGGAAACGGCGTGTCTGGTGAAAAATTTTTATGAGACTTTTTTGTAGGAAATTTAATTTTTTATAAATAAATGTGCAGATGAATTTTTTTACCTTGATAGTTTGACAGCATTGACGCAAAAATGAAAGGACAAATAAAAAATCGAAATTAAAGATGATAGACCTCTTAATTTTAATTTTAAGAACTCAAACCTTCCCGAAATATTTTTTTCACCTTGAACAATATTTTCGATATACTTTTCAAAAAAAAAATAGTCAATTTTTTAGCCCAGTCGAATTTATATGTTATAATCAAATCTATAAAAAACTCAGTTGTGGTTGATGTAGAGATTTATCCAAAAAATTATAGGGCTACTAAATTAGAGCTTTTAATTTGGGAGCTTTTAAGAATAGTTTTAATAAGTGATTTTCCAAGAGACGTTTTTTGTAGATAATTTAATTTTCTATAAATACATATGCAGAAAATTTTTAGAAAATTAGTCTTGTAAGCATTGGGGTTTAGTTAACTGACTTAAAAAATGAACTTAAATATTTAGAAATATTGTTTTAAAAAATTGGAAAAGTTTCACAAAAAGTTTACCACTAAATGTTTGATGGACTTACCCCATTTTTTTTTGCAATATTGAAAAATATGTTAATTTCCTACTTTCACTATAAAATTTTCGTGAATTATTTCACAAGAATTTTCCCTTTAATAGTCGGGAATATTTTAATTAAAATTCCCAATGTGTGGATTTACTTCTTCGCAGATGTCTTCCGTGTCCAGAAATGTGCGACAAGTGCGACCGAGACGGACAATGTATGGCAAATCCGGATTTATTGTTGCGCACTGGAATTTTGGGTGTCCAATTGACGACGATGACCATTACGGTGATTATTGCGATCGTCGTTTTCAGGCAACGAAAGTGTAAGGTGAGAAATTGATTCGATTGGGTGGGAATTTCAGGGATGCTTGAAATTAAAGCCTTTGAGGAAACGAAATGAAGAGGAAATGTTCATTTCGAAATGGTAGATCCATTATTATTGATTGATGCCCAACAGAAAGTAACAGTAAACAGGCAGTCACC
Source organism: Sisyra terminalis (assembly GCA_958496175.1). Classification (NCBI taxonomy): domain Eukaryota; kingdom Metazoa; phylum Arthropoda; class Insecta; order Neuroptera; family Sisyridae; genus Sisyra; species Sisyra terminalis. Next base: position 47,105,123 of record OY292278.1, on the reverse strand, counting down.
AAACTTTTTTAATCTTAAAACTAGTCATTGATGTTCGAATTTTTCTGGATTATTAACAGTATTTACCATTAAGAGTTGGTTGACAACATCTTATACCATCTAATATCTCTAGCTATTTTATCTCAGAAGCAAGATTAAACAATTGGGAACTTGGAGAAAATGTAAGAATTAGAACCAAATTAATAAAAAGTATAGAAAAGTCGGTTTTTCTTCTTTATTTCTTTCAAGTAGGGGTTTTGGGACATAAGTTTTGCTACAAATACAGAAACTTTATTACGTCTATATTACTGCAGAAGTTGTTAAATGATTTGGAAAATTTTTGTGTATAATCATAAAGTCAACTTAAATCAATTTTAATAAAAAATTAGGAAAACACCAAAACAATATTAACAGAAGGTTTTTGTAATCTATGGAACTAAGTGCACTGAATTATGATGCAGAATTGTAGGTAGTTGCACACCAAATTGATACAATCAACTTGCTTTACTTTTTCCTCCTGAATAAAGAAAATCAGTTCCAAATAGAATTCAAAATTTGGAAGAATAATGAAGAACAATAATAACAAAGCAATTAAAAAGAACACCAATACCATTGCAGGTATTAAACTGAAGACTCTGACGAAACAAAAAGAGAAAATATAAGAAGATGATGGAGGATTAAATGTTTCAATTCTTAGAACTGTCTGTAAAATCATCATCCTTGTTAGAAGAGGGGGGGGACAGATTTCAAAAATGTTTCATAGTGGCACATCGGGGAAGGATATGATCTTAAAATGTCAAATGGACGTCCAAAGCAGGGGAAAAGCAGGATTTATAAAATACACAGGTGGCCTCATGCGCTACGTGACGTATCCAGAAGAAATTCGTACAAATCTTCAGATTGACTCAAATTTCAAAATTCTTCGTATGACGTCATTGTTTTTTTCCTAATGGGGCAACCTGTGTAATTTATAAACCTTGGGGGAAAAGAGGGTCAAAAAATTTGCGAACACATTTTTTTACTATCCATAACAGGGATGTTCAGGAATGGGTAAAATGGTCATCATGGGCCGCATGCGGCCTTATATTGAACAAAAATGAAATTTAAAAACTAGTTTATCGTAAAAAAAAAGATTTTTCCACTTACATTTTGAAACAATTCTAGCACTGGAGTGCTAGAAGAAAGACGATTGGTCGATAAAAAAATGGTTCAAAATACCAACCAGTGGCTCTCAACAGAACGGTTGTGGTTTTGAAGAACAGCAAACAACAGTTTAGTATCGTTAATTTTTCGATAATGAATTCAAATATTTTGAAATACTTGTAGACCAGGGTCGATAATTTTTGAGACCAAAAAAAATTATAGTGAAACCCATTGAAAAAGGTAGAGAATATAACAAAAATGAAAGGAAAAATAAATTACGGGCAATCTGAGGTCGGGAAGGAGGAGGGGGTGATTTTTTAAGGGTAAAAAACGGTTAATCTCGATTTCCGGTAAAACTGCAAGTCCTATAAAAAAAGTTAAATAGCAAAGTTGTAGGTAATTAAAAGATTTACAACTTTTGTATCGACACTTTTTTCACATAACCTCAAAATTTATGTGAAAAATTCGGATAACCGAGTTTTTGATTTTTATTTTTTGTAAAAAAATTTATTTTTCCACGAAATTTGGTGAAAACTTATCTTTGTATGTCCCAAACATACAGTAATTTTTTTGATTTAAAATATTCATTTTTTCCCCTTATTTTGACTTAATATCCAAAAAGCACCCTAATTTTCAATCGAAAATTCTCACGTCAAAATATCTGCTTTTTTAAAAAAGTTGATGTGTTTTTTATTTGTTGAAATCTCTACTTTCTGATGATATAAAAAAAATGTACACTACTATGGTAAATGTTCTCAGAAAATATTCTGATTTCTAGTTTACAAACTCCTTAAAAAAAAAAAAAACTTTAAATATTTTTTTACTGTATTTTTCTTATATTTTTACTTTGTCCCATTAATATCAACTTTAAAACTCATCTTGAAATTTAGTTGTTAAAGTTACTAGTTTAGACTTTTTCCGCCAACGGTTTGCCGTATAAATAAATTTAAGAAGTTGCACTGCAAGTTTACACTTTAAACTTATTTCCATCGTTTTATAACGCCAAACTCTTACGAAATATTTTGCAAAACTTATGCGAAAAAGCGTTTTCAATGACTAATGGAAAAGTTTCACATAAGATTTCATAAAACTTGACTTATGAAAACTTCTCATAACATCGCAACAATGAAAAAAAAGTAACCAACCAAAGTAAATAAATAGGCCATGAGTCGGAAAAGTTTGGAAAGCACTGCCAAGTTAAAGAGGCAACACTGTGAAAATCCAAAAGCCAGTTAAATGCCACACGTCTGGAATGGCGGGTAGAATGAGTAACACCAATTTTATTGATTTTTGATTAAATTTAATAGAGCAGAAATTGAACGATTAGAAAAAGCGATTTTTCAATAACATTTTGTGACATTCATTGTATTCTTCTAATCTTTTTTTTTTTTTTTTTTTTTTGTAGACAATCGCGTGCGGAATGTGGACCATTTTGGAAACGATTTTGGTTGGAATCTTTCTCCTCTACGCAACGGTAAGTCACGCGTTTTCCGGTAGGATTTTATGTGGATTCTTTCAGTTGGAAATTTCCAGCAAAATGATTCGAATTGGAGAAAACGATTGTACATAAAACTTTTATTTAAAGTAGTCAAATGTGACTTTATAGTTCCATGAAAAAATTAACGGTCTAATCTATCGTTTTTTTTCCCGATTAAAGCTTTAATAACTATAAAATAAACAATTTAATTTAACAGGGGTTGACAAAAATTGTAGGAAATTGTAGTTTGTTAAGTATGTCATATTTGTAAATCATTTTCCATCGATTGGAAAATCAGTAGACTATGCTTATGGGTCTTTATAGCTCTATTGTATTTCTCGTATTTTTATTTTCCTCGAATAAAGATTTTAGAAGAAACATTTGGTTTTTCATAGCTTATTTTACTCAAACTCAATAAAATAAAACAATTTAATTTAACAAAGGTTGACAAAAATTATAGGAAATTGTAACTTGTTAAGTATGTCATATTTGTAAATCATTTTCCATCGAGATTGGAAAATCACTAAACTATGCTTATGGGTCTTTAAAGCTCTATTGTATTTATCGTATTTTAAAATTTCAATTTAAAAAGTTAACATTACAGTTTTGGAATTTTTAGGTCGTTCAAAAATTCTGGAAAAAAAATTCACATATGTTCCAGGATAACCCTTTGTAGTGCTAACTTGAAGATTAAAGCTTCTCTATAGATATTAAAATTTCGAAAAAAAAATTACGCCATTAATTGGTGTTTTTTTGTCGTTTGAGAGTTCCGAGAGAAAAACCACTTCGTAGCTTACAAATTTTCTCGGAAAACACTGTTTACAAAAAAAGCTCGATTTGAGTTATTTTTCATATCATTTTTTCATCATCAATTGATGTTTTCTTGTAACTTGAGAATATTGAAAAAAATATAAAATTCGTCGTTTGTTTTCATAAGTTTTAAAGCTTCAATTTTAGACAAAAGCCTAAATAGAGCTTTTTTTTTAAACCGTGCTTTCCGAGAAAATATACAAGCAATGAAATTTTTTCTTTTTTTTTTCTTCCGGTACTCTCAAACAACAAAAAAATTAATAATTAATTGCCTAAAAAATACTTTGAAGTTTCAATAATGAGCCAAATCGAGCTTTTTCTTCACACGGCTTTCTACCGGAAAATATACAAGCGACAAAAACCACCAATTATATTAATGAAGTAAAAATATTAAAATTTCAATATTTTTGAAATGTCAAAATAGAACTTTTTCTTAAAATGTCTTTTCCGGGAAAACATATAAGTTATGGAAAATTTTCTTTCAGAACTCTTGAACGATGAAAAACACTAAAATATTCCGTAGATTTTTTTTCAAATTCCAAAAATGGACGTAGTTTAGGGTTGTCTTTGGGTACTCCACTAAAAGGTCTCTTCTCTCAACTATTATCTGAGCAATTAGGCTCATTAATAGACTGGGCAAAAAAAATCAACTATTTTTTTTTTTTTTGAAAAGTATATAGAAAATATTGTTCAAGGTGACTATAAAAATATTGGGAAGCTTCGAGCCCTTATTATTAATATTAAGAGGTCCATCATATTTAATTTCGATTTTTTATTTGTGCTTTCATTTTTGCGTTAATGCTGTCAAACTATCACAGTAAAAAAATTCTTCTGCACATATATTTATAGAAAATTAAATACTCTACAAAAAATGTCTTTTTAAAAATTTTTGCCACACACGCCGTTTCCGAATAAACAAGCTTTAAACATTGATATAATTTTTAGATTTATCTTCTTTATTTGGGAATTTGGTAACTAACGAACAAATAAATATATAGAAACGAACAATAAAGATTCTTGAAGGAAATTTAATGTTCTACAAAAAAGGTTTTTAACATTTTTACATTAAACCACTTTTTCCAAAGTTATTCATCATTAAAGTTGAAGGAAAAATTAAATTATTGTTTTTTTCGTTGCTGAACCAATTTTAAAAGAGTGATTTTATATAAAAACGTTAAAAGACCTCTTTTGTAGAGCATTAAATTCCCTTCGAGATTCTATATTGTAAATGATAATTTTCGACGATGTAAATAATCAATTTTTCCCACTTAGTGAAAGAAATTGGTTCAAAAACGAAAATAACAATAATTTAATATTTCATTCAACTTTAATTGTGAATAACTTTTGAAAAAGTGATTTTATGTAAAAACCTTAAGAGGCTTTTTTTGTAGAACATTGAATTTCCTTTAAGAATCTATATTATTCATTTCTATATGTTTATTTGTTCATTAGTTACAAAATTCCAAAATAAAGAAGATAAATCTAAAAATTATATCAATCTTTAAAGCTTAATTATTCGGAAACGGCGAGTCTGGCAATAATTTTTACAGGAATGTTTTTTGTAGGGAATTTAATTTTCTTTAAATATATGTGAAGATGATTTTTTTTACTTTGATAGTTTGACAGCTTTGACGCAAAAATGAAAGCACAAATAAAAAATCGAAATTAAAGGTGATAGACCTCTTAGTATTAATATTAAGGGCTCAAACCTTCCCGATATTTTTTTTTCATCTTGAACAATATTTTCTATATATTTTTGAAAAAAAAAATATTCGATTTTTTGGCCCAGTCAAATATATAGATTTTCGTAATCATGTAATTCCCCTGCTCGATTGGGATAAATAAAAAAATGTATTAGTTGTTTTTTTATCGACTTGAAGTAAATAAAAATCAATGGTTCTGACTCATTAGTTGTTGGCAAATAATCTTAGATGCTAAATCAATATATTTTACATACAGTGAAACGAAGACATAAAGAATTGAGTTTTTCTATGTCTTAGAAAAGTTTTCTTGATAATCAAGTCCCAACATAAATTTGTTATAGGTTGTGGTACGTTTTTTTGAGCCGTCCATCGAACGATGTCTGATTGAGCCATGGACTCGAGAACTTGGCTTCATCATCTGCTACGGTGCTATTGTCTTAAAACTCTACCGACATCTGATCGACTTCCGGACTCGAAAAGCTCATCGTTGGGTCGTCAAAGACACCGATCTTCTCAAATACCTCTTCGTGATGGTGATGGCCGTGTTGGCCTACATGGCAGCATTCACGGCGACCAGCCTCAACTTTCTGCAAGAAAACTATACACTGCTAACGACCAGCGAAAGTGTGGACGGTTTACGCTTCATTGCCTGTAAACAACTATGGTGGGATTACGTAACGGAAATCGGTGAAATTGTCATTCTGGTATTTGGTGTGCATTTGAGCTTTGTGAGCCGCAATGCGGCCACCCAATTCCAGGAGCGCCGTTTCCTCTGCATTTCCATATGCGTGGAACTGTTGGTCAGCGGAATTTTTTACATTCTTCGCGCTCTATACTCAATGCAACTGCATCCCGACCACGAATACTTGGCATACTTTGTGCGCTCCCAACTAACATCATCGACCGTGCTTCTACTCCTGTTCATCCCGAAATTATGGTACCAACACAAACAAGCGCGTTCCCTCGCACAAGAGTTCTCTTGTCGACTTCCAGTTGACGCCTTCAAACCGGTTAGTTCTCTAATCCGTAGGTACTGCGAATCACATTTACGTATTTCGATCTTCCAGGATGTCGCCTGCAACACTCATGGACCACTCATGTCCAACAATAGTGATGTGGACGTCGGCGAAATTTCCCTGGCGGATATGAGTCCTGACGATATTCGTGCCGAACTTAAACGCCTCTACACCCAACTGGAAATTCTGAAGAATAAAACTTTACGTGCCAACAATCCGCACATATCAAAACGTCGCGGTGGTCGCAAGGTGGCCCATCGACGTTTCTCGTTACAGGTGCGTACCGAAAATACAGCCCAACCAAAACTCTAAACTAATTAAAAAACAAAGATGCAAGCTTTAACATCATGGCGCAATCTCATCACAAAATCAAAAGCTCTGATTTGGTGGAAAGCACAGACTACAAGGTGTCAACCGAAAAGAAGAAAAGATTAACTTTGGTACTCTAGTAATCAATTTATAAAAATATCTGGTCCTAACAAAGGACATAGAACGATAAGTATAATGAATTGGCCCCAGAAGGGTATTTGGTTCATAATTTCAGAGTATATTGGTACTATTAAGATACATTTATTCGCCAAAGTTTCAGATCTCTATGTATTACCTACCATTTCTTCAAAAATCGAAAAAAGCTGGAAATCAGAAAAAAAAGTTTTCTCAGAATCTTGTAAATCGATTTATTTGAATTTTGGATATGTTTTAAGGGCTGATGGTAGCTTCTATAAATGAAATTAAGAGCTTTATCGGTTTATAAGATCCTTGAAAAAAGAGAGCTTTTTGTTTTAATTTTTTTCGAATTTCCCATCCAATTTCCCTTCAAGCTATGTGGTTTTAAAATTTAAAAAACACATAATTTTAAAGGAAATTGGATGGGAAATTCGAAAAAAATAGTTTCGTAATTATTCCAAAATTGTATTATGGGTAAAAATTGAAATTAAAACAAAAAGCTCTCTTTTTTCAAGGATCTTATAAACCGATAAAGCTCTTAATTTCATTTATAGAAGCTACCATCAGCCCTTAAAACATATCCAAAATTCAAATAAATCGATTTACAAGATTCTGAGAAAACTTTTTTTTCTGATTTCCAGCTTTTTTCGATTTTTGAAGAAATGGTAATACATAGGGATCTGAAATTTGCCGAATTAATGTATCTTAATAGTACCAATATACCCTGAAATTATGAACCAAATTACTTCTGGAGCCGATTCACTATACTTATCGTCCTATGTCCTTTACATAGGCGTAGATTCTGTCTTCCTTAAAAACGATCTACTTACCATATAAATAACCAACGATTTTTGAAGTTATACTTCTTTAAAAATTTTAATCATAGTGAATTGTTAAAACAATTGAATAAATCCAAAAGACAGTTGAAACCAATACAACAAGGTAGTTCAAATCTGAACCAATAATTATTATATTTGTATTCCACTTATATGGATATATTTAAAACTTTTTATTCTTTGTCCTTGTCTTAGTCGCAACACATACGTTTTTTTATATGTATATTGATATTATAAGTAATTTGTGTTCAAAATTGTATCATATTTTAGAATTCACAAATGTAATAACTGATATGCCAGGTCAGGCATTATCGGAAAAGGCTATGGCGGTGGATTAAAAACATCTTTATAACTATACCAAAGAAGTATAACTTCTATTCTATAAGTACACAGACTGTTTTTTTTTTTTTTTTTTTTTTTTTTTTTTGGGTAACCGTAAAGTACATCAGAGCCAAAAGATATCTTTAAAGCAAATTTTTCCAAACTTTCGAAATTTGAGGTTACTGTTTGATAAATTTCGGAATCCTAAGTACTTCTTATCCAAAAAAAAAAAAAAAAAAAACAAAAACTAAATGCTTAACTTTTGTTTCTGTAACATAGTTTGCCTTTGCTATATGGACCACTTGTTGCATTAGAGGTAGCCAAAGTACGATTAAATGCATATTTTCTACTAAACTCTTCCTTTAGTCCCAATAACTTATTCACTAAAAGAAAAGTGATACACAATTGATAGAGATCATATTTGATTTTCTATCCTTGTCTTTCAAATTAATTACATATCGCCACTGTGTGTAATTGAATGCCGTCGTCATATCTTCTCACCCAAATTTCGGTCACCCATTAGCTGCTTTAGCTGCCAAATCAGAGCTTTACAAAAAAAACAAAAGAAAATCACTGTAGTAATGGACGATTTTCTTTTGTTTACCAACCAATTGTCTCATTGAGTGGAACGATTTTTTCATTTTTTTAATTTAATCTACATACAATGCGGCAAATTTGCAGAAAAAAGGAAGTCGTGAGAAGGTAAGTGCGCTTTTCGTTTGTTTTGCCCCATAAATTTTCCCATCCATCCATTCATTTGTTTTTGAAAATCAATAGTAGTTTTTCTTTATTTTTGTCTTTTTGTTTCGGATAGAAATTTAGTAAATTTTTGCTCAAGCAATTGGTTTGTTGTTTTTGTTTTTTCAAATGGAATTTGGTTGATTGGTTCTCTTGTACCTAAAGCAGGGACCACGAAGTGAAACTCTCTTACCAGACGAAGCTCTGGTAAGAAGATTATCGGCAAAGAAGATTCGAAACTATTCCACCAACTAATGAATGAAATGATCCAAGAACTTATCCCAAAGATATACTCATTTTTGATGATTTTCCTGGCACAACGGGGCAGGAAATATATTTTAAGAGATCCAAAAGGTTTCAATAAATTACTTTCCTTGACTCCATTCTATCAACAATAGTTGTAATACTCTTACTACTTTTGACTTCTGTAAAAAAAAACTAACAAAATTTGGTAATATACCAGAATTTCGTTTTGCATAGCCAAGTAAAGTAATTCTTCGTTTCCTGTCTTTGTTTTATATCGTTTTGCGACGATATAAAAGGCATTAGCAAAAAAATCCAGAAGAAGAGCTTTCAATCTATTTGTCATCTTCGTGGTTCCTGATTTTAATATGAAAAAAAAGAGTGACGATTAATTTTGATTTTGTTTGATGGTGGTTAAGGCTTTGCATGGAAAGCATCACAAATCGCATAAGCATCAGGCGTCCGAGATGGAGGTGACGGAAGGAGAAGTTTCCCGGACTCCGGAGGACTCGGTTTGTAGTGGCGAAGGGCCGAGCGCCATCTATAACGATTTGGCTTCCACCTATAGTGAATTAATCGGAACTCCAAACGCTGCGGCCATTTGCAAGCCGCAATCCAGTTCGTATTCCCAATGAACATCCAAGTGACAAAAACAAGGATCGCAAGTTACGACGAGCTTTTGTTGGCTTGAGCTTGATGTTAAAATATATATACATATATATAAAAACAATATACGTACGTCGTCCATTTTTAGATTTTTGTATGAAAACAAAAAAAAAACAAACAAAAAAAAAACACTCACAAACATACATCCAGTGTTGCAATTCAAATGTATTCAACTAAGTATAATTGATGTTCAAATTTTTTTTTCAGTTGTTTCATTATTGAGATTTCTACAAAAATGGAGAATGTTTAGGTTAGGGTTTCAACAATGGTGAAAGTTGTTTTGGTTGCATATTTGCAAAAAGTTTTTAATGCTAGGAAAATTGAAATTATATAGTGCAAAGAAAACAACATGAATAGACTATTTGTTAAATATTATAAACATTTTATGCGGGTCACTTAGATTTTAGGGATATTTTATAATTATTATAATAATGAAAATGATGCCAAAAATGTAAGTAATGAATAATATATATATATATAAACAAATAAATATATTTAGAAATCCAAATAGAAAAATTTATGTTGATGAATTGTACTTTTAAAAATGATAAATATTTATGAAATTTATGAATATATATTAAAGTTAAATTTAGGCAAATGAAAGACAAATTATGATCCTATAACTATATGATTTAAAAACAACAACCGTAATTGCATTGATTTTAATTACCCAAAAATTGAAAAGCTTTATGTCAAATTTTTGAAAAATTACTTTTTTTTAATTGTATTATTACGAATAGGCGTAACAATAAATTAAATATTCGTCCCATATTTTTGTGTTTGTTGATTAAAAAAGTATTGTTAGTAAAGTGAAAACTATTAACGATTTAGTGTAAAAAATTTCAAGTAATTTTTCATCATTTTGGCTGTTAGAAAATTAGAATTGAATGAAAAAAAAATTAAATAAATAAAAAAAAGTGCTTTTTATATGGAGAATAAGAATATTGTTTTCGTTTTTGTGATTTTAATCGGAGAATTTAGATTGCCAGCTGTACAAATTTCAATTTATCCTTTGGTTGAACACTTAGTAGAAAAATCAAAGTAGATATTTTTCCGCTGCTTTTGAACATTTATATTGTTGTTAAAAGAATATATTAAATATATTTTGGTCTTATTTATAATTTACAAAATATACATTATGAACAAAAGTTCAAGCAAAATGTACTTTTGTCGTATTACCCCTGATACGTATATCGATTGCCAAGCAATCTTCTTCAGTAATCATTGGGTAGTATTAGATAGCTTCGTAATTACTATGTGCTAAGTTTCAAAATATTAAGAGATGGATCTCAATTTATACGTTGAGCTTTTTTCTTTTCACAATGTAATTTGGGGAGGGGGGTCATATGCCTATCAAATAGTGTTCGCCAGTAAGAAGGAGTTAATTAGTAAGGGTGTGGATTAGAAATTTAAAAATTTGGAAACTGTTTCACTAGTAATATCCTGTGGAAGCTAAAAGCTTCGTTTCTGGAAGATTTTCGCGACCAATTGAAACGTTTTTTACATTAATTATTTTATAAGTTTTGAAAGTTCAAGTTTCAATACTCGATATGGTTTAATTTTTTCCACTAAGTATAAAATTTGCCAGTAAAACTTTAGAAGAATTGTAAATGTTCGAAAGTTCAGAATTTATTGAATATAAAATTCGCTTGGCTTAGAACTTCTGGTATTCTAACTTCTGGAAAAACCCCATTTTTTCGGCTAAAGTTTTCACCAATTTATAGAAGAACAAACTACCAAAGTGATTAAAATCTTAAATCTGTAATTTACTTGGAAGACTTGAGGATAAATTGAAATTCGAACAACAATTATTAATGGTTCAAAACATTTAGGTTTAGGTAATGAAATTTAAAATTAAAGAAAAAATCGAATTAAATGAGAAGAAAATGGAGAAGATAAAACATATTACTTATACCTACACTCAACTACATAATTAGAAAAAAATCTATTAAACTTACATTTATTTTTCCTGATGATTTTGTAAACTTTCTATCATTTATCTTCTTTTATATCTTGTAAGTATTTTTGTATCTGCCAAGAGTGTAATGAAGATGCCAAATGTTTCAAATATCTGAATTTTTTTCGAAAAAAATAAGGGACCAACTGAAATATTGAAGAAAAATAGATATTTATGTTTGATTTTTTTTCATTTTTGTGATTTAAGTAATTGTATATTGTTTGTTTAAATTTTGTTTGAACAAGCAAATTTGCATCAAATATCTTGATATGGTCGTAGGTATAATTGTAAAGTAATTCTTCGGATATTATAAATTAAAATCATTTTACATTTATTGAATTTATGTATAATTGTACCTGTTAATTATTTTAAAAATATATATATACAATTGTATATTAATTGAATTAATAAAAAGATCAATGTAATAAATTATATTTTGGTCGTTATTTCTGATAACACTGTACATCAATATGCATGTGTATTATTGGTTGCCTATACTAAACATTTCCGCAAAACCATAGAGCTTACCATAAATTTAGTACAATTTTCTTGTAGTTTAATTTAAAAACTGTATATTTTCATCAAACTTATTATAAAAATTGATTTACTGCCAATCCAATTTTGAATTTTAGAGGAAAAAACTGAAAATTCAGTTTCAATTTATTTAACACTAGCTGATCCCCGCGAAACATTGATTGATAAAGACATAAATGATAAAAAATTGCTCCCTTAATGCTTTTCAGCAAAATATATAGTTGCTCCAGGTCACAATCATTGGTTCAAAAAAAAAAATAGATTTTTAAAACTTTGATTGTTAAAAAACAAACAAATATTAAAAACCGCCTCTTGGGTATTTGAAATAAGTACCTATTACATAAACTTTCATACAAATTAAGTGAAATGACGTTATTTAAAATGCTATTAATAAATTGATATAACAAAAACAGAAACTTATTATTACTTAATTATTTATTAATTACACTTATTAAATTCAAAATTTCGATTGTTGATGTTCAATTGCAACAATACTATATTTTGCTCAAATAAAAGATCTTTTATATCTAAAATAAAAGTAGCCTAAGTTACTCCTTATTACATCAGCTACCTGCCAATAAAAGTCCCGTCAAAATCGGTTCAGCTATTTCAGAGATTAGCCGGAACAAACAGACAGACAGACAAAAATTTAAAAAAATGTTATTTTGGTATATGTACCGTATATACTCATATATGCATGTAGTAAAAAGTGGTTATTTCAATATTACAAACAGACACTCAAATTTTATTTATATGTATAGATTACACACTTTTTTGAACAGCAATTTATTTAAGAATAATGGGCCCAATAAAACATAAACTAAGGTAATATTTATTGCCGCATTATTGAACTGTTTGATTTTTATGTTCTGTTACAATTTGTTAATTTGTTTGTTGCATTCTTTTGAATTCAATTTAATTCACGAATAAATTGGTCCATAATGAAGATTTAGCCACAAAAGCGAAAAGTATACCATTTTAAAATTGAATCAACAAAAATATCGCGAATAGAATAAAAAAAAACAAAGTAGAAAATACAACGTTGCTCGATATTGACCGACTTAAAAGGGACTTTTTTAAAGGCAGCGGCATTTTGGCAGAAAAACCATTACGGAATTTACCAATTATTTTAATAATTTGTGGCTAAAACCATATCAAACTTGGTTTGTAAGTGCAGCATCAGGCTATCCAAATATAAACAATAGGATTGAGTCTATAAATTCCATAATTTAAAAAAGAACATTAAATTAAAAGATCGTTTACCTGTTTCTCAATTTTTAAATAAATTTACTAATTAAATGGTTTATGTACAGAAATTCAGAGTTGCAGAGCTACAAAATATCTTTAAACAGTTTCTTTAAAAGAATGAACTATTTAAATCGCAAAACTTTCAAAGCTTTTGAACAGAGTTCTTATGGTACTTGGGCGATTAATATAAATGCTGATATTGGTAAATGTAATTGTACATGTCCAATGAACTAAATTAATTCCTAAATTTTAAATTGAAAATGTTATATTTTTTGTGATTCAAGAAGCCTGATGAAGTTACGATACGTAACGAAACGTAGCTAATTTGAATATTAAAAAATATTAAATAAAAAACCTGAATTGTCTTCTTATTTAATAAAAGTTGAGATCTGAATTTTATCATCTAAATGAATTCCTTTAGGACAAACACGTAAACGTGGGCGCCCATCAAAAACAAAGAAAATTAATTTTTTCACTAAATTTACTTATATGAGCTTTAAAATATTTATATTTGGCGTTTTTAATTGTATTTTGTACATGCTTTTGTTGTCGTTTTATATTATTTTAATTTATGTGTCTTTTTGATCTATATTAGAGTTAAATGTTTAAATTAGGCGTGCAAATCATCTTTTTTAAAAATAAATATCTGGTAGTAATTAACATGTTTTAATGTTTTCTTATAAAAATAGAAGTTTTAATCATTTTTACAGGAAATTCATTGTTTTTTCGTAAAATTTAAACAAGAAAGTTGAAACAAATTTTTCCGGTAAATAATGCGTAACTGATTTATTTAGAACTTAGAAATTTTGCAAAGGGTTTACTTTTTATTAAAAATAAATACTTCGAATAGAATTTCCAAAGTATGTCCTCTACATCCGTTAAACAAGGGATGAAAATTTCAGTAGAAGTTCATTATTTTTGAGGTAATAAATACAAAAATTGGTGAATCAATTTGTATTTTAAAATAAAAAAATAGTTAAATTAGTGTTTTTGAAACTTATTTTTTACAAGAATTCGATAAAAAAATGTAAAATTTTATCTTAATGAATCGTTTTCGAAGTTGAGTGCATGAAAGTTTGTATCGTTTGTATTGATTTGTATATTTAGATGATTTAGATATTTTAACAAAAAAAAAAAAAAAACAATTGTAGCTAGTTAACAAACTAATTGTTGAAAAGAATACAAATTTAATTCGTTCCTAGTTTATTTCAAATAAAGTGATTAGTTAATGCGATTTTAATCATTTTGACACCAATTTAATTAGCGCGCCTTGCGCGCATAGAATTTTCCCAATTCCGAACCGTTTTCGGAAGACAAGAACGGCTAGGAATTTTTTCTCATTGAAGTGAAGCTAGCGTTGAATTGTCAAGTGAGGTTAAATATGTTTGTTCCATTTACAAGACTTGTGACAGTAGCGAAAATATCTGTGTAGGTGCCGGATCGTCTTTTCCTCGCATTGTTCGCGATAAACAATTCGCAATTGCTTTATTTCTAATGTTTGCTTTTCATTTTATCTTTGCAAAAGCTCTACATCGATTTTCATTCACAAATATCTAAACGAGTAGCAAATGTATTTGACACGATGTTTGACATTAGACTGATGGATTTTTCCAAATAAATCATTTAATCGTAACAAATTGCATTTGTTGATCGAATAAGTACGTTTTTAAATTGGTTCGACATGTTATTTCGGTAACAAACCGTTAATTTTGATGTTTTTTCGTTAATTAATTCATGGGGTGTGTCTGATTGAATATTTGTGTGAAAATTCCGGTGAGACTTTTTTTAATGATGCTGGGAAATTTTTTCGTGGATTAATTTTGGTTGGATTATTTGGAAAGTGCCGCGATGGGGAATAGTAATGGGTGTTGCACCCACAATCATAACAGTCCCTTGGCCAGTCATAAGGTGGTGGTGCCGCTGGAGGAAACGTTAACGGAAGGCGAAGTCAGTGTGAACAATTTGCAGCATATAAGTGAGCGGGAACCAGATGACACTGAGACCGATCCGTCACAGCATCCGATGGCGCGGACCATCTTCATGGAGCGCTCGAGGGCCTCGATCGAAAACGGACTATCTCGCAAGCGGAGTCAACACCAAATTGCGCCCACTCTGAAGAAGAGCAGCTCGTGTTCGACGATCTACCTGGACGACAGCACTGTGTCACAACCAAACTTAAAGAATACCGTCAAATGTGTCGCACTGGCAATCTATTATCATATTAAAAATCGAAATAGCACCGACGCCAGTGACGAGCGTCGAATCGACATTTTCGACGAACGTTTACACCCACTAACTCGTGATCCCGTTTCAGATGACTACGACAGGCACAATCCCGAACATCGACAAATTTACAAATTCGTACGAACTCTATTCAATTCGGCTCAACTAACCGCCGAATGTGCGATCATAACATTAGTATATCTCGAGCGTTTACTAACCTACGCCGACTTGGACATTGCGCCGTCCAACTGGAAACGTATAGTCCTCGGCGCCATTCTTCTCGCCAGCAAAGTGTGGGACGATCAAGCCGTGTGGAACGTCGACTATTGTCAAATCCTTAAAGATATCACCGTCGAAGATATGAACGAACTTGAACGTCAATTTCTCGAAATGCTTCAGTTCAACATCAACGTACCATCGAGCGTCTACGCCAAATATTACTTCGACTTACGCACATTGGCCGAGGCGAACGATCTCACCTTCCCCAGCGAGCCGTTGAGCAAAGAACGAGCCCAGAAACTTGAAGCCATGTCTCGAGTGATGGAAGATAAAATAACCGCCGAAGCCGTCAAAAACGGCCTAAAAAAATGGTCGAGTCTCGACAATATGAACACGGCCATGGCCGCTCCACGACGTAGCGTCGCCATTTTATCATAACTTCCATCTTAACCCTTTTTCAATTGCAATAAAAATATTATACCTATCGACTAAAGCAAAATGGGCTAATCCTCTCTATAAAATTTTGATCTAAATCTATAATTGGATAAGCATATCAAATCTACCTTAAGACCATCATAAACTAAGTCAATCAAATCTTACTTAAAGAAGGAATCAAAACTAAATTGTCCTTCTAAAAAAGCAGATTTGTCATGCTTTTCCAGCTATATTTTTAATATTTCCAAAAAAAAGCACTAATTTTGTCTCAGTGTCGAAGTATATCTTAAATAAAAATCAAACTTAGCCAAAAAAAATTTTAAACAATATTCTTTAACTAAGAAAGAATCAAGTTTATGTTTTAAATGGATTTTATGGCTAAAACAGTGATTATCTCTTAATTAATGTAGTTATCTAAAACTTGGTATTGAGATAAAGTGGTGCAATTTATTTAAAAAGTAGGAAAAACTACCCGTTAACTTTTGTATAATTAATTGAAAATAAGACTAAACTAGTTAAAGTAAAAATAATTTCGCTATTCTAAAAAAAAAAAAAGAAGAAGGTAAATCTTAGCTTTGAAAATATTTTTACAATGTGGGAATAGTAGTTTTATAACTTTAACTAAATTCGCTTAATCAGCATTGGATTTTGTCCTTAATTCTTCCGCATTTTATAATACACAATAATTATATTAATATTACATTTTATATATTTTTTTTTTCTACTGTCGTCAATATTTACGTAAACGCATTTGTACAGGTCTCCCGTAATGTTTGCGTAAGCCGTTTATGTAAGTGTGATGTCAAGCTGGTGGTCGCGCGGTGCCGGTATTATTTGATCTTTTATTGTTACAATATTATCAATTAAAAAAATATTAAATAAAAACCATACACGTAAATTAATTGGGTAGTAAATAATAAGCTACATCGAGTCAATATTTAACGACGAGAAGAAAGGAAAAAAGTGTATATTTTAGGCGTTCAAGGAAACGAAAAAAAAATTCCATTTAAATTGTGACCAATTTAAAAAATTAGTCTTTTATAAAAGTGTAAAGTTAATGTATAAGGATTTTGAGGTGGAAAGATTGTGTTTTCAGTTTTCAATTTGGAATTTATTAGTTAGTCATAAATATTTGATAAAGTGAATCACTTTTCCTCGTCTCAACTTAGCACGTTGATATGTTGAACGCGTTTTTGCACTATCATTGTTAATTTTATGAAATTGATATCGGAAAATTGATAAGAAAAAAATTAATATTTATTCTGTAAACTAAATGGGGAATATTTAATCATTCTATTCAGGGTAAGGTGTTTTAATCAACTTTATCGTCTGGTTTTAATTTCCTCCACTACTATAAATTTTGAAGATACCAAACAGGCGAAGTCGTGGATACCAAACAGTATATGTACTATTTATTTTCTACGTCGAAATCAATCTTTAAAAGTTTATTTTTTCGAAACCAAATTTCATAGAATGGAACAATGATTTACGAAAAGTTCAGAAACGCTGATTTACAACGATCAATTCAATTTGCTAAGTTTCCTATGTTTTCCAAAGATTATTGGAAGTCTCTAATTTTATAATCTTTTACTCTTAATCAGACGTCTAATCTTCTGTGACGTCATAACGCACACATTATCGGCATTTTGAAACGGTTCAAGAAAAATGCAATGTGTGAATGTGTAATATTTTATTTTTTCAATTGGAAATCAGAAAATTAAGCTTTGAAAAAGAAAATACACATGAAATAATCATATAACAATCATATAAATTTTTTTCTTTCTAATAAATATACAAAAAAAATGTACTACTATTATATAAATATATTATATATTATTATATCTAAATAAAACATTTATATATTTGTTAATGAAACAAAAAAAAAAAATTCTCGTCTTATTTATTTTACTTATTTATTGTTGTTTTTTTTTGTTACGGACGGTACAAGTTTATCTTTCTTTCACTGTGTATCACAAAATCTTCGTTCAATTTAATTTTTTTTTTCGTATATATTCGTTCTTAGATATTAATAAGGCCATTTTTCTCGGATGTTACACTAATTATTTTTTAATCACAATTATATGTCATGTTTTTGAAAAGTTAGGACGTATATTTTTGTTCTTTAAAGTTTAAATTTTACAAAATTAATTGAATTCAAAGTGAGCATTCTTTAAATTGTTTTAACAAATAGTTGATAATTACACCATCTCTTGAGCAATGTTACATTTCTTTGAATGATTTTAGTAATTATCTTCGTTGATATTTGAAAATTTCACCCAAATGAAAAAAAAAATTATACAATTATATACATTTTTATTGGGTGCACTTTCGTTGTTACTGACTGAGCCTCATTGCATTCAACCTAAAGCCATACAACTAACATAAAATGTAAATACAACTATTAATAAGAATAATGTCATGATTGATTCTGAGGATTTTAGATCTCAAGCATTCCATCTAAAATTAATTAATTTTAAAAAAAAAATCTTCGACTAGAAACCATATTTTTTTATATCCATCCGGATTTTCTAGTCAAAATCAATCCGGATGATCAAATACGGTTCGTATGTTAAACTTAATTGTCCGGAATGCAAACTTATTCGTTTCCAAAACGGAAAATTTCTCTAAAATATTCTTCTAAAAATTAAACATTTAATAGGGAAGTGCACAAATTTTGTTCGTAAAACATACATAGGTGTCTCCCTAAAAAAATTAGAGATATTTTGTGCACCTCGTTTGAAGCGATACCCTTCTGATTAATTCAATATTGCATAAGGTAAGCTAAAATTGTTTCACTATATTCATTACTAAATGTTACTTATTAAAAATTATATATATTCTCTTTAAATAGGACTCATAAAAATGGATTGTTTGAATAAGTTGTGCTCGAAGAACTTGCAGCCATGTTCATCTAAAAATAAATAAAAAAATTATTGGGGGGATTTTTTTTTTTTTTTTTTTTTTTGAAAGAAATACTTTGAATGGATTGATGTTGACGTCGGTGGTTGAAGCTGGCGAGATTTGATTGCCGTTGAACGCTCGAAACGGATTCGCGTTGAAAACGGAAGACGTCGGCATCATGGGCACCGTCATCGGGGTCGGAGCATTCGAAAACGGATTCCAAATATCTTGGAACGACGATGAAGACGACCCAAATGACCCTTCATATAAAATAACTCAGTAAAAAAAATTTCACTGAGATAGTCTTGATCGTTTATATCAATCTATAACTTACCTTGATGAGGAGAATTGTTTGGAACGAACATCCAATCAGACGCCGGTGCCGCAACCGGCTCGACATGGTGCTGCTGAATATTTTTGAAAGCGTCGTCTAAATCTTTTAGAGCCGCATAACGGTCCTCTGGCGGTGGGGCAGGTGCTGGTGATGATGTCAATTGGCTACTTAACTTGGACATCACTGGTTTGACTTCTGTAAAATTGAAATTCATAGACAAATTTTGTTATATTTATAAGTTTAATTGTTGCAGTTATTCGCTGCCACTTTTCAAAATTTAAAATTTACTTACGAACTCCTGGTGCAGATGTAGTGGCAGTCGCATTGAAAATGGGATTATTTTCAAAATTAGCAAACGATTCGTTGGAAATGTGATTGTTGTTAACATTATTCGAATTGAAACAATTGACTTGGTTGTGCGGGTGGGACAGTGACGATGATGGTGGTGGTGGAGGTGCGGCGATGAAAATATCGGCTTTACTGAAATCAGCGATGAAATCATCCTCTTGAGTTTTGGGAGAGTCAAATAACGTGATGGGACTCGAGTTCGAGGATGTTGATGGTGGTTTAACTTTGATAAATTTGGTAGAATTGATAACGTTGTTGTTGTTGGTGATGTGATTGTGGTTTTCAGTCGAAGTTGGCGTCACGGATCTGAGGGTGATTCCGGCCACGTTGGGATCGACGTAGTAGCGTTTTCGCTCATATTTTTGCATCATAAAGTCTTTGATGTCTTGTTCATCGGTCGATTGAGTGAAGGCCGTGTTGTTTTCGTAGAGCGACAACCATACTTGTTTGCAGTAGTCGTTTCCGCGTTCTTTGATGTACTGCACTTCTTCGGGAGTGAAAGTTGCCATTGACATGGACTTGACTCGATGCGGAGGTGTAAGTCCTCGTCTGAAATACATATTGTATTGATAAAGACAAATATTATTCAAAGTTTTTGTTTTAGGATACTTACAAAAGTCCAGAACATCGCATACAAACAAACGAGCCAATCGTCATGTTGACATAGGTCGGCCCTCTCTGGTGGCAATCGAAGCAAAATCGATTACTGCCCTCCTGACCAAACTCCCGCAACTCCTCATAGTTGAGCTCATCTTTGGTTTTCGCTTCATTATTCTTTTGACGTAACCATTTCCGATTAGCGTTAACGTTATTGCGCGTCCCCATTTTCGCCAAGTTTTTGTTCTCCAACTCTCCCCGATCCACTTAACACATAGAAACTTTAGATCAACACTTAAAGACCAAAACGACCAAAAAGTTCATTCAAAAGTTCACAATGGGACGATAAATTGAGCCCACACTTAGTACATTGTATGAAAGAAATTAGTCATAACTTTCAGAAACTGACGGCGCAAATTGAGTGTTCTCTTCGATAACGGACGACAGAGTTCACATTTCTACCAACATCGAAGACGTGATTTCTCCTAACGTCTACCACTATTAGAGAGCGAGCGGAATAAAGTTTCACAATGAAATGATAAATATTTACTTTATAAATAGAAATGTATTTTTCGCCAATTTATAGTAATTAATTTTAATCGAAACGCAATCAATGACCTTCGGATTTTCCTCAATATTCGAACCGTTTTGTAAATATTTCCGCATGTTTATTCAACATGATTCAACACACGATAACATGTCTTGATAAATATTCTAAATAAGTCGCATATGTCTTTTCATCTTTGGCCTGTTGTCTAATTTTTATATTTCATTAAAAATTGTATAAAGAAACCTAAAAAATACATGTACAACGTCTACACCATTTGCAAGGCTGTAACTATTAAATAAAATACAATATATGATAAATTCATTCGCTATTCAACATTTTAACTATTTTCGGATTTCTTTTTCAATAAAATTACATTGGACTATATTTAAATCGTCTTTTATTTAATAAAACATACATCAACTCTAATCAAATACTTTTTATTTGTATTTTTCTCCATTATATTATCCGTAAGATTGGGCCCAAGAAAAAATTCCTTTTTTCAATTCGAGCAGTCCCATAGAAACACTAATGACGAATTAAAAACAAATAAAACTTTATTGTATTAATCAATATCATTATATTATTTTGAAAAATAACTATAATATGATATTTTACCAATAAAATTCTTTAAAAACCCGTTCACAAGGGGAGAGTCGTAACGGTCGTAACTCTTATGATCCTCCTATTAAGGATAGAAAAAGTCCAATTATATATTCCGACGTTATCATTACGATGTCTGAAAGTAATTCGGGATTTTTTCAATCATTTACGGTTGTTGGTATATTATAATGAGGTCATTATTATCAGGTTTTCACAGGGTAATTCGATTTTGATGATTCTTTTGCGTTGAATTGATAATAAGACTTTAAGAAATTGAACCAACGCTAAGAAACCTGAAAGAAGATAAATGAATTTTATTTAGAAATAATAACAAAGCTTCTGAATTTGTCTAAGTCACTAACTTTGAGTCGATATCAAATGCCAAAGCTCTAAAATATTAAGTGGTTTAAACTTTTAAACAAAAAGGAAGCAGCCTTATTTGATTTGGGATTTATTAATGGAATAAAGCATTATGATTTAGTGGAAATGTATATATGCAGAATAGAGTGGAACCAATGGGTATGAGAAAAATAAAGCTTTTCTATGACAAAATATTTTTACTGTGGAAAGATTTATATATAGAGATTTTCTTAAGAATACAATTTTGGGAAGCTGGCAATTTAAAAGCGACGGTTGATTAAAGAGATTCCAAATCGAAGTTGTCATAATTTGCATTTTGAATATCTAAATGAGCAGGAAACGATGTTTTGAGGGACTTTAGCATTTGATGAAATATTGTCATCCAACCAATGTTACATTTATTTTGAGCAAAACATATATCAATGCAGGAAAACTAAATATTTAGCAGAGTATTCTCCACGATTATGCTGGAATAGAACGACTTGGTTCGGTATCTAAATTTAAAGGTGAATTTCATTCTGTTCCTAAGGAATTTTCAATATTTGATAAGTATTTTTTTCGATTTTCTTGAACTTAACATGTGAATTGTCACTAAAAATTTTTCAACTTTTTTTGTTATTGTATATGTACAAAATTCAGCTTGGGTCTTCATCAGACCCATCCCTAGTTTTGGAAAACATTAAAGGACAAAATCCTTTCTAAGAATAAACAGTATTAAAATAATAAATAGTAAAAGTATGATATTTCGAAGAACCTGAACCAAAACTGATTAACAAATTAGCCAAAAACATAAACTTAAGCAAAATAATTAATTTTTTCCACAGCAAATACTAGTTTGCAATGGCTTAGCGATGATTTGGTTTCCTTTCGTGGTGGATTCGTAGTACAAAAAGAGCTTTAAAAATAAACCAAATTCTAATAGGAAACTAGATTTATTCTGCAAAGACTAAGTCACGGAATCATTTTGAACCAAATTTGGTCAAGGTTCACCAGAAATCTTGCATTAGTGGGAGGCAAATATAAAAAAGAGTCCAGTTTATCCTTCATTGCAAATTCATTGGCCATTCAAATTTTCCTGTTTTAACTAAGGTTGATTAGAACATAACTTCAATCGTTGTAACTTATGAGTTGAATAAGATGATCTTAAGGTACTACCATCAAATACCAATTTAATTGCAATTTTATAGCATTAAGACCTGGCCAAATGTATGAAGTCTCAAAAAACTTATTTTTAAGTATTCACTGCAGATACTTGCACTAAAAGTAAGATTGATAAAAGCTTCAACTAATATAAATTAAGACCAGTTCCAATTTTATTTTAATTTTATTTATGATGCACTTCTATAACAGCGTTCAATATATTAAAAAATTTCATTTTACAGTAATTATAAAAGATTTTAAGAACAATTCAAAAGTAATAAAAATTTATTAAAATTAACAGTTTTCGTGTCTTCATCTATTTTCCTGAGTGGTTGTTGTAGGTATTACTGCTCCAATATTTTCACTATCCAATAAGGTTATCACATCTCCAAAGAATCGAGTTTTTCCGACGAGGCCTCTGCAAGTGTTCGGAATGTTTCCGGAAAAGTTAGTTACGAGATGGGACATCTTAAGTTTATCCAAAAACTGCAGTCATTGTCTAGATGTATTGTACTCTTTTCCACACCACCCATGGGGTAAAGTACTAGGCGCGTTTTTTTTAACGTGGTGTCCCCATGTAGGCCTAATCCACACACCTAACGACAAAAACATTTCCCATTATGCAAGTTATACATTTCGAATCAAACAACGTTTAAGCAAACTGTTAAGATCCCAAAGGACACAACATTCCGAACAGCAAACGTTTGCCCATGCAAAACATGAATGCGTTCTTTGAGTTTGCCATCAATGGGAAATCCAAACAAATTACGTAGAACAATGCTTGCTTTGACTTGCATAATTCACATATATCCCTAAGAATAAACACCTAACACTTGTCTATTGCAACTTAAAAACAAAAAAAAAGAACTTTCTTATGCAAATCATACATTTAAAGTCAAACAAAATTCCGGTAAACTGTTAACACCCCAAAGGACACAACATTCCGAACACCAAACGTTTGCAGCAGCAAAACAGGAATGCGTTCTTTGCGTTTGTCATCAGTGGGAGATTGAAACAATTTATAAAATAATGCTTGAATTCAACATGCATAAAATGCATAAGTTCCTAAAAAAACCGTCAAAGACTAAACTATTACAACTTGAAAATAAACAATACCCTCATAATATGCAAACTATACAATTCGACCAAAATAAAATTCAAACAAAGTTTTAAGACTCCAAAGGGCACAACATTTCGAACAGCAAACGTTTGCTCATGCAAAACATGAATGCATTCTAGGAGTTTGCCATCAATGGGAAATCAAAACAAATAAAGTAGAATAATTTGAGATTCGACTTGCATAGTTCCCAAAGATCCTTAAGAAAAAATACCTAACACTGAATCGATGGAAAAAAAACTTAATCCATTATGTAAATCATACATTTCTAGCCAAACATTATTCAGGCAAATTGCCAAGATCCCACAGGACAATACATTTCCAAAAGCAAACGTTTGCATCACAAATCATGAATGCTTTTCTTGGAGTTTTGTCATCAGTGGGATATCAAAGCTATTTACTTAGAATGCTGCTTGCCATTGAACTGCATAATTTCAACAATGTCCCTAAACTAATGTCCAGTAAAATTCCGAATTCTGAAAACATAAAATTCCTAACACTGGACCGATGAAAAAAAAACTAATCCCATTATGTCCATCATACATTTCTAGCCAAACATTATTCAGGTAAATTGCCAAGATCCCAAAGGACAAAACATTTCCAAAAGCAAACGTTTGCATCACAAATCATGAATGCTATTCCTGGAGTTTTGTCATCAGTGGGTTATCAAAGCAATTAACTTAGAATTCTGCTTGCCATTGAACTGCATAATTTTCACAATGTCCCTAAACTAACGTCCAGTAAAATTCCGAATTCTGAAAACATAAAATTCCTAACACTGGACCGATGAAAAAAAAACTAATCCCATTATGTCCATCATACATTTCTAGCCAAACATTATTCAGGTAAATCGCCAAGATCCCAAAGGACAATACATTTCCAAAAGCAAACGTTTGCATCACAAATCATGAATGCTATTCCTGGAGTTTTGTCATCAGTGGGTTATCAAAGCAATTAACTTAGAATTCTGCTTGCCATTGAACTGCATAATTTTCACAATGTCCCTAAACTAACGTCCAGTAAAATTCCGAATTCTGAAAACATAAAATTCCTAACACTGGACCGATGAAAAAAAAACTAATCCCATTATGTCCATCATACATTTCTAGCCAAACATTATTCAGGTAAATCGCCAAGATCCCAAAGGACAATACATTTCCAAAAGCAAACGTTTGCATCACAAATCATGAATGCTATTCCTGGAGTTTTGTCATCAGTGGGATATCAAAGCTATTTACTTAGAATGCTGCTTGCCATTGAACTGCATAATTTCAACAATGTCCCTAAACTAATGTCCAGTAAAATTCCAAGTCTTGAAAATTTAAAATTCCTAACTCTGGACCGAAGAAAAAAAAACTAATCCCATTATGTCCATCATACATTTCTAGCCAAACATTATTCAGGTAAATTGCCAAGATCCCAAAGGACAAAACATTTCCAAAAGCAAACGTTTGCATCACAAATCTTGAATGCTATTCCTGGAGTTTTGTCATCAGTGGGATATCAAAGCTATTTACTTAGAATGCTGCTTGCCATTGAACTGCATAATTTCAACAATGTCCCTAAACTAATGTCCAGTAAAATTCCGAATTCTGAAAACATAAAATTCCTAACACTGGACCGATGAAAAAAAAACTAATCCCATTATGTCCATCATACATTTCTAGCCAAACATTATTCAGGCAAATTGCCAAGATCCCACAGGACAATACATTTCCAAAAGCAAACGTTTGCATCACAAATCATGAATGCTTTTCCTGTAGTTTTGTCATCAGTGGGATATTAAAGCAATTTACTAAGAATTCTGCTTGCCATCGAACTGCATAATTTCAACAATGTCCCTAAACTAATGTCCAGTGTAATCCCGAATCCTGAAAATATAAAATTCCTAACACTGGACCGATGAAAAAAAAAACTAATCCCATTATGTCCATCATACATTTCTAGCCAAACATTATTCAGGTAAATTGCCAAGATCCCAAAGGACAAAACATTTCCAAAAGCAAACGTTTGCATCACAAATCATGAATGCTATTCCTGGAGTTTTGTCATCAGTGGGATATCAAAGCTATTTACTTAGAATGCTGCTTGCCATTGAACTGCATAATTTCAACAATGTCCCTAAACTAATGTCCAGTAAAATTCCGAGTCCTGAAAACATAAAATTCCTAACACTGGACCGATGAAAAAAAAACTAATCCCATTATGTCCATCATACATTTCTAGCCAAACATTATTCAGGCAAATTGCCAAGATCCCACAGGACAATACATTTCCAAAAGCAAACGTTTGCATCACAAATCATGAATGCTATTCCTGGAGTTTTGTCACCAGTGGGATATCAAAGCTATTTACTAAGAAAACTGATTGCCATTGAACTGCATAATTTCAACAATGTCCCTAAACTAATGTCCAGTAAAATTCTGAATCCTGAAAATTTAAAATTCCTTATGCTCGACAACAATGAAAAAGAAAGAAAAACTAATTTCCTTGTCTCATTCAAACATTTCAAGCCAAACATAATTTAGGTTAATTACCCAGATCCCAAAGGACACAACATTCCGAACAGCAAACGTTTGCACACGCAAATCATGAATGCGTTCTTTGCGTTTGTCATCAGTGGAAACTAAGCAATTTCCCTAAATCAATGTTTGATCAATGTTTGATAAGTGACTAAATACCAAGCCCGGCGTCCGACTATTAAAGCCAGCGTCCCACTAAAATATTTAGTCACAACTAACTAATAACTAATTTCCCTATATCTATATCTATATTTTAAAAAAAGTTAAGGCTAATTTCCTTATGTCAATTATACATGTCTAGCCAAACATTAGTCAGGCAAACTGCCCAGGTCCCAAAGGACACAACAATCCGAACTGCAAACGTTTGCACGCGCAAATCATGAATGCGTTCTTTGAGTTTGTCATCAATGGAAAATCTTAAGCATTTGCGTAGATCAATGTTTGATTTCGAATTGCATAATCCACACAGGTCCCTAAAGTTCAAATATAGAACAGTCCTAGTTAAATCTAAACTAAATGGAAATCCGTGGATCCTTGGAATCTGAAAGAAATTCCTGAAAGAAAAGTTCGTTAATCCTTACGTGGCTAAATACTCAGCCGGCTACTGACAAAAAAAGCGTCCGTGCCGCAAGAGCGTACGACAATTAAAACGTCCAGGCCATTACAGCGTCCGATAATAAAAGCGCAGAGGCTACAAGAAGCGTCCGACAATTAAGGCCAGCAACCGACATAAATATCTAGTCACATCTAACTTATAACTAATTTCCTTAAATCTAATTCACTTATAACTAATTGAAACAAACATATGAGCATGCCGGCGCGCAGCGTCCAACTATACCCTTATGTTTTGAAAAACTAAAAACTAACGAAACTAACAAAAAACACTCAAAAACAAACAAACATACAAAAAAACAAACTACCAAAAAACATATGAGCAAGCCGGCGCGCAGCGACCAACTATACCCTTATGTTTTAAAAAACTAACTAAAAACTAACGAAACAAAACTAACAAACAAAAAAAAAACACAAAAAAGCAATTTAAACATTTATGGGCCATTTTCACACCTGACCCTACAAATGTGTCAAGAAGTAAAAAAAAAAAAAAAAAAAACACACACACAAAAAACAAACTAATGTGCCAAAGGACTAAGTAAAAATTTCCAAGCGGCAGTAGACGCACTATGCGCTACGTAAGAAAAAAAGCGAAAAAACATTTATGGGCCATTTTCACACCTGACCCTACAAATGTACTAAGTGAATTGCAGAAAAAAAATAATAAAAAAAATAGAACTCATTCATCGTAAAGGTAATCCAAAAGCAGCTAATCCAAAAGCAGGTAATCCAAAAGATGTGCACTTAAAACTTCACACTTAACACTGCACTTTCAATAGAGTGGTTATACAACCAACTCAAAACACACACACCAAATGATGAAGATGTACTCAAACGTACTCCAAAAGATATCCAGAAGAAGAAATCCACAGAATGTTCAAAGAAATTTACTTTTACGTAATTATTTACAGGTAGGTATACTTATTTGAGACAAAACCTGCAATGTAAATGAAAAACTTTGTTAATTTTTGTGTGTTAATTTTAAGCTACCCCGAATAAATTTATAAAAGTAGATTATAAGGGAAGAAATTAAATTGTTTTTTGTTTAAATATTTTCTTTAGACAACTCTTCAGTAGTAATAAATCAAGAAAAAATCAAATAACAATTAATTTGTTACATGAAAACATGGATAAGATGAATGTATTGTTTTGACAGTTTTGACATTAGTTTGAATAACAACAATGAATAGTTCCCACTATTGGCTGAAAAAATAACTAAACTAACTTTTTCAAATTGTTGAAGGCGCGAGAATAAACGAATCTTTCGGATTTTAAACTTCGTGAATCTTCGTGAAAAGCTTTGGCGCCAAGTCTAACCGAAAAGCTAACTGTAATTTTCACCCAAATTTATGAATACAAATGATTTTCCCTTTTTTTCAACAGGTTTCAAAGCGTTTACAAGTAAAAAAAATTGTTTGAAAACACTATGATGCTCCAATAAAGTTAACCACCCCACAAGCTCCCGCCTCCGATTCTCACTAGAACTATGTCCAGAAAAACCCATCCTATTCCCAAAACATTGAAATGCTTTAAGAATATCCCATTTTATCATATTATCATTCCGAAAAATTTACTATTCTGATAGTTTTTGAAACGAAAATTGAAAGTGGCGGAGATGGTTTTTTTATTGGTGCGTGCTAAGGATGCTAACTTTTCAGAACGAGATATTCGAACAGTTTACTCACCGAAATCGAAAATTATTATCTCAATCGATAACTGATCGATTAAACTTTAACTTTACACTAATTTATTGCAATGAAGCAAAAGAAAAACTTTAGTTTTTCCACATTTTCTCGGGAGCGATTTGATGCTTGAGCGCGAACGCGGTAAAACTAAAGCGCGCTTTGTTAATGACCATCGTCCTACCGAATGGACCAATCAGGTTGCAGCGTGCTAGCGTCTTGAAACTTAACATTTTACCGCAATTTTCAAAATATATCAATAATATTTTTTAACTTGAAATTCCATTAATTATTTTTTAAAAACTTTATTCGATTGGTAACTTATTTTGATCATTTTAAAAAAATACTTTTATACATTGAAAATTTATTAGATTTATTAAAAAGTTGATGAAAATTAATGTTCTTTTTCAATTTTTCTTTCCTTTTTATTTGTCCATTTAAGCCCTTAACGAAATGAACTGATGATTCTTTTAAAATAAATATATTTTTCACATAACTACGAAGTGTAAAGTAAAGTGATTAAAAACAGTAAAGTTAACTAAAGTAAAGTATGAAAAATTAATGGAATTCTTTGAATTTCACATTGCTTGTATTTACAAATAATTTTAACTTTCTTACGAAGCAATATAGGTAGTTGCAAGAAATTATGTATCTATCACTAAGTTTTGAATTTTTTGAATCATTTAATTTCAACAAAGTTACTCTTAGAACATGTAATATAATAATTAATAATGTTCTTTGGAACTTGGATTTAAATAATGATTTAATTGCATAATTGTCATATACTGTCATGTAATTGCCAGCATTTACAACGAGGATGTTAACATGAAAAATTCTTCTAAAGAAGTTGGAAATAAATACCAACGAAACGTTGAGATAATTTGAAAAATAACGTCTTATTATTTAAACCCAAGTTCCCAAGAACATTATGACTTACCACACCATGGATGAGGGCAACCAAGAATATATTATAATATAATTTTAATATTGTTTGCGAGGTCAATTCTTAGATTTAAAATCTTCTGAATCGCATATTCATTTTTCCATTTGTTTTTCTTAAATATAATATTTCCCTCCTTCCTGTAACGTACATAATTACTCATTATCGCCCTTCTAATAATTACAATCATCCTAATTGCATTATCGAATTTGAAAACTGTCAAAGAATGATATCTCAGCTGGATGCCAGATTAAAACAATCCAATCCAATTAGATTACTATAAATATTATTAAAGAAACCAGTTTTTGGCATTATAAAACTAAAGATTTATTTATGAGTGTAATTAAAAGAAATTCACAATTAAAATATTTGAGTTCTTCAAATACAAATTTGATGATTTCTATATTTTTTATAAATATTTGTCACCTTTTAAAACTTTCTTTAAATCATAGTCTAAAATAAAAATAAAAACATTTTTGTAAACAAAGACTTATAAACGTTCTTTCCATTTGTCGTAGCCGGTATAATTCACTGGATAATTAATGTTATGAGGCCTCAAACATTCCATACTGTTACGTATTAGTCCTAAGAGAAATATTTTTCATTATTCTTAGTTTTTTTCTGGTTAAAAAAAAGGAAAATAGTACTAGCTGATTGTTGGTTTATATGGGCAAGTTTCGAACCTGAAGAGTATACCTATAACAAATTTTACATCCATTAGGTACTAAATGGTAGTTATCAGTAAGGATGTTCACTCATCATTGCAATTACCTACTTCAGGGGAAAACTTAAAGCATCAGACATTTCTGCAAATTGGTATGAAAAACTGCAAAAATAAAGAAATAATTATCGTAACATTTAATTGAACTCTCAACAAACTTTAACTTACCATTTAAATCTTTTGTACATTTAAAGTTTCTCGAGACAATTATGTTTTTACGGTTTGAAGAAGTTGTTATTGAGTTGACAATTGGAAACACATCAATCAATGTATTGAAATTTTTCAAAAAACTGAAAAAATGGAAAGCATATTAGAAAAGTTTAAATGAAAAAGAAGTCCTTATAAACTATATAATCTATCTTCCATTTCTCTTAGTTATTGAAAACTGGAGCCGCTTTCAAATTGGTCCAGAGCTTATAATTTAAAAGTTTGCTCCCATTGTCACTTCTTTTATTTATTCCTTATTAACATTTTTGCTAATAATTTGATGGTTTAACATTAGAAGAAACTGTATGAACCCGCGGATGAAATTTGGTGGTTTTGGTAAAATACTTCAAAGTTATTTCCGATTTAGCGATGCTGGAATCTTTTGGATTATCTACATACAATTTTGATAGTTTCAGTACATTTTCTTGGCCCCTGGAATATGTTAACATATATGTGTTTTGCATTATGTTGTGAACTGGAAAAAGAGAAAACTTTTTACGTAAATACTTCACGAAACTTCCAACAAACTAACACACATGTACCGTAATCTTATATTCAACATTGAGCCGGCAATTGGATGTTTGAGAAATGATCGAAAAATACATAGCTTTGTCCTTCCCGTCCTTCCTTTATTGATGGTTGTTCACAATGTCTAGGTTTATTAATCCTTCGTACTTTTGGATTTTTCAGGTGAAAAATTGATGCACTTGGTGATTGCAACTCACTTTGCAACATGATTTGTAAGAACTATTCCAACTGTAGTCTAAAACTGAAAAAAAAACCAACAACAAATTAAGGTAGATTCAATAAAATCTCAATAAATTATATATAAGTACAACATACCATTCATTTCTTTCAAAGATTAATTCTGACTTTGAAGTTCTTTGAAAACAGAAATTGTTAAACACATTACTAATCCTCAAATTTGTTTAGGTACCTCTTTACCTCGGTTCCTATAAATGCCAGTTACTACAATCGTACATTAGCTTTTAGTGCTTCATTATCATTTAAAAGGAATAGATTTAAATGATTTATGTAACTCACTATTAAAAGAAAACTAAAATATATAAATTCGTCTGATTACCGACCCATCATTTGTAATATTGCAAACGTTACTAACATTGAATAGGAGGGAAAGGTTTGTTTTGATATTTCGTTTTCTCTCATACTTTCAGGTAGTGAGATTAAGTTTTTTTTATAGTATTTTACTAGCTACTCGAACCCTTGTTGATTTTTTAGCGATAAACATCTGTTTATGTAGTGCTCGTGTTGCAGTTCTTACATTCATAATTATATCTACAATAGGAACTTGGTTTAAACTTCAATTTACTTTTGTCTATTAATTCTAAAGTTAACTCAATAAAGTTTATAAAATTTCATCATAAAAATCTTATAGTTAAATTATTTTAGTTAGTTAGATCTTACAGTTTGATCAATTATTTCTCAAATCAATCAATTATCTCTCCCCTTTTCTCCGCTGTATCTTTTAATCTTTGTACATATAAATATATTGATAATACACATATAGTCTTAATGATTAAAAAGAAAGAATGGACAAATAAGTATTTATATAAATTATATCGAGTCAGAAAAAATTAAACTTTTCTTCAAAACAAATGAGACCAAAGCTCATCACCCAGATGTTGAAATGTTCGTCGTGCTTGTGGTAGTAGATGTTTGAATTCTTTAGCACAGAAGAAAATATCCAACGTACATTTGCAATTGAATTTTAATTTTATGATTCATTCGAATCCTCGAAGTTTCATCTATTTGAAGATAATTTCTTTAGGGATTTCTTTTTGGGATGATTGCACCCCTAAAATGCGTTGAAACTATTTAAAAACGCAATTCTGATATACTAATGCTGATCATTCTATAACTTAAGATTTATGAAGTCAATTTGATTTCTAAAATAAACCAAGTAGAATTTTTTGCAGCTTAAAACATATAAATTACCTATCCTCACCCTACCCCTACTCAAATTTCTATAATGATCTCAAAAATTAATATGTTTTTATATCTCAGTCCCAAGACGAAAATCAATTTATAAGTTATATGTTTTTGCGTATATTTAACATTCTATAGAAGTGAAAAGTCACTACGCCCGCCCCTTTCTAAATTTGCCAACTATTTACCGTTTTTTAGTTGAGAAAATCGAAAATTTAGGAAGTTGTAATCAAAACAAAATTTTAGTGAAAATATTCATTTTTTTTGGTTAATGGACTGTTCGGCAATATATATCCTCCCCACCCAGATCTAGTGATAATCCTAGTGTAAGTTCTTGGCTATGTTTCTATGCTTTTTACTCTACAAATTTTGAATTATTGTTAGTATAATTTGTCAATTGATTAGTCCTTTAATTCATTTGTGATTTACACTTCCCTTGTTGCATTTATGTATTTGAGTTGCCTATACATCAACATGCAAAATTCGGTAACATTTCTGGGTTGATAGTTGATAAAAAGAATTTACTATTTTATTCTATCTACACTTATATTTACATATAAAAGCTATATATTAATATAACTATACAATTTATAATAATTTTAAATGAATACGAGTCCAAATAAATAATTATTAACTTTGAATTTTGGTGGAATGCCATTAGCATTTGGTCATAATTTTCAACAATTTTTACAAAGCAAAACATAACGAATCATTTAAATAAGTCAATAAATTTGATTTAATCAAATAATATTCTAAGATCATTGAAAAACAACGCATTGCATATGCAATAAAGATTAATAATTATTACATTTCGAACAGTCTTCAGTTTTGTTTGTCTAAGAACTGTTTGGAAATCAAACAACACCATTTAAAGTGGGAAATGAGAAGAATTAAACTATTACATGTACATGATTTATATGTTCATTTAAGTTAATTTTCGATATTTTTTTTTTGTAAATAAATGTCGCAATTTAATTACGGAACCGTGGAGAAATATTAAACATTTTTAACTATTTCTAGTATTGCTACTTTTTCAACTTCTTCGTTATGATTTGGGTTACCATTTAGCTCTTTCGTAATTGTATTAAGCTTTAAGGATAGAAAAATTTCCAATTATATATTCCGACGTTATCATTAAGATGTCTGAAAGTAATTCGGGATTTTTCCAACCATTTACGGTTGTTGATATATTATAATGAGGTCATTATTATCAGGTTTTCATAGGGTAATTCGATTTTGATGATTCTTTTGCATTGAATTGATAATAAGACTTTAAGAAATTGAACCAACGCTAAGAAACCTGAAAGAAGATAAATGAATTTTATTACAAGAAATAATAACAAAGCTTCTGAATTTGTCTAAGTCACTAACTTTGAGTCGATATCAAATGTCAGAGCTCTAAAATATTAAGTGGTTTAAACTTTTAAACAAAAAGGAAGCAGCCTTATTTGATTTGGGAATTATTAATGGAATAAAGCATTATGATTTAGTGGAAATGTATAAATGCAGAATAGAGTGGAACCAATGGGTATGAGAAAAATAAAGCTTTTCTATGACAAAATATTTTTACTGTGGAAAGATTTATATATAAAGATTTTCTTAAGAATACAATTTTGGAAAGCTGGCAATTAAAAAGCGACGGTTGATTAAAGAGATTCCAAATCGAAGTTGACATAATTTGCATTTTGAATATCTAAATGAGCAGGAAACGATGTTTTGAGGGACTTTAGCATTTGATGAAATATTGTCATCCAACCAATGTTACATTTATTTTGAGCAAAACATATATCAATGCAGGAAAACTAAATATTTAGCAGAGTATTCTCCACGATTATGCTGGAATAGAACGACTTGGTTCGGTATCTAAATTTAAAGGTGAATTTCATTCTGTTCCTAAGGAATTTTCAATATTTGATAAGTATTTTTTTCGATTTTCTTGAACTTAACATGTGAATTGTCACTAAAAATTTTTCAACTTTTTTTGTTATTGTATATGTACAAAATTCAGCTTGGGTCTTCATCAGACCCATCCCTAGTTTTGGAAAACATTAAAGGACAAAATCCTTTCTAAGAATAAACAGTATTAAAATAATAAATAGTAAAAGTATGATATTTCGAAGAACCTGAACCAAAACTGATTAACAAATTAGCCAAAAACATAAACTCAAGCAAAATAATTAATTTTTTCCACAGCAAATACTAGTTTGCAATGGCTTAGCGATGATTTGGTTTCCTTTCGTGGTGGATTCGTAGTACAAAAAGAGCTTTAAAAATAAACCAAATTCTAATAAGAAAATAAATTTATTCTGCAAAGACTAAGTCACGGAATCATTTTGAACCAAATTTGGTCAAGGTTCACCAGAAATCTTGCATTAGTGGGAGGCAAATATAAAAAAGAGTCCAGTTTATCCTTCATTGCAAATTCATTGGCCATTCAAATTTTCCTGTTTTAACTAAGGTTGATTAGAACATAACTTCAATCGTTGTAACTTATGAGTTGAATAAGATGATCTTAAGGTACTACCATCAAATACCAATTTAATTGCAATTTTATAGCAATAAGACCTGGCCAAATGTATGAAGTCTCAAAAAAGTTATTTTTAAGTATTCACTGCAGATACTTGCACTAAAAGTAAGATTGATAAAAGCTTCAACTAATATAAATTAAGACCAGTTCCAATTTTATTTTAATTTTATTTATGATGCACTTCTATAACAGCGTTCAATATATTAAAAAATTTCATTTTACAGTAATTATAAAAGATTTTAAGAACAATTCAAAAGTAATAAAAAAATAAACAAATAAATACTATGAAAGAATATTAAAAATATAAAAGAGTAACAACTAAATCAATGTTGCAAATACTTTTAAGGTAATTGTAAAAACCAGGTTTTCTTGGAAAAAATTTAAACAAATACAACTGTTAAAAGATACAATAAAACAATTACTTTAAAAAAGTTTGGTGATCGGAATGTTGTGTCCTTTGGGGTGTTAGCAGTTTACCGGAATTTTGTTTGACTTTAAATGTATGATTTGCATAAGAAAGTTCTTTTTTTTTGTTTTTAAGTTGCAACAGACAAGTGTTAGGTGTTTATTCTTAGGGATATATGTGAATTATGCAAGTCAAAGCAAGCATTGTTCTACGTAATTTGTTTGGATTTCCCATTGATGGCAAACTCAAAGAACGCATTCATGTTTTGCATGGGCAAACGTTTGCTGTTCGGAATGTTGTGTCCTTTGGGATCTTAACAGTTTGCTTGAACGTTGTTTGATTCGAAATGTATAACTTGCATAATGGGAAATGTTTTTGTCGTTAGGTGTGTGGATTAGGCCTACATGGGGACACCACGTTAAAAAAAACGCGCCTAGTACTTTACCCCATGGGTGGTGTGGAAAAGAGTACAATACATCTAGACAATGACTGCAGTTTTTGGATAAACTTAAGATGTCTCATCTCTGAACTAATTTTTCCGGAAACATTCCGAACACTTGCAGAGGCCTCGTCGGAAAAACTCGATTCTTTGGAGATGTGATAACCTTATTGGATAGTGAAAATATTGGAGCAGTAATACCTACAACAACCACTCAGGAAAATAGATGAAGACACGAAAACTGTTAATTTTAATATGCTGAACCGGAAGAATTTTTGATGCTGCAGCATAGCTTACGTTTATGATGGCGAATTATTTTAACAGAATATATTTTAAAACGATATTTACTGTATTTTTTATTTATTTTAGAATTGTTTACAAGCATGCAATCGAAATGATTCTACAATAATCGAAAATGGAAAGAACGAATCCTTCAAAAAATTAATTTGTGGTTCTAATAAAATGAATGTTACTTTTATCTAACTTTTTTAAAGTAATTGTTTTATTGTATCTTTTAACAGTTGTATTTGTTTAAATTTTTTCCAAGAAAACCTGGTTTTTACAATTACCTTAAAAGTATTTGTAACATTGATTTAGTTGTTACTCTTTTATATTTTTAATATTCTTTCATAGTATTTATTTGTTTATTTTTTTATTACTTTTGAATTGTTCTTAAAATCTTTTATAATTACTGTAAAATGAAATTTTTTAATATATTGAACGCTGTTATAGAAGTGCATCATAAATAAAATTAAAATAAAATTGGAACTGGTCTTAATTTATATTAGTTGAAGCTTTTATCAATCTTACTTTTAGTGCAAGTATCTGCAGTGAATACTTAAAAATAACTTTTTTGAGACTTCATACATTTGGCCAGGTCTTATTGCTATAAAATTGCAATTAAATTTGACGGTAGTACCTTAAGATCATCTTATTCAACTCATAAGTTACAACGATTGAAGTTATGTTCTAATCAACCTTAGTTAAAACAGGAAAATTTGAATGGCCAATGAATTTGCAATGAAGGATAAACTGGACTCTTTTTTATATTTGCCTCCCACTAATGCAAGATTTCTGGTGAACCTTGACCAAATTTGGTTCAAAATGATTCCGTGACTTAGTCTTTGCAGAATAAATTTATTTTCTTATTAGAATTTGGTTTATTTTTAAAGCTCTTTTTGTACTACGAATCCACCACGAAAGGAAACCAAATCATCGCTAAGCCATTGCAAACTAGTATTTGCTGTGGAAAAAATTAATTATTTTGCTTGAGTTTATGTTTTTGGCTAATTTGTTAATCAGTTTTGGTTCAGGTTCTTCGAAATATCATACTTTTACTATTTATTATTTTAATACTGTTTATTCTTAGAAAGGATTTTGTCCTTTAATGTTTTCCAAAACTAGGGATGGGTCTGATGAAGACCCAAGCTGAATTTTGTACATATACAATAACAAAAAAAGTTGAAAAATTTTTAGTGACAATTCACATGTTAAGTTCAAGAAAATCGAAAAAAATACTTATCAAATATTGAAAATTCCTTAGGAACAGAATGAAATTCACCTTTAAATTTAGATACCGAACCAAGTCGTTCTATTCCAGCATAATCGTGGAGAATACTCTGCTAAATATTTAGTTTTCCTGCATTGATATATGTTTTGCTCAAAATAAATGTAACATTGGTTGGATGACAATATTTCATCAAATGCTAAAGTCCCTCAAAACATCGTTTCCTGCTCATTTAGATATTCAAAATGCAAATTATGTCAACTTCGATTTGGAATCTCTTTAATCAACCGTCGCTTTTTAATTGCCAGCTTTCCAAAATTGTATTCTTAAGAAAATCTTTATATATAAATCTTTCCACAGTAAAAATATTTTGTCATAGAAAAGCTTTATTTTTCTCATACCCATTGGTTCCACTCTATTCTGCATATATACATTTCCACTAAATCATAATGCTTTATTCCATTAATAATTCCCAAATCAAATAAGGCTGCTTCCTTTTTGTTTAAAAGTTTAAACCACTTAATATTTTAGAGCTCTGACATTTGATATCGACTCAAAGTTAGTGACTTAGACAAATTCAGAAGCTTTGTTATTATTTCTTGTAATAAAATTCATTTATCTTCTTTCAGGTTTCTTAGCGTTGGTTCAATTTCTTAAAGTCTTATTATCAATTCAATGCAAAAGAATCATCAAAATCGAATTACCCTATGAAAACCTGATAATAATGACCT
This sequence comes from Sisyra terminalis, assembly GCA_958496175.1. Classification (NCBI taxonomy): domain Eukaryota; kingdom Metazoa; phylum Arthropoda; class Insecta; order Neuroptera; family Sisyridae; genus Sisyra; species Sisyra terminalis. Next base: position 47,066,940 of record OY292278.1, on the reverse strand, counting down.
CATTATAATATATCAACAACCGTAAATGGTTGGAAAAATCCCGAATTACTTTCAGACATCTTAATGATAACGTCGGAATATATAATTGGAAATTTTTCTATCCTTAAAGCTTAATACAATTACGAAAGAGCTAAATGGTAACCCAAATCATAACGAAGAAGTTGAAAAAGTAGCAATACTAGAAATAGTTAAAAATGTTTAATATTTCTCCACGGTTCCGTAATTAAATTGCGACATTTATTTACAAAAAAAAAATATCGAAAATTAACTTAAATGAACATATAAATCATGTACATGTAATAGTTTAATTCTTCTCATTTCCCACTTTAAATGGTGTTGTTTGATTTCCAAACAGTTCTTAGACAAACAAAACTGAAGACTGTTCGAAATGTAATAATTATTAATCTTTATTGCATATGCAATGCGTTGTTTTTCAATGATCTTAGAATATTATTTGATTAAATCAAATTTATTGACTTATTTAAATGATTCGTTATGTTTTGCTTTGTAAAAATTGTTGAAAATTATGACCAAATGCTAATGGCATTCCACCAAAATTCAAAGTTAATAATTATTTATTTGGACTCGTATTCATTTAAAATTATTATAAATTGTATAGTTATATTAATATATAGCTTTTATATGTAAATATAAGTGTAGATAGAATAAAATAGTAAATTCTTTTTATCAACTATCAACCCAGAAATGTTACCGAATTTTGCATGTTGATGTATAGGCAACTCAAATACATAAATGCAACAAGGGAAGTGTAAATCACAAATGAATTAAAGGACTAATCAATTGACAAATTATACTAACAATAATTCAAAATTTGTAGAGTAAAAAGCATAGAAACATAGCCAAGAACTTACACTAGGATTATCACTAGATCTGGGTGGGGAGGATATATATTGCCGAACAGTCCATTAACCAAAAAAAATGAATATTTTCACTAAAATTTTGTTTTGATTACAACTTCCTAAATTTTCGATTTTCTCAACTAAAAAACGGTAAATAGTTGGCAAATTTAGAAAGGGGCGGGCGTAGTGACTTTTCACTTCTATAGAATGTTAAATATACGCAAAAACATATAACTTATAAATTGATTTTCGTCTTGGGACTGAGATATAAAAACATATTAATTTTTGAGATCATTATAGAAATTTGAGTAGGGGTAGGGTGAGGATAGGTAATTTATATGTTTTAAGCTGCAAAAAATTCTACTTGGTTTATTTTAGAAATCAAATTGACTTCATAAATCTTAAGTTATAGAATGATCAGCATTAGTATATCAGAATTGCGTTTTTAAATAGTTTCAACGCATTTTAGGGGTGCAATCATCCCAAAAAGAAATCCCTAAAGAAATTATCTTCAAATAGATGAAACTTCGAGGATTCGAATGAATCATAAAATTAAAATTCAATTGCAAATGTACGTTGGATATTTTCTTCTGTGCTAAAGAATTCAAACATCTACTACCACAAGCACGACGAACATTTCAACATCTGGGTGATGAGCTTTGGTCTCATTTGTTTTGAAGAAAAGTTTAATTTTTTCTGACTCGATATAATTTATATAAATACTTATTTGTCCATTCTTTCTTTTTAATCATTAAGACTATATGTGTATTATCAATATATTTATATGTACAAAGATTAAAAGATACAGCGGAGAAAAGGGGAGAGATAATTGATTGATTTGAGAAATAATTGATCAAACTGTAAGATCTAACTAACTAAAATAATTTAACTATAAGATTTTTATGATGAAATTTTATAAACTTTATTGAGTTAACTTTAGAATTAATAGACAAAAGTAAATTGAAGTTTAAACCAAGTTCCTATTGTAGATATAATTATGAATGTAAGAACTGCAACACGAGCACTACATAAACAGATGTTTATCGCTAAAAAATCAACAAGGGTTCGAGTAGCTAGTAAAATACTATAAAAAAAACTTAATCTCACTACCTGAAAGTATGAGAGAAAACGAAATATCAAAACAAACCTTTCCCTCCTATTCAATGTTAGTAACGTTTGCAATATTACAAATGATGGGTCGGTAATCAGACGAATTTATATATTTTAGTTTTCTTTTAATAGTGAGTTACATAAATCATTTAAATCTATTCCTTTTAAATGATAATGAAGCACTAAAAGCTAATGTACGATTGTAGTAACTGGCATTTATAGGAACCGAGGTAAAGAGGTACCTAAACAAATTTGAGGATTAGTAATGTGTTTAACAATTTCTGTTTTCAAAGAACTTCAAAGTCAGAATTAATCTTTGAAAGAAATGAATGGTATGTTGTACTTATATATAATTTATTGAGATTTTATTGAATCTACCTTAATTTGTTGTTGGTTTTTTTTTCAGTTTTAGACTACAGTTGGAATAGTTCTTACAAATCATGTTGCAAAGTGAGTTGCAATCACCAAGTGCATCAATTTTTCACCTGAAAAATCCAAAAGTACGAAGGATTAATAAACCTAGACATTGTGAACAACCATCAATAAAGGAAGGACGGGAAGGACAAAGCTATGTATTTTTCGATCATTTCTCAAACATCCAATTGCCGGCTCAATGTTGAATATAAGATTACGGTACATGTGTGTTAGTTTGTTGGAAGTTTCGTGAAGTATTTACGTAAAAAGTTTTCTCTTTTTCCAGTTCACAACATAATGCAAAACACATATATGTTAACATATTCCAGGGGCCAAGAAAATGTACTGAAACTATCAAAATTGTATGTAGATAATCCAAAAGATTCCAGCATCGCTAAATCGGAAATAACTTTGAAGTATTTTACCAAAACCACCAAATTTCATCCGCGGGTTCATACAGTTTCTTCTAATGTTAAACCATCAAATTATTAGCAAAAATGTTAATAAGGAATAAATAAAAGAAGTGACAATGGGAGCAAACTTTTAAATTATAAGCTCTGGACCAATTTGAAAGCGGCTCCAGTTTTCAATAACTAAGAGAAATGGAAGATAGATTATATAGTTTATAAGGACTTCTTTTTCATTTAAACTTTTCTAATATGCTTTCCATTTTTTCAGTTTTTTGAAAAATTTCAATACATTGATTGATGTGTTTCCAATTGTCAACTCAATAACAACTTCTTCAAACCGTAAAAACATAATTGTCTCGAGAAACTTTAAATGTACAAAAGATTTAAATGGTAAGTTAAAGTTTGTTGAGAGTTCAATTAAATGTTACGATAATTATTTCTTTATTTTTGCAGTTTTTCATACCAATTTGCAGAAATGTCTGATGCTTTAAGTTTTCCCCTGAAGTAGGTAATTGCAATGATGAGTGAACATCCTTACTGATAACTACCATTTAGTACCTAATGGATGTAAAATTTGTTATAGGTATACTCTTCAGGTTCGAAACTTGCCCATATAAACCAACAATCAGCTAGTACTATTTTCCTTTTTTTTAACCAGAAAAAAACTAAGAATAATGAAAAATATTTCTCTTAGGACTAATACGTAACAGTATGGAATGTTTGAGGCCTCATAACATTAATTATCCAGTGAATTATACCGGCTACGACAAATGGAAAGAACGTTTATAAGTCTTTGTTTACAAAAATGTTTTTATTTTTATTTTAGACTATGATTTAAAGAAAGTTTTAAAAGGTGACAAATATTTATAAAAAATATAGAAATCATCAAATTTGTATTTGAAGAACTCAAATATTTTAATTGTGAATTTCTTTTAATTACACTCATAAATAAATCTTTAGTTTTATAATGCCAAAAACTGGTTTCTTTAATAATATTTATAGTAATCTAATTGGATTGGATTGTTTTAATCTGGCATCCAGCTGAGATATCATTCTTTGACAGTTTTCAAATTCGATAATGCAATTAGGATGATTGTAATTATTAGAAGGGCGATAATGAGTAATTATGTACGTTACAGGAAGGAGGGAAATATTATATTTAAGAAAAACAAATGGAAAAATGAATATGCGATTCAGAAGATTTTAAATCTAAGAATTGACCTCGCAAACAATATTAAAATTATATTATAATATATTCTTGGTTGCCCTCATCCATGGTGTGGTAAGTCATAATGTTCTTGGGAACTTGGGTTTAAATAATAAGACGTTATTTTTCAAATTATCTCAACGTTTCGTTGGTATTTATTTCCAACTTCTTTAGAAGAATTTTTCATGTTAACATCCTCGTTGTAAATGCTGGCAATTACATGACAGTATATGACAATTATGCAATTAAATCATTATTTAAATCCAAGTTCCAAAGAACATTATTAATTATTATATTACATGTTCTAAGAGTAACTTTGTTGAAATTAAATGATTCAAAAAATTCAAAACTTAGTGATAGATACATAATTTCTTGCAACTACCTATATTGCTTCGTAAGAAAGTTAAAATTATTTGTAAATACAAGCAATGTGAAATTCAAAGAATTCCATTAATTTTTCATACTTTACTTTAGTTAACTTTACTGTTTTTAATCACTTTACTTTACACTTCGTAGTTATGTGAAAAATATATTTATTTTAAAAGAATCATCAGTTCATTTCGTTAAGGGCTTAAATGGACAAATAAAAAGGAAAGAAAAATTGAAAAAGAACATTAATTTTCATCAACTTTTTAATAAATCTAATAAATTTTCAATGTATAAAAGTATTTTTTTAAAATGATCAAAATAAGTTACCAATCGAATAAAGTTTTTAAAAAATAATTAATGGAATTTCAAGTTAAAAAATATTATTGATATATTTTGAAAATTGCGGTAAAATGTTAAGTTTCAAGACGCTAGCACGCTGCAACCTGATTGGTCCATTCGGTAGGACGATGGTCATTAACAAAGCGCGCTTTAGTTTTACCGCGTTCGCGCTCAAGCATCAAATCGCTCCCGAGAAAATGTGGAAAAACTAAAGTTTTTCTTTTGCTTCATTGCAATAAATTAGTGTAAAGTTAAAGTTTAATCGATCAGTTATCGATTGAGATAATAATTTTCGATTTCGGTGAGTAAACTGTTCGAATATCTCGTTCTGAAAAGTTAGCATCCTTAGCACGCACCAATAAAAAAACCATCTCCGCCACTTTCAATTTTCGTTTCAAAAACTATCAGAATAGTAAATTTTTCGGAATGATAATATGATAAAATGGGATATTCTTAAAGCATTTCAATGTTTTGGGAATAGGATGGGTTTTTCTGGACATAGTTCTAGTGAGAATCGGAGGCGGGAGCTTGTGGGGTGGTTAACTTTATTGGAGCATCATAGTGTTTTCAAACAATTTTTTTTACTTGTAAACGCTTTGAAACCTGTTGAAAAAAAGGGAAAATCATTTGTATTCATAAATTTGGGTGAAAATTACAGTTAGCTTTTCGGTTAGACTTGGCGCCAAAGCTTTTCACGAAGATTCACGAAGTTTAAAATCCGAAAGATTCGTTTATTCTCGCGCCTTCAACAATTTGAAAAAGTTAGTTTAGTTATTTTTTCAGCCAATAGTGGGAACTATTCATTGTTGTTATTCAAACTAATGTCAAAACTGTCAAAACAATACATTCATCTTATCCATGTTTTCATGTAACAAATTAATTGTTATTTGATTTTTTCTTGATTTATTACTACTGAAGAGTTGTCTAAAGAAAATATTTAAACAAAAAACAATTTAATTTCTTCCCTTATAATCTACTTTTATAAATTTATTCGGGGTAGCTTAAAATTAACACACAAAAATTAACAAAGTTTTTCATTTACATTGCAGGTTTTGTCTCAAATAAGTATACCTACCTGTAAATAATTACGTAAAAGTAAATTTCTTTGAACATTCTGTGGATTTCTTCTTCTGGATATCTTTTGGAGTACGTTTGAGTACATCTTCATCATTTGGTGTGTGTGTTTTGAGTTGGTTGTATAACCACTCTATTGAAAGTGCAGTGTTAAGTGTGAAGTTTTAAGTGCACATCTTTTGGATTACCTGCTTTTGGATTAGCTGCTTTTGGATTACCTTTACGATGAATGAGTTCTATTTTTTTTATTATTTTTTTTCTGCAATTCACTTAGTACATTTGTAGGGTCAGGTGTGAAAATGGCCCATAAATGTTTTTTCGCTTTTTTTCTTACGTAGCGCATAGTGCGTCTACTGCCGCTTGGAAATTTTTACTTAGTCCTTTGGCACATTAGTTTGTTTTTTGTGTGTGTGTTTTTTTTTTTTTTTTTTTACTTCTTGACACATTTGTAGGGTCAGGTGTGAAAATGGCCCATAAATGTTTAAATTGCTTTTTTGTGTTTTTTTTTTGTTTGTTAGTTTTGTTTCGTTAGTTTTTAGTTAGTTTTTCAAAACATAAGGGTATAGTTGGACGCTGCGCGCCGGCATGCTCATATGTTTGTTTCAATTAGTTATAAGTGAATTAGATTTAAGGAAATTAGTTATAAGTTAGATGTGACTAGATATTTATGTCGGTTGCTGGCCTTAATTGTCGGACGCTTCTTGTAGCCTCTGCGCTTTTATTATCGGACGCTGTAATGGCCTGGACGTTTTAATTGTCGTACGCTCTTGCGGCACGGACGCTTTTTTTGTCAGTAGCCGGCTGAGTATTTAGCCACGTAAGGATTAACGAACTTTTCTTTCAGGAATTTCTTTCAGATTCCAAGGATCCACGGATTTCCATTTAGTTTAGATTTAACTAGGACTGTTCTATATTTGAACTTTAGGGACCTGTGTGGATTATGCAATTCGAAATCAAACATTGATCTACGCAAATGCTTAAGATTTTCCATTGATGACAAACTCAAAGAACGCATTCATGATTTGCGCGTGCAAACGTTTGCAGTTCGGATTGTTGTGTCCTTTGGGACCTGGGCAGTTTGCCTGACTAATGTTTGGCTAGACATGTATAATTGACATAAGGAAATTAGCCTTAACTTTTTTTAAAATATAGATATAGATATAGGGAAATTAGTTATTAGTTAGTTGTGACTAAATATTTTAGTGGGACGCTGGCTTTAATAGTCGGACGCCGGGCTTGGTATTTAGTCACTTATCAAACATTGATCAAACATTGATTTAGGGAAATTGCTTAGTTTCCACTGATGACAAACGCAAAGAACGCATTCATGATTTGCGTGTGCAAACGTTTGCTGTTCGGATTGTTGTGTCCTTTGGGATCTGGGTAATTAACCTAAATTATGTTTGGCTTGAAATGTTTGAATGAGACAAGGAAATTAGTTTTTCTTTCTTTTTCATTGTTGTCGAGCATAAGGAATTTTAAATTTTCAGGATTCGGAATTTTACTGGACATTAGTTTAGGGACATTGTTGAAATTATGCAGTTCAATGGCAATCAGTTTTCTTAGTAAATAGCTTTGATATCCCACTGGTGACAAAACTCCAGGAATAGCATTCATGATTTGTGATGCAAACGTTTGCTTTTGGAAATGTATTGTCCTGTGGGATCTTGGCAATTTGCCTGAATAATGTTTGGCTAGAAATGTATGATGGACATAATGGGATTAGTTTTTTTTTCATCGGTCCAGTGTTAGGAATTTTATGTTTTCAGGACTCGGAATTTTACTGGACATTAGTTTAGGGACATTGTTGAAATTATGCAGTTCAATGGCAAGCAGCATTCTAAGTAAATAGCTTTGATATCCCACTGATGACAAAACTCCAGGAATAGCATTCATGATTTGTGATGCAAACGTTTGCTTTTGGAAATGTTTTGTCCTTTGGGATCTTGGCAATTTGCCTGAATAATGTTTGGCTAGAAATGTATGATGGACATAATGGGATTAGTTTTTTTTTTTCATCGGTCCAGTGTTAGGAATTTTATGTTTTCAGAATTCGGAATTTTACTGGACATTAGTTTAGGGACATTGTTGAAATTATGCAGTTCAATGGCAAGCAGCATTCTAAGTAAATAGCTTTGATATCCCACTGATGACAAAACTCCAGGAATAGCATTCATGATTTGTGATGCAAACGTTTGCTTTTGGAAATGTATTGTCCTGTGGGATCTTGGCAATTTGCCTGAATAATGTTTGGCTAGAAATGTATGATGGACATAATGGGATTAGTTTTTTTTTTCATCGGTCCAGTGTTAGGAATTTTATGTTTTCAGGACTCGGAATTTTACTGGACATTAGTTTAGGGACATTGTTGAAATTATGCAGTTCAATGGCAAGCAGCATTCTAAGTAAATAGCTTTGATATCCCACTGATGACAAAACTCCAGGAATAGCATTCATGATTTGTGATGCAAACGTTTGCTTTTGGAAATGTATTGTCCTGTGGGATCTTGGCAATTTGCCTGAATAATGTTTGGCTAGAAATGTTTGATTTACATAATGGAATAAGTTTTTTTTCCATCGATTCAGTGTTAGGTATTTTTTCTTAAGGATCTATGGGAACTATGCAAGTCGAATCTCAAATTATTCTACTTTATTTGTTTTGATTTCCCATTGATGGCAAACTCCTAGAATGCATTCATGTTTTGCATGAGCAAACGTTTGCTGTTCGAAATGTTGTACCCTTTGGAGTCTTAACACTTTGTTTGAATTTTATTTGGTTCGAATTGTATAGTTTGCATATTATGAGGGTATTGTTTATTTTCAAGTTGTAATAGTTTAGTCTTTGACGGTTTTTTTAGGAACTTATGCATTTTATGCATGTTGAATTCAAGCATTATTTTATAAATTGTTTCAATCTCCCACTGATGACAAACGCAAAGAACGCATTCCTGTTTTGCTGCTGCAAACGTTTGGTGTTCGGAATGTTGTGTCCTTTGGGGTGTTAACAGTTTACCGGAATTTTGTTTGACTTTAAATGTATGATTTGCATAAGAAAGTTCTTTTTTTTTGTTTTTAAGTTGCAACAGACAAGTGTTAGGTGTTTATTCTTAGGGATATATGTGAATTATGCAAGTCAAAGCAAGCATTGTTCTACGTAATTTGTTTGGATTTCCCATTGATGGCAAACTCAAAGAACGCATTCATGTTTTGCATGGGCAAACGTTTGCTGTTCGGAATGTTGTGTCCTTTGGGATCTTAACAGTTTGCTTGAACGTTGTTTGATTCGAAATGTATAACTTGCATAATGGGAAATGTTTTTGTCGTTAGGTGTGTGGATTAGGCCTACATGGGGACACCACGTTAAAAAAAACGCGCCTAGTACTTTACCCCATGGGTGGTGTGGAAAAGAGTACAATACATCTTGACAAAGACTGCCGTTTTTGATGATTGTCTTTTGCTTATTTTCAAGCTACACCAATTTGGATCAAATTCTGATGTCCCATCTCTGAATTAACTTTTCCGGATACATTCCGAACACCTGCAGAGGCCTCATCACAAAAACTCGATTCTTTCGAGATGTGATAACCTTATTGGATAGTGAAAATATTGGGGCAGTAATACCTACAACAACCACTCAGGAAAATAGATGAAGACACGAAAACTGATAATTTTAATATGCTGAATAAGAAGAATTTTTTATGCTGCAGCATAGCTTACGTTTATGATGGCGAATTATTTTAACAGAATATATTTTAAGAACGATATTTACTATGTTTTTTTATTTATTTCAGAATTGTTTACAAGAATGCATTCGAATTGATTCTACAATCATCGAAAATGGAAAGAACGAATCCTTCAAAAAATTGATTTGTGGTTCTAATAAAACGGATGTTACTCTTAAGTAACTTTTTGAAGTAATTGTTTTATTGTTTTTTTTAACAGTTGTAATTGTTTAAATTTTTTCCAAGAAAACGTAGTTTTCACAATTTCTTTAAAAGTATTTGAAATACTGTTATATTAGTTTTAGAGGTATTATTCTAATGTTCATCGATTGAGTTGTTACTCTACTTTTGAATTTGTCTTAAAATCATTTATAATTACTGTAAAATGTAATTTTTTAATTTAATTAACACTGTTATAGAAGTGCATCATAAATAAAATCAAATTGGATTTTTTATCTTTATAAATCTATTTTCCTTTTTTTTATATTTAACCCAAATTATTTTTCATTTTAATAAAAATACAATACTTAGAAAATTCCAATTGAGTTTTTAATAATTTTTTTAGTTTGCTGAAATTGGCGCTGCTGTAGCCGCCATAAACAACATGTTTTGTTTTTAACAAGTTTCATTGGAAAGTTTCAAAACTGTCCAAAAATCCTCGCATAATCAATTAATTAAATCGATTTAATTCAAAATTTTTACCGGAATTGATAATTAAGTATTTGGTGCTTAGATTCAACAAATTTTTTTTTCAAATTGTAAGTAAAATTTCGGAATAATCAATCGTTGAAAGATAGGGTCAGTGGGTAGCGGTGGTTTTTTTTTGCTTCCAAATACAATATATTATCTAATTATTTGTAAGTTTGCTAATTTTTTATTTGGAGTAGTTTTTTTTATTTTATTTGTTAATAAATATGGTACAATTATTCAGGAGTTGTCAAGTATGGGTAATATATTGTATAAGGATTATTGTACAGGGTTCATGATAAACAAAGACGTTTGTTGGTCATTATGACGCAATTTTTGTAAATTACACAGGTTGCTCCATTAGAAAAAAAAATGATGTCATACGAAGAATTTTGAAATTGAATCAGTCTGAAGATATGTACGAATTTCTTCTGGATACGTCACGTATCCATTACGTAGCCACCATGAGGCCACCTGTGTATTTTATAAACCTTGCTTATGACGTACTTACTATTTCCAGGAATACTTATTTTAATAGATATTTAGGCGGTTATTAATTTACGTATGAATTAATTGACAAAAGATGAGAAAATCATTTTTCTCTTTCGAAGAAAATTAAACATCATTTTCCAACCAATTCAAAGATGAGAAAATTACGTCTAATTGCTAATGTCAGCCAATGTGATTCCACCAAATTTCAAAGTTAATAATTTTTCATGGATTCGTATTCATTTAGTATTTTATTATTCATACAAATTCTAATGAAAATTTTATTGCTACTCTAAACTGCAATGTCTTTAACTTTTACCAATTTCCGTCGAGTATTTGCCCTATTATTGAAAGTAAGTTATTAATTTTCTTGCAGGTGTGTGTGATAAGTGTTACCTGTGTTTTTGTGCTGCTGTATTAAATTTTGGATACCTGAACCCGGATATGGAGAAACTGTAGCGGAAGCTGAGAAAACTTCGGACAAGCTAAGTCACAGGCTTTTGTTAAACTAACCCTTTTTATTTACCGTTTCGGCTTAGGGGTATAAACCGTGTGGTACCTGTTTTTGAGCCATTTTTTTTCTACAGGAAATGAATTCTAGAATATCAATTGATACTAGGAGTCCTAGTTTTCATCGCAATGATATTTTAATTGTTTTTTACGACTCAAGACACTGACCTCTTTTTAGGTACTTGACTAGATAAAGCGGGATGATAGGGATGTCTGGAATGCTATGTAGTTAGGTCATAGGCTTATTCGGTCTATGAAGATTGAGCTTGGATAAGGGCTGTTTAAGAGGATGATGAGATAAATGTTGGAGAGATTAACCGAAAAGGAAGAATATTTGGGATAGTTCTGAAATATAGTTCAAACAAAGTTATATATTGAATATATCAACAATATATGACTTGTTTTATTTTGAAAGTGGTGTAAGTCCATTTCAAGGAGCGTCTATAAGGCGATTCTTCTTTTTGTAACTAGAACCAAGTATGTTAATTATTTAACTGCTAAGTTTCAGAAATTTCCGATTTCATTTTTGTTTGGAAACAAAAACGCCAATTATTTCATCCTCCTTAGTATCTTATGGATCTTATGTTCCTATGGTTAAAAATGATAACACTTTAGGGATTGTTCTTGAAATGTACTTAACTAAGGTTACCAATTCTCCAGTTTTAGTCCGGAGACTCCAGAAAAATAATGTTTTTTCCAGACTCCAGTTTACAAAAATAATCTCCGGATTTGTTTAGGGTTATCAACTCCCCCATTTTAAACCGGAAACTCCAGAAAAATGTAATTTTTCTTGACTCCAGTTTACAAAAACTTGTAACTTGTAACTTGTTTGTTATCAAGCGATAACAATTGATTTTATAGTAAAAAAAATATATTTATTATATTTCGAATATAGAATGAAGCAGTAAAGCATGTGAACGTTATCATTTAGAATACTTGCTAAATTTTTAAGACTTTTAAACTCTCCGGATTTAGTTATACGTTCTCCGGATTTTCTATAATTAAAAATTGGTAACCCTAGACTTAACTCACTTTCAAAATAAACGGTTCATATAACTAAATATAGTTTTCAGGTCGAATTTGGCCTTTTCATCGTCTTTTTCGACATCCCCTTGGTCTTTTTAGTTCAAAATTTTGTATATTGGTTTGAATTAAATTTAAATTAATTTTAAATTTAACAGAAATTCCCTAGTTGTGCGGTAGATGGTGCTAAAATCACTTTTTTGATGTGGCTTCTTTTGATTGTAAAAACTCAATATTTATATCTATTCTGTTTTTTCTTTTGCTTTTATAGCTTTCTTATATTAATTTTCATTATAAGTTTTTCTTATTTGTTGATATTTTTATTTCTTCATCCTGTTTTACGATTTACCAAAGATATGTCAAATGTAGGTTCACTGTTTAGCTCATAGATGGCCACTTGACAGTTTTTGACAAAGTTTTAAACATTTAGGTTAAGTTCGATTGCATTAGCCGCATCAAACTTTTATAAATAAATTTTACAAGGATGTGAATATTTAAAAATCGCCTGAAAAATAATATTTAAACGAAAATGTCACGGCAAATAACCTTCGTAACTGGCAACAGTAAAAAGCTAGAAGAACTCGTTGCAATTCTTGGTAAAACATTTCCGCGTCAAATTGTTAGCGAAAAATTCGATTTGCCCGAACTGCAGGGCGAACTCGAGGAAATATGCATCAAAAAGTGCAAAGAAGCGGCCCGAATGGCTAATGGGCCCGTTCTAGTTGAGGACACCTGTTTGTGTTTCAATGCGCTCAAAGGTCTTCCGGGACCATATATCAAATGGTTTCTGGAAAAATTGGGTCCCGAAGGACTGTACACAATGTTGGCAGGCTGGGAGGACAAAACGGCGGAAGCCGTTTGTACATTTGCGTATCATCCGGGTACCGAATGTGGCGATGTTAAATTGTTTCAAGGGCGAACCCAGGGGAGAATTGTGGCACCACGTGGGTGCCGAGATTTCGGATGGGATCCGTGTTTCGAGCCTCTCGGTTATGATAAGACTTATGCTGAACTACCTAAAGAAGAGAAAAATAAAATTTCGCATCGTTTTAAAGCTTTGGATGCGTTAAGAGCGTATTTTGAGAGCATTGATAAAGTTGGAGATGAAAATAAATAAATAATTTGTTAAACAAAACCAAAATGTATTAAATAACTTGTTGAATTGTTTTATTATTTATTAATTTAATCCTTAATTGATGGAATTAACAGATAGCACTACAAGTTTAACATCTTTGGTAATAGTCCAAGATGTCTTAGGCAAATGTAGAACAGGATATTTCATTGTGTTTCATGATGGGTTCATAGTATGATTGATAAAATAGATTGATAAAAATCTAAAATCGTCGCAAATCCGTACGATATAATAAGCACAAAACCAGTCCCTACAGTAATAAGATAATAAGTTCAGTAGTTAGGTGCAAAAATACAACGTTTGGCTTTGGTTCTCAAAATTTATCAAAATTTCTAGTCAAAAAGTTTTTTTCTTTTTGTAAAGAACGAATTTTGATTAGAAAATTCAGGGAATTTGTTTTGTTTTATATAATTTGTTTGCAATAGCTTTTTTTAAAGAGTTTTTACTCTAATAACATAATTTTCCCTGCAATGGAGCGATTTTTTACGGCCGTTCCATAAATTATTGGCCAAATTTCTTACAAACCACCATAAACTACAAAATGATTAAAAATTAATATTTTTTCATCTTTTACTTTATTCTTCTACTATAACATCGATCTATTACTATTGTTCAGCATTTGAAGCATTCTTACGAATTCGTTCAAATGCATTTCCTGGGATAAAATGTAGGATAAACATAATATAGTGGACCCCCGATAATCCGGCACCCCCTGTAATCCAACATGGTCTATTATTATCTTCGCTACACAGAGAGAAAAAAATACTACTAAGAAAATTTACTTCGTACTATAGGTAAAGCTATTCTTTTGTTTACCTATAATGTAATAACAAATGCTTATAATAAAACAATAAATATTTGATGTTCTTTTCTCAAGAAAATAATATCAATACCAATAAAATGAATAATTTTTGATTATTTGTATGTACATTTGTTTGTACACAATTATTTCCTAATGTAAAGTAATCCTAATGTAAAGTCCTAATGTAAATAAAACGTAAGCTCTCTATTGTGTTGTTTAATTTACTAAATTTGACTTATACATAATGAACTATGATTTGTACTTCAGAGTATATAATATGTATATAACATGTAGAATCTTATCATTGGATCAGTAATTTGTCGCATTACAAGGTACTCTATCGTAAAAAATTCCGGACTATAGGGGGTCTTAGGCAGTACTCTATAATCCGATAAATTCGCTAATCCGACTCTGCCCTGCAAACTGTTTGTCGGATTACCGAGGGTCCACTGTTATTTGGTTATCTTTTGGAATGGGCATGTGATAGCGATACAAATTGAAAAGAATAAGTCCTAGTATTGAGCTTTGTGGTATTCCTGTAGTAATTTTGCGTTCGGTCGATTCATTATTACCAAATTTTACCTTAAAAGTTCGATTACACAAAAATGATGCTATTATATGTTGAAGGTAATGTGGGGTACTTATTAAGGATAGTTTGTGTATGAGTCTTTTATGCCTGATGGCAAAGGTATTTGTAACGTCCAAAAATAAGCCGTTTTTTCACAGCCTTCAGCTATAACTTTCGTTATTCTTGAGAGCTGGTGATATGTAGAGGTTTCCTTTCGAAATCCGAACTCTAAAAGTTTCGACAATGTAGGCAGTAGACTTATTGGAATGAGGTTTTCCAGACTTTCATATCGTTTTTACTAGTGCCTATTTCCATTACCTTAGAAAATTTCCATAATTGAGACAACTGCTAAATTGGCTAGAAAGAAAAGCAACTCCTTTTCTTGTTAGGTTTTTTAATATTAAATTAAGAATTTTGTCGTTTCCGGGAGCTTTTCTGGATGGTAGTTTCGCAATAATGGATTTGAGTTCGAAAGGACTAACATACGAAACTGAGGAATTGTTGACACTCATTTGTTGGATAGGTGGAAAATACTTGTTAAGGAGGAGGAAAATATTTTTCCGACGTGATCGGCCATTACATTAGTTTTTTTGTTTATCAGTATTAAAGGATAATGAGTTTGATTTTAGTGGGGATATCTTCGTTGGTTTGTTATGTAGTTTATACTAAATATGTAAAGCTTTCCTGCTTGAAGCTTTTAATTCTTTCTTTTAATATTCTGTCGTAAAATTGATTTTTTTTTATTCTGTGGATTTTTTTTTGCTATTCCCATCTTAATTTGCGTTTTTCACAGATTTATATATTTATTTCCCATGGACACCACATATTTCTTATCTTTGGTGATGCTTAATATTGTCTTTAGTCTTGATTAAAAAGCTTTAACAGTTTTAAACATAAGAAAACCGTCCATAAACTACCCACCAAAAATCCGTTGAAATTTACCGAATAATCAATATTTATTACTTCTGGGGCATTTTTTATGAGAAATAGAAAAATGACTTGGAATTAATAATTCCTCTTATTATTTTAAATTTAGCCCTTACTTATAATAAAGAGCATAAATTTTACTAATATCAAAAGAATTTTTTCTAATACGATAAAAAATTGATTTTTTTGGAACTTTCGAGTACAAGTTAGTACATGTATCCACGGCAAATATGCTCCTGTTAGCAACATTGGTTTTAATCATCTAATTAATTTCAGCAAGTTTATCATTATATTCAGAAGACCAATAACATTATAAACAAAAGGACTACGATTTGTTTAATCGAAAAGATACGTTAGTTTTTGTGTATTTCGTGTTTGAATATAAGGGAATTACATGTCCCCCCAGTCACACAAAAAGATACAAAAGTTGTTTTTTTAACCTTAAACCGTCCTAATTCATTTTTTTTCTTGGTAAAAGTAAAAATAAACATGTCTTAAATAATTTAAACTTCTTATGATTGTTAAAAAGTCTATATTATAGTCTCTAGGTTCTTTTAGAATATGTACCACCAGTGACATGTGGCTGGTGGGACTATAGCTTATAGCCAATACATGATGGAATTTTTTTTTGAATTGGATAGAATTGGAGTTTTTTTTGCTTCTGGTCATGGTAAAGGAGCAGTTGATGGTATCGGAGCAATAGCAAAACGAACTCTTTGGTCTGCTATTATGACAAAAAAAGCAGTAATTGAAAATAGTAAAGACTGGCAGGACTATTTAGTGTTAAAAGATATCAATGGGTTCCATTTTTTCTTTGTTGAAGCAGATGATATTAAAAAAAATCATTCACATCTTAACAAACAAAGGCAAAACATTAAAAAAATCCATGCATTAGAAAACAGCATTATTTTAAAGCTGATGACAATAAAAGCATTAGTTATTATTTGACGGCAACATCATCAGACTCCAATAATATAAGACACTGGACTTTATTCTTCAAGGATATTGATTGAATAAAAATTAATTTAATTTTTATTCGGAAATTATAGAAAAAATTTAAGTCTTAACGATATTCTTGTGTTCCCAAAAATATATAAAGGTAAAAAAATAAATAAAATTCTACCTTAAATCAAAAAATTCCACCAATATGTTGCCCAATTAACAATACAAAGATAGAAAAAATATAAAAGTGTCATTAACGAAAAATTTTGTTTACACATTTTGTACTTGTCCCACCAGTCACAATATTTTTTTTTTAATTTCTTCTAGGTAAGTAATTGGTCTAATACTTGATAAAAAGGAAATAATGTGAGATAAATATAGTAGAAGGAAAAAAATCTCTTTTGAAAATTTAGTAGTCGAACTGAAATTTGTCTTTAAGTGCACCATAGTAAGAGAGAAGGATTTTTTGGTGTCCCACTAGTCCCACTTGTCTAATTCAAGTGACAATTACAAGAAACTAAGAAAAAAAATTATATATTTTTTTTAAAATGTTGTTAATTGGTTATTTTTCTATAATATGAGATACATTTTACGATTAAACTAGTTTCAATCAATTATAGCTCATAATAAGTTGAAATTCAAAGTTAAATGTCCCACCAGTCACCATGGAATGCCCCTTCTTTTAAAGTTAATATAACTCCCAGAGGGAAAAATATGTTAAGAATCTTATACTTAAACTAAATTAATAAATCGAATTGGTCGACAAAAAAAATCGAAAGCAAACTTTTTTTAAAATATTTTATTATAAAATGACAAAGAAAAATCTAAAATTTATTTTTTTTCTTTATAATATTATATATTGTATATATATAATATATTTTGAAGTAATATTATTATTTGATAATATTTATATATAATATAATATATGTATTTTTAATCATCACTAAAACTATGTTTTTTTTTTTGTTTAATAATTCATATAATATATATAATTCATATAATAAATTTTTCTTCTTATTTTTTTTTTTCATTTACAATATTTAATGAGTTCCAATTTTTAAATGTAAAATTTCCATTTTCTAAATTACATCATAAATATATTATTATATATAATAATTGTTATATGTATAATGTATTCATTTAACATATCAGCAAAATTCGAATGATGAGGAAAATTCGTCAAAAACAAGAGAATAAAACGGAAAAAAAAATAAAAAAAATACATTTGAAACAATTTTCCGATTTTCAATTTTCATCAATTGATTAATTATTAATAATATGAAATCTTATATATTTTAGATTGTTCACGATGCACGAACTATTACTTTTTTTTTTTTGTAAATATAACTACAAATTTCTTCTAGTAAATGATAGTATTACATAAGTATACAATTTAAGTTTCATTTTAAAAAATTGAACATTTTTCTATTTGTAATTCTTTACCGTTATATAATTAATTGGATATTTTACCAATTAAACTTACTCTTGTTTTTAACAATTAATTATATTTAATCTAATACTGTTATTGGCACCAATTGTTTAAAACGATATTCTTTTTGGTTTAAACCTTCAAAAATTGTTGTCGAAACAAAAACCGACTCCTAGCCAAATTTCCACTATAACAGTGAAAACAAAAAAATAAAAATAAAAACACTTTGATATTTTCCTTAAATTCTTTCCACTTTTTCTTCGTTTTGGATATATTATTTTAGTATGATTTAGATATGATGTTACTTACAATATGTAATGTATATAATTATATATATATATATAGTTTTTATATGTAGATATAAGTGTATATAGAATAAAATAGTAAATTCTTTTTATCAACTATCAACCCAGAAATGTTACCGAATTTTGCATGTTGATGTATAGGCAACTCAAATACATAAGTGCATCAAGGGAAGTGTAAATCACAAATAAATTAAAGGACTAATCAATTGATTTACATAACTAACAATAATTCAAAATTTGAAAAATAAAAAGTTTAGAAACCTAGCCAAGATTTTACTCGAGGATTATCACTAGATTGGGGTGGGGAGGATATATGTTCCCGAACAGTCCAAAAAAAAATGAATATTTTGACGATTTTCACTAAAAATTTTTTTGGTTACAACTTCCTTAATTTTCGATTTTCTCAACTAAAAAGGGTAATTAGTTGGCTAATTTATAAAGGGGCGGACTTAGTGACTTTTCACCCCTATAGAATGTTGAGAATATGTAGAAACATATAACTTATAAATTGATTCGTCTTGGGACTAAAATATAAACATATTATTTGTTCAAATCATTATAAAAATTTGAACAGGGGGTAGGGGGATGGGAGATAATTTAAATGTTTTTAGCTGCAAAAAATTATACTTGGCTTATTTTAGAAAACTAAATGACTTCATAAAGCTTGAAATTATAGAATGATCAGCATTGCGTTTTTAAATAGTTTCAACACATTTTAGGGGTGCAATCATCCCTAAAAACATTATTTTAAAATAGATGAAATTTCGAGGATTCGAATAAATCATAAAATTATAATTTAATTACAAATTTATGTTTGATATTTCCTCCACTGCAAAACAATTCAAACATCTACTATAACAAACAAAAAACGGCGAACATTTGAACATCTGGGTGATGAGTTTTGGTTTCATTTGTTTTTGAAGAAAATATTAATTTTTTTCTGTTTCGATATAATTTATATAAATAATGATTTGTCCTTTCTTCCTTCCTAATCGTTAAGACTATATGTGTATTATCAATATATTTATATGTAGAGATTAAGAGATACAGGGGAGAAAAGGGGAGAGATGATTGATTGATTTGATTAGTTACGTTTTTTTTTCCATCTTAATTAATAATATAAATCGACAATATTATAGATAAGATTATTGATAAGAAGAAATGAAAAAGTTTTTTTTTTCAATCTTAGCTCGTGCAAAATATTTATGTTTTTTTTTTCTCAAAAATGTAAATACTTTAAATTTAATTTTAAAATCTTGTGCCCATAGTTATCAAGCTAATTTATAAATATTAAATTTATAGTTTTATAAATGTTATATATAGTTTTTTTTTGTGTGTTATATATATATAATTTTGATTTCGCTTTTGTTTTACGCAATTTACTTAATTAGGTAGTCATTTGTTCTTTTGTTTGGCTTGACTCTAATTTAGTATGTACTTTTATTCTTTTATTTCATTTTGAAATGTTTTTTTTTTATGTTTTTAAATTTTGACAAGACAAGAGGAAGAGTTTTTTGATTAGAACGAGGCGGTCGATGTTGAAAAACAGTAGAAATTAGATTACCAAAAAAAAAAACAATGAATCAATTGTTTAACAAAAAAAATTGAAAATCAGGACCTTTTTGTTTAGTACCGTTTGTTTTTCGTTTTTCGCATTTTTCGAGATTGTTTTAATCAAAACAAATGGGAAATGTGTGATATTCCGCTCATTATTAAGCAAAAAAACCGAGTTTTTTTAGTTTCTCTTTTGAGTCTTCTTTGTACTTAAGGGTAGATGATATAATTTAAAAGATGGGGTTACTTAGAAAAAAAAACATAGTGGTCCCTCTAAACAAGTGTTGTTATACAGTATGCCTTAAATAAGATAGTGCACAGGGAAAATACTACCGGTAGATGTCCTAGTGGTTCGGGAAAAGAAGAGGGGAAGTTTATGGATTTATGGTTTTCGGAAAAATTTTGAACAAAAATAAGGAAATTATTTTTGCAAGGTTCAATAAATTAAATGATTAGAGTAATGTTTTACATTTACATTAAGTGAACCAAAAGGGGACGCGGGAATAGAGCATATCTTGATAAGAATTTTAAAGGAAAATTCAATGACTATTTGTTTAAGGTCGGCACTTATTTAGGACACCCTGTATAATCTTAATATAAACTTCTGCTTCATAGAAATAAAAAAAAAGGAAAAAAAAAAACAAAAAAAAAATTAATTCGAGTAATTTTAATGAATTCGACAAAAAAAAATGAACAAAAAAAACTTATTTACTACTAACTTAATTATGATTAATAATAAAATAATTAAAATTATAAAAAAAAAATATATATAATAATAATAATAATAATAATAATAAAGTTGGAATATTTGTTGACTCTAACGTTTGTTCCTATGTTTATAATTACTTAATATATTTTGTTTAAAACACCTGAGCAAATTATGAAAACAAATGAAGGGTGGAAAAACAAAAAAAAATTAAAAAAAAAAACAAAGAAGAGCCGTCCAATGAAATCAATCAAAGTGAAAAACAGAAGAGAGAAAGTTTCGATTTTACCATACTTTTTTTTTTTTTTTTGGCGGTGTACATATATAAAAATCTTGAAGTTTTTCTTTGTTTAAACGTTAATTTACTTTGTCTAAATATAAATTTTCATTTAAAATATTTCAATATTTTTTTTTTGTTTCATTATAAATTCATAATTAGAAAATATATTTTTCTTTTTTTTTTATATATTTATGGTGTGTTATCAACAAAATTCTAAATGGTGGACGTCGCGGTGCGTAATTTTTCCCATAAACTCGACAAAATTTCAATGTGTGTATGTATATGTATATGTGTGTGTAACGTGTTTTGTTTTACTAAATATATTCTTTTTTTTTTGATATATCAAACAATTGACTAATTTGGCCAACGACATGCATATGTTTCACTTGATTTTCTTTTGTTTTTTTTTTTCTATGCGATAAAAATTGAATGTGTGATATGTCTTCTCTCTCATACACATATGGAATATAATAATAATAATAATAATAATGTTGAAAGGTAATTGAAAACAGTAGTAAAAGCATTGTTGCCAAATTTAGTCCGTTTTTCAATTACATTTTCACAAAAAAATTCAATTAAAAAACATGAATCAAACACAACAAAATTTTGCCCGTAAAATGTTCCTCTTTGAGTCAAAAATACATATTTTTTTTATACATTGAACAACGACGATTAAACTATTTTTTTTTTCTATAACTTCTAAACTTTATTTATTATAATAATAATTCTTTTTTTAAAGTTTCCTCTTCGTTTTCCTTGTATTACAGTTTACAGTGATATAAGTAGCAGAGAAAAAAAATCAGAACAAATGGAACATTTGAGTTCCATTTTTCCATAAAACGAAACTTTTAGTATTTAAAATGTTTTTAAGTAGTATAGATTTAAGAATGATTGTCAATGTAGTATAAGAGTTTTCCTTAAAAAAAAAGCATCAAAATTCTTATCTTTTTTCATTCGCGATTTATAAAATATTATTGTTAATTAATAAATAAATAATACTAGTGGAAATAAACGAATAAAATGATTGATTACATTTAATAAAATAGTTATATAAGTTAAATTAAAAAAAAAATGATATGAAAAAAGTTCAATCAATGATAGGATTTCAAATAGCTTTGTAAGATAGCAGTTGATGTCATTGGACACATTAGCATTTGAAATCCACTTTTAACACATGTCATGTTAATTAAATCCAAAGCAAATCGATGAACAGTCGTTTTTTTTTTCCTCAAAAAAAAAACGATACAAATTAAAAAAAATATCTGGAATGTTTGATAAATTTGCCTTGAATTTCTTTGTTAAAATTGTGCGAATTTAAAAATGAAATCATTTAAAATTTGTTCGTGGAAAATTTATTGTTTTTGCAATGATTGTATTTAGTAGAAAAGCAGGATATGCAATCCTTGATTTCATGGGCAAGTGCCTGGTGGCACTTGCCGGAAAATCGGCCAGAAATCAAGCATTGTTGCGCCCCACTAAAGTCAATATATTATATCTCACGTGATATATTATCTCTGTTCCTATTTGAAAACAAATCGAGAGACAAGAAACGAGAGAAACATCTGGAAAAACGTGCATTTTCTCACTGGTTTTCATTTAAAAATTTCTATCATTCTCTAATTAAATATAATAATATGTATTTTTTTTTCTATTTTTTTCCATCCTTACGTCCTAATATTTCAAGTAAATGTTTACTCAAGTAAACTCTAAGGTTTCTTATTATTTTTTTTTTCAGTTTTATATTAAGGGTACGCAAAAACCCTGTCATTTACCCTAAAAGACGACACGCTAATCAGCTCCCTAAGCGCTAATTTTACAATTTTTATTTTTCATACTTGAATCTGTCGCTCTTTCCATCTTAATATTAACAATATTAAACTTGTTTTTCATTAACAATTTGTTCGATTTGTCTTAATTTTTTAAATAAAAGAAAAAAAATAATAATACAATTCCGAACTACACAATATGCAAACGAATTGTGACCATTGTTGTTCTGACGATTTTTTTGTTTAAAGCTATAGTACAATTAAAATTTGTCTACAAATAATAATAATAATATAAAAGAAAAATACTGAAAAAAAAATAATTACATTATTTTAACTTTTATAGATTAAGAATCGATTTAGCTACCATTGATCTTAATGAACTAAAGCTTAAAAAAAAAGACGAGGTTACACGTGCAAGTAACTGGCATGCAAGTAGGAAATGTTCTGAAGACTTGCATGTGTAGTTGACTCGTTTTATTTTGATCAAATACTGGTGAGATTAAATTAAAAAAAATTAAAAACTAAACTTAAAATTAACAAGAAATAAAGTAAGGAGATAAAAATTAGAACCATCTTGGTTGTACAAGAAAATAAACGTCAGATCTATGATGGTTTGTAACGGCATCATCGCCCGGATCGCCTGCGCATGGCTGGAAATAGGAATTCGGTGGAACCAAAATCGCATACGGTTGATTATAATCGTTGACGACAACTTGAGAATACGGTGGATAGAATTGGATGGGCTCTTCGTACGAGTGGAACGGCTCGAATCGTGAGCTCAGGTCGTACGGGAGTTCGTGGTGGCATGTGGTGGCCGACGGGGGCGGCAAAATCGGCAAATTCGGACAGGCAGGTCGGGTGTGAAATGCGGGATGTGGATGGCGATGATGGTAGTTAGTTCTCGTCGATATTGTGGTCGTTATTTTTGCCGTCTAAATATTAGATTTCGAAAAACTCACTCTCAAGTGATTGGATTCGGATAATTGGTGGTTGTGCATTTCGATTAATGCAGCTACGGCGTCGTCAATTGTCGGAAGTTGAATTAGAGCCATTTTGCGGTCTTTTCTGTAAAGGAAACAAAAAAAAAATTGTCAATTTGCCAATCAGGAGCTATCTATTATTATAAAGAGGAAAGATTTGAGTGTTTGTTTGCCTTGAATAGGCTCCGAAACTACTTGACCGATTTGAAAAATTCTTTCACTGTTGGCAAGCTACACTATTTCCGGTGAACATAGGCTATATTAAATTTTCAAAAAAGTTAGGGATCCATACTAAAACTCCAATAATGTAACCCAAGGTCTGTTGAAGATGATTGATATATGATGAAGTTTTACGATCCCAGACTAGTTTGGTGACCGTTCTTCTTTAAAAATGCTTCGAAAAGTTCTTCGTCGAATTCAGAAGGTCTTCCGCTTTGGGGGCGAACTTTGCTGAACTTTGCAATCTTTTTCGTACTGTAGACTTGCCTCTGACATTTTATTGCTTCAGCAGCTTTTTGGCTTCGAAAAGCGAAGAAGACTAAACGTCGAAAATGTTCCATTGTTGAGCTTTTACTCAAAAATACGATTAACACAATGGTATAGAGCAGAAAGAGCTTTATCGAATGAATATTATACACTATGTCTTTAGTAAAACTAAAGAAACTATAAAAACGTTACGTACTTATTCCCCAACTTCTATGAACTTCTATTGAAGTTGACTTACACCACTTCTAAAATAAACATCTAGTACTTTCTTTAAATGATGATAACAACAAGTCTTTTATAGTTTCAACAGAACTTTTTTACTATAAATCGTGTAGTATTATCTTTGGGGTTGAATTTTAGGGAATCCAGAACTAATTCTGTTTCCATCAGAATTTGAAATCAAACTCTGCAAAATTTGATCGATTGTTTCCAAATGATTTTAATGACCAAATGACTTTTTTCCACAATTCGCTTTGATTTTCTATAATTTAGCGCTGAATTGCAAATTTTATTGTTCTAACAACGTTTTTGGTCATCCAGAATCGCTTAGAATTAGTTGGAAATTGGTCCCCAATGATAAAAATGTACTTCAAAGTTTATTACCAATGGCAAATTGTGGATTTAAGTTTACGAATCGCTAAATCTTTATATAAGAATTTTCCTTCATAATGGTTATAATTTTCTCGAAGTTTAAGTTTAAGTTTAAGCTCTTAATATTAATATTAAGAGGTGCCACATCGCAAATTTCGATTTTCCATTGAAATAACATGGGAACAATTTTCTATTGCACTTTGGAATTTTATAGCGCACGTTGGTGACAATATTTCGGAATGACTAAGGTATATTCTTGTAGAAAATTGAACGATCTACAAAAAAGGTCTTGTACAAGTTTTTGATATATTTATTCCTTCAAAAGTTATTCGAGGTCAAAGTTGAATTAAAGTGAAATTTTTATTTTTTTTCAATTTTTTGACACAACCATCAATTTTATGAGAAAATTTTATAGGACATTTTTTGTAGAGCACTTGTTTTTCTATAACTTATCTCTATAAAAGTTTTTGATATTTTCCACAGGTCCTAAGTTATTTGCATTAAACTGAAAATGCCCTGAATTATTATATTTTTAACTTAAATTTTATTTTTTTTTAATTAAATAACTCAGAACCTATGAAAAATAACAAAAACTTTTATAGAGATAAGTTATAGAAAAACAAGTGCTCTACAAAAAATGTCCTATAAAATTTTCTCATAAAATTGATGGTTGCGTCAAAAAATTGAAAAAATATTAAAATTTCTCTTTAGTTCAACTTTGACCTCGTATAACTTTTGAAGGAATAAATATATCAAAAACTTGTAGGAAACCTTTTTTGTAGATCGTTCAATTTTCTACAAGAATATACCTTGGTCATTCCGAAATATTGTCACCAACGTGAGCTATAAAATTCCAAAGTGCAAGAGAATATTGTTCCCATGTTATTTAAATGGAAAATCGAAATTTGCGATGCGGCACCTCTTAATATTAATATTAAGAGCTTAAACTTTCACAGGATTTTTTTTGTTATTCCCAACAATATTTTCGATATAATTAAGAAAAAAAAATCATTTTTTTTTTTGAATCAGTCTAGTGTCTATATATAAATATGAAGCAAATAAAGATTTAAAAAAACGCCATAGGTGAGGTTCAAGCCCGAACTTCAATTAAAAAGGACCATGATATACGTTTGGTGGGACTGGAAAATGCTTGAAAAGAATGCCAGGATCATGGACCTCAACATAGCCCAGCTTAATATATAATTATCATTAAAAAAATTCCTTGATAAAAACGCTACAAACTTAGCCCCCAACCTGATATTTAATCAATAATTTGGACTAAAATTGACTTAAGCCATTTTAAAAATAGATTCTGAAGTACAAAGAATTGAAAAGATATTCATCTGAACCTTATTTTACCACAAAAAAAAATGTCAATTTTTTACTTACGGGAAAAATTTGAAGTTTTTCACTTGGAATCCTTTGGCCGTGAACTTTTCTTTGATATCGTCTTCTGAACACGTGGCGCTAGAATCAAATTCCAATCATTAGTGTCTTTATTCTTCAAAAAATATTATTTTAAACTTACGGAATATTACTAAGATGAAGTGTGGCGCTTGGAGGATAAATGTTGGCGTAATTTTTGGAACCTGGTTTTTTGAATCGATGCAACGGACTTTGGGAATAGTCCTTGGTAAGACCGGCATCCGGCTGGCCTTCTTTTGGCAACTGAACGGACTGATGTTTGCTTAACATCACACGAATATTTTTACCAAATACTCGTAATTTGTCCATGTGCGTAATCGCTATTAATGAACAGAAATTTTTTTTTCATAATTTTAATTGACAATTCTTACGAATAAAAGAATCTTACCTAAATGTGCTTGATGGGGTTCAGCTAATTGTATTAGGGCCGAATCTTTTTTATTGTAGAGAATTTTTACCCTTTGTACATCTCCATACACCCCTAAGCAAACAAAAGGACACAATTAATCAAAAAACAATAATAAAAAATTGGAATATTTCATTAAATTAAGGTGACCATCTCATCATGAGATAATAAGATTAGAAAAAGTTTTTTTTCTCAGTTAATTTTCAATGAAATCCAAAGAAACTGTAAACTATGGACGACAATCTTAGAGTTGAATTTTGATTAAAAAAAAAAAAACATGCATAGATTATTCCAAT
Source organism: Sisyra terminalis (assembly GCA_958496175.1). Classification (NCBI taxonomy): domain Eukaryota; kingdom Metazoa; phylum Arthropoda; class Insecta; order Neuroptera; family Sisyridae; genus Sisyra; species Sisyra terminalis. The sequence goes on along the minus strand of OY292278.1, from coordinate 47,040,131 downwards.
TCTTGGTCTTTTAAAATAATTCAAATTAATAATTAAAATCAAATCAAAAAAACAAAATGTTCACTTACAAAAAACTAAAAAAATCAACTAAAAATGTTCATACTAAATAAGCGAAAAGCTTCTAGATAAATACTAAAATTTATAGGTCAATATTGTTGTATGAAAAAGCACTCAATTCTATGAATAAAATATTGAATTAAAACTAATATGTATAGGAAAATCGAAGATAAGTTCAATTAAGATAATTAATATGAGTTTAGTCGAAAGTTTTAGTTTGTTTGATATATATATATATTTTTTGTTGTTGTAAGAATGAATAAGTTATTCCCTTATGAATTTTGAAAAAAAGAAAAGAATAGCTAATAAAAAAAAAACGATTATAAAATAGAAAAATTTGTACTTAAATTGACTTGAAATTTTTCCAAGTTCCTATATTGGAAACCTATGAAAATAGTCCCATAGGTTTTTTTTTAATTGATGATAAAAATCAGATCTCAGCTTTAAAATTTTTTTAATAAGAAGAAAATTCAGGTTGTTTAAGATCTTTAATTTTTTAATATTATAGAAGCCTGAGGAAGTTACGATTACGTAACGAAACGTTGCTTTTTGAAATAATAAAATATTAAAAAATTAAAGATCTTAAACAACCTGAATTTTCTTCTTATTTAAAAAAAAATTTTTAATGCAAAAAATAATAGGAAGTTTTTCCTTAGAAGGAATCTTTGATCTATAGAAATGTTTCCCAAGTTTTGTATTTCGTGGAAAACCTTCTAAAATTTCATTCTCCTAAACCTTGTATAATTTTAAATCGCTATGAGATTAATTTTCACAGATTTTCACCTTGTTACCTTCGAATATTATTAAACTATCCCCGTCCCCCTTTATATTGGGAAAACACTGACTTTTAAGTCCTAAATCATAATAATCCTGACTATTCCTTTCAAGCAAAACGCCATAAAAGAATAGGAAAATATATTTTTTATTTTTAAGAGGGAAATAGTGGAAAATACACATGGATCTCACATATCTATTATGGTACCGAAGGTACCATTTTTTTAAAATTTCAATAAATGTTATCATTAATTCAATTGACCGAAAGCTGGGAAATATTAATTATATATATATCCCTTTAGGGTGTCCGTTATTTCCCAAATTGATTTTTTTACAGCGATCGCCCCCTGAATTTTTAGTTTAAGATATAAAAAAATTATCCAATACAATTAAGCTCTTAATTTCTTGATTAAACCCTGCCGGAATCATGTTACTTTTACCATTTAAATAACATGGGATTATTTGACTTTTTACTTTTAATTTTTTTTTCTCCGAAACAAATGGATGAAAAGATTTAAGATTAAATTATTCTGACGTAAAATTTAACGCTCTACAAAAAAGGTCTCTTATAAATTTTCGATTAAATCACTCCATTAAAAGTTATTCACCATTTAACTTTTTAACGACAAATCAATCGACTATAGGCTCAATAAAAATGTTGACTACAAGTTCTAAGGAATTTCTCATAGATGGCGTCAGGTGAAATGGTAAAAATTCGAATAATAATTGACTTTTATCAATTATGACTTGAAATTCACTTCGTAGGTACAAAATATTGATTAAAGTACAAAAATTTATCCTGGATAAATTGAATTTCACGACTAAAGCGAATTCGGATCTTATGTCCCCGGTTTTAATTGTTAAAAAATGATTTTTCTTTTGTTTAATTTTCAGTTCAAGCCATAAAATTAACATAAATAATCACTGGCGCTCTAATGATAATAATTTTTATCTTCTCTTTCAATGATTTTATAGTTAAAAAAAGTAAAAATGAGCAAAAAGTTGAAAATATTAGGCACAAGTTAAATGTGGAATAACTTTTAATGGAGTGATTTAATCGAAAATTCATAAGAGACCTTTTTTGTAGAGCGATAAATTTTACGTCAGAATAATTTGATTTTAAATCTTTTCATTCATTTGTTTCTGAGAAAAAAAATCAAAAGTAAATAAGTCAAATAATGCCATGTTATTTAAATGGTAAAAGTAATATGATTCCGGCACGGTTTAATCATGAAATTAAGAGCTTAATGTTGGATAATTTTTTTATATCTTAAATTAAAAATTCAGGGGGCGATCGCTGTAAAAAAATCAATTTGGGAAATAATGGACACCCTAATATCACTTAATCAGTAACATCAGTAAGCTATGCTTTTTTTAGTGAGGAAAACAACCATTTTTTTAGATCCCGGTAAGCCTGAAAGATGGCGATAGTTTCGAATAAATAAATAGTGATTAAAAACTTAATAAATTCGATAAACTAATCAATATTGTCGTTAAAAACAGATGAATTTAAGTTTCTTGGTTTTCTTACAAACCAAAACAATATTAACTTTAATAGATTTCTTTAGTAATACGTCGAATTCCCGCCCCAATCTTCCATTTGTATGACATAAAAAAAAGCTCCAAGTTGAATTTTATTAAAGTTTTTCAATTGTAATCAATCATTTATCATTATTTATAAAAAAAATCATAACAAATAACTATTTTAAAGAGTTATCAAGTAAAATTTTTGTATAAAGTTCAGTAAATAACAGTTCAATCAATTACAATTACGAAAAATGAAAAATAAAACCAACAAGAGAAACTTTTTTTAAGTTTTTGAAAGTTTTTGTAAGCCGAAAAAAAAATCCTTTTTTCAAGCAATTTTGATATGATATGGTTCTTAGATAAAAGGCGATATTTTTATGGACTTAGGTATTTAAAACTGAAGATATTTAAGATAATTAATCAATGCAGAAGAGAAGGATTGAATACTAAATCTTCGATCGATTAAATTCTAGTTTGGTTAAAGTTTGAAGAAATATATTTTGGGCCTTTTGTGTGTAATGTAATACGATCGTCTTGGCCTATTTCTATAATTTAAAAGTAGACCAAAGACCGCATCATACTTGTGAATTTCTACCCTTGAAAAATAATTAAAAAATCGTCAGTATAAGTATTGTTTGTTTGATTTGATTTTCGCAATAATTTTCGCACCCTGAAAGTATCAACAAGTATTTGTTTCTTTGTCTGCAAATTCTAAACTCATCAATCTAATATAATAAGTACATTACAGTAAAACACTAATGAATAATAAATTATCTATTATTTTAAAATTAATAAAAAATAGTAGTAGATTGTGCACACGTACCAAATAGGGTAAAGAGAGCGTCAGGCGTGACCATCTACAATAGAAGAAGAAAGTATATGAGAGTAAAGTGGAGCACACAGAGGTAGTAGCCGAGTATATTTATTTTTTTTTTTTTAATAAAAATTAAACCAAAACAATGCCCAAATTCGGTGCGAAACTGCACTAGGAAAACAGAAAAATGCACCGAATTCGGACATTGTTTCGTTTTGCTAAATTAATACAGTATGATAAAAACTATAAATAAAAACGCACATTATAGTGGCGAACTTGGCAAATTTAAATAAACTAAATCAAGAAAAATCGACTCTAGAATGATTGCAATGAAGCTTTTTTTTTCCAACAATTTTTACGGATGAATTAATGATTTTAGTTCCATTGAATGATATTTTTTAGAATATTACAAAGCAAAAATGAGTTTTACGATTTTCGTTAGTGTTTTAAGGGTGAAAGCTTCATTGCCATCGTTTTTTTTTTCTCTCAAAAAAAAAAATCTTTATTTTTAGTAGGGGAGACTGGGTACAAAAGTAACGGCGGGTCGAAAGTAACAAATGCTTTCTAGGTTTATCCGATGGGCGAACATCGTTTTGCTGCCATCTAGTGATAGCCTAGAGCACCCCCCTTAATCGCATTAAGTCAACGCGTGCGCAGTGCGTTGTTAGGTTATGTAATTGGACGTAATGTGTTTTAACGAGCCAAAAGTAAGTTTTACGACGTTTTTTTGTGAAGAACATAAACTAAATTTATACGTGGTTGTTAGGGTGGTCCTTAATAGGGATGTTTCCGAATTTCTTTGCTCCCGAGGACTCAAATGCTTCCAAATTGAAAAAAAAAATCCCTGAAAATTTGAGCTCTTAATATTAACTTAAAGATAGTCCGCTTTCCAACATAAATTTTTTTTAGAAATAACGTGGGAAAAATTAAATTTTTTCTTTAGAATTCCATAACTCAGCGACAAATAAATCGAAAGTAACTAATCGCGTCATGTTTATTGTAAATTTAACGCTCTATAAAAAAGAGCACTTATGATTTTTCGCTAAATCTATTGGCTTATATTTTCACTGACCATTAGTGCCGCATTAGATAAGTCAATACCTCTTAAGCCAATAGATTTAGCGAAAAATCATAAGAGCTCTTTTTTGTAGAGCGTTAATTTTACAATAAACATGACGCGATTAGTTACTTTCGATTTATTTGTCACTGAGTTATGGAATTCTAAAGAAAAAAAATAATTTTTCCCACGTTATTTCCATAAGAAACTTAAGTTGGAAAGACTATCTTTAAGTTAATATAAAGAGCTCAATTTTTCAGGGATTTTTTTTTTATCAATTTGGAAGCATTTGAGTCCTTGGGAGCAAAGAAATTCGAAAACACCTCTAACACCTCTGTGAAGAACCACCCTAGTGGTTATATTCATTTAATGGCAATAAAAACTCCCAGCCAGAAATCAAGGTAAAAGTACAATTTGTTACTTTTGTACCCGGTCTCCCCTACTTCTAAATCATTTTTAAATGATATTAGTATTTAAAAAAAAAATCGAGAAATTCCTACGAAAAAAATTTGTAAAAAAATTAGCATGGTAAGAGATTGAAATTGCTTAGAAAAAGGTGTACCTCTTCGTTGAGATTACTGACGAGTAACACGGTGCCCAAGTTCATGTTGGGTGTGCCGAGACCTCGAATGCCTGGGGGTCCCGAGCCCAACGTGAATGCCCCCAGAGCCGGTAGACCGCCGGCGACTGCGCCCGCATACGGCGACGTCAACGGTGACGCCAAATTGTGCATGAACGGATTGCTGAGCACTCCCGGCGCACCTGAAAGTATTGCTGGTTTTAGAGAAAATTAGGAAGTGCTTTTAATTTTTCGATGATACCTAAACGATCGCGGGCCAGTCTTGCAGCCGGCTGCGATGCCAGCAACAGTTGCGGCAAAATATCGGCACCTAGTCCGCCGATTCCGGCGCCGAGGGCTGCGCCCAAATGTTCCGCGGCATCGCCGCTCGGAAGTGTTGGATTCGTATAGTCGCGGGATTTATCATTGTTGTATTTCACGTTCAACGACGACATTTTCGAATAGTCAATTCGCAGTGTGCAACAACTGTTGTAGATATTCTGGCCATCCAACGCTTGTTTGGCCGCTTGTGCTGAACTGGTATCCGGATATTGGATTAACGCTTGGAATGAATCTATTGAAGACAATTGGAAATTTAGCCATAAGTTTTTACACTTCGTCGATTGGGTCTTACTATTTTTTGTGAAGGTGACAATTTTCAAAACCTTGCCAAATCGTTGGAAGATCACATATAAGATATCGACATTGACCGGATAGACCATATGTTCGATGATGACACGTAAAACGGTGTTGGGTCCACCTTGAATATCTTGCGTATGGCCATTGGCTAGAAGGATGTTGTTTGACGTGGTCGGAGCCGCGTTCGGAAGAGCCGCAGGTGACCCGGTTAAAGCTTGAGCCGCTTGAAGAGCTGCCTGGGCTGAAGCCGACTAAAATACCCAAAAATTTCCAATTAATACCAACTAAAAAAAGTCATAAAACTAAAACCCTTACCGCATTTGAATGTGTTTGATCCGTTTTCAACTCACGATGGTTGGAAAACTGTACATATACAGCACGACCCCTCAACTGGGCCATACAACTGGCAAAGTAGCTGACCATCGATGTTGCCGCACTCTCATCGGCCATCTCCAAAAATGCCTGCAACCCCCCAAAAAAAAAGGCATTAAAACCTGAATCAATTCTTCTCCCTTTTTTCTTTAACCCTTCCAAATTCCCCTCTTAAACATCCAATATCAAACAGCTTTAATATAAACAAAAACAATTTATTCTATTGCAATTTTCAACGAAAAAAAAAACAATAATCCTCCTTCTATTCTCTCATTAACATTTTGTAATTAAAATCAATTGAAATACGTTTGTTCTAATGTTAGTATTAATTTTAATCCATATGACGATGACGTCACAAATGCATAATGGAGATATGCAAAATTCATCCGATACCGCACCTCATCCTCCAATTATGTCAGTGCCCTTTTTATTTTAGTATACAACAGAAAAATCAATTTTGCATTAGCGCACAAAAATGTAATCTGTTTATGTGAACTAACAAGCTTTCAGACGCGTATAAAAGCTCGGTTATAACAATATTTTCGGGGTGTCTAGTTTGGGGGACCACTTGGTGTATTTTGTTTTACCAAAAAAAAAAAACGATTAATTTCAATGATGGTCGACTAGAGTTGGGCTTCGAAAAGTTGGTTTTCTAAATTGGTTTCAGGGATATCCTGAAAAAGCTACAGGCTACTGTTTCTAGGACTTTTAATTCTTCAACTCTTTTTTCTGGTTACGTGGGTTTTTGGTCTTTTCATAGGGTTTCAATTGTAATGTACCATAAAGCATTTGCCTGTAATCGAAGCATTTTTATGCTAGACTTGCTAACAAAGTTTCAAAGCTCAATGCCGTAAGTCTAGATTGTAATTATTAGTCTGAGCCAAAAAAATCGACTATTTTTTTTTAAAAGTATATCAAAAAAAATTTGATCAAGTATTGTTCAAGGTAACAAAAAAAAATATCGGGAAGGTTTGAGCCCTTAATATTAATTTAATATTAATATTAAGAGGTCTATCATCTTTAATTTCGATTTTTTATTTGTGCTTTTATTTTTTCGTCAACGCTGTCAAATTATCAAGGTAAAAAAATTCATCTGCACATATATTTATAGAAAATTAAATTCTCTACAAAAAAGGTGTCTTTGAAAATTTTTGCCAGACACACCATTTCCGAAAATTCAAGCTTTAAACATTGATATAATTTTTAGAATTATCTTCTTTATTTTGAAATTTTGTAACTAACAAACAAATAAATATATAAAAATAAACAATATAGATTCTTGAAGGAAATTTAATGCTCTACAAAAAAGGTCTACTAACGTTTTTACATAAAATCATTTTTTTAAAAGTAATTCACAATTAAAGTTGAAGGAAATATTAAATTATTGTTTTTTTCGTTGGTGAACAAATTTTTTTTCATTCAGTGGGACAAATTGATAATTTACATGATTGAAAATCATCATTTTATCAATCTTATTGCTTGAAATATTTAAATTTCATAATATATCCAAACCTATTTTCGGTTAACAGCTATTTGTTACACGAAAACGTAGATTTACTGTCTTAAAATAATTAAAAAATTACAATTATGTGATTATTTTACTATTGAAAATTATTTATTTACAATATTTATGCTTTAATATATCATGTTAATCAATATATATGAAATCACATCTTTCAATAATATTACCCCCTTGCCCCTCTATTTTTTTCGCTTTTCCGCAACTTCTTAAGCGCTATGACGAGTGAAAATACTCTTACTCCTGTTTAATAGCAATAATTTAATTTTTCCTTCAACTTTAATTGTGAATAACTTTTGAAAAAGTGATTTTATGTAAAAACGTTAAGAAATCTTTTTTGTAGAGCATTAAATTCCCTTCAAGAATCTAAAAATGATATCAATGTTTAAAGCTTGATTATTCGGAAAAGGCGTGTCTGACAAAAATTTTCAAAGACACCTTTTTTGTAGGGAATTTAATTTTCTATAAATATTTGTGCAGAATTTTTGTACCTTGATAGTTGATTGACGCAAAAATGAAAGCACAAATAAAAAATCGAAATTAAAGATGATAGACCTCTAAATATTAATATTAAGGGCTCAATCCTTCTCGATATTTTTTTTTGCCATCTTGAACAATATTTTTGACATACTTTAAAAAAAAAAATAGTCAATTTTTTTGGCCCAGTCTAGTAATTATAGCTGTTTTGTGCAGATAAACTTTATCGTTTTGGGAAAGCTTAGAGCTTCTTCCCAATATCCAGTGTACTTTCTTGAAAATACTGCAAACCGTTATCCTTTGGTGTACAAAATGGTGCTTCCATGTGAGCTTTTAGTCAAACGAGAAAATTTCGATGGATATTAGAGACACCGAAGAGTATACCATATTCCTTCTTTTAGTGTAAAAGTTCCCGTTGGAAAGTTGCCCATGGTTGGCAAATTCGATATATACAGCAGATATAGAAGAGCACCCAACAATTGCACTTTACTACGTGAAAGCTTAGGTCATACATAATGATCCCATAATTCCGGTTACCTGTCACTTATTCCAAAATTTTTATAACAAGGTGGTATTCAACCACCCGAACTCCAATTCTTTTTTTATATTACTTAAAATCACCCCCCCCCCCCCGCGCCCTGTCAATTGGAACTCCCTTGGTCACAAGATTTACGTATTGATTTACAGAGGAGCTCCAATAATGGTGAGTTTTTCCTTTCAAATTTGATAAGTTCTTAGGTGAAAAACAACTCCTTCTTGTAGTAACAGGAATACCAACATTCCATATAAGACTTTTGTGTAGAAAACAATCATATATGTCATTAAAATGTACAATGAAATTCTTGAGTTGCAAAAAAAATAAATTATAATTTCAATCCGAGATTTCTTTAAAATATTCGTTCTTGAGTTCCGAATTTTCTCCGCAACTATTATTACTTGAATGGATTATTAAACTCCTTCAGTACCCGGGGACTACATTTTATTAAAACATCAAGTGCTCTTATCCCTCGTTCTTCTGGCAAATTGTAGCTGGATATATTTAGGAAAATTTTCTTTCAATTACAAACAACGCAAGTTTATGGGATTTCACAATTCGGGGTTGTATTATATATAAATGGATACCTGCGGTATGTACCGCATATGTATCTTGTTTTTTTTTTTTTTTTTCTGGAGATGGTGCATTACGTGTAAATAAATAATTGATGAAAAACCGAAACGTGTTCTTTTTCCGGTAGGAAAAAAGGGATTGAGGTAATATATGTAGGGGATATATTGGTCGTGGAGGCTCGTGTCCTGTGATATTAGTTGTTGCTGGTCGGGATATAGTAAAATAGGGATGAAGTTAATAACAAGCCGCACTCCGTCATCGTGCACTAACACGCGGATTACGGCTAACGACCGTCGTAAATTTTAACCGATGCTCTTCATTGGGAAACGACCGCCGACGAGTAAAAGGCGTTATTGTTCGCCCTTCATTGCGTCTAATGCCTCATCCCCATCATCCCCCGAATGACGATAACGATAATGGTGACGATGCGATGGAACGTAGGCTTCACTTTTGGTCCACGACGACACCATTATTTTATGTTTGCTAACACATTTCTTAAATGCCGGAAAAATAAATAAATAAATACACGACCAACACGTACTCCCCTTTTTTTGGCCCCATAATTCACCATACAGACTGTTCTGAAATTCCCTATATACCAAAAACCGTGGCATCGCTCTTCCTGCACGAAGCACCCTGTATATTCCGTTTCTTTTCTCGGTTTTATTAATAAATAACGTGACAGCCTTAAAAGAAAAAAAATAAGCTAACCCAGTGGAAAAAATTTCCATGTTTTCCGGAGGAAAATGCACCAGGTGTACGAAAAGTGTTGAGCAAATAAAGGACGGCACCGCAAATTGTGTTTATGTCAAACGGATAGTAATGATGATGGCAAACAACACCGAGAAATGAGGACATGACAGAAAAAAATAAATTGTCCTCCCAAAATTAAGGTCAAATTTGCTGAAGGTTTTAATCGGACAATTAGTTCCATCCAACAAAAAAAGGTGTAGTTGAGAGGATTGCAAAACGAATTCCCTGACTTTCCCTGATTTTTGACTAAACTTTTAAAAAAGAAAAAAAAAACTTCCCAATTAAACACTAAAATTTTTGTCCCGTTCCCTACCTCAAAGGAAATCCTTTGCTATTAAAACTATAACATAGAAAAAATGAAAAAAAAAAACGTACAGGTCAACTTTGCCGGCGGTTTTAATCGGACAATTAGTTCCATCCAACAAAAAAAGGTGTAGTTGAGAGGATTGCAAAACGAATTCCCTGACTTTCCCTGATTTTTGACTAAACTTATAAAAAAAAAAAAAACTTCCCAACCAAATACTATAATTTTTGTTCCGTTCCCTGCCCCAAAGAAAATCCTTTGCTATTAGAAAAAATGAAAAAAAGAACATTTACCTGATTTTTGCCTTTTAGGACAAGAACGTTGGTGACACGACCGAAGGGAATTCCCAAATGAACAATTTCCACCTCGGTTACGTCATTAGGAATGTTACGAATATGAATAACGCGTGACGGTTTGCCCACGTTTGTCTCCATTTTTGGCTGAAACAAAAGAAAAATCATCATTAATTATTCTAGAACATAATTTCGATCTTCTAGTTTCGATCTTTGGAAAGATCCCTTTAAAAAATAGACAAAAACTGAAGAAAAACCCTAAAATATCTTTTACTTAGTTGGAAATCTCAACAATCAAAGTCTACGACTTTGAACCAAAAAACCAAACCCAAGACAAGAGATTAGAATTTTTAGCAAAAGAATTTAAAAGAATTTGTAGCAACAGAACATAACTCTGCTGAAGATATCCCATTTTCATGATATTTGTTGCGATATCTATTGCAAGAATCCTTAAAAATAAATACTGTAACGCCCTATATTCCTCTTATATTAGTTTCCGCTAGGCCAAGTGCTCTGGGTTGGATATTTTTATCGTTTTTACCTATCAGAGATATTGTGGTTGTTTTGGTTAGGCAACCCGTAGGGCAGTTATGCCTACGGGTTTGCCTTTGCGATGCCCTCTATGAGCGATCTAAGAAAAGATGCCATGGTCAGGAATAGTTATAGAGGGAAGCTTTTAACGAGGAGAGCTTTTAACGGTTGCACGTGTGCTTCTGCTATGATGTGATTTAGTTAACCAATTGATTTTCATTTAGAAACATATTTATTTCTCGGACCCGAAGGTAAATAAATCTATTTAATACTACCGGAATCCGACTGACGTTGTCCTGTCAACCTATGGCTGTGAATGGTTGTAAATAAATAATTTGAATTTAGGAAAAAAAGCTTGTGAATTATTAGAATCACTTCTCTTATCACCCCGCAGCATCCCTTGCTGTACCAATAATAACTAAGCTTCAAAATATACTTTCATCAATTACGGTTTGAGAAAATTTGCTATACCTCAAAAAATCACTGCCCGATCATAACAATGAAGTATTGACTTAGTGGCTATTGTATTGACCGTTGAAAAAGTCATTTTCTTGGGATAGCAGATATGTTACTAACGCAAGAAAAAGATAAAAATAATCTTTAAAGTGGATTATATATTGTGACCAAATTTGAGCTAAATCGATGCAGAAATTTTTGAAATCTACACAAACCAACATAATAATTTATATATGTAGATAAAAGATAATTTCTTATTGATAATTTAAATCAGAGGTTGTCAAAGGTGGCCAATTCGCGGACCACAAAAGGCACTTTTGTCAATATTTTCGATCTGCAAGATGCATCGGACTTTTATAAAATGTATACATTTTATAATGACCAAAGTGGTGAAAACCAATATATTAAAGTTCTTTACAGTGTATCTAAATTTAGAATGGAGAATTTGAGATATATAACTTTAATGGTGCCCTGCGGAATTAGGATGCATTTCCGAAATGGTCTGCAATATCATTTGGGTTGCTCACCCTTGATTTAAAATATGCTGATTTTTGATATCTTCAGAAAGAACATAGATATTTATTAAAGAGTTAAATTAGTATCTAATTAATGGGTATCCATTAATTTGTTTTAATCGTCCTTCCTCTGAATGCTCCTTTTCTTATTAATAATTAATTTTTTTGTGAAGAAAGATTAGTTGAACTTAATTACAAAGTTTCTATCAAGTAAAGAAAGCTGTCTTTATATCAGAACCAAAAATAAAACAAGAATGAAATATTGGTACTACTATTAAGATTGAACTTCTTTGTGACTTTTATACTTTGGCGGAACTCTAAGATCTCCATAAAAACAAAATATTATTGAAATCAATAAACCTGTTTTTGAATTGTAAGAAAGAATTCAGGTAGAAAGATATTTACGTTCAATTTATCGACCTTTGATCCATAATTATCAATATTGTGAGCAAAACTGTATAAATTCCGAAATGGTGTGAATTTGAAAGAATTTTACCTGCTCTCAACTGATAATATGTAATAACATAGTAAAAGCTTGAAGGCCAAAATATGAGAACTAATGGATGCGGAAAGAGGTGTTAATGTATTTATAATTGACAACAAATAATAAATACCTCAAACTGGTTCCAAATTCCTTAAACGACATATTTTCTACCTGCCATTCTCTCGTTCATATTTTGGCCTTCAAGCTTTAACTATGTTATTTCATATCAGCAGTTGAAAGTGCGATAATTTGAATTTCACACTAGCTAACGAGTTAACCAGTTTCAAACTTAACGTGTGAAATCCATATTGACAAAAACAATAGTTTTAATCCAAAATCATTAGGGGAAACTTTATATATAAAACTTTTGTGATCGGACTTTGATGGATTTTCTTCAATAAAATAACCAATTAAAATTTTAGAGCTATCAGTAATTTTTTTATTACTTATTTAAATTTGACGAGCTTTCACGATTAAAACTTAATATAAATTTTAAGCCTATAAAACCAAGCAAGTAAAGGAGGATAAAAAAGACCATTTTTATAGCTTTTTATTCTACCTTTCGCCATTTTCTTTTTATTGTTGAACAGTGATAATTTAAGGTTAAAATATACTAAATTTAGCTACATGTAGATAAAGAGACTCTTAAAATCAACTCAAATTTTGGACATAGAAAATGGAATATTTAAGGAAACTGAAAAAGGACCATTTGTGGAGCTTTTTGTTCTAATTTCCCCCATTTTGGCAATATTAATTAATTTTCTTTATTTTTGTCTTAGAGTTGGTTTAAGGTTTAAATATACCGAAGTTTAAAAAAATTTGATCACTAGGTTTCATAAAAATTGAACACAAGTTTTGGCGTATTCTAATGCTTTACATTGATTTTAGGAAATATGCAAAAAGTTATGAATAAGGGCAAAAAATTTTTGAATTTTTTAGGTGCAAAATATTTATTAATAGTTTATTTATTCTCCTTTCACCACCCAAAGGTATTATGAGTCTTAAAGAATTAAAAATTACATTACAAACATCACAAACTGTATAACTCAATGTTTGACAAATTCCCATTTATTTTTTCACAATTAAATAACCGATTTTAGATGAATTTAGGTGCATTTAGTAAAAATTTATAATTTCACAAAGGTTGAAAGCCTCAACAATAAAGATTTAGTGAAATTTTTTGAGCAAAAAAGTCATAAGTATGAAGATATCGTAAAAAGCTCGTTTTTGAGCTTTTTAATCTGCCACCCGCCATTTTGAAAAATTTGATTTTTTTTCTTCTTTATTTTTTCAGTACTAACTTGATGCTTAAATGTACGAAAAATTATAAAAATCGGATAAGTGATTCTGGAAAAAAAAGGGCATAAATTTCAGGGACAAAATGTTTTTTAATATTTATCTGTAAAAAAAATATGAAAAAGTGCTAAAATGTTTGAATTTCTTTGATTAGTGATTTTCATTAATCGTTATTTATTCTCTTTTTACTTCCCAAAAGATACTTTTACTTTCAAAGAGTTTAAAATTTGATTATAAACATCATAAACTATAAAATTCAAATTTTGATAATTCCCCATTGGTTTTTTTCTCAACTAAATAACCGATTTTAGTGAATTTTATTGTGTTTAGTGATTTTTTTTAATTCAACAAAGATCGTCAGTCCTAACAAATAAAATTAATGCAAATTTTTGGCACAAAAAAGTTACAAGTACGAAGCTATCAGAAAAAGCTCGTTTTTGAGCTTTTTGTTCTACCACCCGCCATTTTGAAAAATTTGAATTTTTTTCTTTTTAATTGAATTAGGACTGATGTGATGCTCAATTATACGAAAAATTGTAAAAATCGGAAAAATGGTTCTCGAAAAAAATAGGCAAAAGTTTCAGTTTGATCCATTTCTTTGTTTAATTTTGTCAAATTTAGAGAATAACAATGACAGACCTCAGAAACTATCAGAAACAACTGTGTATACAATAAATAGGATATATTGCGGTCCAATTTATGTAGTATAATTTAATATAATAATATATAAAAGTCATATCATAAACATAAATTAGAACAGAAATTCAAACAATAATATTCGTGACGTATTGCCCAGATACGTATTTCGATTGCCAAGCAATCTTCATCAGTGGTCATCAAGTAGTTTGGATCACTCTGTAACTGCTTTGTGATGATTCATCACAAAACTGAGGAAGGTTTCTTGGCAATCGAAATACGTATCTGGGCAATACGTCACTAATATTTTTGTTCGAATTTTTGTTTATGGTAAGATTTTTATACATTATTATATTACATTATACTACATAAATTGGACCGCAATATATCCTATATATTGTATACACAGTATAACTGTTAAAAGTCAGTGAAAAAATCTTATTTTGATTATCAGAAACAAAATTTGGAATATTGGCCAAGGAGTTTATAGAATCATTTCCTGCCCCATAAACTAAGTAACGAACAATATTGGCTTCCAAAAATTAGGTAATAAATTTGGGAAATCTTGGGTATCAAACATTATTAAGGACAATTTTATAAAAGCTATTAAATTTGTAGGGAAAAATGTGTCTTCCAAAAGCTTAACTGGTATAATTTTCTTACATTGGGAAAGCTAAGCATAGAGTGTAAAATTTGGGACGAATGTTGGAAATTGAATGTACCAATGATTAAATTCAAAACAAATTGATCCCAACAAGTAGATCAGTGCCACCAACCACTTGCATAATAGGAAAATCTATTTACGAATCAAATATACCTTTCCTGGAAATCATTCCATCGAATCGTTCGTTCAATCATCTCTCGATAAAGCCACCTATTTCCAACCCTTTATGTATACGTCGATATTATATTTAGTGCAGACATAATTCTTATTTTCATCCCCTCACTCCTGCACCACCTCAATCTCCATATCTTCGACTTTTATCCGCGATATTGAAGCGGGATTTTCGTATTATGGCATCAGCATAAGCTGCGAGTGAATTCAACGAGATATAACACTCTCAAAAAGCTCTTTACTCCCCGTTCCCCCCCCCCCCGTCAATTCAATTCGTTGCGTGTCTCATCTCGATCATCCCTTTATTCCTTTACTCCTGTGTGTTATCCCTCGTTGAAATCCCTTCATGTTGTATAAAGTTAGGCCAAATCGTCAAAAAATTTTCATTTGCTTTTCGCGATCTAATTGGACAATTTGAAAAAGAGCTAAGTGAGCTTTTATAGGGGAAAATTAGATGGCGTTGTCATTGTGAAAGGAATTTTTTCCGAAACAAAAATGTGCAATGATATGAGAAGAGCTTTCGACGTTGGAGTTGACCGTTTGGTTCGTTTTGATTGGAATGGAAAATTTTCCGGAAAGCGTTCAAAGCTTTGGCGCTCATATCCGGCCGAAAACGTAACGCTATGTCACATAATCTGAACAGGACTTTCTGTCTTGTATCGAACATATAAAAGATGTGGATGCAGAAAGGGGATCCTGTCGAATGAAACCGGATGCCGGAAATTTAACAGGGAACAAAATTCGCTCCACTAATGGCATGAAAATTCTTCAAGATGTCACGTTTTCGTTTACCTTTTTTATTTCCACGACAATGGGATGCTGCTCGAACTGTACCAAGAATTTCTAGAGAGAGATTTTCAGTTTAAAATTGTACGGTCACCCTTTTCGAGTACTTTGTATAGGTCAAATTTTGTTCAATATTTTATATTCAATTAATTAGGAACCGAAAAATTAGTTAGATTTGGTTATTTTTTTAACAAATGATAAGTCAATTAATTGCCTTTTTACTGTGAAACTATTGGTGGGAGTTTTTTGCTTATACTCTTCAGTATTCCGTACGATGTTTCACAGAGTAGATGGTAATTTCAGCAGTTTTATGTTACAGGTAAATAATAAAATGCAACAAAGTTTCCTTTTAAATCCCAAAAAAAAAAACAGCGTTCCTGTATCACTGGTGAATTTCTATCAAAACCGGGGAAATACTATGTTAGTGCTATCGCGTCCAACCATTACTGTATATATAGATATTCAGTATTTACCAATTGAAACGTGAATGATGAGGGTGTGAGTATATCTAGCGTATGCATGATGTCCCTGTCGGGAATAGGGGTTGGGAAATGATGGACATGTGGGATGAAATTCGAGTTAGTCGGTTTGTTGGTTTGCTAGTTTTGTTGTATAACTGATAGATGATGACGATGATAAAGTAAAATTGAGATGGGAAGTTTGTTCGGGAGAAGGGGGGGAGGGTGGATAGGCAAGGGAAGGTAGATTGGTCACAGAATAGAGGAATCATCGTAAAACGGGGAATCGCGGAAATGAATGGGTACTGGATGATGCCAATGTTGGCTGCTTCCTGCCATATTCTCCCATGCATACAAATGGGTATAGGTTTTCCTCGCCAATTTTTCAATAAGAGGCGCATTGCTTAAGATTGGATTTATCAATTTTTTTTTTTCAGAAAATCAATATTGACGTAAAGGACATAGGACGATAAGTAAGGTTCATAATTTCAGGGTATGTTGGTACTATTAAGATACATTGCTTCGGCAAATTTCAGATTCCTATGTATTACCGTTTCTTCAAAAATCAAAAAAATCAGGAAGTCAGAAAAAAATATTTTTTCTTAGAAACTTGTGAATTCTTGTGATTCTTGTGAATTGATTTATTTGAATTTTGGATATGTTTTAAGGGCTGATAGTAGCTTCTAGAAAAAAAATTAAGAGCTTTATCGGTTTATAAGATCCTTGAAAAAAAAGAGCTTTTTATTTTTATTTTATTTTTTAACCAGAATACAATTTTGGTACAATTACGAAACTATTTTTTTCGAACTCCCCATCCAATTTCCTTTAAAGTTATGAGTCTTTTAAATTTTAAAAAATATTACGTCATATTGCAAAAAAATCAAAAACCAATTTTTTTACAGAAAAATCCATTAATGCAATAAACAGAAATAGAGCTTACTCTATTACTATACGAGTGCAAATAATAGAAAATATTCAAAATAATAATATGAAAACAGTTGTTTTCTATTAAATGAATTTAATTATTTTACATTAATGATTAAGTTTTTCGTTGGATTTGACCTGAGTATTGTTGACTGAATCATCCTTAACGATTATGAATAAAAATATATTGCATTCAATGGCTAGATCCTTGGGATATTAAATCGGGAATTTAGGTTTAGAATTTAAGATTTTCTAGGGGTGACTTTTCCTTATAAGGACTAACTTTATCAACGGGTAATAAAACATTGGCCTTACATGAGTTGTAATGTGAAAATTCTTTTGTCCTGTGTGCAAAAGGACACCCGCAATATCGGTTTGAAGTTTCAAACAGGACAATTTTCTAGGGCATGAAAAGGATATAAGGGATGTTTTTTTCGGTTGATTTGACCTAAATATTATTGATTGGAGAATCCTTAACGAATATGCATAAAAATATATTTCATTTTAAGTATAGATCCTTGGAAAATTAAAATGAGAATTTAAGGAGATGAATATAAATGCATAAAATTTGCCTTAAAATTGGAGGACTTTTCTTTATAAGGACTAACTTTAACAACAGATAATAAAACATTGGCCTTACGTGAGTTGTAATGTGAAAACATTTTTGTCCTGTGTGCAAAAGAACACCCGCAATATAGTTTTGAAGTTTCAAAAAGGATAATTTTCTTGGACATGAAAAGGATATAAGGGATGTTTTTTTCGATTGATTTGACCGAGGTATTATTGATTGGAGAATCTTTAACGAATATGCATAAAAATATGTTGCAATTTATGGCTAGATCCTTGGAAAAGGTGGTGAAAATGAATGTATCAAATTTGCCTTAAAATTGGTCGTTTTCTAGGAGTGATTTTTATAAACGAATTATAAAACACTGGCCTTATGTGAGTTATAATGTGAATTTTTCTTTATCCTGTGTGTAAAAGGACACCTACAATAGGGCATAATTGTACCAAAACTAACCACTAACCATTTTTCGTAATTGTACCAAAATTGTATCATGGTAAAAAACTAAAATCTTACAAAAGATCAAGAATCTTATAAACCGATAAAGCTTTTATTTTTTTTTCTAGAAGCTACCATCAGCCCCTATAACATATCCAAAATTCAAATAAATCAATTCACAAGTTTCTCAGAAATTTTTTTTTTCAGATTTTTTCGATTTTTGAAGAAACGGTAATACATAGGGATCTGAAACTTGCCGAATTAATGTATCTTAATAGTACCAACATATCCTGAAATTATGAACCAAATACTCTTCTGGGGCCGATTCACTATACTTATCGTCCTATGTCCTTAAATTAATTTTAATACATGAAAATTTCTTTAGAAACCACTTCTTTGGAAATATGGGAATTTAAAGGACTAATTTCTTGAACTTATTCGCAGAGCATAAAAATTTTTTAATCGGCTTATTACATAGAAGTTTATGGCGGCTGTAGCGGGCGTTTTCGCCGCTAATGGTCAATCGAAAATTCACCGCTCCCCATTTTCATTTATTAGTGAAGAAAATTGATAAAAATCAAATATTTTACATTCTTCAAAAATATTTTTCTATTGTCTTTCTAAAAGTAAAATCTTATACCCCCCCCCCTTCTTGCGACCACTGGTAGATGTCCTTTAAATGAGGGCAAAATATTCCTTTTTCGAACTAACGTATGATATTATTTCTGAATTCTTCCAATGTTTCTGGAACATTGGAGGTAATCCTTAATGTTTTGGTAGCATTTTTTCAACAATTTAATCTTCTAGAACAGCCCTGGCCAACATGCGGCCCGCGGTCGTGTATGAAGAAATATTTTTTTTATAAAATTGGGTACTTCAGAATTTACATTTACCTGATTGTATTTTCAGATTACCTCTGTATTCATAAAATTTATAATACTTAAAAAAAAGAATTAAGTACAAAATTTATAATGATCAAAAAAATGAAATTATTTTTGTATGATGTCTGTATGTGCGGCCCTTAGAAAATTTTAGGTCGTCAATGTGGCCCGGGGTGCAATTTGGGTTGGCCAGGGCTGTCCTAGAACATTGTTTCCTAACCTGTGGTCCGCGGTCCCATTTAACAAAGTTTGTTTTTTGTTTTCTAATTTAATGAAGGAATACTAAAATATAATACTGTCCGAAAATTGCACCTTTTTTTCACTCAGGGGTCCTTGGCATTATGCTTGATTTCGTTGGGGCTCCGCGGCTGAAAAAGGTTAGGAACCGCTGCGCTAGAAGGTATCTTAATATCAATTTTTTTAGAAAAATTTTGCCCCCGAATTAGAAACTGCTGATAATAAGCATACATTGTTATAGGAATACGATGAAAATTGTAATTTTTTGAATTGTTGCGGGAATAAAACCGTTTCTGGATTGTAACTCAAATGTTTGACTGTAAAATTAAGCGTTGAAATTTGATTTGTTCCATTTAACGATCCACTCGTGGAATTCCTCACATGTTATGATGAGCGTGTTGAGCTTTCGTAGGATTAGGGATAACAAGGATTCGAATGGGGAGAGGGGAGGAGTGAGATGGGACAAAACGAGGCGAACTTGTTCTTGGCATTGTTTTTGCTTCGTTTGCAAATTGTACAAATCGAGCGGATATGGGGAGAAGAAGCGTGACGAATTTTATTCCTATATTACTTATTCGGGAGAATGCCGCCCTCCATCCCGCGCTTTCCCACACTTTACCCGTTTACGACAACTAGCGCAACAGCACACGGAGTCCCGAATCCGCGTTCTGGATCCTTCTTGCCTCATCCCACGGTTCCCGTTCTGATCTAACAAGTCCATGTCGTTCTGGTTCTTACATCTTTGTTATATTAGTAAGATACTTAAAACTTTCGGGAAACACAATCAACAAACTGGAACTAATTAGTCTGGGGATTCGAGAATTTTAGAGCCCGTGATTGTTGGATATGGATGGATTGAGACGAAATGTTTGCATGTCTACTTGGGGGATAGGGCGGTGAGCTTTGAATTACTGCAGGCTTGAAAATGAAATAATTATTGTAAGAAACACGAATGCAAATATATATTCGGGAAAAATTTTTCGTTTCGAATTTTTCCACGGCAGCAATTTCACGCGAGAAAATGGCAAGAGAGATGAAAATTTTATACGGAGAGGAAAACACTTGTACGCCCGAACACAAAGCGCACAACCAACCATTTTCCAAATATATGACAAGTGGAAAAATAATAATTTCCATTTTAATTTTCGAATTTGCATAATTTAAATAAATCAAATAATCCATTTCACAAAGTATTGTCAATATTGTAATTATTTTCTCGTTGAACGCCTCCCTATTTGTTCAAATATAATTAAGGGACCATTGATGAGGGGATGGTGCGTTCGATTAGAGGGGAATAGTAAATGGAAAAAGCGGATAACAGTTCAATCATCCCCACACACACATGTTACAACCCCGACGATTCCTCATTCATTCTCACAGCCAATATAAACAATTATAAATTCAATAACGGATTTACGAATGAGTTAATTATGTAATAATTAAATCGAAAATGTATTTTTGTTGTAATAAAATTCATTGCCGACACAAAAGTGGTCATATTTTCGTTCAATCAATTTATATATATATTTTTTTTTTCATCAATTTGCCTCTTTGCCCTCTTTCAATTGATAGTTAAATTCAATTGGAATTATTTGCGCAATTGATTGTATATTGATACAGAATGGTGCAAAAGCCGTCATTCTATCGGAGCTTTTAATTTTTCAAAAATTTTTTTGGCTCATTCACTTGTTCGTTCTTCGTTTTTTAAACAAAAAAAATATTAACAAATTTGAAGAAAAATAAACCTAAAGTTGGCCCTTCATAAAATTTAATATAAAAAATATAAAAAAAATTAATAAATTGCCCAACCATCTTAAAACCCTTAGTTTTAGGCGAAAAAAACTGAGGAAAATATTAATAAGCACAATGGGTACCTCTAGTGACTAAACACTGACATTATTTAATTTTAAATTAAAATTGTATTTATTTATTCTATTGGTAATTCTGTTTTAACTTTGTATCTTTTAACTTTGTAACTTTTAACTTTATTACTTTTAATATTGTTAAACTGATTTAAATATATGCAATAGTACATTGCACTATATTACATTTGTAATATTCCAGTTGTATGTACAGATGCTTTGCATCTCTGTAGAATGCCTACTGGAAGTAAAATAATAAATAATTATAAATAAATAATTTTTAAATAAAGTAGATATGTAAAGAATTACGTTTGTTCGTCAGTAAATTGTGTTTTTTAAGAAAAAGCCGACAATATAAAAATACGATTGGCATGAAAATAAGCACATTATTATGTTCCATTGCTTAAATAAGGAAAATTAAGACACCCTCTGGGAAATTGGAGGTGGTGATTTTTATTCACACAAACTAGTTTCATCATAATAATGTTCGATATATTATGAAGTTGGTTATCTGAAAAATTAAAAAAATAAACCAAAGAAACCAAAAAATGGTAGCTTACAACAGTCTAGTGAAGACGAATTTAAGATAATTAAACATATAGCTCAATCGTAGACAAAATACTATCGAAATTTACTAAAAAATCCATTTTTCCAACTTCACCAAAAGAAAAAAAAATATATTTAAACCAAACTTCAATAATATATTTTATTTTACAATCGCCAACTTCCTAAAGTAAAATAACTTCAATATCGCATTTTCAACAAACAACATGATGAAAATTCTTAAACCATTGGAGAACAACCAAATTACAATGGAAAATAAAACTCTAATATATAAAAATAAATATGGTTCCTGTAAAAAATTCTACATTGGCCAAACTGGTAGATCTTTCGGAACAAGATATAAGGAATATACACCAAAGAATCATGTCATTGGTTAAAATCTATAAAATTTAAGTAACAAATTCACTGATTGGTCGAATTAAAGATTGAGTTTTGTACGGTGCGCTATGATTGGCCCATGCATCCAGCGCCATAACTACAGTGCCTTGATTTCTACAAAGTAAGCTTAGTATTTCTCGTTTAAAGTGACTTTTGAGTACAGAACATTTGGAACGGTATTTCTTTCGATTTATAATTCATATATCGTAAAGAAAATTATTGTTATTTAAATAATTTTTCTATATAACTCTTAATTATAATCCGGAATTAATATTTTTCAATTTAAAATTTACTTTTGACGGTGAAGATCGTTGATTTTGTAAGGGTTATTTTTCTTGGCACAATTAAGACCTTCGGTCTTAATTAAAATCCGGAAACTGAGAACCATAAGAAATTTTTTCTTGTCATATTTTGGCAACTTTTTTTCTTATTCTAATTTTGATCATTATCGCGATCAATGATCATTGGTCTTATTGTTTTTAAAGCGAAATTTTGATTTACGATTTGAAGTCTTCAAATGAAGTTCAATAACTTTCTTTCACTGTTTGGATTTATGATTGTATCGTGTACGAATTGAAGGTTGGAAAATTGCTTTCCACCAATTTTAATTCCACTATTTTACTCCTCCAAAGTGAGTTGTAGTATAATCTTTATTACAACAACTTCAAATTTTATAAAACACCTTTATGACGAAAATCATCAATGCTTAAATTTCGAAATAAATTTTTAGCCATTACATATTTGTAAGAAAGGATCACATATGAACATTCTAGAAGAATATGAAATATAAAAAGCCCACAAACCAAATCCAAATAACATCCTTAACGACAAATTATTTAAAATAAACAACTTATATGAAATTTTTTTACAACTGACAAAATAATCATTACCTAATAATGACAGCCAGGAGCTTTTGAAACGCGTCGTAATAAAGAAATTGAGTCATAGGACATATTTAATTAATCATTAAAAAATAAAAAAAAAAAAAAAATTTGTAACCACTTTTCACCTTTTTATGGTTCAATTGCAAATCTAAACCATCCAGGATCCCACTCAAATATCCACAGAAAATTTCATCAAAATAGGTCTAGCGGTTTACTAGTAGTTCAGCCCTGTACAAACGTACAGAAGAATTATATATATAAAGATTTTTGGTAATTTAAGATAAATAAATAGAGAAAAAGTATTGGAAGTTACCAGGAAGAAAAGAGCGGAAGAAGTAGTAGAAAAAGACATTGATTAGAACAAATTTTTGATGATCATCGAAGCATATTAGTTGAAATGAGATTAATCTTAAGAAAAACTGAAAAATATGGAAATTATCTTAGAAAAATAGGCTTAAAAGTTTTTCAGTAATTACTTTAAGCTTTTAATGGTTAATCATGTCAATTTTACCGAAAAACTAAAACAAAATCTTTTCATATATTTAAGGTGGTTTACCAGAATGGCTTCCCAATTTTTTAAAATAAAGCTCCTCCAAATAACAACTTTTAACCCACTCTTTCATTGGCATATAGAAGTTGATAGAAGATGATTTCAATAGAAGTTTTGGTAGAAAATTAAGTATTCTACAAAAAAGCTCTATTTAATTTTTTTTTTTGATCCAACTATTCAATTGATACTATCAAAGGCTAAGGAACTTTTTTAAGGTATTAAAGCCTATCAAAGTCAGTAGAACGGGAGTATAAGCTCAAATAAAATAATTCCAAAAAAAATATTTGATTGAACTACCCTCAAATAAATCATCCCTTAGGTGAAAAATTGCCAACGCTTCTTCTTTCAAAAAAAATAATAAAAAAAGCTCTATTTACCCGGTGACTAAACAAGGTAAAGCTCATAACTACATTTTTTCCAAGTTTTTTTTCTTCCTCTATTTTCACCCCCTTTCATTTAGCCACCGCCACAACACAACCCTATCATTGTCATGTACTTAAATACATCATTTTTATTTTATTTTCTTGTGCAAAACTTTTTCACACATTGTCTGTTATCGTAGCTATCAAAAAGCTCACAATAAACGAACTAATAAAGCACACCGTTCTATATCATCCCCCCCCCACACACACCCTCGACGACTACCCGTGCCATTCTTCCATTTATAATGAATAAAAATCTAATGGTCGCGACTGGAGTGGGGCGGGGGTGCGAAAAGCTCGTGAAAGAGGCGCGCAAGGTGAGTTAACAAAACGTTTGTTGAGCTTTTGTTCGGATTTACGAAGAATGAGCTTTAACTAGCGAATGATTTAGTGATTCTCCATTCGTTCGTGGCCGTCTTTTAAACGGTAACCGTCTTTTTGTTGCGCCCCTGTCGCTTAGAAACTAGTTTGCCGTTTGGTATGGATGGTGAAAGCTTTTCTTTAAGCAATTTTCCACTACCAAAACTTATAAAAATTAAGCATTATAATAATAAGTAATTATAACTTTTCGAAACTTAACAGGCTTTTTTTACGTTTTATCAACTTTTTTGGTTCTATTGTCTTATGGTATTGAGCTTTCGTGCATTTTCCGGCTATTCATACGAATTTTTTGTAATAAAACGACCAAATAGTGAGGGAATTACATTAGGGAATTACATACATTAGGTCACTGTATGAAGAGGGATATATTAAGCAAAAGATTCTTTCAATAAAAAGTGGAATTCCAAACACTAAAAAGAGTGAAAGTCTGTTTAAACAAACATCCTTTGCTGACTTAATTGCAAACAAAAATATTTGAATATTTATATCGTCTTTTGTTTAAATAAAAATTGAATATCGAAAAAGAGAACGTCGAACAAACAAACGATCAGATGATCTGCATATAGGATAGTGGTATGCATGTATGAGTATGTGGGATTTGTTACTACCCTCGAGGGCAAATTGTGAAAAGAACGCACTTAACAGGCATTTAAATAGACAATTTTGGAGTTCAAACGGGAACAAATGAACGATGATGGGAAACGGTAGCGGTAGCGATGCCGTCATCCATTACCGGTTCGAAAAAAAATTTATTCCTACACACACAAGCACACATATTGCCAATAGAGCTACTATATATGAAAAACACCCTCTCCTACCATCCCTTCAATAACATCGATATATTAGAGTCCTTTTTTCAAATTCCTACGTTAAACAAAAAAAAAACTGGCCTCGAGGGATTTTTTTTTATATTTCACTCGAGCCTCCTATTTTACCCCTCCCCCTCCGCCACTCATTCTTTCTATTGGGAAAAATTTCATATGTATGGCCGGAAAATACATGAGAACTCAATAGAGTAAGATAAATGAGAAAAACAATAGAAAGTTTGAAAAAAAAACACTGCCGCGTCAATGGAAAAACAATTGGTGAAACAAAAAAAATGAAGTTTTAAAAGTAGTTGTTGATTTCGATGAAAAAATTCATTCCATTCCCACCTGAATCTCTAGCAGTTTATCTAGGACTAAGGAATGTTAGGAAGGCTTGAAAAGCACAAAAAATGTTGAGAAACTCTGGTCTTATGGTACCAAACTACACTGGAAATCATTAGACTGATGTTACTCTGATTACTAAAGAAACCGCAATTTTAAGTTCACATTTCAGTAGATCTTAAAGCTTTACAAAAAAGGAGACATAATTAATAAATCATTGAATAATTATGCAAGTCATATGACTCAATTTTTTCTTTGATTACGACGCGTTTCAACAGTCTTTGGCTGTCATGATCAGTTAATGATTATTGTGTCAACTCCAAAAAAAAATTTTTAAAAATGTTCCTAAAGAATCCTATCAAAGGTTTCCCAAATTTTTTTTTTGAAATTCTTTTGCTCTTATCTGCCACAACTGTCAGGATGGGTGTTTAATGGTGAGGGAAATCGGGAAAAAAGGGAATTTGTGATTAAGAGAAAAGTGTTTCCTCTGACAATCGAAATTTTCTAGTAACTGGCGTCTTTGTTGACATTAGTGTTTACATTATATTGCTAGTTGTTGAAAATAATTTTTGGTCAATTATCTCACGAGAGTGGTATTTTAATATAATTAGTTTTCAAGTTTGCCGTAAATGAATACGGATTATTGTCATGATCATGATTTTCAAAAAAAATAATAAAGAAAGCAAGGCTATAAAGACGCCAAAAGGTTCAACAGATCGTGTTCGTGAATTTCGGGCACGCCGAAAAGCATTATTAAATAAGAAAAATTTTAGTGCTTATATGTTTAACAATGCTCCGACTGTGCAAAATAGTGAAAATTATGCTAGTAAGTACTTAAATATTTTCTAATCGCATATTTCGTCCTTAATCACGAAATTTCAATAAAATAAAAGTTAATTTAAAATTAATTCTGATATCATATAATATTACGAACTGTTTTTCAGGTGCTACTCAAATGAATGTTAGTCGATTCCTTAGGTACTCAAAATTTCGTCGAAATAAAGTTGCTCATGAAGAATTTCGTTAAAAAATTTGTAACAATATTTTCGGGCATAATATGTGTTCCTTTTGTCAAGAATTGTGATTCCAACGAAATTTAAAACCACAACGTTCAGGACATGCAGATCTTTTAAGAATAATAATTAAAAATTCTAATGCAAATGATAATATTTTACTGTGCTGCACGAATTTTCAAGCAATCGAGAAAACTGTAATTCCAACGATGTCCAAAGACAATTGTTTCAAATATTAAACGATACCTGCATCTTTACCACCACTGGATTTATTTCATACTTTCATTATCATAAGCTCTCGTATCATTTATCGAAAATACAAATTTGGATTCAGGATAAATTTATTTAATATATATGTTAATAAATCGTAAAAAAAAACCCTACAATTATCCTACTCATAAAATCTTACATTCTTCTCAACATCTCGAAGTTCATCTTCTTTGAAGGTTTCACTTTTACCGCGTGTGAACTGCACACATGTGTTTTTTTATTAATTTTTATAACTATTCAGTAGTCAGAGTGTCCGTTTTTTTTTTAAACACAAATTTTCTTCATTCCCGATTTCCCTCACCATTAGACACCCATCCTGACAGTTGTGGCAGATAAGAACAAAAGAATGGCACAAAAAAAAAATTGGGAAACTTTTGGTAAGATTCTTTCAGGTTAAAGATTCTTTCATCCAATTGACTAATAATAGTGCGAATTTTAATGATCCTGGTTAATCCTGGGAACCAATAGGGACCCTAAATTGGGATATAACGAATAGACTCGGGTCTTATTTGTGTAATTGCAATTATAACCTAAAAAAGCCAATTACACCGGTGACCAAGTGGTCAGGGTGACCGCTCGAAAGCTGGTAGTTCTTTGGTTCCATCCTCGTACTGAGCAGATTTTCGATATTTCTTAATTGACGATTTGTATAAGCTCTTGAGTAATTAAAGACCAAGGTAAATAAAAAACGACGATAAATAACAATAAAAAATATTTCTCTAATGGAGAAATTCCAGAAGCACTAAAGTGCTAAAGAAATTTTAGAAATTCTCATCTTATTTCATGCAATACTAAGTTTTACACATTGGTCCGATTTATTAAAATTCGCTGAAGTACCTAATAACGATTCAGAACCCAGGAAAAGGTTCAAATAAAGTAACATCCAATAACCCAATAAGCTTTTTCTCTGACGTACTTAAAGTTCATGAAAACCTTTTCCCAGATGTCTCTAAAGTTCTTCAAACCTTTTCCCTGGCGACTTTTTATTGGTAATTGATTATCCAAAGAGTTTCAATCTATTTTCCTATGTAACCTGAATATTTTTTTAGGAATTTTTATTAAATTTAGTAACTATTCGTAGTCAGAGTGTCCGTTTTTTTCTTAAACACATATTCCCTTCTTTCCCGATTTCCCTCACCATTAGACACCCATCCTGACAGTTGTGGCAAATATGAGCAAAAGAATGGCACAAAAAAAAGTTGGAAAACTTTTGGTAAGATTCTTTCAAGTTAAAGATTTTTTCATCCAATTGACTAATAATAGCACGAATTTTAATGACCCAGGTTAATCCTTGATTTCCTCGATTGGAAACCCTAAATTTGCTACGCAAAGAAAACCCAAGTGCAGTTTCTTCTTCATCAATCTCTGTGATTCTTCATCGTTTTTTTCATCCACTTCTACTATTCCACATGACTATTTTCTTGCCATAAATTACCGAAGGGAGTGGAAAAGTTCCACCAAGCTAATACAGTGGTATCCAACCGTTCGAGACTGATTCGATTGGCCGATTTTCCAGTCATTTGGTGCGAATAAAACGCACACCAAACGCAAATAAAACACTCGATCAACTTTTCTGTTATTATTCCGCTTATTAATTACATTCACCGTCTCTCTCTCTGTATTACGGGGTGCTTAACCAACGTAATAACTATATAAAATAGTATGCGAGAAAAGCGAATGGAGAAACCATTACCTCATACTCGCCAAATATATGTACCTCATATAGAATGCTCATTTTAGGGAGAATTATCCCTCGTAATAATTGTATGAGTATATGTGCGTTTGCCCATTTGCGTCCCCTTTTGAGGGATGTGCGTTACCATTTTCCAGTTTCCCAGTTTCCCAGCTTTCCCATCCCTCCCCCCATTTATGAATCGTCGGTCTCGTTCTGTTTTTGGATTCTATTTGATTCAGCATTGTCGCGGCCCTTTGTAAATGTAATAATATGTAAAATTAACTTGTGATTATGTTCAAACAAGTGAAACGGTTTTATTGTTTAAACGGGGAGGTTAATATGCTTATTTAAACATTCAGTCATCCCGTTTTCCAACCCCATAACGATCCCGTTCGTTCCCACCAACGTACATTGCAGGTATTTAGTTCCCTCGTTCATATGCTATGACGGAAAGTAATTGGTAATACTTTACGGGTTGCAGAATTTTCTGCTTCGTTCTGGATCATAATATTATCAGAAAAGATAGCAGAAGCTTTTGCGCCATTTTCTTTCGAAATTTATTAGTTATTCTTTTTCTATGCATCCCTACCCTAATCTTTATTCGTACAAGAAATTTGACCACCTATTTTTTCTTTCACTCATAAACCTGTCCTTTTTAGAGCTTTTTTTGGACCAAAGTCCAAAGATCCTTTAAAGGATTCCCCTTAAACTTTTATTTTCTTTACGAAATTCTTTCAAAATAATTTTTAAGATATTTTTCAACTTGAAAACTACCTCTTTTTCGGTCTATTGATTGGTAAATCAATGACCCAATCAAAGTGGCTCCAGTAACTAGGGGATGAAATAACTAAGGGAAAAAAGCACTCAAGAAATATCTGGAACAAATTTTTTGGGATTCCTTGGCCTTCTTCGAAATTTTCCCATTACGAGTTCACCTCTTTTTCCCTCCACAATTCTCCACATTTTTTGCAATCCCTCCCCCTTAAGATTCCCTAGCTTGTCCAATGTACCATTTTTAATACTACAAAAATATTTTGATTCTTATTTAGCAATCTAAATTAATAAATTAACTTGAAAGTTTGACTTCAATAAACATAAATACCCTCAAGGTGGTTGCAATAACACATCCAAAGCTTGAAAGTTTAAAGCTTTATCTTTCCTTATTACAAAGCACCGAAAACTTTTCTCAATAAATCAAAAACGGAATTTCCCTGCAATTAACCTAATGATGATAAAAAAAATCTAAATTTAAATCATTAAGCTCAAAGAATTTCCTAAGAACAAATAAGAAGACAATTCAGGTTGTTTAAGATAGTGTTAAAGATAATATTCAAATTAGCTACGTTTCGTTATGTATCGTAACTTTATTAGGCTTCTTGAATCACAAAAAATTTATAATATTTTCAAATTAAATTCAATAAAATTTTATTATTATAAACTGAAAATATTATATTTTTTGTGAATCAAGAAGCCTGATGAAGTTACCATACGTAACGAAACGTAGCTAATTTTAATTTCAAAAAATATTAAATAAAAAAACCGATTTTAAACAACCTGAATTGTCTTCTGATTTAATAAAAGCTGAGATCTGAATTTTATCATCTATGTCCTAAGAACTTTATATCAAACCTCCGTTTCATCCCTTAAATAGCCCCATTAAGCATTAACTTTTAAATTTTTGCAAACAATTAGAAAAATTAAAAAAAAAGTTTACTAAAGCACTTGTCATATTAGCGACAAGCTTTAAAAAATATTAATTAAATTTATAAACGCTTCACCCCTGTTCCACCCTTCACTCGCCCCATTTTTCAACCATCTAATTTTCCACTTTTTCAAAGTATCTCTCATCTCTGTGCAATAAATAAACAAAAATTATAAAAGCTCGTTCACGTAACGAATTGTTTGCCAGGAAATTATTTTCCAAAAAGCTCTCTTTCTGTTTCGTCAATGTTGACATTCAACATATACCTCTACCTACACAACTCACGTTGACAAATTTTTCTATGAGCTTTTTAAAATTAAAATGCATCATAATATTTCTGCCTCCCTCCCCCCTCCTCACACAGACATCACTAAACAGATGAAAGTTGCAAGCGTTTGACAAAAAAAAAACCCTATCGAGTTGAGCTTTGAGCTTTGCTCTCACAACACTACGCCTTGTTAACTAATAAATTGTACCAAGCTTATAATAGTTGGCCATGCCATATTTTTCGCATCGATGAAACATTTTTAATTAACCCCCACCCCTTAAAACAGCCGGGAGATTTGAACTTTGGTAGCAAAAAGTTAGGGGGGTGGGTGAAGTGCAACTGGACCGAAATCGCTAATCTTTAAGTTTTATTTTAATTAAATTTTAAAAAATTTCTTTTAACGGGAAACCAAAAAAAAAAGCAGCTGGGAAATGAATGAGACAGAAAATGGGGTAAGTGTGTCAAAGCTCCGATTCGCTCTTTATCTGTTAATAATCATTTGAAAAACGTGGGAAAAGTTGAAACGGTGGAATGCTACAATGAGGCGGTTTAATAGTAATATGAGAACGTGATATGGCGGTATGAAACGGGAAATATACCGGGGGGGGGAATGCGCAGTGGGGAGGGATCGCTACGAAAAAAGCACAGTCAACCCCTACGGCTTTATAGGAAATTAGATAAAGTTACTTGTTGCTAGCTTCACTAACCTCCTTTTTACCGTCGGCGCTACATTCTTAGCCCACCGACACCCACCTGTTCGTTTCCTCTAGCCCCGTGTTATCCTGGATATTTCCGTCTTTCTTTTCCCCAACAACCACCACCAACCCCCGCCAACGCTTTGAGCCCTCTCGTTATAATAATAGAAATAATATATTACCCTTCCTCTATATGGCTTGGCCATCCCTCACCCACCGCCACTCGTCGCCGATTGCACAAAGTTTTAAAAAGGCAAAAGTTTTCCTGATTTTCATCCCTCAGGAAAAAAATATGTATATATACACAACATACCTCCACAGAGCAACGACTGAAAAATTAGCCGCAGGTTTTAAAACCAATTTTAGTCAAAAAGTAAATTAAAGAGGAAAAAAATTTCAATTTCACGAAGTGGAAGCGTTTAGTGTTTTTCGATTAAGGACAATCGTGAAATAAAGGATATAAGAATTGGGGGATGTGTAAAATTGTTAGAGAACTTAAAGACAGCGGTTCCTAACCTTTTTCAGCCGCGGACCCCCAAGCAAATCAAACATAATGCCAAGGAACCCTGAGTGAAAAAAAGATGCAATTTTCGGACAGTATTATATTTTAGTTATAATAATAAGCTTCTTGTGGAATCTTATTTATTTTTTCACCAACGTTTCATCAGTTATTCCTGACTTCTTCAGGGCTCAAAATTTAAAAATTACTCCACAAATGTCATACAAATAAGCTGTAAAATGACCCAACTGGTAGAACAACAGACCAAGAATACAATTTGGTATTGATAAATAAAAAATTGTTTAAAAAACATTATTGAAAAAACACAGCTTATTTTTATGACATTTGTGGAGTAATTTTCAAATTTTGAGCCCTGAAGAAGTCAGAAATAACTGACGAAACGTTGGCGATAAAATAAATAATATTCCACAAGAAGCTTCGTCCTTATTGCCCACAATTTAATTATTATATTTAAAAAGACAAGGATTTAAACGACATGGATTATATTTTAGTATTCCTTCATTAAATTATCGCGGACCCCCCCCCAGGGGTCCGCGGACCACAGGTTAAGAAACAATGCTTTAGCAAACTGTTGGTATTCTTGAATTTACTAAGATTCTTTGTCTTATGATTTTTCTTTAACTACTAAGGTTTTTACTGAAATATTGGATCAAATTGCATTAATTATTGTGTATACAATATATAGGATATATTGCGGTTCAATTTATCTAGTATAATTTAATATAATAATATATAAAAATCATACCATAAACATAAATTTGAGCAGAAGTTCAAACAATAATATTCGTGACGTATTGCCCAGATACGTATTTCGATTGCCAAGCAATCCTCATCAGTGGTCATCAAGTAGTTTGGATCACTCCGTAACTGCTTTGTGATGATTCATCACAAAACTGAGGAAGGTTTCTTGGCAATCGAAATACGTATCTGGGCAATACGTCACTAATATTTTTGTTCGAATTTCTGTTCAAATTCATGTTTATAGTATGATTTTTATATATTATTATATTAAATTATACTAGATAAATTGGATCGCAATAGATCCTATATATTGTATACACAGTATAACTGTTCAAAGTCAGCGAAAAAATCTTATTTCGATGCATTATGTTAAAAGTATTCAGAGATGAAAATTACTTTATAACTTTCTAAGGAAAACTATGACTAAACTATGAATGCTTAAGCAACCACTGTTACACAAAATTAAAATTAAAATTTTTCTAAGAAAATTAAAGCTCAAAACCACAATAGTTAGCTTTTTGTTGTATCTAAAGAAAAATAAGATCTTATTTCTACTGTTTTTTTACATTCAATTGTTTTGAATTTCCTCAAACAAGTACTCTTCGATATTCATGTTTCTTTTTAATAGCCAATCAAAGTTCGCCTTGAAAACTGTTGCAGTTATTTTATTTCAAGCTCTTTTACGATAAAAAGCTCATTTTCTTCGAATTTAAATCCCAAAATGTATTCAACTTATCAAAATATTTCTGAAACGTGAAAATCAGAACCTAATTTTCAATTATTTTTTAAAACACTCAAAACAAGTGCGTCGATATTCATATTTCTTTTTAATAGCCAATCAACGATTTCCACGGAAATCAAATTGTAGTGCTTTTGTTGGGAGCTTTTTTGCGCTTGCCAACGACACATCACTCGTTTGTTTGTCGAAATAAAAGTAAATTTTCCAACAAAATTATGAGGAGATCGTTTGAAACATTTTCTTTTTTTATTGCCGTTTTTTATTTTTCGAATGTGAAATTAAAAGCTCGGGAAAACGTCTTTGGTGGCCTGACTAAAGACGAATGACGTCATCAATAGCTT
Organism: Sisyra terminalis; assembly: GCA_958496175.1. Classification (NCBI taxonomy): domain Eukaryota; kingdom Metazoa; phylum Arthropoda; class Insecta; order Neuroptera; family Sisyridae; genus Sisyra; species Sisyra terminalis. The sequence continues at coordinate 47,006,683 of OY292278.1, read as the reverse complement.
TTTCATCCCCCAGTGCTGTATTTAACGTTGGCCATTATACGATCACTTCATCGTCTCGCCTCATCACTTCAATCGCTCATCGAGTGGAAATAAAATTTCTTTTTCTTTCCGTTTTTTTTCTTCGTTTGACTGAAATCATCCCCTAATGCGTTCAATGATAATATCATAGGCCGATCTTTCATTAATTTCCATTTTAAATGTACAGGGTGTTATTTGGTGAAAAATTGGCCAACAGGGTAATGACACTGGTTTTCTTGTATTTATAAATTTGTCATAATTTAATTAATAATGTTCTTGGGAACTTGGATTTAAATAATAAGACGTTATTTTTCAAATTATCTCAACGTTTTGTTGGTATTTATTTCCAACTTCTTCAGGAGAACTAAAACTTTTTTTTTCTCAAAGAAAAAAAAAGTATTCAACTTTGGTCTATAAGCCTACAAATTCACTGTATGAAAGAAAAAAATAATCAGTAAGGGTAGTGAAGAGGATAGAACCAAGATCCATTAAGCTCAATCTTTCCATTAGAAAAGAATCGATGCTAAAAAAATGGGTATCAAGTGGCAAAAGAAAATCTGATTCATATGAAAATCGTTTTACAAATGTTTATCTCAAATGATAATAAAATAGATCAGAAAAAACGGACTTTATAATCACACCAGAGATAATCCATATGATTGCGGCACTCTTCATTCCCAAAACCATAAAAAATTAAATTCAAAAGCTCAACATCAAAAAAGCATTAGGAATAGAGTAAATACTTGGCTAGAAATTTCAAGTGAATCTTATTGGGAACCAATAGGGACCCTAAATTGGGATATAACGGATAGACTCAGGCCTTATTTGTGTTATTACAATTATAATCTAAAAAAGCCAATTACACCGGTGGCCAAGGGGTCAGGGTGACCGCTCGAAAGCTGGTTGGTCTTTGGTTTCATCCTCGTACTGAGCAAATTTTTAATATTTCTCAATTAATGATTTGTATAAGCTCTTGAGATGGTAAAGACCAAGGTAAATAAAAACCGACGATAAATAACAATTAAAAATATTTGCTCTAATGGAGAAATTCCAGAAGCACTAAAGTGCTAAATGAAAAATTTAAGAAATTCTCAATTTATTCCATGCAATAGTAAGTTTTACATATTGGTCCGATTTATTAAGTCGCTGAAGTATCTAATAATGATTCAAAAGCCAGGAAAAGGTTCAAACATAGTAATATCTAATCACCCAATAAGCCTTTTCTCTGACGTCTCTAAAGTTCTTGAATTTTTTTCCCTAATTATTCTAAAGTTCTTGAAAACCTTTTGCCTAAAGTCTCTAAAGTTCTTGAAAATATTTTCCCTGACGATTCTAAAGTTCTTGAAAACCTTTTCCCTGACGACGCGAAAGTTCTTGAAAACCTTTTCCCTGAAGTCTCGAAACTTCTTGAAAACCTGTTCCCTGAAAACTCTAAAGTTCTTGAAAACATTTTCCCTGACGACACGAAAGTTCTTGAAAACCTTTTCCCTGACGACGCGAAAGTTCTTAAAATTTTTTTCCCTGAAGTCTCTTAAAGTTCCTGAAAACCCTTTTCCCGGACAATTTAAAGTTATTGAAAACCTTTTCCCTGACGATTCTAAAGTTCCTGAAAACCTTTTCCTGTAAAGACTTTTACCTTCGTTAACAGATATTCCTATGGAATATCTAACTGTGGAACATAAACGCAACTCACCCTGTATACTTTCCCAGACCCAATACGTCAACTCCGCAATTAATCTGATTGTACTCGACTTGGACGAGAATTAAAATTAAATTTATCAAATTCAAAGATTCCCGTGCACCCGAGGGGATGGGAAAAATCCTATTAAAGGGTCGTAAAACGTCGACATTAATAATAAAATCGCCTATTTTTCGAAAGTTGATCGTATAAGCCAGGCCGTTTTACGAATTTTTATGATCGAATCGGTGCGGGCAAATGGAGAAAGAAAAAAATTATTGCTGGAACTAGCGATTTTTTTCTCTCTGTAAATCTCATAAAGTTCAATCGATCGAATTTGGAGACATATCTGTCACGGGGATGATGGGACCTGGGGATGGTGGCGTTGTGCGGCCGCTGGAGACTTTGTAACGTAATTCAACCCTCTTTCTCTCGAATCCCGGTAATCCAATCGGAATATTGGGGTGGAGGAGAGAAGGACGCGTGTATGGATGGGTATCGGTGATACTGTTGTTTATATACTTCTAACAAGCATATAAAGTTACACTATAGGACCTCTTTAAAATATGTGTGTATATGTATCCGGAATATACGTTACTCTTCCAACAAAAATCCCCTATTTTATTAGGGGCTTTTTAAGCTTTCGAAATCAATTTAAAAAAAAATCTACAAAAAAAAAATTATTTGAAAAAAAACTTCGAGGAACTACTTTCTTTAGGCTTGTAACTATAAAATATAACGTTGATATGGTACCTTTCTAAAGTAAATTTTCTACAGTAATCTACAATGACCAAAAGTTTTGTTTTATTTCCGTTTCACAATGGAAACACTATCGAAAAATAATAGACGATTTTTTTATCTTAAGTAGGGGTGTGACATTCCTCATAAAAAAACATCGATATTAGAAAATCGATTTCAACATCGATGTTGAAAATATCAAATTTTGTGAAAGATATATCGTTTTTTTATAAATAATTATAAACCGTCAATTTGTGAACTACTTAAGTCTTTAATCTAACGTTGTTGGATTATAGTCTAACGCATTATATTATAAACAGATAGAGTTCACAAATTTTAAGCTAGTTACTGAGGGAAGTATTTGTGTGTAGCTGTAAATCATAAAAGGGATGGAAAATGGCGTTATGATAAAATATCGTTCATAAACCATTGTTAACAGGGGAATGAAGTTCGACTCCTCCAACTACTTAAACGCCACCAAAGATCAATTGCCTGCCATCACCACCATGATATAGCGACACATCGCTGAACTGGTGCAAAATACATAATAGTCCACAAAAAAAAAACCATTGCTCAAGAAGAACGATGAAACATCGATGTTTTGGGTTTCAACATCGATGTTTATCAACGATATATCGATGTTTGAAAAAATCGATTAGCATCATTAGCATGCCTAATCTTAAGCGGTCAATATAGGAATGAAAAAAATAATTTAGAGTCTAGCAAATAACGTTTCCAGAAGGCTATAGGATTTTCTGGAAAGCTTAAAGCTTTTAAAACCAACGAAAAGAGTTTATTTTATTTTTTTTCATTAAAAAAGCTTTCTGCGACTAAAGCACTAACTCCTCATATCTCAACAATTGGTAGCAAGCGGCATAATTTAAATAAATTTTCACTTGAAAACATTGTTGATTTTTTTACTTTGTTGCATTTCAACAAAAGTGAAATCTGCGAAACATTTTTTTTTTTTGTATATTTCAAATAAGCTTTTTATTATATAAAAGGTTAACAAATAAAAGTTAGGAAAACAGAAATAAGGGATGAACTACGTGTTTACATCCCCCATTAATCATCAAAGACTGCATACAATTTTCGTGAGTTTCCCTTTGTCATCCTACCCCCCGGCAGGTCCCCCCACGTGAATATCTTTTTAACTTCATAAATTACGCATAATATACAAATAAATATTTTCAATTCAAAGAATGTTAAGGGTAAAGTAATCATCTTTGCAGCAAAAAAAAAAATAAAACCCAGTTACCTTCCATATCTCTGTATGTGTGGATTGTACATATTTATATAAATATTTAATGTCCTTTCTAAAACCATCATCCCTTTTTTTTGCTGCCCGCGTTTTCGTCAAATCCACTCTAAATCCGAGACGAAAAAAACAGGTTTTTTTCTGTTTTTTTTTTTTTTCGTAGGAGGAATTATCTTTGTGGACGTTTATTTTTTTTTTGAAGTCAATTCTCATTTTATTCCCTCATCCCTGCGCCACGACCAAGTGGACCGGAGCTTTCATTTGTTCAAAGAAAAAAAAATGAAGAAATCAAATGGAAAATTTAATATTCGTTAAAACGTATCTTACACCCTAAAATTTTTGGGCAAATTTTCCCTTTTATCATCCCATTCTAATAAAAAAAAAACATTAAAAATTCACTATGCGACAATTTTAATATGTATACGTTTTTTCCTGTTCCCTCCCCATTCGTATACTTATCATCAACAATCTCGTCTTAATAATCACATTTTTACCAAGGGGCTGAAGAAGAAAAAAAAAACTTTCAAATTTCCCCCTTGGCTTTGGCGCTCTAGTGTTGCGTCAGCAATTCATTTTCTAGATGAAAGTAATTTTTCGTTCAATCATTTATTTATAAATACAGAATATAAATATATACACCTAAAAATAATCCATCTCTTTTTCATATAACAAAAAACAAGAACTAGAGAATTGAAAGTCCCCGATAAAATCAGGGAAAAAAAGGAGATAAAAAATTGTGCTCTCTCAACAATTTATTCGCAACGATATTTTCGAATATATATACATAGCAACTGTACAAATCGTTGCTCCACCTCATCCCTTATTTATCCCCAAACCCCATTCGCCTATCCCGAGAGTTATTCCTGCGATGATATTCTAAGCAAGAGAGAAAAGGCGCACGTCGAAAGAAATTGGTTCATACAGAATACTCTACAGTGCGCTTCACAAACATTCAAAATTGGAACACTTTTCCAACCAACTCCCTCATCCCCCCAATTCCCGGACCATCCCGCCAACCGGTTATTGGAAAAAAAAAACGTGAAGAGGACTACGATCAAAATACCAACCAACACATCAACTGGTGGTATGCACATTTTTCCGCATCGTAATTTTCCTTTACCTTTAATTATTTATGAGCACTCCACCTTGAATGATTCCTATAAAATGTACGTAGCTATATAAAAAAGAGCTTTTGCTAATTAAAAGCTTTGCACAGACTTACCCTCAGAATCCCATCCCCTTCGCTCCACTAGCCATTAACTGAACCCCATTAAAATATGATTAAAAAAAAATCGGAAATTATTTCGAAGATCTTTCATGTTTCTACGTTAATTTATATCGACACAGCGATATCACTCCCTTTTTGAGAACAAAAAGGATCAAAGAAAATCCTTTAAAGACTTTTGTAAGTAGGGATGCAATTTTATGTCCATAAATACATCGATATTTTTAAAAGTGAAATATCGATATCAAAAACATCGAAGTTTGTGAACGATATATCGATTTTTTTTCAATGGTTTTCACCATCATTTAGATGTATTAATAATTTTTTTTTTTGAAATAATAAAATACCACCCTACATTATAAATATGTAAAATTCATCAGTTTAAAATATAACGTCCTTAGATTACAATATAACTTAACCAATCCTATTGTTAGCTAATAACACCATGCGTTATATGACTCATATATTTTGAAAGTGGCGTAAGTCCATTTTAAGGACGAACTATATGGTGATTCTTCTTCTTGTACCTAGAATAAAGTATGTTAATTATTTAACTGCTAAGTGTTCAGAAATTACTGATTTCGTTTTAGTTGTAAACAAAAACGCCAATTATTCCCTCCTCCTTAGTATCTTATGTTCCTATGGTTAAAAATGATGACACTATAGGGATTGTTCTGGAAATGGACTTAAGTCACTTTCAAAATAAACGGTTCATATTATAAGCTGACGAATTTTGCGTTTTAACGGTATTGGGTAGTATTTTATTATTTAGAAAAAATATTTATATTAATACATTTAAATTATGGTAAAAACCGCCAAAAAAAAGAGATGTATCATGATTGAACAATGATGTTAAAACATCGATATTTATGTTTGAAAAAATCGATTTATCGTTTGCATTCCTAATTGTTAGTGGCTTGAAAGTTTTTTTACGATTAACTTCACAAATTTAATTTCTATGATATCAAATTATCCTCTTAAAGATTCAGTTTTAAGGTTCAATCTTAAGGGGTAAATCTGTACAATTAAACAATTTATTTTTTTCGAGATTTTAAAATTTGGCTAAACTTTTACGTGATAATTTAATTTTTAGAGAACTTAAAGATTTCATTGTAAGATTTTTCCAAAAAAAACTACCCCTTGGTTAGCTGAATAAGACACAAAATTAACTTGTACTCAATGGTCATTAAGTAAAATTGGATTTCTCCGCAATTGATTAGTGCTAGTAAATATGTCTAAGTAATTTTTCCATGTCGTTCTTTGTATATTTCGATGAAGCACATAAAATGACCTTTTAAATGCATTCTCGAAAAAGTTGACAAGAAAATTATGGCTGTTGCACTTATGCACTTAATATTTGTCGTAAATATTAATGCAATAATTTAATAATTCCAAAAAGATCAATAATTTTATCACGATCATTTCGAAAAGTCATTTTTTATGCTTTTCCAACAAGTTTTTTTGGAAAACTTGATGTTTTTTTAAAATTTTCCTCATCAAAAATATTTTTTTAATTCTTAAGCACTTATCTGTCTTTTTTTACTACAAAGGGTTAAAAGATACAGAAAAATACTTAGAAATTTTAAAAATATTTTTAATGAGGAAAAGTTTATATAAAATAAGATTTTCTACAAAAAACTGTTAGGAAATAATTAAAAAAATTACTTCTGGAAATGATGGTGGTAAAATTTTTGATCTTTTCGGGATTATTGGGCTATTGCATGAATATTTACAACAGATTAAGTGCATAAGTGCAACAACAATAATTTTCTTGTCAACATTTTAGAGAATGCATTTAAAAGGTAATTTTTTGTGCTTATAGCAATATTTATAAGCACTCATCAGTTGCGGAAAAACCTAATTATATTTAATAACAATTGAGAAAGATTGCTTGGCAATCAAAATATGTATCTGAGCAATGAATTTATTTACTTTTTGTTCAAACTTATGTTTAGATTGCTGGTATTCTTATCCATGGTTATTATACATTTATGAAATCTCATTTTTTGATTTCTTAATATTCGATGTTTTTATTAAATTTTTCGAACAAAGTTTCGCCACTTTCGCAGCTTCCTCAGGTACTTAATTACAAACATCAATTGTTAAATCCATGTACAATAATCTCGGCTATTATACGACTGTCCTTATAATTCTCAGTACCCTCTCTTACCAATCATACGAAAAATTTAATAAAAAACATCGAATATTAAGAATCCAGAAAATGGGAATCATTAACTTATGTTTAGAGTGGTATTTTGGAAAAGTTTATTATAAAAATTAGGCTAAAATTTTCTATATTGTTAAAACATTGATTGATGAAAAAATTGATTGGGAAAAAGCGAAAAATATACGTTTGTACTACTAAAAAGTTTTCGTAGAAATAAATTTCATGAAAATTTTTACCTATAGAAAAACGGTTAACAAAAGTTTTTAATCTGGTCAACAACTTTCATTGATATACGTTATCCTTATCTTCCGTAAAATTCAGGCTATAAAAGGAAACTTTATCAGAGTGTTCATTTTTTTACTTTCAATACAATTCCCTAACTTTCAAGACCAAAAAAATTATGGAATTTTTTGTCAATTTCTCTGTTTTTTTCATTGTCCAATGAAATTCCTTGGTTGTCGAATATTCTCTTCAATTTATCAATAAATTGGTTGTGTCCATATTTTAAATAATTTTATTTGTTTTTAAGTATGATAGTGGACAAGAAAGGATGTAGATCAATGTACAAAATTAATAATTAGTACATGGATCTACATCCTTGCTTGTCCAGTATCCTACCAAAAATAAATAAAATTCTCCTCAATTGGCTGAGAAAGATCAAATTTGGCTGTAAATATTTTCTGGATCATTTGGTTGGGATCTAGAACCAAATTTTATTAAGAAGGATGTTTTTTTATATAATAATTACAGTCGAATCTAACCAATCATTGATTTGGTGACTGTAGCAACCCAAAAGCTCAACTCGATTGTGGCTAAAATTATACATAAAAAAAATCCACCTCGAAAACTATCAATAATCCATGCAATTAATTTTTTTTCCCCGTTTCCCTATTATCTCCCGTGTCACGTTCAATTGGATAATGTGACGTCATAAAATGTGTCAGTGAGCTTTAAACCCATCGCTGGCGTACACATATAAATTCCGTATGACACGAAAGCGCGGTATTAAAGGCACTAATGGCCGAGCTTAACGTACGTGTTTCACTTGACGTTGCCAAAGCTTGCAACAGGCCGGGAACGACGAGACACACCACCAGGATAACAGGTGTATGCGAATCGGGGGGGTGGGGTGGTAAGGGTTGCTAGACGGAAAAGCTGCTAAGAGAATGAGCGGAAAAAAGGAGTTGTCGAGGATGGGGAGGATAACGGCGTTCATTTTCAACTATAGACCCAATGAAGCAACGTACTCACATCACACAGGATTCGTTCCCCCCGAACCCATACAGGCAACCACCCCATGCAGTTGTAAGCTTGTTTACATGAGCTTTACACGACAACCATCTCCATGCAGAAAAAAAAACACACAACATATAGTATATACTTAGTTCCATGAACTAACTATTTTTCTTGTTTCATTTTATTTCAATTTTCGAGCCCAACGGATTATTTCCGGTGTTCTATGCTCTTTTTTTGCTCGGATAAATGAAAGACCAATTTCCGGGAATCTGTTAGTTTCATATTTCATTTTGTATCAAATTTACTTTCAAAACTGTAACGAAAATAAGAGAACCAAAATAAAATATGCAGATTGGTAAATAAAATTAAAAAAAGCCTTCTGGTGGCCGAGTGGTCTAGGTGACCACTTCAAAACCAGTAGGTAGTGGGTTCAATCCCCACATTGTGCCAAAAATTATTGTAGTTATTAATAGTCTCACTAGTTATAGACCTATTAGCCTACTAATAACCTTAAGCAAAATAACTGACGTCTTCAACAGTAATAAACACACGGGAATGCTCTACTTGACATAGAAAAAGCTTTTGATACTCTATGGCATGAAGGGCTAATATACAAGCTAATTAAAATGAAATTTCCAAGATACATAATAAAAATAATATGGAGTTATCTCAAAAAGCCCCAATTTTGTGTTCAAATCAAAAATAAAACGTCAAATAGCAGATTAATTAAGGCTGGAGTCCCTCAAAGGTCTATTATGGGACCTATTCTGTTTATACTAAATATAAATGATATCCCGTGGACACCCGAAACTTTCTTTTCCCTATATGCGGACGATACAGCAATTTTTGCATCCTCCTGGAGAGCTGATACAGTGGCCAACAGAATAACCAAGGCCTTAAAAAGAATAATGATTTTTTTTAAAAAAATGGAAAATAAAGGCCAATGATAACAAAACTGAAGCTTTCCTATTCACTAGAAGAAGGCCCAACAAGCATAAAAAGATATTAATAAATGGAGATAATATAGAATGAGCAAAAACAGTTAGATACTTGGGGATGCAACTGGATTCCAGACTTAACTTTGCTGAACATATGAAACTATCTAAAAGCAAACTAATGGCACGAACTAAGATCTTATATCCATTGCTAAATAGATAATCAAGGATGTCTACCAGCAATAAATTAATAATTTATAAAACAGTGCTCAGACCAGTGCTTATATATGCATGTCTAGTCTGGAGTTTAGTAAGCAAAACTAAGTATCTGACAATACAAAGGGTCCAAAATAAATTACTAAGAATGCTGGGAAACTACCCAGCCAAATACAAGGTACACGATCTTCATGAGGAATTAAGGATTCTATCGATAGACTTATATATCCTGGCTTTGTCGCGGAAATTCTACACAAATTGTAAAAGTGGCCCTAGCCAAATAATTAGAACCATCAGTGACTATATCCTTGATGACCTACTCCACAAATATAGAAAATACAAACATAAAAGTATAAGACATATAGTCTTATACCAAATTGAAAGCAGAAACAATATTCGGGGTTTTTTAAGAAATGCCATATATTTTTCCCCAACTACAATATCGTACACTATTCTATATCCTAGATCAGGATCTACAGACGCTGCTTGGATGGTTTATGCGGGGTACATCACACTTAAAATTAGAAACAAATTGTAAACAAAAATATGTGTATATATTAGGGTGATTTTTTTTTTTACTTTTTTTGGTCCCATCGTGAAATTTTGTTGGAAATACCAAAAGAAAAAATTCCCTGAAAGTTTGAGCTCTTAATATTAATTTTAAGTCCTCGACCAAGACGTGTAAAGATTTCCCATTTAAAATACACGGAAACTCTGATTTTTTTATTTTTAAATTTCTATATCTCAGCGGCATTTAATGGGATCGCTTTTACCGAAGATGGTTTTTTCTCAGAATTAAACGCTCTACAAAAGTGCCCATTGCGACAAATTCGTAACTCACACCGGTGAGGTAGTACGGGCCACTGAACCTGATTTTTCCATAAAATTCGCGTTTTTTTTGCATTTATCTCGTAAATAACAAGAGCTACGGAAAAATTATAAATAAAAAACTTGTAGAGGATTTGATTTCCTACAAAAAAGTTCCTGTAGACCAAATCGCGAAGATCAATATTAAACGAGATATTATGCCTTGAATTTTATGGAAAAATCAGGTTCAGTGGCCCGTACTAACTCACCGGTGTGAGTTACGACTTTGTCGCAATGGGCACTTTTGTAGAGCGTTTAATTCTGAGAAAAAACCATCTTCGGTAAAAGCGATCCCATAAAATGCCGCTGAGATATAGAAATTTAAAAATAAAAAATCAGAGTTTCCGGGTATTTTCAATGGGAAATCTTTACACGTCTTGGTCGAGGACTTAAAATTAATATTAAGAGCTCAAACTTTCAGGGAATTTTTTCTTTTGGTATTTCCAATAAAATTTCACGATGGGACCAAAAAAAAAAAGAAAGTAAAAAAAAAAAATCACCCTAGTATATATATTATAAGAGCAATAAATTATCTGTAGTCTAGAAGTGCTGTTTATGCGACTTTTAAATGAACTAAAATAAAAAATTTAAAAAAAAAATCTTTACAATTTTAAACGTACATAAATGTACTTAAATTTCGATAAACCATATTTCTTTCTTTAAAAAAGAAAATTTCTTCCAACGACCATTTAGCCCTAAGCCCATAACAAATAACAACAATACTACACCAAACTAGAAGAAAAAAAAACAACCTTCGGAACATGTTTTAGCTAAAAGCAAATAACTTCCCTGTAATAACCGCTAATAACAGCCCTTTCAGAAACTTTCACATTGTGAGGAACGAAAAACATGTTCTCAAAATCCTTGATCATAATTTAATTTTCCATTTCCGTCAAAAGACAAAGCAGCTTTGGCTAAGCAAACCAGGAAAAACCGGGGAAAATGTGTAGGTATGAAATGTGGATGCAGGTAGTACGTATAACAAACGAATGGGACACGGTGGGATCGGCAAGTGGGGGAGGGAAGGAGAAGGGGGGGGGGGGGTGTAGTGGGAACGTTTGCAAAAACCGAGAATACAGGAAGGATTACAATAACAAAAAGAGCCTCCGGTTATTTCTAATTAGGGACCATATTAACAACAACAATGATAATGATGATGATAACGATAATTACAACAATTGGAATGGGGAAGACAATATTGTGGTTGATCCACAAGTGAATTTTTGAAACGAATTCGGCTTGTTTTAACATAAACAAAAGCAATGGCTGGCTATCAAGACCTGCTTGGTTTTCAGGGAATCGACTTTGAAACATTCACCTAAATATTCAACAAAATACTAGGAAAAACATTTCCTTAATCCCTTTTCCTACAAAAAAAAGCTCTCATAATTTGTTTCCTTATTCCACTTGCTGATCCCAACTATTTGGTACGATTTTTTGAAGAAAATAATTCTTCAACTACCCTCTCCCCCTCATCCCCTTTCCAATTAGTAAAATTTATTTTATGAGGCAAGTCTCAAAAAAAGAAATGGTCAAGAAAAACCAAGGTTTATAAAATACACAGGTGGCTTCATGTGCTACGTGACGTATCCAGAAGAAATTCTTACATATCTTCAGACTAATTCAAATTTTAAAATTATTCGTATGACGTCATTTTTTTTTCTAATGGGGCAACCTGTGTAATTTATAAACCTTGAAGAAAGACAAGCGCCGCAACTGAATGGTGGAGTAACAAGAATAAAGAATCCAGCATTTATTCGGGGATGGAGGGGGGTTAAGACAAAATTTTCAATGAACAAAAGAAAATTGTTAAATTTGAAATGAATTTGGTTCGATTAAAGAAGGGGTAGTGGGGATTGGAAATCATGGCCTACTTGATTTTCAAGAAATTGACTAGACGAATTATTTATCTAGATCAGTAGTTCTTAACGGGGGTTCGGTGAGTCAGTCTTGCAGGTTCGACGGATATCATGTCTTAATGTTTCTTTTTATTTTGTGTACCTGCTATATTCATAAATATAAACCTTTGTTTTGAATTTGAGAAAAACATATTTTGTTTTTCCAAGAAAGGCTCGGGGAATGCCCATATGAAACTGGTGAGGGTCAGTACTTCCAACAAGGTTAAGGACCACTGATCTAGATATTGAACAAGCCTTTCGAAAAGCTATTTCTTTACCTTTTTCCTGCCAGAAACTTCTTCCTACATTCTCATACTTTTCTTCCACTAATAATCATAAGAAGTCTTTAAATCAGCGGTAACCAAAGTGTAGTCCACCAAAAAATTTCACTAGTCTACAAAAAATTGTGGAGTATATTTATTATAGTATAAATCAGCGGTTCTCAACCTTTTTCAATCGCGGACCCCCAAGGAAATCAAGCATAATGCCAAGGACCCCTGAGTGAAAAAAAGGTGCAATTTTCGAACAGTATTATATTTTAGCATTCCTTCATTAAATTAAAAAACAAACAACAAAAAAGATAGATGCATATGGGACCGCGGACCCCCAAACATAGGCTCGCGGACCACAGGTTAGGAAACAATGGTATAAATAATTCTTAACAAATTTTAGTAGTGATCCTCGGGATTTAAATTATGAATTTAATGCTCCGTGAAGTCAAACAGTTTGGTAGCCACTATTCTAATTTATCACAGGTTCCCAACATTTTTATGAACCATTGTAGCTTTTGGAAAAGTCAAATCTTTGACTCTTTTTCTTCGCAACACTCTAAATGAATCAATTTTTGGGGATGCCATCATTGTTGGTGTTCTCAGTTCTGGATCTATCCCCTATCCAGGTATTGGATAGGGAAAATAGTATCCCTATAGTAATAGAGATACTGAAAAGTACCCCTTATCCCTTAGGTAAATAGTAATAAATTGAATTTACCTTTTTGGCGTTATCTTGATTATTGTTGTCGGCATGATGAGGAGTCGCTGGCGCCATGACTGATACTGCCGTCTGTGACAAAAGTTCGTCGCTACCTCTCTGCAAAAAACAAAAGAATCACATTGTTAAAAATCAAAACACTAACGATTTGAGTTTCTTTTTTTTTTTGTAAACAATCAACCTAACCTAAATTCGTGGGGGGGGGAAAAATTCAAAATGGCGTAATTTGTTACATACATATACATATGTGGAAGGTATTTTTATTTAATGATCATTTTCCACGTGCTAAGAGCGTAATACACAACGAACGTGAGAAGTTGAAAAGGTTATTAAGGATTTTCTGGATGAACACTTTTCCAAGTGCACTTGAACACACGTCTCGCCTGCACTCCGCGAGCCGTCTTCCTCCACAGCAGAGAAAATAGTTCCCTCGCACATCCCCGCGACACCCCCAGCTCATTTCACTCATTTCCCAAGTCATCAATTCCATATAATTTACACTGTGCACATGTATGTGGTGTTTCGGTGGGTACAACTACGACCCCATTCCCCTACTATGGGAATGGCACATCAAAACACATTCATACCCCATAATTGTAACGAACCACCACGTTCTGGTCACCCACCCCCACTGTGAGCTACCTATATATGCGCACCCCCTATGTGCAACCCCATTATAATATTAATTATTGTTGTTATTTTGATGAAAGCGTAACTGTTTCAATTTGGAAAACGTAAATTAATTAATTTAATTAATCGTCTCGTTGAGCTTTTCGTTGCACTCAACATTTGAGCTTTTGAGCTTGCGCACATTTTCTTATTATGTCTAATTTACACCTACGCGATCTTTGATCTTCCATTCAATTTAATATTTTCAATAACACATCTCATATATAGAAAGTAGGCCATGTTAATAAACAAGTGAAAATCTTTGACGCCTCCGGCTCGAAGGACCAAAAACGAGTGAAGACGTCATACGTACAACAAACGTTATAATTACAAAATGGGTAAATTGTCAAATGACTTTTGAAATTCGCCCTTCTTTAATTTGAATTTCTGCATTTTCGAATTATACGACCTGTAAACCGGGAAAATTGAAGCTTAATGCTTATTTTTCATACTTAACAAAATAATTTACAATATAAACTTTAATTTGAAACCAGGGAATCAATTTTACAATCCTTAGACAAAGAATTATTTGGTTTTCTTTCTTAGTATTTAATTAATCGATTTTTTTTCACAGCCAGGGGAATTACATATCAACGAGTATTGATATAGCCTATAAATATACCGAATGTATCGTAAATAGAGGATTGCTTGATCGAAGAAAGTATGGAAAAATGTGGCAAAATTTTGAGATGAAAAGTTTGATGGAATATTTTTATTGTTTCACATCCTCTTTAATGAGCTTTTGTTAAAAGCTCAGGTTTGATTAGTTACTTCGTTTCCCTACTTACAAGTAAAGGGTCTAGCAGGATCCACATGGCTAGTTGGCTCCCAAATAGGAACCTATGTCGAAACTTATGTCAAAATATCGGCTTGATATACAAACACATTTTATATACTTTTCGCGACCAAATTCCTCTTTGACTTTGAGATATGGGCAAAAATGTCCCCCCGCATGGCTATTATTCAAAGTTATATAACTCAAAAACTAATTAAGCTAGAGAAGTGAAACCAACGCGAGGCTGTAGATTATTTTACAGTGTATATCATATATTTTTTTTGAAATTTTTAGAAAAAAGAATTATGCAAAAAAAATCCAAAAAACAAATGAAATAATTTATTTTATGTGTTCTCTGAAAATGACAGTCACGAAAAAAATATATTTTGTGCTTCTACATGAGCACTATAACTCTTAAAAATTGCGTGAAAAAATAGTTGGTGCAACACCTTGAAAAAAAATGAAATGTGATTTACGCCTAATAGTATACCTCGATTTTATTTTTTTTTTCGAAGTGTTTCACCAAATTTTTTTCCACAAAACTTCAATAAAAAATAGGCCACATATAGGAGCAAAACATATATTATTTTCATAATTGTAAGTCTAAGGAAATATAAAAAAAATTTTTTATTACTTTCTTTTATTTTTCTATATTTACTCTTAAGATGATTACTTTCAAGATCAAAATAATTGAACCCAAAAGAGAAAAAAACAACTAGTGTTCAATTTTTATTAAAATAAGAATAAAAAAAAATTATCGTCATTGTTATAATTAATTACAATCCTGCAAGATCTTTTCGTGAAAAACTAGAAAATGCTTTATCGTTTGATAATTTCATCCCTTTCGAACCCGTTTAGAATTATTTATCACTTTTGGAGATTTTGTATATAAAAAAGTACTGAGCAATTCATCATCGTTCAGTCAAAATCGTTAAGGGTAAAAATTTGAAATTTGGTGAAGATATAACTAACATATTTGTTAAGTCTATATGTTAAGTAGATTTTAAGTTTCTCTTTCCAAAAGGGTTGATTTAAGGGTTGAACTTTTTGTTTAAAACTTTTAAACCAAAATATTTTTAAAATTTGCACCGTAAAATTCATTTATGTATTTTTAAATTCAATGTAAAAAATTTCTACCCTTAAGCAATTCTTTGGATGTAACACATCAAAAAAAAAATCCTTAGACAAAGAATCATTTGGTTTTTTCTCTTCGTATTTAATGAATCGATTTTTTTTTCATAGCCAGGGGAATTACATACCAACGAGTGTGGATATAGCATATAAATATACCGAATGTATCGTAAATAGAGAATTGCTTGTTCGAAGAAAGTATGAACAAATTTGGCAAAATTTTGAGATGAAAAGTTTGATGGGATATCATATCCCCTTTAACGTGCTTTTGTTGAAAGCTCATGTTTGATTAGTTACTTTGTTTTCCTACTTACAAGTAAATTTGGTGAAAAAATAGAAAACGATTGGTTGTTCGATAATTTCATCCCTTTCGAACCCGCTTTGAGTTATTTATCACTTTTGGAGATTTTTTATATACAAAAATTCTCACTAATTTATCATCGTTCAATCAAAGTCGGTAAGGGTAGAAACTTGAAATTTGGTGAAGATATACCTAACATATTTGTTAAGTCTATGTTAAGTAGATTTTCTAATTTCCCTGAAAATATCAAACTTGTAAAATTCCCCTCCCCCTCTCACACACACACACACACACCACATGTTAACGTTAAACAGTTCAAAAGCTCATCTTCAAAGTCTGCCTAAAACTGCCTTTCATCCCCCGGCTTTTTTTCCCCGGCGTTGAACTCTCGCCAAAATAATTTCTATCTTTTTCCCACCGCTGTTCCAATAATCGCTTTTTCCGCCGTCGAAAGGCGAAAACGCGTGTATTCGCCGGTTGAAATTCATAGCTCGGGGTTTATATTCAAAAACTAATGCGCCAAAACTTTCATCATTTCAAATGAAACATCTTCTAGGCTCCCACTACTCTACCACTACTTCTTTCGTTTGTGATGTTTGTATTATATGAAACAATCCCTCTAAAATGCCAATCCCCGGCCACCAGCCCCAACAATACCGCCAACAATTTTCTCTCGTGTACATTTTGTTTGTGTATAATTTCTCAGCTTCTTTGTGCCCCTCACCCCCCCCCCCCTCCGTCAACAGAGTTCCCGTTTGTGCTCCATTTCCATTTTCTTGAAGACCGTGCATGTCAAAAACAATTAACACCGAAGGATTTTAATTATCCATCGTCGCTTTATTTCAAAGTATTTTATTATTGTTTTAAGCATAAGTTTGCCGCTTGAATGCCATAGACAAAGGAAAAATGGGGCAAATTTACTATTTCCAACAAATTTTGTATTTTTTTTAATTAAAATGCTTTGATTTTACTAAACATCCATAGATTATATCTTTGCAGAAGAATGAACAATGTTAGTATCATCAATTTGATTGTTGAACAATTATCCTTGATAACTATAAGTTACGAAATTTTCGGTTGAAAATTTTAACTTTTTTTCAAAAATTACAAAAGAAATCAGCGGAAAAGTCGAAATTTGGGGATTGGAAAGTCAGGGAATTTATGTTGAAGAAAAAGCTGAACATCCTATAAACTTATAGTTCCAAGTTCATACTAAAATGATGACTACTTGTTGATAGCTGAAAGCTTTAGATCCTTCGAAATTTTCGGTTGAAAATTTTAAATTTTCTTCAAAAATTATAAAAGAAATCAGCGGAAAAGACGAAATTTGGGGTTTGGAAAGTCAGGGAATTTATGTTGAAGAAAAAGCTGAACATCCTATAAACTTATAGTTCCAAGTTCATACTAAAATGATGACTACTTGTTGATAGCTGAAAGCTTTAGATCCTTCTTCTTTTACGTTAAATGTTTGGGCTCAAGTGTACTTTAGCACACCCACAATCTGGCAATGTTGCATTTTCGACTTTTTTTTTAATTTAATTCGCGACTAAATCGGTCCATAATGAAAATTTAACCACAAAAGAGAGAATTATACCACATTAGAATTGAATAAACAAAAATATTGCGAGTTAAATTAAAGACAAAGTCGAAAATGCAGCATTGCCAGATTGTGGGTGTGCTAAAGTACACATGAGCCAATGTTTGATATAATTATTCACTAAATTTTCTTGTTTGGTCAGGCTTTCTTGGTATCATAGTGAAAATAAGATCAAAGATCCAAAAGGAAATTTTTTTTCACAAATAATTTTCCAGATATGGAAAATCAATCTTTTTTAAATAAACTGTAAGTTTTTCGTGGAAAATTCATTCAAAAAGGGATGAAAAAGTTAAAAAAAACCAAATTCAAATCGATTTAATTTTAATAAACGAAAAGCTCTAAATCAATGACATTTGCATTTACGTCAGCCTCAACTCAAGTCACCAACCCCTCAATGCATTAGCTTCATTAAAAACGTTCCCATGAATTCGCAACAATTTTAACGACGAGACCAACCGCACATAACTATCGAAAAATTCGACCCCCCCCCCCCCCCCCCGCCCGCCCTTCTCAATTTGAGCTTTCGTGAATATACAAATTAAGGCTCCACTCTAATTTATCCTTGGACAACGCGAAAAAAAAAGTTCTTATAACAACCGTTAAAATATGTCATTTCTGGCGAAAAAAAAAATGTGCCATTTTAATCAACCACCCAAATCCATCCCCAATCTCTCACCCCTATCCGTCACCGAAACAAAAAATAATGAAAACCCACTAACATTTGTTAAAAATGTCGCGGATAAAATTTCATTATTTTACAATGAAGAATAAAAAAAAAGACGACGTAACGTTTTGTTTCGCTGTCGAAAATTTTCCTCATCCTTCCTCTCCCCCCCGACAACTTAATTGTCGCCATCTCTCTCTCGCGTTCAAAAGCTCTCGTCAAGCTTTTCTCAAGCCGAATGTTTGCGTGATGTCGTCGAATTATAAATGAAAATTCAATTACGAAATATATGCAGAATTTATTAACTTAAATTTGGACATTGCATCTGTTGTCTTACTCTTGCTTGTCAACGTGAAAAATCAACTCTTTCACTTCAAATTTAAAGAAAATTTTCCGTTTTGTACGTTCCAATTGGAAAATGTGGCACTCGTTGGGAATTTGAATTGATTAGGCTTAATTCATTTAAGTTCTAATTTAAGATGATCGAGTGACATGCTTAAAAACTCTTCCCCCACAATTCATCCCTTAACCACCACGGAAACTCTTAACTTCGAAGGAAATAAAATTACATTGTTTTATAGACAATAAAACTCAATTTTTTGGGCTCTTTAAAACTTTAAGTCGGTCATTGATTTTTTGTGTTTTTGGGGTCCCCAATTAACCTACTGGACCCTTGAAAGTCTACAAAATCAAATGCCTGTTAACAAAGCTTTGTTGAATTACATCAAAGCTGCAATGAAACATCTCCAATTTTACTACCTATCAAAAAAAATTTGTTTTTTTTTTTCGTTTTTGATTAGAAAAAAAATTGTATATCTGAAAGTTATTTCTAACCCCAATAGGGGTTGGAGAGTAGGTACTTCCTTAGGGCACAAAATCCCCACCAATTTGGTTTGAGTCCATGAGTTAAGCAGATGAATTTACCGAAAAAAAATTCTTATCATTATATTTTCATTTTAAATAAAAAGTTTTGGATGAATCTTTATAGCAGGGGTATCCAACATGATTTTGTGAAGGTCCTGATTTAAGACTTTTATTTTCTTAGGAGATCAAAGAAAATGTTCAACAGTAAATCAGCACCATTAGATTAAAATTTAACAATTTGGCGGGTCGGATGGTAGCCCGCGGGCCATTTGTTGAACAGGCCTGCTTTATAATATCAACCATTTTTATTTAATGTTGAAATTTTAACATTGATTCAAAATCGTTAGTAAAATCTTGATTTTTTTTCAACTTTTCTTTGAAAATTATGGATTTTCCCCAAATTTCACCCTTGTCGTTATAACCAATATTTTCATCCCCTTTTTGTTCCGAAAATTTAATTAACAATTATTTCATTTTGCATAAACGCACCTTTGAATCTACCCCATAAACGAGTTTCTACCTTCATTATTTCTATCAAAAAATAGGGGTGAAAGTTCAACTTAATTAGGATTGTAAAATTGCAGTATTAATTTTCAGATATGATTTCCATTATAATTTTTTAACTTAGAAAGAAAAATCGTTGAAGTTTTAACCCCTTATTAAGATTACATCTGACTTTAAATCCCTTAAATTTTAAGCTTTTTCAAACCTCCCCCTTAGCAGATATTTAACACCAAAGACTAAGATTTTTCAGGATATTTGCCAAAAAAAAAAAAACTAAAATGATTTCGACCAATTATTTTTCATCAAAAAACCATTTTGTATCACTATGATCAACTAACTCTAAACTCTAGACCAGTGTTACCCAAACTGGGGTTTTTATTCCCATCAAGTGGCAATCCAATAGTTAAGAGAGGTAATTTAAAAATTGAAGTTATTCGTACAAAAATTTTAAGTACATTTGGTAAAATTTGGTATGAATCGTTGGACAAAGTTATATTTTATTGGGATATAGCACTTAAATTGTTGAAAATCACTGCTTTAAACTTAGAGGTATTATTTTGGAAAAAAATGGAGAATAAATTTTCTAAGTTTTCTATCAATCGGGGTTCATTTTATATGGGTTTATCCTGAAAAAAATTCACATAGAACCATCCCTTGAATTTGCAATAGGGGTAAATCTATGTTAACTATGATATTTTTATAAAAACAGGGAAATTAAAGGCGCTAACTTCGAAATTTAAAAAAAAAAAATTTTTTCGAAGATAAAAAACAAAGGTAAATGCCCTTCAAGAATTACAAGTACAAGAAGAAACAATTCTAAAATTGTATTTTATGCGAAATATTTCCGAAACGCTTTAAATATTTTTTTTATCATTCCAACCCCTACTCGATCGTAATTAATTTTTAAAGGTGTAAAATTCGTGCCCTATCTCGATGAATTTTCAAACATTCACCCGTAATAAAGCTAAAGAATGTGAAACATGTAAAAACGTATATAAAGTATATTAAAACAAACAAGCAGCGACCGGGGGAAAAAAGGCAAAACGATCCAAAAAATCTCAAGAAAATCTACAAGAAAATTTTTTTAATTAAAATTCAACTAGCTGGCAAAATAGACAATGTTGTGATAAAATCAGAATTTTCAACTCTCCCCACTCCCCATTCTACTACACACATGATACAGTACAAGGGGTTGAATTTTAACGAAAGAAAAAATTTATTTTGTCCCATTTAACACCTTATTTTTAACGGGTCGTTTATTATCGCCGCTCGTCCCGGTATGTTTCCACGAGGAAGACACATTTTTTCTGTCGTATTTTATCGCAAACAACCCCCGAAAAATAGGGGTGGGTATGTCGGATGCCGAGACTGTGTGGCCCCAGAAAATTAAATATTAATAATTTCATCGTCTGTCCAACATAAAAATGTAGCCATTAAATATGTTTATTGTCCCCACATCGTAAAAATGTTTCATTTATCCCCACAACTTTCCATCCCCTTGCTTTTCACAATCAGACTCAGTCTCGTTTATTATCTCGTCTGGTAAAAATCATCGGTTTTACCAAAAGAAAATTCCACTAAAAAAAAAACACTAACCAACATACGAGGGAGGAGAGGGATGAAAATAAAAGTAAATGTGTTGGACAAGTTTTTTTTTGGCGCACACATAAAAGGCAGGTGGTTGAAATCAAAGGACGCGGGGGTTGTAAATTTTACTATTATGATGGTGTAGTGGTTGGCATTAAGACAAATATCGTAAAAAAAATTTTCATCCCTCAGTATGTCACTATGTATATGAGGAAATTCCATTAACCTCTAGGGAGATTTTGGTGGTGGAAATAAAATTTTTATATTTTGCATATTTCAACAGATATTTCAGCGTTTTATTTCAAGCAACCAAAATATATTTACTCTCCATTTTTGGAAATTGATATTTTGCTTTGTTTTAGTCAAAATACAGAATGATTCAAAATTCAGTTTTCATATTTTTCGAGGAGAAGTCATCCTTTTCAATAAATCATTGCAAGTTGAGCTAAAAAAAAGACATTCTTACCCTTAAATAATTGTGATATTATACTATAATTTTATTGTATTTAAATGTACTACGATATGTGATATGAGCTTACAGAATAAGGGATGAAAAAATGTGGAAAAAGCTTGAAAAAAGTTATAAAAATACAAACGTACATTGCTGTCGTTTGGCTTTGTATGAGGTAGAAAAATTCATTTTCACAAAAAATGCATAAGGAAAATTTAAGGGTAAAAAGAAAAATATTTTCTCCCCGTTTTTATTTACAAACTCAACATTTCTTGGTATCGCGGGCATAATATTTTGTATTTTGGCGTAAATATTTGATAGATGAAAAAGGGGTTCGTTTGAGGGATGACGGATGACAATTTCGAGACGAGGATGGGGCGGACATTAGCAGGGGGATGAGTTGGTATATATAAATATTAATTAGTTAGTAACGCGGTCATCGGAGAGTGATACATCATCGATGAGAGATGATTAAGCATCCATAATATTAATAGAAGGGTGGCACCGGGCCGGGCTGGAATGGGTCAATTGAGCACAATGACGCAATTGAGTGAGCCCGGCGGGGAGGGGGGAGGGGGAGCTGAATTTTCCGGGGTGCAGAAAATTGGCTTTTTACTAACATTCCCAAAATGTTGAACCACTCGTCATTAGTTCCAACGGGTCGATGTCACTCGCCATTATTATCCACTCATTCAACCATTCGATTTCCCACCCCCACCCCCCATTCAATCGCACCCTTACACTTACCCCTTTTGTTACTTTATTGGTTTGCCATAAAAATGGATATCGCTATGGATGTGTTTGTTTACCACGTGGAACGGGGTTACGGATACACCAAAGTTACGGGATTAATTTGGATCAATTTGTTCGAATATATGACAGGGATCCACGTGGACGAGGGAAAAAAAACAAAAACACCCCGGTACATAACCTATATTTATAAATGAATTACAGAAAATGTGAAATTGATTGGTTTCCAGAGTGCCATACCGGTTCCCCCATTCGAACCGGATAATTGATAAAGATGGAAACAAAATTCGCAACATTGCACAGAGAAACAAATGACTAACGACAACACGTTTTTGTTTTGCATTTGTTTCTCTACGAAAAAACAAATGAATTATAAAGTTTCCCTGTTTCTCTTCGCTTTTTTTTTTTGGTTCTCTTTTGTTTGTTGATTACATTTTTCTATTATTACGGCCGCTAGAGGTCGTTACGAACGTCTTGAGGTTTAAGATTCCTGTTGCAAATTGAAAATGTGCATTTGCTCGCATGTGCATTGTTGCAATTGTTGGAGGTCGAGAAGTTTAACTGGAAATGTGTAAATAGAATATGAAATTATACAATGAAATGAATAGACCGAGGAAAAGTTGCAGAAGAGCTCCTGTATGATTGTGCATAAGTGGGGATTTGTTAAGGGTTGAAAAATATGAATAAACTCATAGAAATTTTTTTTAAAGAAACAAGTTACTACTTGTTGACTTATTACAATTATGGACATGTAATGAATGTAAATTAAGATATGATTTTCCTCAGTTAGTATAAAGGACCAATTTGGGTATCCTTGTTTAAGAATTTTTTCACCCAAGATATATAAAAAGATGGACAGTACATTCAAAGTAAGATTTTTTCGTTGACTTTGAACAGTTATACTGTGTATACAATATATAGAGTATATTGTGGTCCAATTTATGTAGTATAATTTAATATAATAATATATAAAAAAATCATACCATAAACATACAGTTGAACAGAAGTTCAAACAAAAATATTCGTGACGTATTGCCCAGATACGTGTTTCGATTGCGAAGCAATCTTCCTCAGTGGTCATCTAGTAGTTTGGATCACTCCGTAACTGCTTTGTGATGATTCACAAAGCAAACTACATAAATTGGACCACAATATATTCTGTATATTGTATACACAGTATAACTGTTCAAAATAAGCGAAAAAATCTTATTTTGCTGTTTTGACTTTTTACGATATAAGAGAACTTAATTAGTAAACGAAAGTTTTCTAATAATTAAAGGCATCCAAAATGAATCAAGATCTTGAGGTCATTGAAGCGATCGATTGTTGGGGATGAATCATCACAAATCAGTTACGGAGTGATCCAAACTACTTGATGACCACTGAGGAAGATTGCTTGGAAATCGAAATACGTATCTGGGCAATACGTCACGAATATTTATGTTTGAACTTCTGTTCAAATTTATGTTTATGGTATGATTTTTATATATGATTATATTAAATTGGACCGCAATATATTCTATATATTGTATACACAGGATAGCACATTGTTGTGACTAGTTTGGAACTAGTTGGTCAGAAGTGGGTCTTATTTAATATCGGAAAAATCTTTTAAATTTTCCTATATTTTTGTCCAATTCAAATCATATATGGAGAAATAGTAATACGCTTTCATAGACTATTATAGTTACTGAAGAAATTTTATTGTGAAAGAAAATATTTTCATATTTCGAATCAAACAGTGCTTGTTTTCCATCCCTTATTTGTCAGCCATTGCATGCAAATAACTGAATAATGTATGAAATAGTAACATTTAGGGAATCGGGAGTACTCAGGAAAGAATTACAAATAGCAAATGGAGCCACATATGAATGCAGAAGTCGCGGAGTTTGAATGAAAAGAGAGATATATGTTTGGGATAAAAGTGAGGAAAATATGGGAAAGAGGACAGGAATATGGATGTGTACAAGTGGTAGTGGATGACGCGACGTATCTACCATACATACGTTCTATGGAGTTTGTTAGACAAATGACACCCTTGTAAACTATTCAACTGTTAACAAAACAACAGAGCAACAATAACAAGAACGAACTACGACAAACAACGACGCGCGCGTTCAGGACACGAGAGCGAAAACGTTATCCTTTTTGTCCCTCTGGTTTTATTGTTCATTGGACCTGGATACCAAGGCAAAACATTTTCACCTCATCCCATACCACTGGCTCACACCTGTTTCCCTATGTTATTCATCGGTGAAAACGATTAGAAATGAAACATAAATTGCTGTCCTTATCGTCTTCCTTGTCCTCGTTGTTATTAAAAACGAGTCCCAACTGCAAATCGATACTTTTCTATGAAGCTTGCTTCCTTAGTTTCAAACTTTTCGACCCAGAATCTAAACTTTTTTTTTGTTAAAATGATTACTTGAATTTGGAGGTAAAGTTTGCCTCTTAAAGCTTAAAGAAAATTCAGAAAAATAAAGCATTAACTTTAAAGCATAGATTCTCAATGTCTAGTAAGCTCAAGGTTTATAAAATACACAGGTGGCCTCATGCGCTACGTGACGTTTCCAAAAGAAATTTGTACATGTCTTCAGACTGATTCAAATTTCAAAATTCTTCGTATGACGTCATTTTTTTTTTCTAATGGGGCAACCTGTGTAATTTATAAACCTTGTAGAAAGCTCTCTTTCGAGAATAGAGACTTAACCTTCTTGCCCTATATACCCTAGACTGGGCCAAAAAAAAAAACATTTTTTTGTTTTGAAAAGTATATCGAAAATATTCTTCAAGGTGACAAAAAAAATATCAGGAAGATTTGACCCCTTATTATTAATATTAAGAGGTCTATCATCTTTAATTTCGATTTTTTATTTGTGCTTTCATTTTTGCGTCAATGCTGTCAAACTATCAAAGTAAAAAAATTAATCTGCATATATGTTTATAGAAAATTAAATTCCCTACAAAAAAGGTCTTTTTGAAAATTTTCGCCAGACACGCCGTTTCCGAATAATCAAGCTTAAACATTGATATAGTTTTTAGATTTATCTTCTTTATTTTGGAATTTTGTAACTAACGAACAAATAAATATATAGAAACGAACAATATAGATTCTTGAAGGGAATTTAATGCTCTACGAAAAAGGTCTCTTTACGTTATTACATAAAATCACTTTTTCAAAAGTTATTCACTATTAAAGTTGAAAGAAATATTAAATTATTGTTTTCTTCTTTGTTGAACCATTTTTTTTCATTCAGTGGGACAAATTAATAATTTACATGATCGAAAATCATTTTATCAATCTTATCGCTCGAAATATCTAAATTTCATAATATATCCAAACCTATTCTCGGTTAACAACTATTTATCACACGAAGACATAGAAAAACGAAAAAAAAACAATAATTTAATAGTTATTTCAACTTTAAATGTGAATAACTTTTGAACAAGTGATTTTTTGTAATAATGTTAAGATACCTTTTTTGTAGAGCATTTAATTCCCTTCAAGAATCTATATTGTTTATTTCTATATATTTATTTGTTCGTTAGTTACAAAATTCCAAAATAAAGAAGATAAATCTAAAAATTATATCAAAGTTTAAAGCTTGATTATTCAGAAACGGCATGTCTGGCAAAAATTTTCATAGAAATTTTTTTTGTAGGGAATTTAATTTTCTATAAAATATGTACAGATGCTTTTTTTTACTTTGATAGTTTGACAGCATTGACGCAAAAATCAAAGCACAAATAAAAAATCGAAATTAAAGATGATAGACCTCTTAATATTAATATTAAGGACTCAAACCTTCCCGATATATTTTTTTGTTGTCACTTTGAACAATATTTTCGATGTACTTTTCAAAAAAAAAAAAATAGTCAAATTTTTTGGTCCAGTCTAATATATTCATATTAATTTCCTACCCCCTACCCCCATTGCTATCTACCAAAGTTTTATTCTACCAAGTTCTGGTGGCCACTGAGGAGAGGCGACATCACTTTTGTTGACAATTAAAGTAAAATATTTCTTAAACCTTAGATTTTCGGAAAAATTTTAAAGACCTTAGATTGCCGGGCTTTCCCCAGCAAAAGTCAACAATATAAGGATTCATTTCCATTGAACAGGTAGTTAAGAGCCAACTGTAGATACCCAAGTGGATTTTCTAAGGTGGGAATTTGGATGACAAAAATTTTTATTGTTGAACTTGGGGTTACAAAATTGACAAAGAAAAAATTTTATAAAGATCATTGCCCAAAATCGAAAAACACCACTGAGCCAAAAACGGGTAAGGAGAACCATCTCTAAAGCTCAACCCTGGATATTCCAAAATAATAAATAAAAACGAGAATATTCATCAGTTTCCGGAGTCTTAAATTTCAATAATTTGAAAAAGAAATTTAAGTTCTGAAAAATTAAATGTAGATTTTTTTTCTGCAAATTATTTTGGTCCATATCGAATATTCGTGGTTCTATTACTTAAAGCTTAGCTACATGGATTTAGTTCTTATAACCACAATAATTGGTACTAATGATTTAACTTGGATTAAATTGATAAAGTATATCAGTGTTTTTCCACCCTTAATCATGGCTTTTATAAATTATATTTTGCGATATTCATGTACAACCTTCAAACAAAACGAAAATTTGAGGGGGTGGAATCGACCCCAATTGAAAAGCACTTAAAAATATATTTTTCCCAATAATTACCATTTAATAAACTTTTATGCGTTACAGACAGACAAACACCAATTGAATTAATCCAAATTACTTAGGAAAATTTAATTTTTCCTCTGCATAAAATTTGTTACGAGTACCATTAGATTATATTGGGGTTGCAACAATTTGCTCTTATACACATTATATACATATATATATATTTTTCCCTTGTTGGATAACGAAATTGCAATTTCGCTTAAGATAAAGTTACATTTCGGTTCATTTTTCATTTCAAGATTCCATCAAGTCTCTGTACTATTTTCCTTCATTTCCCCATTTCGTTGCATGCACTCATTTCCAATGAATAATGCTTTCATCCACATGTTTACCATTTTTCATCCCCCCCATCCTCTTATCCACCACCGCACCATCCTAATTCTAACAACGACAATAATCCGATACTAATTGAAGAGGCGGGTAGCGAAACATGAGATTTAAATTTTCCTCACTTTTCCATTAGGCTTTAATATAGAAAAGTTAAGAAAAAAAAAACACAAACGCTAACAATTAAATTCATTTCTAACAATTGACCATCAGAAAAAACAAATGAACGCTTAAAAATATTGTTTTTCTTTTTTTTTCACTTTGCAAATTTTCCCCGGTAGACGCTATCGTTTTATTTCCTATTAAACACAAAACAAAAAAAAAGATTCTCCTTTACATTTCCTCCAACTAAAGGAATGGGGTGGCCTTAAAAATTTCGCTCATAAAAAATAATAAACTAAAAAGTTTTATACAAAAAGCAATTTTCTTTGTAAAGGAAAAAAAAAAAGTTTTTCGCGATTATTATCATTATTGTATTATTATGATATAATTTAAAAAAAAAAAAAAAACTTTCCCCCTCTTCAATCCACAGTCTTTTCCTGGGCTTTGTTTTAAGTGTGTGGGTAGGAGAGCATTTATGAAAATTTTTGTTTATTGCTTGGCAAATCGGGGAAGACAGGAAGAAAAGGGAGTGGAAAATATTTATGGGTGAGGCAAAGTTGCGTGGCACTATTGTGAAACGATGCTTTGTTGTTTTATTTGCTTAAATACTTGGGAATATTTTAGAGCTTTTCCCAAATAATTTTTTCATAAGATTAGCATAATGGGTGACGGTGGTAGTTTGAAAAAGTGGTACTTTTGTACCACTTTAACTCCACAAAATTTGAGGATTTAAATGTCAGGAAAAGCTGAAGAATTGGTTATGATTTTTAGAATAGTGGATCTGGGTTTGAATCCGCAGTTAAATGCAAGTTTATTTCCGAAATTTTAAAGCCCAAAAGCTGTTAAAGGTCCTTACTTTTGTAGAATGACAATAAATTAAGCTTTAGAAAAGAAATTTTGTACCATTTTTTTGAAATTTTCCGATGTATACGAAGGACAATACCCTGTTTGGTTATTTTCCATTTTTTTACAAAAATTCAAAGATTAATATTTAAGAATTGCCAAAAGGATGGTTTTGAAATAATTTACCATTCGACCAATTTACTTACTAAAACAATAATCAATAATAAAACACCTTATGAAGTTTTACCATTTCATGAAATTCCCTGTATATATTGACCACATCCACACATTTGAATACAAACAAACAAAGAAAATGTGTCCTATTTTTCACTGACGAAAAAAAAAAGATGGAAAACACCCCTCCTTCAACGTTGGTCCGTTGAACTCTATGAATTTTCTCCATCCACATTTTATCTATGGACTTCTCATTGCTGCTCATTTTCCCGAGGGATCGAAACACGGTTTTGATGAAGGTCTTACAACCATCTTCTTGACCATAGTTCTTCCCGGTTTTGTTCCCAACGGGGAGGCCGCCGAAGCTTGACATTTCGTAAACATTGATTTTTATACAAAACTATTTAATGTTTCATTCCGATAAAAATGAACGAAAAATGTCCATTTGAAAAGCTGGGGAAAATCGTTTCCATTCTTTCATATAGTCAAACCTATGTCATGCATGCAAATGTGGTTCAAAAAGTTCAAACACTTGTCTAAAGTGACCAATAAATCAATGGTCAATTGAAGTTTTTCTTCGTATGATTTTAGTGCAATGAAATAATCTATTTTTATAGACTAATCCGATTTTGATGATTTCTGTGTTAAAATAAGTTAACATCTTCATTAGCTCAATTCAAACCGTTTTCTAAGGGTGAAACAATAAGGGATGATTAATTGTTTTTACACTAAATTTGAAATGAACTCCATTTTCCCATAAGAAAAAATATTTAGTATAAAAACTTTTTTTGGTTCGAAATTATTAAATTTTCTCGCATCCGGAAAATCGAGAAAAATCTTTTGTATGAATGGTGAAATTTAGTCATCACGAAAGCTCATAAAGAATGAGTCCTCAATTTCTTGTTTAGTTAAGGTATTTTGCCATTTGTTGTAAACAACTATCTGTTTAAAATAATATCCTGTACCTAAAAATTTTTACGGAAAATAGAAAAAAACCTAGATGGACTAACGGATATTTCCTAAGATATTTTTTTTTTTGGGGACTATTATGTAATTTGCATTATTTCAGCTATGTGCTGCTATATCATGGTGGTGATAACAGGCAATTGATCTTTAACGGTGTTTAAATAGCTGGAGTAATCAATTGAGTCCCCAATTGAAAAACCAAAAATTATAAGTACTTTTCAAACCTTTTTTGTATTTTTAAGATTTTTTTTTTGAAAATGGATGAATAATTTTTTTAACGTTTCTTGTATGGCTACAAGGATTTCATTCTACAAACTTTATTTGAATTTTTTTTTCTGAAATTTTCATGAAGGGTACTTTACTCCTCAACTAATTATGATTACTGTAAATACAAACATCACAAACGTATAAGTTCAATCTGAAAATCAATCATTCTCATGAATTTAAGTTTGTCACTTCTGCATTCTTTTCGTCGATGATTTTGAAAATTAAAAAAATCGTAATACTTTGAGGGAACGTATCAGATTAACAACCCTGAAAAACTACCCTTTAAAGTTTGAGGTATTTCTAACAATTACTGAGCAGAATTCAAGTTGGTTTTTTTTCATTAAGAATTTAATTTTTAAATTTTTTCCAATATTAATGTTTAAGTCATTAAATTGGACATAAATTAAAGGGCACACAATTAAAGGAAATAATAAATTTTCACATAACAACCCTAATTTGAGAAATCATTATTTTTATGTATTTTTTTATTAGATACATATTTTTGTCCTGGGTGAATTTCTGCTAAATTTCTTTGTTTCCTTCAAAAAAACAAATGTGTACAAATATTTAAGTATTCAAAAAAATATTTTCTTCCAATGACCACCATCAAAAACCATCCTTAATTATTTTACTTTTCATATAATCCATTAAACTACACTTCACCATTTATTTTTTGGAGACAAAACTTTGGTTTCAAATTAGAAATCTTTTACGATTTCAACTTTTGAAATCTTATTAGACTTACTTCATTTTATTTCCAGAAGGAACCAAGGTACCCAAAAGTTTTCTTGTAGTCCATCCAGGACGATACAACAATCTTATATTTCCAAGAAAATTTGCGATTTTTCATAAATTTAATGAACAAAGTTCAAGTTGATATTTTCTTCGATAATCATAACTTTTGGGTTATTTACAATTGTTTTCCAATTGTTATGTTTCATGGCATTAAGTTGGACAAAAATTTGTTAAGCTTTCACTAAACAACCCTTATTTAAATAGTAAAATATCTGTGTACTTTAATGTTCAAAATTTTCGCATATTAAAGGACGAAATCAGTTACTTTTTCTTTGTTTGCTTCAAAAAAATGTGTTCTAAAATTCAACCATTCGAGAAAATCTTTTCTTCCGATAACCGTTATCAAAAAC
Organism: Sisyra terminalis; assembly: GCA_958496175.1. NCBI lineage: Eukaryota > Metazoa > Arthropoda > Insecta > Neuroptera > Sisyridae > Sisyra > Sisyra terminalis. The sequence goes on along the minus strand of OY292278.1, from coordinate 46,975,629 downwards.
TACCCTTCATTTTATTATTTTTCATATAAATCATTAAATTACACTTAACGATAATTTTTTGATGAAATTTGGTAGGAAATCTTTAGGATTTTAACATTTTTTTGGTGGACTATCTACCTTTTATAAATCGGATTAAATTTTCAGGAAGACTCAAAATTTTTCGCCGATATTTTCGCATATTAATTGCACGATATTGTGAACTAACTTTCTATGGTCATTACTCGATGGGAAAGTCGAGAAAATTTTTTTGCATGGATGGTGGAATTTAGTTCGGTTGAAAGCTTATTAAGAATAAGTCCTATTTTTTTTAAAGTTTACGCATACGTATTTTACCATTTGTTTTAAACAATTTTTTATAACATTTTTTCTGTATCTTTAAAATTTTCCGGAGAATAAAAAAAAAAACAAGTAAACCGACGGATAAAAAGTAAATATTGATATTAAAATTAACGATGGCAACATCTAGCCAACATGTATAAATTGATTTAAATTTTCGGGAAAATTCCAAAATTTTCCGTAGCAATTTCGCATATCAATCGGACGATATTGTAAGCCGACTTTCAATGGTCTCTAACCTATACTTTAAATAGTTTATTGTTCACTTTTTTAATTATCCTCATCATCTACGGCATTTTCGGAGATTTTCTTATAAATAGATTTCATTATAAATATAAGAATTCTTCTGATATTAAGTTTCGTTAGTACTTCTTCATTTCGCACGTGGTTCCTCAAAAATAATCTTCAGAATTTGGCGTTACACTCAAATAACTAATACGGTAATTTTGTCCTCCAGTCTTTAGGTAAAAGTTCATACTTCCATTTCATACAAGAAAATAGGGAACACTTAGAACTTGAGTATTTTTAGACTTGAAAAATAGAACTGACACAATTCATCAACTGCTAAATTTTGTAAAGTGTAGAAAAAATTAATGTCTCAGATATATTTTCAGAGGGCACAGAAGTATAGAATTCTTCAACTAATCACGATAATGGGTAAGGCAAAGGATTAGAACGGATACCAGCTGAAGATTGGCCGGGAATGGAACCATTTCAGCTGGCACAGAATCGTGAAAGCTTCGCCAAAATTAGGGGAACTTGTTAGGACACTTGAAAATTCGTAACTTTGTTAGTTTTTTTTTTTTTAATTATTTACCGTCGCAATATAACTACTAAATTCTTTCGCAAAAATTTGCTCGAATCGAGGATCGAACCCAACACTTTACTAGTTTGTTAGTTTGGCACCGACTCAAAATTAGTTATTAACAATAGTTTGGAAGTAAAGTTTTTCATCGATTCTTGAAAAGTTTTTATTCAACATCCATTCAAAATCAATTTCTAAAATTTCAATTTTGCTAAGATTCCTATTGAAACGAAGCATTGAGTGCAAAAATTATGAATATTCAAACCAAATTGACATTTACTGATTAAATATTTGATTTGAATGTTTGTTTTTCATAAAATTTTCAAAGTTTGCAATGAATTAAACTTCTCTCATTATTAAATTATATATCATTGACGAAAATGTCAATATGCATTTCCATTTAACACATTCACTGCCATTGAAATCACTTCAACAAAAAAAAAAATATTTCCCTGTCGGAAAATAAAGGGAAAACTTTTCATAATTAAGACAAACACTTGTTTTTATTCATAAATAAACGGAAACACCCACTCCCCCCGGTGCCCCTCGATATATATATTTGCTGAAAATCGCCACCCACTTCCGGAAAATGCGGAAGAATCGCGAAAATTGAATGACGCATTCGCGTCCTTTGCGTATGGCTGCTCCGTAGTATTGCGTGAAAACGACCAAAAAATCAAACAATAACAAATGACAGAGGAGAACTTAATTAAATTTCCATTGCGATAAGAAAATTGGGGCAGTAGCAAAATCTTTTCATCCCTTTCCGCAACGCACCCCCCCCACAAGATTCGATAATTTTCAAATTAAATATTTATAGGATTTTACGTTTAAAATATATTGGCAAAGTTTTAACCGAATAGAAGGGAAATGTGAGCAGGTGAAGAGGCTTTGAGCCGCGGCCGCGTTGGTTGGGGGTTAATTAATTATTATAATAAGATGTTTTTTCTCGGCTGTGTTTTTTTTTTTCGTTCGGGTGCCGCGACCCTTTAAACAGCTTCCGGGACTTTTCATTTATTTCCATCTGGAATGATGAATGATGCGATGAATTCGTTTTCTGTCTTGGCGTTTTTCATCCGATCTTTGGTCCTGGTTTTCCTTTTCTTAACCGTACACCGGCCCATATGTTTCGTCTTTTCGCGTTCATATTTTATATAATTTTGCACTCCAGCGATTGCCGTTGCCTTTGGAAATTGGCAATGGGCGCGGGGAATGAAGTGGGAGATGTGAAAACTTTTTGAATTTGATTTATTATTCAAAACGATAAATGGATTTTGAGGTTAAAATGAACATGGAATGACCGAGCCATGCCAAGAGCAGGGGGGTGAGGTGAATACGGGAAGAATAGAAATGTAAATTTGGAAAAAAAAGCTCCCGTAATGTGTAACTGTGTAACTTTCACCCGTGCAATGGTTTCAATATGAAAAAGTTTTTAAGTCGAAAAGGGGTTGATTTGGTGTGTGGGTGATTTGAACTGAAAGCTAATTTGGCTTTTTTTTCTTTTGAAATTAATGAATCGTGTAAATGACGGATATTTTACGCTCCAGTCCAGCTTTTATTAGGGAATAATGAAAAAAATGTAACTGACATTCATTTCATTGTAAAAAAAGGCACTGATGTTTGCTAAAGTTTCAACTTTTCAGTAAAAAAGCTTCAAGCTTTTTAAAAATTTTCACATCAAACTACCTTGAATACTATAAGGTCCCTTGTCCCTTGAATATTAGAAAGTTCTTGGGGGCCGTTCATAAAATACGTCACGCTAAAATTAACTTTTTCTGACCCCTCCCCCCATTGTCACGCTGTGACACACTTTCTGTGACCCCCCTAGAAGTATTTCGTCACAAAACTAATACCCCTCCTCCCTGAATATGATAAATTTCAATTAAAAGTGCACAAATTTTCAGTCTATGGAAAATATATATAAATAAGAAGACAATTCAGGTTGTTTAAGATCGTTTTTTATTTATTTAATATTTTTATTATTCAATTAGCTACGTTTCGTTACTTATCGTAACTTCATCACTTGAGTCTTCTTGATTCAAAGAAATAAAAATTATTTTTTGTGAATCAAGAAGTTACGATAAGTAACGAAACGTAGCTAATTGAATAATAAAAATATTAAATAAAAAAAAAACGATCTTAAACAACCTGAATTGTCTTGATATTTAAAAAAAATAAAAGCTGAGATCTGAATTTTATCATCTAATAAATAAAAACAAATGAACATCATAGTTATCATTTTTTTTTTTAAAAATTTGTTCCAATTTGTTTTTAAATTTTTTCTTCGTCATTCTTGAAACCCATAAATCTAACATTCTGCCATCCGACGAGACGCGCCTGTTTTGGGACTTTTGCGCGCAGCGCACATATACTTACAAAATAATCCTTCGGGAATTTCCATACGAAAATCTGTCAGTCAATTTTTTTTTTTTGCTTTTATTTGTTATACTGCTGTTATTCAACTAGCGCTTCTCATTTGTTATTTCACTTGCTCTTTATTGGTATCGTTCATTCGTTTGTTTTCATTGTCGTCGACTTCCCCCCCCCCCGATTTTCCACGGCCGTCTACAACTCTAAATAGAAGCGCATCAAGTCGAAGAAGCATTTATTTGTGTGTAAATTTATATTTTATAGTTTTTCCAATGATAAAATAAGCAAAAAAAAAAAAAAAATTTAAACGTAAACCGTCTTGATAGACAGACAGACAGACTGACTGACGTGAAATACTGACAGATAGACATAACGGCAAATCGTTGGTTGACAGGAAAATTTACGTGGAATAAAAGAAAATATATAAAAAAAACACACATACAAACTAGAATAGAAGGTGTGCGGTAAATGAGGGGGATGAAACGTTCTTGGAAAATTCAAGAGGGGGGAGGGGGGTGAAGAAGTTTTACTCTGAGGTTTTATTGTTATTTTATTTACGTTTCGCTGATTGTGTCATTCGTTTGCATTCTTCGTTTCGCTTTTATAAGTTACTGGCGTCAAACGATAAAATACGGAAAATTTCTCAAAGAAAATTTACATTTTCTCGCTGAAATCGGCGATTTGTTTTTTTTTTTTTTTGTTTTTCAGAGAAGACGGAAAATAACCTGTTTTAAGTGCTTTCCCTCGTAGCCGCATCCCTCGTACCCCTCTCGGAAGGAGTTTATTTGGTAGGAAGTGTAAAAAACTTTTTTAATCTGAAAATTTGAAATTAAAAGAAAAAAAAAATGTAATTTTCCCATGATAATGGAATTGAAGAAAATTGAGAGGTTGACGGGCGGGAAGGGGGCGGGGGTGGGGGTGTGGTAGAGCTGATACTAACTAATTTAAAAAACTTGTTAACAACTGAAGTAAATTTTTTTCTTCTTCTAATTACAATCGAAACGAAGAAATCCTTTTTGTATGATGTGTACCGCATTGCATTCGTTCGTTAAAAGTTCACCGCAGGACTTGGGCTCTTTCGTTGTTCACTTTTTTCTCGATTTTCCACGCTTCTTTTTTTTTTTTTCCTCTATCGTCACTTGTTATTTACAAGTTGGTATGGTAACTAGATCGTACACGAAAGAATGATGGTGAGTACCGATTGACGATTGTTTGTACGGGATTGGGGTGGATTGGATGTGGAGCAACAGGAGTTGTTTGGCCAAACCGGGAAAATGGCGAGTGGGAAAAACTTTTGTTAAAATAACTTGATTTAGTTTCGTGTTTGTTGTTAACGCTCTGACGGAACAAGTAGATCGGGCAAAATTTCGATGTCAAGTTTTTGCCAAATTGAATAATACATGTGTCGGAGGACGACGGAGTTTTCCCGATTGAAAATCGGGAATGAATGTGTCGCTAAATATGTATGCATGTTTCGGAAATGTGTTGCTACGCTTTCCCATAGACATTATGGAAATCGCTGGAAGTGGAACAAAATTGAAAAAAGTCGAAAAAAATTCTGAGGAATTTTTTGAACCAAAGACCTGGACAATTTTTATATAATTTCGATCGTTAAAAAATTATGCAAATCTATACTCATATACAAAATTCTTACTTTTGATTTTGAACCCAATTTCAGGGTAAATGTTTCAAGATTTACATATCGTGGGAAAGGTATTTTAAAGTTAGAAAATAATTTGCATTAATCTTTTAAGTTGAACTAATCAGTGGCGTCACTAGAATTGGTGTCACCTAGTGCGGTAACTCATGGTGTCACCCCCCTCACGACATCCCATAGACATACAGAATCCTTAGTAATATTTATAAATAAAGGTCCTATATTCACAAGCCAATAGAAGAAAAAATAATTCAAGCTCGATTGGTGAAAGATTGTAAGAACTTAGCAAAGAAGAACTAAATAGAAAATATGTTACTCTTTTAATTGATATTTTAAGACTTAATTTTTCGCCATATTAACTATCGACTAAATCAGAACTTCCCTTTTCTTGCCTTTAGAGCTGCAAACTTCTTAATTACTTCATCAAAATCATCTCCTTCTGCCAAATTACTTTCCACTGGTAATATTCTAAGATCAAAAAGCCTTGACTATCCCATGGTAAATCTCAAATAGTTTTTTATAAACCTCAGCTTTGAAAAACTCCTGAGAGATATAGAAGAGATTCCAGGAAGTCCCATTCAGCTATGAATTTCAAAACGTCAAGTACTGATCAGTTTTTGACTTCTTCGAGATCTCTGCTACCATCAGGTGCCTTCTCAGCCTTGGTATTTCTAATAAAAGCTCTTTCCCTGATAAATCATTGTAGAAAGAGCTTAAAGCTTTCAGAATGTTCACCAGTAGCTCTTCTTCAGTGGTAGATATCCAACTTTTGGCTTGAACAGCCTCAAACATGACTGCTATTTCCTTGATGGATTTTGCATTTTCTACTTTGTTTTTTATTCTATTCGCGATTTTTTTGTTAGTTCAACTCCAGAATAAAATAATTTATTTCTCTTTGTGGTGAAATTTTTATTATGAGCTGATTTATTCACGAATTAAATTAAAAACAAACTATAAAATACAATGTTTCCAGATTGGACGGTTTAAAAGGTACATATGAGCCATAAAATTAATCAAAATCCAAATTTAGCAGTAATGATTCATGATTTTCAGAAGATCACCAATTATTCAAAGAGAGACATTCAGGAATTAATGAGCTATTGAACGTCGATAAAAATTTATTGACAATCGAAATAAGTATCAGGCAAAAAAAGAAATGTTGTATTTGATACAAAACCACAGAGATACAAAATAGAGTGCTTAAGTTGTACATAATCAATGCTTCCTTCATAACCCAACATTTCACTTTAAATGTCGGAGATTTTATCTCTGTTTACCTAAATTGATAGAGCTCATTAGTGACAACAATTTTTACCAAGTTTGTTGAAGTGAAAAGACAGTTGGAGAGAGATAGGGCCACCGAATCGAATACGAAATCTGATCTGGAATTCAAAATAGAAACGATCAATAAACATCGTTCTTTTGTTTTCTTCCTGCAGAATTAGTCCAACATATCTCGTCTTCTCGGCTGTCATCCTCTTCTTGAACCTGGGTCTGTTCTCTACTGAAATTCCATATTGGTCTGCTGTGTATACAATATATAGAATATATTGTGGTATTGATTAATATAATAATATATAAAAATCATACCATATACATAAATTTGAACAGAAGTTCAAACAAAAATATTTGTGACGTATTGCCCAGATACGTATTTCGATTGCCAAGCAATCTTCTTCAGTGGTCATCAAATAGTTGTTTCATGTCATGTTTATGGTATGATTTTTATAAAATATATATATTATATATCTATATATTGTATACTAGACTGATTCAAAAAAAATGATGATTTTTTTTTAAATTATATCGAAAATATTGTTGGGAATGATAAAAAAAATCCTGTGAAAGTTTAAGCTCTTAATATTACTATTAAGAGGTGCCGCATCGCAAATTTCGATTTTCCATTTAAATAACATGGGAACAATATTCTCTTGCGCTTTGGAATTTTATAGCTCACGTTGGTGACAATATTTCGGAATGACCAAGGTATATTCTTGTAGAAAATTGAACGATCTACAAAAAAGGTCTCGTACAAGTTTTTGATATATTTATTCTATCAAAAGTTATTCGAGGTCAAAGTTGAACTAATGAGAAATTTTAATATTTTTTCAATTTTTTGACGCAACCATCAATTTTATGTGAAAATTTTATAGGACATTTTTTGTAGAGCACTTTTTTTCCTATAACTTATCTCTGTAAAAGTTTTTGATGTTTTTCACACGAAAACCGACAAAAACATTGATAAAGTAAAAGAAATTTTGTTCAATAACCGCAAATTAACCATCAGAGAAATAGTGCCTTGAAGATTACCTATGGTCCGTCCAAGACATTTTGGTTAATGATTTGAAAAAAATATAAACACCTAAGTTACCCATACGAAGTTGCGGGTATCAGCTAGTACATCAATTGCAGTGGAAAAGAATAAATTTTGGGAACCACAAGAAAATAATTGAAAGAAGAGATATACGAACTGTTTTTTGGGAAATATAAATCGAATCATATATCTCATCCAAGTTAAAAACCATAAGTCTCTAAAATAGATTTCAATTATTGAATTTCACAATTACGAAAACGCGAATGGGAAAAAAGTGGCTTTAGGCTCAATGTATAAGCAGGGATTTACTCATTTCCCGCACCCTCTGGCCCGAATTCCTGTCACCAACCATTCGGTTCATAAAAGAAGCAAATCTCTTTGAGATTATTAACATTTGTATGAAATCAACTTCGTCTTATCAAATCGCCGTATTTTCATTCCCGTTCCACCCAAACCACCCCATTCCCGTGTTAAGGGAGTGGGAGAGGGTTTCGTTTCCAGTTTGGGGATTTTGTGTTCATTTCATCCCGGTTTATTCTATCAGTCAAATCTGGCTTTTGTTGGCGTCATGTCGCCAAAGATTGCGACTTTCCGTTGCCACTTTGTGCAACATTGCCAAACGGCAAAACGAAAAACTTTTGCAATCAAATTAGTGGGAAAATCGGAGAAAATCCGAGACGACGACGGACGATGCCATATTTTGTTAATGGCAGATAATATAATTTATGGTAATTTTAGAAAGGGGTGCAGGGTTGTAAAATCGGCGGCATCCGCCGCTTGGTAGTGGCGCGTATTCGTTTGGGACACTTATTTTTATTTCTCCATCTATTTTTTTTCCTTTTGAATAGTTCAATATTTTCGCGTCTAACGATAATATTTGCAAAATGTCTTAAAAGATTTATGCGGGTGGCGTTCGTTCTCGTCGCAAGTGGTGCACAGAATGGGGGGGGGCGAGGTGGGATGGGTGGATGTGCGCCTTGCATAGGTGGGATATGTCCTGGATGAGCACAACATTGTAAATATATATCCCAGGATAAGAAAGTCGAACTGATGCTAAAGAAGAATTTGACGACGCCATCAACACACCGCCCTCCCCCCCTTGCAACAACGAATCTAAAATGTATTCAAATTGTCTTCCATTTTGTCTCGAGGAAATTTTTATTTTCCCAAAGCATCCTTTTCACCCCCTCCACCCCAAAAACAATTCTCGTCTGTACTACCCTATATGCTTACCGTTTTGCAGTACTCTTTGATTTATATACTTTTCCAACAGTCCAACTATTTTCCCACCTTTTTTTTTATTGCCAACTTTTATTTAGTTTTATGAATTTTCCCTTGCAGATTTCCCCCCTGTTCTGAAGACGCGAAAAACAGTGAATTTTTCATGTTTTTTACGTTAGTGTCGTAGTGGTGATATAATAATTTATTTAAGGGTGGCAAATGTGAAATATTGGCCATGTCTCTCTGGAATTTTCCAATATGTCATCCAAAATCGTTTTTATCGATGAGTTATAGAAAATGGGTTCAAAAAATTTTATTCACGTAAAAAAATTGTTCAAATATCAACTCTTAAAAGGGATAGAGATTTTTTTCTACAAATAGCCCAAATTAAATGAGATGTTGTGAAAAAAAAAAAACTAATTTATATTTACCCAAATGGAGTGAGGGCTGCATGGGGAAGGATACAAATGACAGCAGAAATTTTTCCTTGAACTTACCTGAAAAAAAAGAAGATAAACATAATTAATTAACAAATAAAACTAAAATTTTAAAATAATGCTGCAAAGTTTATCATCCCAACCCTATAATTAACTGACGTAAAAAACACCACCCTCCACCCTTAAATTTATATAATAAAATAACTAATTAGTGAGTTTTAGTATAAAGTATAAACAAGAACATTAACATCATTATATCCCACCCATTTTGAATAACTGACACAAATTTTTTCCACCTTCCTCACCCCCCAGGGGTGCCTCGACACCACACGTTTCTTATATTAAAATCGAGATAGGGTATAGGGTTATACTTTTATGTTGGCGGGACCATACTATGCTATTCGCAAGCGTCAAAAAATATTAATAACGGCAATAATAGAGTGGTAAGGATATTAAAACGGCCGCCCGGAGTTTAGGGGATGTGGCGCGAATCTTCCAGGTTAGGTCCATACACGTCTTTTTCGTACGTGGTAACGTTCTAATAATCCCGGCATTTCATCATCGTTTACTCGGCCCGAAAAGTGGTGGAAATTTTTTTCCTCGTTACCTACCCTTGGACATCATCAGCATAATCATAATAATAACGACGATAATAATAATAAAATACGGGGATGAAAGCAAAAAAAATGTGATGAGAGAAAACTTTTTTCATTTAAGTTTATTGGTTCACCTGAAATTAAGGGATGAAATTTAAAAAGATCACAGCCACGTCGGCACGTTTGATCGATGGTCGGCAACCCCTTTTTGATTATACCGAATGAAAAAAAAAATGTTTTGTATACCATGTGCAATTCGATGCAATTTTCACTGATTTTTCTAAGCTTTTTTTTAGAGAGATTTGATTGATTATGTGGCTACCGGAAATGGGGGATGAAAAGCGGAGGTTTGTGGGGGATGTAATAATCGAAATACGGTTGGCAAGCTTTCGAGCTTTCGAGGCAACGAGTCGCGAAGTGGAGACAGGAGTACGGAAAAAAATTTGCTTGCGTAGTTTGCAATGATGATGCGCCTCTTTCAACTTACAGGGGGTTGAAAAAGTTTTCTACAATGTGTTTACACAGAGTTCCAAGTTTTGTGCAAATATTATATTTTAATTTTCCCCAACACCAAACACTAATATGCTAACAGTGAAGTCATCAGAAAATAGAACAAATAAAAATAATATAAATTATCCGGGAGGGTTGAAAAACGGAAATAATTGAAAAGGGATGAGCTTTTTCTCTTCTTCTCTTTTTTTTTTAATTTATAGTGAATTATAGGTGGTTTATATAAGTTGATACTTTAAACATTAAAGTCTTCAAAAATTACCCTTAACTCATATGTGTGTGATGTTTGTAATTCTAGGTACTAGAGCAAAGTGTCTTTTAACAAATTTTTAGAGAAAAAAAGCTTTAAATAAACCTTGAAAATTAACACTTGTAATTAACAAAAGAAATTTAAAAAAAATCAATAACCCAAATTTTTAAAAACAAAAATTTATTCTGGAAAATGATTAGGTGATTGAAAATTTGATGATCCATCAGTTTTGGATTCGGGGAAAACAAATTTTGGCACCCTTTTATATAACATTAGGGTGATTCCAAAAAAAATATTTTTTTATATTTTTTCTTGCAAACAGGCTGAAAAGTTTTGTTTTGACGTAAAAAGACACCAGTTAAAATTTCAGCTCTTAATATTAATATTAAGGTTGTCCACATCGCATTTTTTTATTTCCCATAAGAATAACATGGGAAAAGTTATTTTTACTTCTTCTGATTTTTATACCGTTCATACGACTATTTAAATAATAAATCTCTTCTATAATCTTTATAGAAAATTAAACGCTCTACAAAAAAGGACTTATAACATTTTTTGATTAGTTCATGTGTTCAAAAGTTATTCAAGATCAAAATTCAATTCTTTAAAAATTTGATCGAATTTTGTATATTATACCAAAACTGTTGGTTTCAGTGTTAAAATAGAGGTCAAATTTTTTATCAAACATGAATTTGATTTGTGAGAAATGTCAACAAATATTTTTTTTTATTAAATTTTTATGATTAATTTTTTTTGATCAAATTTTTAAAGCATTGCACTTTGATCTTGAACTTTTGAACACATGAACTAATCAAACAATGTTATCAGTCCTTTTTTGTAGAGCGTTTAATTCTGTATAAAGTATATAGAAGAGATTTATTATTTAAATAGTCGTTTGAACGGTATAAAAATCAGAAGAAGTAAAAATAACTTTTCCCATGTTATTCTTATGAGAAATAAAAAAATGAGATGTGGACAATAGTGTGGGTCAAAAAAATCAATTATTTGTTTTTTTACAAGTGACACGTAAAAATGGGTTGCTAGAGACCTTAAAAAAAATCTCACCAAGTATGAGCTCTTAATTTTAATAGGAAGATCCTCCGCAGTTTTGTATTTTTTTCTCAGTCCAATAGAAAAAAATTCATACCTCATCATTTATCGATTGTATAGAAAAATGTTCAGAAAGAATTAATTTAATCGCCAAAACATAAGAAACCATTTTTATAGAGCAGTTAATTTCCAACAAAAATTTGTATTGCGCATTGTATAAGAGTCATTTACTGTCGAGTTATAAAATTCATATACAAAAATGAAATTTATCTTAAAATAATCAAAATTAAATCCTTAATATCTTTCAAATGGTGAGGTTTACGGAAAAAATATAGAATACCTTTTTTGTAGAGCATTAAATTTCCTAAAAAATTCTTTCAGAACATTTTTCTGTACAATCGATAAATGATGAGGTATGAATTTTTTTCTATTGGATTGAGAAAAAAATACAAAACTGCGATGCGGAGGATCTTCCTATTAAAATTAAGAGCTCATACTTGGTGAGAATTTTTTTAAGGTGTCTAGCAACCCATTTTTCCGTGTCACTTGTAAAAAAAAATAATCAATTTTTTTGACCCACACTAGTGGACAACCTTAATATTAATATTAAGAGGTGAGATTTTAACTGGTTTCTTTTTACGTCAAAACAAAACTTTTTAGCTTACTTGGAAGAAAAAATATTTTTCTTTATTTTTTTTGAATCACTCTAATATAACATAGATACAAATTTGCTACAAAACCAATCCAAAAATTCCAGAAAAAAAAAGAAAATTTTATTTTTTGATACGATGCCCCCCGTCAATTTGATGCCCCAGGCTGTGACCCAGCTTGCCCACCGCTTTATCCATCCATAATTTTGGAAAACCAAAACTTTTGGAATCCTAATAAATGGTTTATAGATCAAAAAATCAACAAAATCGTCCATCAAGCGGATATAATCGAGAAATTCTATCACAGATGACGCACCCTATATTTGTTGACTTGTGATCGTCGGATATAGGGATGCTTATGTGTCACACATGTGCCAAAGTGGGGCATTAAAAATTGGGGTATAAACGCCGTGGGGGGCGGCATAATACAGGAGCCAGGTAGCGCAAACGTCTCAACTACAAGAAGGATGATTGTACGTTTGATATCAACCCTTATATTCAGTGAATCGGAAAACAACTACTAGAGATATGTGTATGGGGGGAGGTTTCGTCGTTTTTCCATCGCCCCACTCAGCAAAGTCTACTTGATCTCATTTTATTCTTACAGATTTTCCACGGCAAAAGGACGAAACGAAGCGTTGGAAGAAGTCGTGCAACGAACCATCGGTATCATCTTCTTTGCATCCGACTTTTTTTCATTACGTAACACGGAAAATTGTATAAAGGGAGCAAGAGATGAAAATGGGGGGGGGAGAGATGGTGGAAGTGTCGTATTTGGAACACACCGACCGGCGACCGTTGAAAAATCCATGTTTCTTTTTCTTCTCCATAATGTAATCATTCATTTTCCATCTCTTCTATGCTTCATCCCCCCACCTCACCCCCACCCCTTTTCACCCGGCATATTCACTCGTCTACTTTATGATTACGAGAAATTTATTCACACGGTGATTTAAATAAATATTTTACGCGCAGCTGGGGTTTCACCATTTTCCCGGATTCCCGTATGTACAAGTAGTGCACTACTGGCACCAGTTAAGCACACTGGAATGCCAACGATTTCAAGAGGGAACAATTTCGATAGCTGACGTTTGCAAAGCTCAGAAAAAATTTCAATTTTTTACCAACAGCCTACGCCTCGCCCGATTCGTTACCATTGAAAAGCTTCCAAAGCTCACAAATATCAGAGCAAAACATACAACAGTTTGGTGCTTTATTTGAACTGTTGCAAAAGCTTGCATATGATTTTTTTCAGACTAAAGCTCAAAAATTATACCAAAAAAATAATCGGTTCTTTACACCAATCCTGTCCTATTAGCTTTAGGGATTTCTACAAGACAGAATGTAAGAAAAAATTTCACAGGTTCATCCCGATAATGCTTCATGTCATTAAATTGGACAACGATTTGTTAAATTTTCACTAAACAACCCTTATTTAAATAGTTAAATATCTGTGTATTTTAATGTCCAAAATTTTCGCATTTATTTTTCTTTGATTGCTTCAAAAAAAATGTGTTCTAATATTCAACCATTCGAGAAAATCTTTTCTTCCGATAACCATTACCAAAAACTACACTTAAACTTTCAAAGAATTTCATTTTTAAATTTTTTCCAATATTAATGTTTCCATCATTGAATTGGACATAATTTAAATTAAATTATTATTTTTATGTATTTCTATATTAGACACATATTGTTGTACTGGGCGACTTTCGATTAAATTTTTTTGTTCCCTTCAAAAAAACAAATGTGTACAGATATTTAAGTATTTAAAAAAATATTTTCTTCCAATGACCACCATCAAAAACCACCCTTAATTATTTGACTTTTCATATAATCCATCAAACTACACTTCACCATTTATTTTTTGGAAACAAAATTTTGATTTCAAATTAGAAATTTTTTAAGATTTCAACTTTTGCAATCTCATTAGATTTACTCCATTTTATTTCCAGAAAGAACCAAGGTACCCAAAAGTTTTCTTGTAGTCCATCCAGGAAGATACAACAATCTTATATTTCCACGAAAATTTGCGATTTTTCATAAATTTAATGAACAAAGTTCAAGTTGATATTTTGTTCGATAATCATAGCTTTTGTGTTATCTACAATTTTTTTCCAATTGGTATGTTTCATGTCATTAAATTGGACAACAATTTGTTAAAATTTCACAAAACAACCCTTATTTAAATAGTAAAATATCTGTGTATTTTAATGTCCAAAATTTTCGCATATTGAAGGACTAAATCAGCTACTTTTTCTTTGTTTGCTTCAAAAAAATGTGTTCAAATATTCAATCATTCGAGAAAATCTTTTCTTCCGATAACCATTATCAAAAACTACCCTTAATATTATTATTTTCATATAAATCATTAAACTACACTAAACGTTATTTTTTTGATAAAATTTGGTGGCAAATCTTTAGGATTTTAACTTTTTTTTGGTGGATTATAAAGTTAGACTATAAGGTACCATAAAGTTTCCTGGCTGACCAACTAGGAGGACACCAAAACCCTATATTCCCAAATTTTTCATCCTTTCTAAACTAAATAACATTCCTTATTCTAAATTATTTTCGTTATGGTTTTTTTTTCAAAAATGAATATTTCAAAGTATAATCCATAATACAATATTGCCAGAAGCAAAAATTGGACCAATAACAACGACCATCAAAAACAAAAATAAGAACAGTAGAATCAGACCATTTCAGAAGATGTTTAAGAGTCACAAGAAATGATAAAGATAAAGATATAAGAAACCAGGGAATTACTTTATCATGTCCAAAAACTGCAACATTATAGATGGGGAAAAAGAGTATTAAATTAGGAACTTCTTGGAAAGAGACAAAGAGGAAGACCAACTGATAAAATAAGAATTCAAGAAATATGGTGACAAATGGACATTAAATGATCTATGATAAAAGAATGTATCATTCCAAAGAATTTAACATTATTGATGGTGGAAAAGAGTATTAAATTAGAAATTTTTTGGAAAAAGACGAAGAGGAAGACCAGCTTTACGATGGGAAAGTTACATCGAAGAAAGTATTGAAGAGAATTGATATAAGATGTAGGATTTAAAATCAGAATAGTGGAAGGCAATAATGGCGAAAGTATAAGCGGAAAGTACCAAAGAAGAAAAAGAAGAAGATTTTTAGTTTGTTATTCTTCAAGATTCTGCAGTCCAAATCCTTTTACTTCTTTTGTCTCCCATCTGATTTTTTTAAATTTTTTATTTTGAACCAAAGTTTCTTATACTACTCTTCGTTAGCTCCTATCGGGGTTATCACAAAATTTGCAGCAGGAGTCACCAAAAATGATCTAAAATTGTAAAAATGTGTATTTCTGCAATTTATCGTTGAAAAGCTCCACATTTTTTGTTAAACGATTTGTGGAAATTCACACGCAAAAGTATGAGAACGCCTATTTTAAATCGTTGCATAACTAGACAGATAATAGAAGAAGTTATAATAAAGTGACGAAACGTTAATTGAAAAAAATCAACGATTTTCATTGAAATAACAACGGATTCGTTAGCACCCCTAAAAAAACTTTTTTGCTAGAGGCGATGGAATTCCTCTCTGAGATTGTGGCGATGTTTGGAGAGGAATCTCATCATCATTTTTCACGATTTTGATTGATGCGATAAAAGTGTATAAAAATCGTCGAATGAATGCACTTGGCGTACTTGTTGGATTGGCGTGTGAAAAGAAGACCGTGTCGATGTAACGGTGGTCGATTACGAGAACGGGTTGAGGGTGGTTGGTTGGGTTTCCTTCACCTTATGCTATCACCACCGAGTTTATTGTTCCAACGATACCGACGAACGGGTGGTCGGAACGGGCTTGTGCAAGCAAAGGCGTGATATAAAAATGTAAATAAATTTTCCGGCATAGTAAAGACGCGAAGAGATCGTGAGAGAAATGATAAAGCAGGGGTGTAACGGGTGTAACGGGTGTAGCAGCAACTATTTAAAATGCACATAAATAATGTAAAGTAAGTAAAATATTATATACACAATAACGACGATGATATATCGATGAGAGAACGAGTTAGAGGAGCACTTGGAATCAGCAAACGTTGAAACTACACCCTCAACCCCTAATCACCCTCTAAAATACATTTAAAGCAAAAAAGATTTCCTTAACTTCTAGAAACTTCCTTCATCTCCCAACCGAAAATCTTCATTCGGTGTTTCAATCTGTCCTCGTCGAAATAACTTGGCATTCCCCCCTCACCTGGTTAAAATTTCAAATCCAGAAACACCCACCTGTAGGTACCGCAGCCAGCGATAGGAATTCACACCAACTCTTACCCCTAACCCGTCACACGTCTTCCTCGTACCTCCAACCCTTACAGTAATAAAATGGGTGGATTTTTACTACTCTTATTATCATTATGATTTTTATTACAGTGTCGTTTCGAAAATGTAACAAAAAAACGGAATATATATTCAAGTTTTTAACATTGTTGTAGAATATGCCACGCGTGTGTAAGAATATAAAAGTTTTATTTCATCGCAACGTTGAAGTTGTTGGGGAAAAAAAATCTGAATTTTCAATAAAAACCAAAGGAAAAATGTGTATAATTTCAAGTTTCCTATTATAAAAGTTGAAAACTATTAAAATTTCAGTTCTGAGAATGAAAAGTTAAGGATTCAAATTTGTATTTTTGCATCAAAGATATTTGTGTAAGGAATTTAACTTCTACAAAAAAGGTCTTCAATAATTTTTTGTGTAAGTTCTTTTGTGTAAAAGTTATTGCAACTTCGGTGGTTACATTATCGCAAAGTATTTACAAGGATTGTTTTTAAGTCCCTTAAGAAGAACGAATAAAAATGTGGTCCTGTAACCAATTGAGTCGTCAATTATAAGTACTTTTCAAACCTTTTTTGTATTTTTAAGAATTTTTTCGAAAATGGATGAAGAATTTTTTTTAACGTTTCTTGTATGATTACAAGGATTTCATTCTACAAACTTAATTTGAATTTTTTTTTCTGAAATTTCTATGAAGGGTACTTTACTCCTCAACTAATTATGATTACTGTAATTACAAACATCACAAACGTATAAATTCAATCGGAAAATCAATCATTCTTATGAATTAAAGTTTGCCACTTCTGCATTCTTTTCGTCGTTGATTTTGAAAATAAAAAAGCGTTATACTTTGGGGGAACGTATCACGTTAACAACCCTGAAAAACTACCCTTGAAAATTTGGGGTGTTTCTAATAATTACTGAGCAGAATTTAAGTTAGTTTTTTTCTTTAAGAATTTAATTTTTAAATTTTTTCCAAAATTAATGTTTCAGTCATTAAATTGGACATAAATTAAAGAGCACACAATTAAAGGACATAATAAATTGTCACAAAACAACCCTTATTTGAAAAATTATTTTTTTCATGTATTTTTATATTAGATACATATTTTTGTACTGGATGAATTTCGGCTAAATTTCTTTGTTCCCTTCAAAAAAAAAAACAAATGTGTACAGATATTTAAGCATTTAAGAAAATTTTTTCTTCCAATGACCACCATCAAAAACCACCCTTAATTATTTGACTTTTCATATAATCCATTAAACTACACTTCACCATTTATTTTTTTGGGGCAAAATTCTGGTTTCTAATTAGAAATCTTTTACGATTTCAACTTTGGAAATCTTATTAGACTTACTCCATTTTAATTCCAGAAGTAACCAAGGTACCCAAAAGTTTTCTTGTAGTCCATCCAGAAAGATACGATAATCTTATATTTCCAAGAAAATTTGCAATTTTTCATAAATTTAATGAACAAAGTTCAAGTTGATATTTTCTTCAATAATCAGAGCTTTTGTGTTATCTACAAGTTTTTTCCCAATTGTTATGATTCATGTCATTAAATTGGACAACATTTCGTTGAATTTTCACTAAACAACCCTTATTTAAATACTAAAATATCTGTGTACTTAATGTCCAAAATTTTTGCATATTGAAGGACGAAATCAGTTACTTTTTCTTTGTTTACTTCAAAAAAATGTGTTCTAATATTCAACCATTCGAGAAAATCTTTTCTTCCAATAACCATTATCAAAAACTACCCTTAATTTTATTATTTTCTTATAAATCATTAAACTACACTTAACGACATTTTTTTGATGAAATTTGGTGCCAAATCTTAAGGATTTTAACATTTTTTTGGTGGACTATAATATAATTTGCACTAGTTCAGCAATTTGCCGCTATATCATGGTGGTGATAACAGGCAAAAGATCTTTAGCGGCGTTTAAGTAGCTGGAGGAGTCGAACTTAATTTCTCTGTCTTTTTTATTTAAAAAATTTGGTCTCAAATTCTAAATCTTTTGCTATTTCAACCATTGAAATATTACTTGTATTTCTTCTTCCTGTTTCCAAAGGGAACCAAGGTACCATAAAGATTCCTTGCTGACCATCTAGGAGGACACCAAAACTCTATATTTCCAAATTTTTTATCCTTTCTAAACTAAATAACATTCCCTATCCTAAATCATTTTCCTTATGTTTTTTTGTTTTCAAAAATAAATATTTCAAAGTATAATCCCTAACACAGTATTGCAGGAAGCAGAAATTTGACCAATGATAACGACCATCAAAAACATAATAAGAACAGTAGAATTAGACCATTTCAGAAGATGTTTAAGAGTCACAAGAAATTATAAAATAAGGATAGAAGAAATATGGTGACCAATGGACATTAAATGATCTATGATAAAAGAATGCCTGATTCCAAAAAATATAACATTATAGATGGTGAACAAGAGTATTAAATTAGTAACTTCTTGAAAAGAGACGAAGAGGAAGAACAGCTCTACGATGGGAAACTTACATCGACGAAAGTATTGAAGAGAATTGATCTAAGATGGAGGATTGAAAAACCAGAATAGTGGAAGGCAAAAATGGCGAAATTGTAAGGGGAAAATACCAAAGAAGAAGATTTTTAGTTTCTTATTCTTCAGTATTCTGCAGTCCAACTCCTTCTACTCCTCTTGTCTTCCATATGATTTTTTTAAAATTTTTCATTTTAAACCAAAGTTTCTTATACTACTCTTCGTTAGCTCCTATCGGGGTCATCACAAAATTTGCAGCAGGAGTCACCAAAAATGATCTAAAAATTGTAAAAATGTGTATTTCTGTAATTTATCCTTGAAAAGCTTTGAAAAGCTCCACATTTTGAGTATGAGAACGCCTATTTTAAATCGTTAAATAACTAGACAGATAATAGAAGAAATTATTAATAAAGTGACGAAACGTTAATTGAAAAAAATCAACAATTTTCTATGAAATAACAAAGAATAAAAGTTTTCTCTTCACTTTAAACCAAATTCGTTTTCGAAAGACATACTTATGGAAACGATACCGTCAATAATGGAAAGACAAATGGAAGAGTGTGGGGTTTTATATGTGGGGTGACGATACAATTTCGGTGGGATGTAGATTGTTGGCGTGCTGGAAAAGGGATGATTCTGTCGTTTTCGGTGAAAATTATTTTAGTGTTGTCAACGGTGGCGCCGAAACACAAAACATTTAAGATGATATGTCACTCTTCATCATTGCGCTCAATTTCCGTCAGTGGTTTCCGCACGTCTCTCACCGGAGAATCCCTAACGCCCCCGCACCCATCGACGGCAAGAAATGTGACGAGAAAGTTTAGCGGGGATGCAACAATTTAGATTCGAAGGGTGGCTGTAGTAGTGGGTGAAATCCACCAGAAGACAAGGCGGATGGATATGTGACGTTTTTCCGTTTATTATTTGATCCTTTTGACGTATCATTTTATTTTTGGTGAATTGAAAAAAATGAAAAATGAGAGTTTTACCTCATAAAATTTACAGCCCCCTATCCCACCCCTAAAAGGGGTGGGAATAAATTGAGTCATGAAAAGAAAAACAATTCAAATCTGAAGATCTCTAGGTTTTAATAAAATTTTCGTGAGCTTGATTGTTAAAGTTATATGGCACATATAATTCAAATGTCAAAAATAATTGAACCGCACCCTCGCAACCCCAAATCTTCCACCCCCACCCCACCCCGAACTATCCCAAGCGAACTGAATTTCAATGTGGAAAACACTAAAAGATCAAAAATAAACTCGTACTTGAAACATTTAAAGTGACAAAACGATCAACTATGCGTGTGTTAAATTAAGGGATGATTATTCAATCTTATTGTTGACTGTCTCGTTGTTCATTTGTTTGATTTTCACGACCACTTTGTTTATTATGAATTTGTTTTGAGGTGGTGAGGGAAATAGTGTCAACGTTGATAGGCAGGATCGATTAGGAATGTGGGAATGAGTTTTGGGTTAGATTTTGGGGTTGTTGCTGCGCTAGAGGGTTGGCGTTGGGGGGTGGCCGGGTGAAATGACGGTTCGGTTTATTTAAATAGACATGACAACAACGTTTGAATGCGGGAATCACATGAGGTTTGAATAAATATGGAGAGACCGAATGGGGATGAAAATGTTTCCCCGAAAATGATAAGCAACTAAAACATGGTGTGGCCTTGTTTTTATTAGGGTGTCATGTGATAAGTAAGACACAAAAAATTGTTAATTTTTTTTATAATTTCATTAGTTAGAAATTCACCCTTAAAATTAGTTTTACATATCAAAAAAAAAAGTTGAGATTAAAATTGGAGGTTTAACTTTCATGCTAAGGGTTGAATGCCTTGACGAAGCCAATTCCTCTCTTAGATTTCCTAAAGGGATGATATGATCATCCCTTTTTCCGAGAAAATTACAATAATCAGAGGCTTTTACAAGATAAAATTTTCTCAGTTTTAAAAATCGAAATTTCGCCCATATTTTCTCGTCAATTTCCATGTATGAAAATGGGGTGAGAAACGGGAGTTTGCGATTAAGGCAAAAATAATATTTTTCCTCAATTTTCCAACGAATACGTTATGCTTAGGCTTTCTATATACACATACAAGACGCAATAATGGAACATATGGAAGAAATCCGAACATAATTTGTAAAGTTGTAATAATAAAGAGTCGCGGGCGTCTTCTTCTCCTGTTTATCCCAACCGCTTACTCATCCCCCCCGGTCGGGAATACATTAACGCCATTTGTCTGTGTTTACATTGACGATAAAGAGGAATAAAAAAAAATCGAAAACACATCCGTTTTGGTTGTGCCTTTTTTTGCCTCTGTGAAATTTTCTACTTCATTATAAATCCCATAGACCAAATCCCACTATTTGCACATCCCCCCTGCCTCCCCCCCTTTGTATTTATGAACGAATAAGATTAACGATACGGCTATAGCTTTTATTCTATTATTTTTAATATTATAAGGTCTCGATTTTTCATTTTTCGTTTTAGCAAGAGGAATTAGCCGGGGAGTCGGTAAGGGATGAGAACGGGATAGGGTGGAAGCAAAAACTCGACTCACCATTTGAAAAGCGACCACGTTTATTATAATCGTAATCATAATAAAAGAGAACCACTTGGTCGGTTTTTTTTCCAGTTTAACTCACCCCCGGGAAGGGTGAGCACCACGTAAATCTCGGCTAGAGAGGAAAATTCCCGATGAAACGACCGGGATGATGAATTGATTTTCTATCCTTAGCTTTAGCGTTTTTTTTTTTTTTTTTGGTCGGAGTTGATGTATGCGGAAGGCAAAAAGGAACAAATGACCCTATCATACACATACCCGTTCGTTTATTAATCAAACCTTGAAATAACGTAAATAAGGGATGAATTTCTGGAATCAAATAAAACACGAGAATGGGAGATGAAAAACAAACAAAACATGACTGACCCAATTGAATTTTTCCTTGATTTCATTGAAAAACAATTTATTCCACAGGCAATTTCTTTCGTTGATGTTTTCCACCCCCACCCCTCACCAACACCCTCACCCCCACCCCCTTCACACCCGATTTGTCGACATTCCAGTGGGTTACAATTCAATTTGATGGGATTTCTGTTTGATCTAGTACCAATTAATGAAAGGCTTCAGCCAATATTATTCAATAATTTCCATATTCGACAGAGATAAGGACTGGGGAATTGTACTGGGGGGGGGATGGCGAAGGTCTACTCAGCTAATTATTCGTGTATCGTATATGTAAGGATAAGGAGGCTGCAAGACTAATCGGCGAGTTAGGCCCACTCGAGCCAATCATATACACATCGTCAACAAAAGGGATGAACTATCCCCCCAGCTAAGGGATGAGTTCATCATTGAAATGTTGAAATATCTCATTTCGGAATCGAACGATTTCAATTGGATTGAAGCTCAAAGCTAAGAGGATGACAAAGTGTGGGGATGGGGGAATCTTCCCTTGGCAGTTTTGGAATGAACCACCTGTCACCCTTGGTGCCCATCACGGGGATGATTAGAGTAATCACGCAAATTACTGGTATTCACTTGCCGCCGTTTAATATAAATTAGCTCTTGTGTGCAATTAATCTAAGACTGACAATTGAAATTGATCCTCATTGTCGAGGATTAGATCCTTCAACCCCAAAAGTAAAACAATACCTCATAGAAATTATTTTGGATAAATATAATAATTAAATTGTGGACAATAAGGACGAAGCTTATTGTGGAATATTTATTTATTCAATCGCCAACGTTTCGTCAGTCATTTCTGACTTCTTCAGGGCTTAAAATTTAAAAATTACTCTACAAATGTCATAAAAATAAGCTGTGAAATCATCCCCAACTGGTAAAACAACAGACCAAGAATGCAGTTTGATATTGATAAATAAAAAATTGTTTAAAAAACATTATTGAAAAAACACAGCTTATTTTTATGACATTTGTGGAGTAATTTTTAAATTTTGAGCCCTGAAGAAGTTAGAAATGAGTGATGAAATGTTGGCGATAGAATAAATAAATATTCCACCAAGAAGCATCGTCCTTATTGCCCACAATTTAATTATTATATTTAAAAAGACAAGGACTTAAACAACATGGATATTTTTTATAAAATTTATAATTCATGAAAATGCCTAAGATTTTTTACGTTAAATTTGCTGTAAAGCTTGAAAAACGAAAAGTTAAATAATATCTCATAGGAATT
The DNA here is from genome assembly GCA_958496175.1 of Sisyra terminalis. Lineage (NCBI taxonomy): Eukaryota > Metazoa > Arthropoda > Insecta > Neuroptera > Sisyridae > Sisyra > Sisyra terminalis. The sequence continues at coordinate 46,952,388 of OY292278.1, read as the reverse complement.
AGTTTTGATTAAATTTATATTTTTTTTTAAATAAGAAGACAATTCAGGTTGTTTAAGTTCGGTTTTTTTATTTAATATTTTTACTATTCAATTAGCTACGTTTCGTTACGTATTGTAACTTCATCAGGCTTCTTGATTCACAAAAATAATATTGTCAATTTAAATTCCATAAATAAATAAATATTTTTGTTGTCTTCTTATTTAAAAAAATAAAAGCTGAGATCTGAATTTTATCATCTAAAATTTATAATTCAAGAAAATGTCTAAAATTTATTTGCTGTAAAGCCTTGAAAAACGTTTGGATGCCAATAAGTCGAACTGTTCCGAACAACCCCAATGAATTACACATGAAAAGTTAATTTTAATTTTCAATGAAAATCCACGAAATTCCCGAATTTATTTACTATATTTTTCTTTTTTGCGTCTTCGACAGCAAAGGAAAATAAAACATGCCATTGATGCGGCTCAATTTTCCGTGATCTGCTCCTTTATTCCCGGTTCGGGTTTTTAGGGATGAAAAACAGATGTCCTGATTTTTTTATAGACCTCCTCGCCTCATTTTCGATTCCTGGTCGCCGCCGCCGCCGCCGCCCACTCCACGTTTTGTTCGGCCAAGCCGCCATACATATCAATCCCAAGAATGTTATTGTTGTTGGTGTTTGATTGGGACTTTATGGACGAAACGTGGCCGCATTTCTCGATCCCGTTTGTTTTTTACAACCAATTCTTCCCGTGTTTTATTCAAAGGTATTGTTGGTTTGTATCGCTACATATGTGAACGGGAATCGGTCATTTTCAGCGCAATTCTCACAAAAATTGGGAAAGTTGAATTTTTTTTTCCATCCCCCCCCATTAAAGGGATAATTATTTGAGAAGTATTCGGAAAATTCGGGAGCACGATGCAACATACCTGGTCCCTTGTATCTGCACTGTAATTATTTGGCTCCAGGCCAATATCAACACCGTCATGCTCCTCTATACTTGCCCGCACAGCGGCCAATTTCTCGTTTTTAACCCTTCCCTGTTACATGTTCCAGAAAATCCCGTGTTCCCGGATTAATTAAATATGAACACAACCAGCGTATTATACGTAATAAATTACCCACAATAATTATCCAATCAATAAAACCTATTGGCAAAACCGGGATAGGACAAAAGAAAAAAAGCCAGGAACACTTCATCAAATCGATACTCTTTTGTTTAGGTTACAAAACAAAAAAAAAAAAAAACAAAAGTTGAACCGTCAAGAAAATAATCAATGTTTCCAAATCCAAAGCGGGATGCAAAAGACGACGACATAGGAAAAATAAAAGAAATTTTCCATGTTTTTCCTCATTGTTTTTTTCGTTCGAAAATAAAAGAGCGGCAAAGTTGTGTGCCTCTTTTTTTTGTTTTAAGTATATTCGAGAAATGTGAATTTCCACCTCTAACATTTTTGCCAATAATTCTCCCCCGTGTTTCCTTTCCCGTCCTTTCAATTCCCAATTTAAATCTACCGCCCGCCCGCCTCCACCACTTTGTTCCCACCAACCCATTCCCCATTGTTGCACCCACTCTCCAGCGTTAGTCACACAAATATAAAAATAAAAGACAATCGTTGTTCCTGTCAGACAAAATGAAACTTTTTCCAGGAATTTTAAAAATGTAAATATTTACATAATAGAAATGTTCGACAACAAATGGGATGCTTTGTCCATTTGGTGATAAAAAAAAAAGAAGAGGAATTCCAAAGACATTCTCTGGTTTGTTTTCCAACAGAAAATTGTGTTGATTTTTTTTCCCTTGGTACCCGAAATTGATTAATTACATTTCTGTAATTTTCGCAAGGGAAAGAAGGAAAAAAAGTCAGCAGGGAATTTTGTCAAGGATTTTTTTTTCGTAAGTGTGTCAAAATGGCAACGATGCATTTATTTCACAGTGATAAAAGAAAGAAATGTGTACAGCATGGGGTGGGATATATTGGGGGTGGAATTTTAAGATTATCAAACCGAGAAGTTTTAAGAAGCTTTCGTCGATTGATTCCCAAATATTCCCATACATATCGATTCATATAAATATGACGCAATTCTTTTGTATTTAATATACAATTGAGAAAATCCTTCGAGGAAAACCTCTCTACATTTTTCATTCCCTTAAAAATCTTCGCTTAGTCACAACATCCCCTACATGTTTCAACCCTAATTTATACTGTCGAGGAATTTCATCTCTTTTTATATTTTCCAAAATAAGGAAAACTCTTGGATTTTAATGGACAAAAACTTTTTTTTTTTTTTCATTTCTCGTGAAAAGATTTTATAATGTACTTAAATTTTATTTCATTTCGTCAGTTGGAAAAGTGCAGGTGGATGAGTGGTTTTATTCCTCATCATCGCAAAGGTTTTCATTTTTCTTCATGCCTCATTTTCCTATCATCATCGTCGTTGGCGTCGTCGCCATTGTGTGCCAATGGCGACGATGACGTAGACGTTTCATTGAATTTTCCCGAAAAAAGAAAGTGGAAAAATTGACTTGAATATGAATGAAAAATTTTATTGAATACTTTTATTCGGGCGTCGGTGCATAGTTGGATGGAAATGGAGGATCATTTATAATTCAACCACTTTGCATCATTCTTTTTTTCGGTTGATCAATAGCTGAAATAAAAATATAAAAAATATATAAAAAATGGATTTTCCATTTATTTTGGTCAATTAAAATCCACATTCAATCGAATGGTCAAAGAAATGCAGGCAAAAAATTATTTTCCATTATTTCTTGGAAAGCTCCTTTTGTTTTCTTAAGTGGTCATTCTATGATTTTCCAATTCCAATTTTTGAAGGAGTTGATATGATTTTCATGGATATTTGTTGCAGATTTCAACACTTAATGATCAATTTTCGTTGGATTTTTAAATTTGTCTTGTAAACTTTTATTTTCAAAAGCAAAGTTTGATTTAATTGTTCAAGTATGAATGAGCTTTTCATAGTTGCACTTGAATAATCGGTTGATGGATTCAGTGCATATTTCTACTCTGATTTATACCACAAAACGGTTAAATTTATTCAAAATAAGGGATGTTTTTTTTTTAAAACTTTCAAGTCAATCATAAAGTTTATATTTTAGTGGTTTTTTTCAAAAAAGATAAAAAAACATCGACGGAAATCTGAGAAAGGGTCTAGCAGGATCCACATGGCGAGTTGACCCCCAAATAGGAACCTATGTTGAAACTTATGTTAAAATATCGGCTTGATATGCAAACAAATTTTATATACCTTTCGCGACCAAATTCCTCTTTGACCTTGAGATAAGGGCAAAAATGTCCCCCCGCAAGGCTATTTTTCAAAGTTATATATCTCAAAAACTAATTGAGCTAGAAAAGTAAACTCAACGCGAGGCTGTAGATTATTTTACAGAGTATATCATATATTTTTTTGAAAATTTCAGGAAAAAAAATTATACAAAAAAAATCCAAAAAACAAATGAAATATTTTTTTTTATGTGTTCTCTGAAAATGACAATCACGAAAAAATATTTTATGCTTCTACATGAGCACTTTAACTCATAAAAATTGCGTGAAAAAATAGTTGGTGCAACATCTTGAAAAAAAAGGAAATGTGATTTACGCCTACTAATATACCTCGGTTTTATTTTTTTTCGAAGTGTTTCACCAACTTCAATTTCACAAAATTTCAATAAAAAATAGGCCACTTAGGGGAGCAAAACATATTATTTTCATAATTGTAAGCCTAAGGAAGCATAAAAAAAAAATTATTTGCTTTTTATTTTTCTATATTTACTCTTAAGATGATTACCTTCAAGATCAAAATAATTGATCCCAAAAGAAAAGAAAAACCAACTAGTGTTCAATTTTTATTAAAATAAGAATAAAAAAAATATCGTCACTGTTATAATTTATTACAACTGGAATATTATGAACCTAAAATAATTTAGGTAGTATCTCGTAGGACGCAGAAGAAATTTAATGAAATTTATTTCATTAAAAAACGTACACTTTTCGTTGTTCTTAATTATTTCTTTCGATATTAATTATTTACATGTTGTAATCAATCGATAACTTATTTAATTGAAAAAAAAAAATACGTGAAAAAGTTGCAATGTTTTTCGACAGTTTCTCCAAAAGTTTTCCACAAGTTATCGATTGAAATACAATGTGTAAATAATTAAAATCGAAAATTGAGCAAGGACAACGAAAAGTACACACATTTTTCGATGAAATGTACGATCGTAACACTACGCAGCTATGGTTGGAATAATATTGCAAATTCGATACATTTTTATGCCTAATTTTTTTTGGAAAATCAATAATAATAATATCGAAAAAAGCAATCAATTACATTAAAAATTTCACAATTTTTTCAATAGAATTATCGATTATAATATTATCCAGCTATGATTCGAATATTATCGAGAAAAATCGATAGAAAAATCTTTGCACACGTTAATCTCCGCTTAATATCTCGTTTAATATTGATCTCAGCGATTTAGTCTACAGGACCTTTTTTGTAGGAAATCAAATTCTCTACAAGTTTTTTATTTATAATTTTTCCGTAGCTCTTGTTATTTACGAGATAAATGCAAAAAAAAACGCGAATTTTATGGAAAAATCAAGTTCAGTGGCCCGTACTACCTCACCGGTGTGAGTTACGACTTTGTCGCAATGGGAACTTTTGTAGAGCGTTTAATTCTGAGAAAAAACCATCTTCAGTAAAAGCGATCCCATGAAATGCCGCTGATATCTATAGAAATTTAAAAATAAAAAATCAGAGTTTCCGTGTATTTTCAATGGGAAATCTTTACACGTCTTGGTCGAGGACTTAAAATTAATATTAAGGGCTTAAACTTTCAGAGAATTTTTTTTTGGTATTTCCAACAAAATTTCACGATGGTACCAAAAAAAAATCCACCTAAATTGAATACTTGTTTAAATGTTTGAAAGATTAAAGATATTTTTATGGTAAAATTGGAAAAAGCTTTCTTGGAATTTACCGAAAAGCTTTCAGGAAATAACATTTAGAGGTTCTACTGTAAAACTTTAAAAATTTTGAAGTATAAATTTAACAGTTACAATTAAAAGCCGGCTAGATCCAAAATCACCAAGGACTGTCTAAAACAGTCCACAACAAATCATTGATCGCAGTCTCCAATTCTCCAATTCAAAATTGTTTTTGTTCATAATTTCAAAACAAGGCAAATGTCAGATTTTTAAAAAAGTAAATATTTTGAGATTTTGCAACGTAAATTATCAGTGACTATGTATCATTTGTAAGAAATCCTAGAAATGCCAAAACGAGAACATCCTCCCTATCCCAGATATGATCCATATGACATCCCAACTCCCAAAGAGGTCAAATACAAATCGAGAAATTGTTGTGGTTGGTTATGTCGACGATGCAAAGCCATGTTTCGCTTCTTAACTTGTCGAGGATGTTAATTAACTCCTACAGGATAATAACTTCCTACAGGTAACGTTTTTTTACTCATCCCCTTTATAAATTGTTGTTAACTAAAGTTAAAGAAGACTTGAAAACTTTCAAAGTTGTGTTATTTTTTATTTATTTTTTTTAGTTAATTTCTAAGGTATAGGAAAAGTGTTTTTTCAATGGCTTTTATCGATTTTGTAGTTGTCACCATTTGTTAATGTCGATGGCACAAATCAAATCATTGAAATTAAATATCAAGCAAGTTGAGTGATTTATTGGATGACGAGTTAATAAGGGATGTTTTGTGCTGGTTTTTGCAGTAGAAGTGACATGGATTTCTCGAGCAAATACAAAGGTCATCCCCAAGCTTTTTCCATTCAATATTTTTACCTTTTTTCTTGTATCATTTAATGATTGGTTCTCTATGTTCTAGTTGACACCAATATTATTGTAAACGTTTTTATTTTAAAGAAAAAAAAATTAGAAAAATAAGTAAAGTTATGAAGTATCATGCATTTTTCTTATACATCCTAATTTCTTGAGTTGGAAACTTTAAAAGCTCAAATATTTTGGATATGTTAACGAAGACTTTATCGAAGTTAAAACTTAAATTAGTCGAAAAACTGACCTCAGAAAACATGGAAAAAACATATTTCATTTCTTTGAATAATTTTTTTTATTGATTAAAACTAGTTCTAAATTTAGTCGCCCGCATATAAGTACCATCAACACAGGTGTTATAATCAAACAACTTATGCAAAATAAATGCAAATATTCAAATGTAAAAGAGGAAAAAACTTCGGAAAAAAAAAACGTTCCACTCAATCTTCATTTAAATATCTGCTTGTTATATTGATTGTCGAACTTTCTGGTGCTTAACAAGAATAATTTGAAAACTTCTGATATAATACTATTATGACTAATGACGAGAAAAGTTTCCCTAAGTTCTGTATCAATAATTATTAAATGCAAAAGCGGTAAATTGTAGCCGCAACCTCAAACGATTAATACTCGAAAGTTTAGTTTCGAAACTGCACAAGTTTTACCTCGAAAAGCTCAAAAAAAAAACGCAAGGAAAATTAAAGTAGACAATTCCAGAGATTATCAATCGATTTCTGTATTCTCTGCAAACTAGTTATTTGGTATATCATAAGAGTATTTTTGTCGAAAATCTGTAGATTTCTACCAACAAATTTTTTAAGGAATCTTGGCTCATGTGTACTTTAGCACACCCACAATCTGGCAATGTTGCATTTTCGACTTTTTTTGTCATTTAATTCTCGATTAAATCGGTCCATAATGAAAATTTAGCTACAAAAGAGGGAATTATACCATATTAGAATTAAATCACCAAAAAAATCGCGAATTAAATTAGAAACAAATGCGAAAATGCAACGTTGCCAGATTGTGGGTGTGCTGAAGTATACTTGAGCCGGAATCTTTTCTTAATTTTCACTAAACAACCCTTATTTAATTAGTAAAATATTTGTGTACTTTACCTTATTAAGTACACAGGTGATGGTTGATTGATTTTACACTAAATTTGAAATGAGCTCCATTTTCTCATAAGAAAAAATATTTAGATTAGAAACTTTTTTTGTTTGGAAATCATTAAATTTTCTCGTATCTGGAAAATCGAGAAAAATCTTTTGTATGGATGGTGAAATTTAGTCACCACGAAAGCTCATAAAGAATAAGTCCTCAATTTCTTTTTTAGTTAAGGTATTTTACCATTTGTTGTAAAAAACTATCCGTTTAAAATAATTTCCTGTATCTAAAAATTTTTACGGAAAATAGAAAAAAAACCTAGGTGAACTAACGGATATTTCCTAAGATATATTTTTTTTTTTCGGATTATGATGTAATTTGCACCAATTCAGCTATGTGCTGCTATATCATGGTGGTGATAACAGGCAATTGATCTTTAGTGGTGTTTAAATAACTGGAGGAAGCTTATTATGATTTATGATTTTTTGATAAGTTCTTTTGTGAAAAAGTTTTTGCAACTTTGGTGGTTACTTTATCGTAAAGTATTAACAAGGATTGTTTTTAAGTCCCTTAAGAAGAGCGAATAAATTTGTGGGCCTTTAACCAATTGAGTCCCCCAATTGAAAAACCAAAAATTATCTATTTTTCAAACCTTTTTTGTATTTTTAAGAATTTTTTCGAAAAAAGATGAAGAATTTTTCTGAACGTTTCTTATATCATTACAAGGAGTTCATTCTACAAAATTTATTTGAAATTTTTTTTCCTGAAATTTCTATGAAGAATACTTTACTGTTCAACTAGTTATGATTACTATAAATACAAACATCACAAACGTATAAATTCAATCTGAAAATCAATCATTCTTATGAATTTAAGTTTGTTTCTTCTGCATTCTTTTGGTCGTTGATTTTGAATATAAAAAAAGCGTAATACTTTGGGGGAACGTATCACATTAACAACCACGAAAAACTACCCTTGAAAGTTTGGGGTATTTCTAACACTTACTAAGCAGAATTCAAGTTGGTTTTTTCCTTAAGAATTTAATTTTTAAATTTTTTCCAATATCAATGTTTCAGTCATTAAATTAGACATAAATTAAAGGACACACAATTGAAGGACATAATAAATTTTCACAAAACAACCCTTATTTGAAAAATTATTATTTTTATGTATTTCTATATTAAATACATATTTTTGTACTGGGTGAATTTCGGATAAATTTCTTTGGTTCCTTCAAAAAAACAAATGTGTACAGATATTTGAGTATTTAAAAAAATATTTTTTTCCAATGACCACCATCAGAAACCACCCTTAATAATTTGACTTTTCATATAATCCATTAAACTACACTTCACCATCTATTTTTTGGAAACAAAATTTTGGTTTCAAATTAGAAATCTTTTACGATTTCAACTTTTGAAATCTTATTAGACTTACTCCATTTTATTTCCAGAAGGAACCAAGGTACCCAAAAGTTTTCTTGTGGTCCATCCAGGAAGATACAACATCTTATATTTCCAAGAAAATTTGAGACTTTTCATAAATTTAATGAACAAAGTTCAAGTTGATATTTTCTTCGATAATCGTAACTTTTGTGTTATCTACAATTTTTTTCTAATTGTTGTGTTTCATGTCATTAAATTGGACAACAATTTGTTAAATTTTCACTGAACAACTCTTATTTAAGTAGTAAAATATCTGTGTACTTTAATTTCCAAAATTTTTGCATATTGAAGGACGAAATCAACTACTTTTTCTTTGTTTGTTCAAAAAAATGTGTTCTAATATTCAATCATTCGAGAAAATCTTTTCTTCCGATAACCATTATCAAAAATTAACTCTTAATGTTATTATTTTCATATAAATCATTAAACTACACCTAACGATATTTTTTTGATGAAATTTGGAGGCAAGTCTTTAGGATTTTTTTTTTTTTTTTGGGGACTATTATGTAATTTGCATTAGTCTAGCAATGTGGCACTATATCATGGTGGTGATAATAGGCAATTGATCTTTAATGCCGTTTAAGTACCTGGAGGATTCGAACTTCATTTCTCTGTCTTTTTTATTTTTTTGTTATTTGGTGATTATTGTGGACCTTGTGATCAAGCAACTGCTATTTCCTGGAGATCTTGAGGGAGTTTCCGCTTCTGCCTTTTTTGATTTATAGTTTCCCCCAAGCCTAGTTTTACTGCACTAGGACAATTTTCCAGGTCTTTAAGGAAATTCCTGGTGAGTTACATTAGAAAGTATTTTATGTATGGGACCTTCATTTCGTGATGAATTTGGTTGTTTTTCACATACCATGGAGTTTTAGTGATGATTCTCAAGACTCAATTTTGGAACACCTGTAGGTCATTGCGATTTTTCTTTGAGGATGGAAGTCAGATTGCGCAAGAGTATGGGAAAAGTGGTCTAATGACTGATTTGTATATCATCATTGAACATTCCATACGTAGACGAGATTTTCTACTGATAAGTGGATATAGTTGGATAAGTCGAGTGTTGGCTTCTCTGATTTTACTTGAGATGTGGCTTTGCCATGTTAATTTTGAGTCCAGAAGTATTCCCTGATATTTAACAGGCGTTTTTTTCTCACTCCACGGAATTTCCATGTGATCTAGCACGATAAGCTCCAGTTGGTTGAAGGAAAGTCTTAGAGAGAAAATTTTGGCGAGGTTTTTAAATGGATTTACAAGAATTTTCCATCTACTGAACCAGGAAGATATGTGGTTTATGACTGCTGGGCTTTTTGAACGACCCTTTGAAGATCATTGCCCAGGTTGATGACGATGTCATCTGCGTACATTGAGGTTATACAGTGGTCTAGTGACGAAAAGTCCGCAACATAGAGATTGAAAAGGATTGGACCCACTACTGATCCTTAAGGTACTCCCGAGTGAATAGGTTTATCCTCTGATAACTGATCGTCCATTTTGATTAGGAAGCAGCGGTTGCTCAAATACGAATAAATTATATTATATAGATACTCAGGGATATGGTAGAAAAATCTTTTCTTCAGATTTAGATATTCCCTCGACAATTTGTTCCCATCATAGATCAAAAAATTGTACGATAATAAAAATATGGCGTGTGAAGAATCTTCGTTCCAACCTCACCTCCTCCCCCACCGCACACCCTCGACTTCTTTTCGTCTGTTCACCCATTGAGTCTATTCTCTGCAGAGAATTGTAAGAAGAACAAGAAAAAAACATGTGAAAAACTAAGAAATCGAGGCAATGAAGACAGAAAATCACTGAATCGTCGGTGACGAGGAGAAAATATCGGGTGGAATGAACGTGAAGAACAAGAATAAGGTCAATGACTGGACACGTCGGTGAAGAGAGAAGAAACAAACACACATTGGCCATCGTCTTTCAATGGCCTCGAGTCAATTCCTCCACATCTTCGTCATATTATTATGTAAGAATGTCTATAAATCGGCCATTTTTTTTTCTTCTTTTGGTTTAATTCCGTGGCGAAAAGCCACCAAAACACTCCACACATAAAACAGGTCAAGATAATTTAGTCATTTTAAACAATTCCCACTTCCGCTCCATACAGGAGAATTTTCTGGAGGAAATAAAATCTAGCAGGCGATGCATTCCAAAGGGCACTTGATCCGAAAATACGATACAGAGAAGTGTGCGGTACTTGAACGATACGTGGAGATATTAAATTTTAAAATTAGAATCGTACGATCGATTTGGAATGGTTTGAAAACTTTTGTCGAATTTTCGATGAAACGCGAGTGGAGTGGTCCGTTGTGATCGTGCTGCCGCCTCCACCACCGGAAGAATGGATTTAAATATCGAATTCGAAACAAACTTCCCCATTTAACTTTTAGTTTTATGTCAAAAAAACATCTCAATAATATATTCTATCGCTTTTTTTTGCTTCCCAATAACAAACATTGCTTTTGTATGAATTCAGAACAATTTACACAACCGGGAAAATTCAAGCTGGATTAATACATACTTTTCCAATTTTATTGGCTCGTTGGATTATCTGTTTGATTTTTGGTCGAAAATTAAGTTTTTGAAATTAGTTTCCAGATTCTAAAACTTTAAAGTACATTGTTTATTAAACTGATTCAAAAAAAAATGATGAATTTTTTTGTTCTTAATTATATCGAAAATATTGTTGGGAATGACAAAACAAAATCCTGTGAATGTTTAAGCTCTTAATATTAATACTAAGAGATGCCGCATCGCAAATTTCGATTTTCCATTTAAATAACATGGAACAATATTCTCTTGCACTTTGGAATTTTATAGCTCACGTTGGTGACAATATTTCGGAATGACCAAGGTATATTCTTGTAGAAAATTGAACGATCTACAAAAAACGTTTCGAACAAGTTTTTGATATATTTATTCCTTCAAAAATTATTCGAGGTCAAAGTTGAACTAAAGAGAAATTTTAATATTTTTTCAATTTTTTGACGCAACCATCAATTTTATGAGAAAATTTTATAGGACATTTTTTGTAGAGCACTTTGATATTTTCATATTTTTCACAGGTCCTAAGTTATTTACTTAAAATAAAAAAAAAATTTTTTTTGTTAAAAATATAATTCAGGGAATATTAATTTAAAACAATAAAATTACGAATATTTTCAGTTTAATGCAAATAACTTAGGACCTGTGAAAATAAATCAAAATTTTTATAAAGATAAGTTATAGAAAAAAAAGTGCTCTACAAAATTCCTATTAAATTTACTCATAAAATTGATGGTTGCGTCAAAAAATTGAAAAAATATTAATATTTCTCCTTAGTTCAACTTTGACCCAGAATAACTTTTAAAGGAATAAATATATCAAAAACTTGTACGAGACCTTTTTTGTAGATCGTTCAATTTTCTACAAGAATATTCATTGGTCATTCCGAAATATTGTCACCAACGTGAGCTATAAAATTCCAAAGTGCAAGAAAATATTGTTCCCATGTTATTTAAATGGAAAATCGAAATTTGCGATGCGGCACCTCTAAATATTAATATTAAGAACGTAAACTTTCACAGGATTTTTTTTTTGTCATTCGCAACAATATTTTTGATATAATTAAGAAAAAAAATCTTTTTTTTGAATCAGTCTATTGTTTAAAATAGTCTTAAAATTTTTACAAACATCACACACCAACACCATTTTTAACGTTTTTCCATGAAAGAATTTATTTCTTGATTCTTTAACTAGAAAATCGAGATGAGAGTAAAAAGAGGATCTTTTTTCCATATATCATTCTCCTGTTCTCAACCCCCCCCCCTAAGGAACTGAATTATGGACTCTATAATTTTCTTAAGAAACGAATGAAGAAAGAAAAACTAGTATGAAAAATTAAGACGAATGAACACCTTTTGAACAATCAAACATTTAAAAGAGCTTTTAAGCTTTATTCGTTTTTCCATTGTTCACTTGAGCTTAATTTTTTTACCAACCAAATGAAATGTTTTTTTTTTCTCTTAAAATCAACAAGAATATCCAATCGAAAGTTCCTTTTTAAAATTTCAAAGAATTAATAAATAATTAAAGGAGAATTAATTACAATTTAATTTGGACAGATATTTGCCGAATAATTTTACCCCCTCCCCCTCCTTCTAGCACCCTCTAAAATTACCTATATCTATTACCTGTATTATTGGGATCTATAAAATGAAAGCTTTAGAACAGTGGCTCGTGCCACTTTTGAGGTGGAAAATTTAAAATTATTTAAAGAAAAATGAATTACAATCTAATTTGGTCAGGGATTTTCTCAATAACTTTACCCCCTTCCCTTCCAGTACCCTCCAAAATTAGCTGTAGAAAATATTTACAATAAGTACAAAATTTAAATTTATCCGAATTTTTTTGTCTTAGTGATTATTAGGATCTATAAAATGAAAGCTTTAGGACAATGACTCTTGCCACTTTTATGTAGGGTGAGAAAAACGATAAGTATCGCCCCTTTTATTTGTACTATACAATTTTTAAATATTCTTTCTAAAAATAACATCCAAAGGATCAAAATGATATCAATTTTTACAAATCTTATCCTGACTATAAATTAACAAAAGTTTTTCCTTAACTGGAACAAAAAATCATGGATCCATGATCAATGATCAATGATCCAATTTATCAATTTATCATTCATACTTTATATTCGTTCAACTTTATTCTAAAGATAAACTTAAGACTTTAAAACTATTTATACTATTTCTAGAAAACAAAAAGGGGAAAATCACTAAATTTTTTTTAGATGTAATCAAAGGTGAACAAAAAAAAACAGCTCCCTTACCATCCCTCTCTTTTACTGGCAAGATTCAGAGTTCAAAATTTCTATGTTTTATACATTAAGTATACCATTTGGAAGTCTTGAAAAATTATTGTTAAAATAAAAGTTTCTTAAAAAATTTTCCCTTGCAAATTTTTTTTTTGCATTCCTTATCCTCATCCAGGCCAAAATCTCGGCTATACTCATGATTCAATAAAATGAAGAAAACCTTAGCTTAAGTTATATTTATCGGTCGAATAATCAACCCACGTTTAACTGTTCATCAAGGAATTGTTCGTCTTCGAAAATCCAAAAGTACTTACACCTCATAAACCTCCCTATGAAATTTTTGACTCACCTGAAAAAAAAGAGACAAAAATTAGTCAAAAGAGAAAAAAAAATTCAAAAGTTTACATAGAAAAGTTGTAGGAAATATGTGGACAATTCTTTACTTAAGTCAATAACACTTTTGTTATCAAATAAGTTAAACTACAGTAGAAAAATGTCGCTTCTAGTGCCATCAGAAATCAACCCCAATAATTATCGTACTATTTCCCCAGTAGTCCTATATATTATATGCAGTAATTAATACCAATAAGTATATTAATGCTATCATTGAATTAACTAAATAGACAATAATTAGACTAATTGCTATTTAATTGAAATTCCACCATTGATTATTTAAAACATTTAAACAACTGCACCCCCTCACTCGCCCCTCTTTAAATAACACATTTAGACATAAAAATTTCAATTATTTTTTTTTTATAAAAATACCGTCATTGCGCATTATCCTTTATTATTTTTATAGAGGGATGAACATCAAACGCGGATAATAAAATAAACTTCATTAAATTTTATCTCAAGACGCGAAAACGAATCTCTTTGTAAATACAATAGACTTTAAACGGGTGTCTTATTGTGCAAAAACAACCCCTATATCTCCACCTCACCCCACCAACCCCGCCAATCCAACCAAAGAGTTCTCATTATCCTCAAAACCCTATCCCGTGCTCCTTTCACATCAAATTGGCCGTTCAGATCAAGTTTCTAAGTTTTTTTCCCTCCCTTTTCAATTACAATAAAACGAATGAAATTGTTCTCGAATGTTACACCAAAAAAAAAAAAAAAATTACGTCATTATATAGCCAATACATAGAGCACTAATTAAAAATTGAGTTTTCCTTGTAACTTATCTTCAATTTACTTTTTTTTTCCCCCCATTTCTCGTTTGCTCCCCTTCTTTTTGTCGAACAATAACGTTTGGAAAATTCATCCCCAAAGGCCAATTAAAAACTTCCCAATAATGTTCACATAAACTCAATTGGTTTAATATATTCCAAAAATGTCGTCACAATTTCACCAAATTAAATAATATAATTGGGCATTATGATAAATATGAGGAAATTAAAGCTTTTAATGATAATTTTTTTCAGTAATTTCCCCCAAAGAAATCATCCCTACCATCTCTTAAATTGATTCAAATGTAAGAACCACCACTCGTTTTTACTTCTAAATTAAAACCCAAGTCGACAATAAGATAAAAAGAAATTATCAATTAAAATGGTAACATATAATTAGAAATATGAAATGAGGGGTGAGGGGCAACATGCATCGTATCAACATACACAAATAAACCGAAAATTAAACAGTGACAGGCCGGTACAAAGAAAACCGACACGGGGGGGGAGGGTGCCATGGGGTGGATGGGGGAGGGTGACGAGTTGATAATAACACAAAAGGAAATATAATTACGGCTCTTCATTAAGTATGTAATTTACAAACACGCCAAAAAACCAGAATGCCGACAAGATGGCTGGCGAGAGGGTAGGGGTTGGGAAGGGGGTTGAAGGGTAGTGAAAATTTGGGTATGTGTACCGACAAGAGGAAACGACGAAGGGAAAAAATCAAAACAAAACCGGAAAGACCAAAGAACGCGCAATGTCCGGAAAAGTTTTCTACACGATTTTCAAGTTGTATGAAAATAATTACGCTTACGATTTTATAAAAGGGATGAAAAGATTATGGAATGGGGTGGAGGGGAACAGGGAATGACGCGGTGGAAGAAGCTTTTGAATAAAAGACGTGATAAAAGCAGTTCTACTTCTTTGGGTACACTTTGAGAAATGAGTTTTGATTTTTGTTCTCAATGACAGAGCTTTGATACGATATCATGTAGTAATAGTATAAGAAAATAAATGAAAAATTTGATTTTTCATTTTTTCACAGATAAAAAAATTGATTCTTTATTTACTTGAGAATTAATTTGAAAACTTGATAAAGTATACCATTTGTTAAATATGGAACGATCTCGTCGCCTTTGGCTGAGAAACCTATAGGAATAACCACCTGCAAAGGCTGATCATCCATTCAATTGTTTTTTTCAAACCCCTACCCCCCCAAATTATAGATAAGTGGTCCTCAAAATTCGCCAGTATCGAATAATAAGGGGAGAGGAAGATCAAAAATTTCGAAAAAATAGATGAATTTTATAGATAATCACTTCAGTGTCTTAAAGCTCTAGTGAGCTTTAAAAGCTGTTTATAGAGCCTATGGATATGCAAAGTACGTCAGACGTAGAACTTCGGGATTGTCTGGCTTCCTTTTTTATACTTATTTCTACCTCTTTACTCAAAGCCCACATGTCTAAACTTTAACGAAAAAGTACTTGAAATACCTCGGATGTCTTGTCAACGAAAATTGCGGTATGGAGCAGGAAATACATAGGAAATAAACAGAGATGACAACAATTTTTGGGGACCAAACTTTATCCCTGGAACTGCGATTAAAAATGGTCAAGTGCTATGTGTTCCGTATTGTCTTATACGGAATGGAAAGATGTACTCTTACTTAGAAACTGGAAGATAAAATTACCGCAATTGAAATGTGAGTATATCACCGAATCCTGAAGATAGATTGGAGGGATTACGTGCGAAATGAAGGAGTACCAACGAAACTTAGTACCATAAGAATTCTTATGATATCTAAAAAGAATAGCAAGTTATGGTTCCTAGACCACCTTATGCGTAACAAAAAATATCACTTACTAAAGCTTATCATCCAGGATCAGATTAAAGGAGAGTTTTGGGAAGAAGAAGAACACCCTGGCTGGCCAATTTTCAGGGGTGGTTTAGAAAAAGCACTAGAGGACTCTTCCAAGATGCTGTATCAAAAAATCAAAAATTACCATGATGATCACCAATTTTATAAGGTTAGAAATATTCACAAAAAAAAACTACAAAAAGGTAAAAATTATGAAATTTGTATCAATATAACAATAGCCAAACGTATGTATGTCGGCAAAGACAGAGAACAAAGATTGTAAACACATACGAGTGAGGGTAAACCAAATATAAGTGCCTTAAATTTGAAATAACTAAATAAATGTTATTTTTTGTCATTTCACGGAAAGTTACTAGTGATAAAGATTTATAAGTACGATTTACTTTGTAGTCATTAACAGCGGAAATTGACGACTTCTTCGTGCTTCCGTTGAAATATTTAATTTCCTAAAATTTTCCATTTTCTCAAATAAATAACTCAATAATCCCTTTTGAAGAAATTTCTTCATGCAACTTTTGAAAAAAAAATATTTCGATAATTTTTGGTTCCACTGGTATACTGGCACCTTAAAGACCCAAAAGAACCAACTTAACTTTTGAAATTCAATGCACTTCATTTAAATTTCTTATACCTCAAAGGGTTGGCACACTTTTCCAACATTCAAAAAAAAAAAGCACTTTTAAGTATTGCCAAATTTGTGATTTAGCCTGTAACTATTACGTCATAATAATTATGGGGATTCTTTCCAAGGTTTATAAATTACACAGGTTGCCCCATTAGAAAAAAAAATGACGTCATACGAAGAATTTTGAAATTTGAATCGGTCTGAAGATATGTACGAATTTCTTCTGGATACGTCACGTGGCGCATAAGGCCACCTGTGTATTTTATAAACCTTGAATTCTTCCCTTGTTTTGTTCCACTAAATTCAAATCTTCAAAAATTTCATCTAAAACGGTAATTTATTTTTGATTTTTTTCAAGATTTTTCCTCAAAAAGGTTGATATAAGCAAAAATATCATTTACAAAATTTAATTCCCTATAACTTTTATATTAACCTTGAACGTAATTAAACGACGGGAAAACGAGAAATTCGTAAAAAATCGACTAATTTAAAGCAGTTTTTGATGGTCTTAAGTCTCAAATATTGACGGGTTCAAGTCTTCAGTTTGATAAAAGAGGATTTTCAGAGGACTTGAAAAGCTTTTGGTGCTAAGCCCTCAACAAATGGGGGTCGTACGAGGGATGAAAAATTTCCCTTCCGCATTTCAGCGTCACACTGCAACCAACCAACAGAACTCGTCCAACAAATGTCACCCAAAGTGAACGACAAATTCCAAATTTGTAGACATCACATCCCTTTATTTCTTAACGAGACAGATTAATAACGACAAAATCATCCCTTAGTTGTTATATGTTTGTGGCCACTGAACCTGACAATGACGATAATTTTAGGTGTGTGGGTAAATGCGAATAGATAATTTCCATCATCATCCCTCTAGGGCACCACCACCGCAAGGCCACTGTGGTCAGTTTATCCCGGCCCTACTTGACCTTTTGTTACACTTGCCGGTGATGCTAATAATAATAATAATAATAATATGCGCCTGTTGATGCCAGTGATCCTGGAATTCCTGAAGGCACACACTGGGACCAACACCGCTCGTTCCGTCTTCCCGACACCATTGATGGAATTATAATCGCTACAATACCCAAATTCCCGTGCATGTATCTATCCCATCCCATTCCTATGTATATACCGAAACTCACCCTACCCCCCCCCCCTGCCCCGAAAAACACGGGACTCGGGAATGGGAAAGTCGGGGCCAGTCGTCGAGCCACTTTGGGATTAAATCGAGACGGAAATGAAACTTTCTAATCTTCTTCATCTTCCCAGGTCGCGTCCCGGAAAATTCATTTTGGGACTCAACCTTTACGTTTTGTTCCCGGATACATCCACGCTCATAATATCATCCCCTTTTTCATGCAAGGCCACATTTTGTGTTCCGTGCATAGAAAACAAGAGAATCGAATAAAAAATAATTAATATTTTTGTGAAAGATGAATGTTTTACCAGGTAAAACAACCATTCGGTTGTTTTGTGCTTTCGTAACAGAAAGCTTTGACTTTAAAACAGTAGAACATCGAAAACAGAAGAGTTAAACTCTGTATACAATATATAGAATATATTGCGGTCCAATTTATGCAGTATAATTTAATATAATAATATATAAAAAATCATACCATTAACATAAATAAAGTAACCCGAAAAGTGCCGAATTTTGAATTGGTCAGTTTTCCCAGTTTATTACCTTTTCCTTTCTTTTAACAATTTCTATGCTTTCGAGTGCATCCAATAAACTGGGAAAATGGACCAATTCGAAATTCGGTATTTTTCGGGTTGCTTACGAAGGATTCGGTGAAAGTAAGGAAATTTGGGAACACCCTTCCCCCTCCCTCAACACATCGCAAAAAGAAAAAGGCAAGACTTTTAAATTGAGGTCAATCCGTGATTATTTTGTGAATCATCACAAAGCAGTTACGGAGTGATCCAAACTACTTGATGACCACTGATGAAGATTGCTTGGCAATCGAAATACGTATCTGGGCAACACGTCACGAATATGTTTGTTTGAACTTCTGTTCAAATTTATGTTGATGGTATGATTGTTATATATTATTATTTTAAATTATACTACATAAATTGGACCGCAATATATTCTATATATTGTATACACAGTATAACTGTTCAAAGTCAGCGAAAAAATCTTATTTAGAAGAGTTAAAGTTAAATGATATTGGTATAACTATTTCTTCGATCCACCATCTTAACTTCAACTCTTATGTTTTCGATGTTCAACTGTTTTAAAGTCAAAGCTTTCTATTACGAAAGCACAAAACAACCGAACGGTTGTTTTAGCATATAAAACATTCATCTTTCAAAAAATATGAATTATTTTTTATTGGATTCTCTTGTTTTCTATGCACGGAACATCTTCAAATAAGTAATTGGAAAATACATTTAGAAATAAATGTTTAGAACTTAATTTAAGTCCTTTTTTTGCCATTGCTTCTCATGTTTATACGCTTTTGGTTGAACTTGATAGACCAATCAGGACAATGCCTTTAAACAAAAGATAAAAAAGAAACAAAAACAATTCTAACAAGAAAACAAAACAATAGAATAGTGCAAAGAATTTATGTCAAGTTCAGTAGAAAAAAAAACGAATACAAATACAAATGCACTCAATTGTTCGTTTCCATTTTAAAGACATGCGATTAATCTAAATCTTCACTTCCGGACTACACCGCCGGTTTTTGATAAGAGAGAAAAAAATTTACATTTCCGGAATAATTTGCGATTAAAATAAAAATGTTTGGGAATCAGTTTTTGTTTCTTTTTTTTTTGTTTTAAATTCTTTTGTTTCTATTTCTTCTATTCATTGAAATCAAAGATGACTGTAAAAGTACACGTACGAGTAGGCTGTGGATTTTTAAATAATGGCGCGCGCCGCTATAGAATACCATGATGACGTCAATATTGCTGGTAATGAGCATCATTATGGCATAGGAATATATGCGAAAAACGCATAAATACATACATCTGTCTGCCTGTCGGTCTGTCTGTCTGTCTGTCTATCAAAGAGTTAATGCACCAGACATGAAACGAAGCGTCAAATACGAAAAAGAAATAAATATTTTACTATTATTTCTTCCTCACCATTTCCCTTCCCATTCAACGCCATCTTGCCACCTCTTTAATAAGTCCTCTGCGGGGCTGTTTTTATCCTCCGTATGTTTTCCTCAAAGATATATTTATTATTTATTTATTTGTGCCACTTGTACACAAAAATCTTCAAAGCTTCCACGACCGGAAAACGCGGTATGCTACAACGGATGGAAGTGAGGTTAGCACCAAAAAAAAACAAAAAAAAAAAAACAAAACAACGACGATCGCATTTTCATAAAATTCAACAAAACTCATTATTTGACCAAGAAACCCCTTCAAACATTTATTTTCGCATCCAATATTGCTTAATAATTCATTTTTTACACAGCGATATTCTTTTTTTTTTAATTGATTAAACCAAATGCTTTTATTTGTTTAAAAATTCAAATATTGCATGCATCAACTGTTTTTTTTTTCCCGCTCGATAGTATAACAAAGATACCAAAACAAATGAGCATCGCATCATTTCGCTTCTATTAAATAATTGAATAGAGACGAAAAGGAAGCAAAAGAGCAATCCAACAAGAATGGAAAAAAAAACAACAAACAAACGAACCGGTGAAGAGACGAGGAATCTCTTTTGTTGTTTGATTAATAAATTCAGAAAAAAAAATTATAGGTTATACTTTTCTCTGTTCTCAAGTGTTTTCTCGAGCGTTTTTTTGTTTGGTCGCTCTCTATCCAATTGCTGCAAGTTCATTAGCACAAGAGGCAAAAAAATTCACGCCAATTTACTCATTCACACGATTTATGTAATATAGTTGAGGTTATGTGAAAAATTATTTTCGATAATAGGAAAAATAGAGGTCTTTGGACTAGAGACAAGCTCATGGAGCTATTGTGTAGAGGATTTCACTCGATAGATGGTGTTTTAGCAAAATGTGATTTTTTTCCAAATTTTATTTTTTTATTTTTATATTTATTTTCATCAATTTTTCTTCCCTGATTCCTCAAAAGTTTGGCCTTAATTCAAAATAAAAATGATTTCAATTGTTCTTTTCAAAATTAAGTGATTAGTTATTAAAGTTATCTATACTGTAGATGAGTCGGTTTAATTCTTTACGATCTTATTCCACATGGCACAAGTTGAAATTCAGGCCATGTAGTACATGGAATGCATCTCTGTGATCCAGTCTTTATAGGCACAAATATTGTAGACATATTTCTGTGCCAGTCAAGCGAAGTCCAACGTAAAAAATTGTTTTTTTCTTTTCAGAAAACTATACTTCGAACTGTAACACTTCTATTAAAAATAATAAAATTCCAAATTGATCCATTGATTAAATTCCAAAGCACCAAAGGTGACAAAATTATCGAGATACTTTTCCTTCACCAGAATGCCAATAATTTCCTCAGTAAAAAATAAATCTGAAATTAATTCTGTGTCGTATTTTTCGATGTACCTTTTAAATTGTTTAAACGAGAAAATGAGGCATGTGGCACGAAAGGTATCGAGCGCACCGAGTAAACATATAAAGGGGCAACCGCAAGGCCTTTGGGTCCCCATTTTATCCCTCTTCTCATATTACTCACCTCCAGGAAAACCACTAAAACTGGAATACAAACAAGTTATCCTGAATTAACTGAACCCGAAGGAATGTGCGGGAACGTCGGGTGTGGGTGCGAAAAATTAAGAGGGTCGGTTGGCATGCTTACGGTTCAGTATACAACATGATAGGATTCCGTAAGAAACTACATGTAGTTCATTAGGTGAACCAAAACCGAGGGGGGGGCGGTGGACGAAAACGGTGCGATTTTCCGAAATTTCAATATTTCCATTGAAAAACTTCTTGTTTCGCCGTTTTCCCCGTTTCGATTTTCTTCAGATGAAATCTTTTTGTAATGAGACGATTAAACTAGGTGTAGATAGAGGAGATGGGGGTAAACGGGTACAGTTCACGTCACTCTTTCAGTGTTTTGTGTTGGAAATTTGTGGTTTCAGTTAAAGGTTTTTCTATGGCATTGCCTCATGCATCCCACCGGCAACCTTCTATTCCCTCCCCCGTCTCCCTTGCATCCCCATTCCTCTCAGCGCTATTGCCATCCTTTTTGTGCCTACTAGACAGACATAGTTGCCAGAGGTGTATTTATTAGAAGTTACCACTGAAAACTCGTTCGTGGTTTTAACCAAGTCCGTGTGAGGATTGCCCTAGGGAGCAACAGGCGAAACACCGGTCGAGGAGATGAAACATTGTTGTTTGCTGCAAATACCCTCCATCCCCCATCTGAAATGGGGATGACGGGCGTTGTAGTATGAGGCGTCAACTCTAACCGTTTGTGTTGGGCTCTAAAATACATTTGTGCGCTATGCATATAAGCTTTTTCCAACAAAAGCTTTAAATTCATTTTAAGGAAATGTTTGAAATGAGGTTAGAAAAAATTGCAACCTTTTATTTTACATTAGGTATACACATAAACATGAAATAAGTTGAGGTTAGGAATGATGAGAGAGGAAACTCATTGTGCAACGTTGCCAACTTACAAAAAAAAAGACAACTTGTTATTACTGTAGACTTTAATGTTTTTATAGTGTTTGTTTCCAATCTACCAAGCCAAGTATTTCCATCCCTCTATGCAAACGAGGATTAACAGGAAAAGAAAAAAACACGTAAATGAAAAACTTTCTTTGAAAATGTGCTTTCTTCGTACTTTTCTAAGTTATACTTCTGTGATAAAATTAAAAAGATTTTTTCAATCCACTGCCATAGCCTTTTTCGGTAGTGCCAGAACTGGCACACCAGTTATAAGTGGTTTTTGATAACTAAAATGTGATACAATTTCAGCAAACGTATATGTTGCGGCATAATACATATATATACATATTTATATATATAGAATACAAATATAATAATTATTATTTCAAATTTCAACAATCATGTCATTAGTTTCAACTGTCAATTTGATTTCGTTCAAGTGCTAATTTTAGCCATTTAAAATAATTAATGCCATTTTATAATTAAATAAACGCCGCCAAAGAAATATAACGTCAAAAAGCGCCTATTGTATTTTGGGGTTGACTTTAGTAAATTTCATTCCATTTTACCTCAATTGTGTCAAGTATCTAAGTTTTAGCCGGGATTTAAGCTTATTAAGGGTTTCAAAATGATTTATTAGTGACAACTTTATATTTCATTGATTTAGTAAAAGAAAATTCGCACATTAAATACAGAAATGGTTTAGGTCCCTTTGGATCTAAACTGATTTCGATCCTCAAACCTGGTGAACCAGCATATTAACAAAGAAAAGATACTAATACCCGAATAGTTTGGATTTAGGTCCAGGCATTTCACAACAATGCAACTTTACAGAATATGTGACCATATAACTGACGCCTTTAACAGTAATTAACACATGGGAATGGTTCTACTTAACATAGAAAAGGCTTTTGACACTCTATGACATAAAGGGCTAATTAACAAACTAATTAAAATGAAATTTCCAAGATACTCTATAATAATAATCAATAGTTATCTCAAAGAGCGCCAATTTTGTGTGCAAATCAAAAATTAAATGTCAAATAGCAGATTAATTAAGGCTGGAGTCCCTCAAGGGTCTATTATGGACCCTATTCTATTTATACTATACATAAATGATATCCCGTGGACACCTGAAACTTTCTTTTCCCTATATGCTGACGATACAGCAATTTTTGCATACTCCTGGAGAGCTGATACAGTAGCCAACAGACTAACCAAGGCCTTAAAAAGAATAATTTTTTTTTTACAAAATGGAAAATAAAGGCCAATGATAACAAAAATGAAGCTATCCTTTTCACTAAAAGAAGACTCAACAAGCATTAGAAGGATTTAATAAATGGGAAAAATATTAGATGGGCAAAAACAGTTAGATACTTGGGGATGCAACTGGATTCCAGACTCAACTTTGCTGAACATATAAAATTATCTAAAAATAAATTAATGGCCCAAACTAACATCTTATATCCATTGCTAAAAAGACAATCAAGGATGTCTACCAGCAATAAATTAATAATTTATAAAACAGTGCTCAGACCAGTGTTAACATATGTATGTCCAGTCTGGAGTTCAGTAAGTTAAACCAAGTATCTGCCAATACAGAGTCCAAAACAAATTACTAAGAATGCTGGGGTTTCCGAATAATCAAAGTTTAAACACTGATATGATTTTTAGATTTATCTTCTTTATTTTGGAGTTTTGTAACTAACGAACAAATAAATATGTAGAAAAAACAATATAGATTCTTGAAGGGAATTAAATGCTCTACAAAAAAGGTCTCTTCACGTTTTTACATAAAATCACTTTTTTAAAAGTTATTCACAATTAAAGTTAAAGAAAAAATTAAATTATTGTCCAGTCTGGAGTTCAGTAAGCAAAACCAAGTATCTGGCAATACAAAGGGTCCAAAATAAATTACTAAGAATGCTGGGAAAATACCCAGTCAAATACAAGGTACATGATCTTCATGAGGAATTAAAGATACTACCGCTAGACTTATATATTCTCGCTTTGTCGCGGAAATTCTACACAAATTGGGCCTAGTCAAATAATTAGAACCATCAGTGACTACATCCTCGATGACCTACTCCACAAATACAGAAAATACAAACATAAAAGAATTAGACATATAGTCTTATACCAAATTGAAAACAGAAACAATATTCGGGTTTTTTTTTTAAGAATTGCCATCTATTTTTCCCGAACTACAATATCGTGCACTATTCTCTATCCTAGATCAGGATCTACAGACGCTGCTTGGATGGATTATGCAAGGTACATCACTTTTAAAATTAAAAACAAAGTGTAATTAAAGTATTTGTATATATAAGAGCAATTAATTTTATTTTAGTTTTTAAGGTCCCTTTGGATTCATTTTATTATATTTTTGTCTATGATTTCAGTTGTAGTTTTAGAGTAATATAACGAAGAAGTCATTTAATTGATGACTCATGTGATTTCTATCAAAATCGAAGTCATTTCTACCATAATCTTCACCATAGGTCCATAAAAACTTTGTTAAGACTTTAAATTTATACGAGAAGAATATTCTTCAACTAGAAACCCGATTGAAAACGAGGATTCTTACTAGGGCCGTAAAACGTTGATTCCAAGGTACATGTATTAGAAATTGAAGGATGGTATTAGTGAGTGCGATAAGGAAGGAATAAAATCGAAAAAAAAAAATCTAACCAAACAATTTGAAGAAAGAAAAAAAAAACGAACGAGCAAGAGTGGAATGTTGATCAGAAACGACGAAGAACAAGTGGTTAAGAGGCTCTTTGGTTAGAGTAAGTGACCGGTCGACGTCTTCCACACACGTCCATTACTCCGAGAAAAATCCTCCCCGCAATCCACCACTTCCAACTTCAATTACCAACTCAACACACACTAGAGCGCTTAGAACTCCTTCGATTTGTACACTAGTATCTGAAGATTCCCAAGATTTGAAGACAAAAAATTGCAGAGGTTGCAAAACTTTCATGCTTCCGGAACCAGTCGATGTGTTTAGACGGGGTCTTTTTGAATAAATTTGAAGAGATCCGAGAGAGGAAGTGGCCGAGACCGGGTCTTTAACACGAGGCGCGGATTTCAGGTGGTTTTAGACCGCGGGGCCATTAGTGGAGCCGAAACCAGCATCAGCGTGGATCATAGTTGCCATGGACGGCAGCCATCTTTCTCGCGGCCATGGCCGCCTGCGACGTTTCCATTCTTTTCATTGTAGCGTGCTCTTCCGTTCTTTGCCCCAAACGAATGCCAAGTAAAAAACCAACACAATGTTGTCCGTCGGTCCGTCCACACTGTGTCCATGGCCCAGTCTGTCTTTTTTCCATAAATGCATGTGTGGCTTTGGCTGGTTCTTCGCTGTATGTGTATGTGTTCAATGGACTTGGCCTTCAACTTGACGAGTATTTTCAAATGAACTTCATACACGACTGCTGATGATAACGGCCTTCCTTCCCAACAAGAATTATCATTATATATATTATTCTTGGTTCTTACTCTAAACATCCACTTCTTCTTCGTTTGTTTATGGAACGTCGACGCCAACTCGATCATACCTTCTTTTTTTTCTTCCACTGAACAAAACCCTTCATATTTCTTTCGACTCAAACGACTTCCACCGACTTCTGGCAGAGCTTTTTACTGGATTTCTATTCTCAACTATCATTTCTCAAGTTTTGCCAACAAATTAACTAATTAGCACTCATTAATCATACCATTACTGTCGTTAAAGTCTTACGACAATGAAATCGACATGCATTGAAATCACCGACCATTAAAATCAATCAATTTTTTCATTCAACTCATTAAATGAAATGTTAATCGTAGAAAAACCTTTAAGCTCATCTTTGACCCGGAAGTAACTCATTTTGTTTTTGACCAAAACTAAAAAAAGCACATTTTACGAATGAAACCCTTGGTTTCCAAGCTTTGTTTTCTTATCTTTTCATACTAAGAACATAAAAATAGATTGCTCAACAAAAAAATAGTTCCTCCTATAAAAATTAGTGTCCTCTGGATTAACCACTGGATAACTAGGCTAATCCATTAGGATATAATTACAGAAAGAATCCCAAAGTTCTTTAGGAAGAAGTTGAACAGTTTTACTGAGGTTTTAAATGTTTTTTTTTTCGAAAAATTCGATTTGGAATGATTCTTAATTAGCTCAGTGTTACTGTGTATACAATATATAGAATATATTACGGTCCAATTTATGTAGTAGAATTTAATAATCTACATAAATTGGACCGCAATATATTCAATATATCGTATACACAGTATAACTGTTCAAAGTCAGTGAAAAAATCTTATTTTGATAACTCAGTGTTAATCAAACTTTTAGTCTTATTGCAAAATTTTGGGCCAAAACTAAGAAAAGCACGTTTTACGAATGAAACCCTTGGTTTCCAAGCATTGTTTTCTTATCTTTTGATACTAAGAAGATCAAAATAGATGGCTCAACAAAAAAATAGTTCCTCCCATAAAAATTAGTATCCTCAGGATTAACCACTGGATAACTAGGCTAATCCATTAGGATATAATTACAGAAAGAATCCCAAAGTTCTTTAGGAAGAAGTTGAACATTTTTACTAAGGTTATAACTGTTTTTTTTCGAAAAATTCGATTTGGAATGATTCTTAATTAGCTCAGTGTTACTGTGTAAACAATATATAGAATATATTACGGTCCAATTTATGTAGTAGAATTTAATAATCTACATAAATTGGACCGCAATATATTCTATATATTGTATACACAGTAACACTGTTCAAAGTCAGCGAAAAAATCTTATTTTGATAGCTCAGTGTTAGTCAAACTTTCAGTCTTATTGCAAAATTTTTCAAATAAATCCCCCGCCCCTTTTCCAACATCATAAAGTAACCAAAATATTGAATGATTTATTTACTATTTAACAGATAATTTCCTGCAGTCGCTGCTTTGGAAAATAAAATTGAGATCTCAGATAAATTTAGAAGAACAATAATAACAAAAAAACATATTTTTCTCATCTAATAAACCCCCTCCCCCCACTGAAAATAAGGTACGACACAGTTTAACAATCTCTGGAATATCTAAAGAAATATTTACTTTAACAAAAGTTTAATGATGCCAAGTACATACGATAAGGGTACCAAAATCATTTTAAAAGGATCTTTATTCTATCGTAACAAATGAGATTGCAATTTAAGTACTACAAAAGTTATTATGAATTATTTCGTAGAGCTCCAATAACTATAACTCGGTACCTTTAGATTAGAGATTTGATAAGTCTTAAAAAAATGACT
This sequence comes from Sisyra terminalis, assembly GCA_958496175.1. Classification (NCBI taxonomy): domain Eukaryota; kingdom Metazoa; phylum Arthropoda; class Insecta; order Neuroptera; family Sisyridae; genus Sisyra; species Sisyra terminalis. The sequence goes on along the minus strand of OY292278.1, from coordinate 46,924,676 downwards.
CGGAAATTAATTCGTTTCTAATTAATAAAATACAATTACAATTTAATAATTATATGAGCTACGCTCTGCTACCATTTCCACAAATAATGGCTGTTTTTTCTCCGCAACGTATTCATGTATATATGATTAAATCAAGTCTGTTTTATGAAGGGAAATTTTCCTTCCATAAATTTCAAACAATTTTTAGAACCATAAAGTCAAAGTCGCAAGTAAAAGTCAAATAATTGTTTGTTTTTTTTTAAAAAAACTTTCTGTTATAAGAAAATTGAAGAGGAATTACCTTGTATTTAGTATGATTGAAATAATATGAAAAGTTAAATGATACTTGCAACTTCGACGATTTGGCATAAACATATATCTATAGTAAAAAACGATTTTCATTCTTTTCCATAAAGATATTATAAGAAAATAGAGGCGTAAATTTAGCCAATAATGTAAGACTTAATAAAAAGAGATATATAATTGAACCTACACAATTTATGTTTTTTTTTTTTTTTAATATTGTTCAACGATGCCCCAAGTACATACGATAAGGGTACCAAAAGCATTTTAAAAGGATCTTTATTCTATCGTAACAAATGAGATTGCAATTTAAGTACTACAAGAGTTATTATGAATTATTTCGTAGAGCTCCAATAACTATAACTTTGTACCTTTAGATTAGAGATTTGATAAATCTTAAAAAAAATGACTTGAAAATTAATTCTTTTCTAATTAATAAAATACAATTACAAATTAATAATTATATGAGCTACGCTCTGCTACCATTTCCACAAATAATGGCTGTTTTTTCTCCTCAACGTATTCATGTAAATATTATTAAATCAAGTCTGTTATGTGAATGGAAATTTTCCTTCTATAAATTTCAAACAATTTTTAGAACCACAAAAACGAAGTTGCAAGTAAAAGTCAAATAATTGTTTTTTTTTTTTTAAACTTTTTGTTATAAGAAAATCGAAGAATTAACTAGTACGTAGTATGATTGAAATAATATGAAAAGTTGCAACTTCGACGATTTGGCATAAAAATATGTCTATAGTAAAAAACGATTCTCATTTTTTCCATAAAGATATTATAAGAAAATAGAGGCGTAAAGTTAGCCAATAATGTATATAATTCACAATTTATGATTTTTTTTTAATATTGTTTGTCATATTTTTTTTTATTCTGCATTGAACGTAAACAATTTATTATAAAAATGACGATCAATAATAAAAAGAGAATGTTCATTAAATGAAAAGGAAATATTTTTTTCCTGTGGGGAGATTGAAATAAATCCACCCCCCAATATAATTTCTTTAAAACATATTTTTGTTACTTCTTCATTACAGGCATAAATTTATTTATGGATTTTTGTTATTGGTATTATTATTATTATTATTATTTGTGGCTGTGGTAAGGGATGTAAACGTTCGGTACGCGAATTTTTAATGGGTGGAACGAGATGTAACTAATGGGGAGAAACGCAAAAAAAAAAAGCGTTGGGAACTGAAATAAAATTAATAATCCAGAAATGGGAAACCGGGGATAACCTGCAACAAATTCAAGGGACATTCCACGTGCCTAAACTTCTTCATCCCCCGTTTGTATTAAAGTATATACAAGTAATATTTACAATAATTTCCACCATCCCCAAATCGTTTTCTTTTGTTATTTTTTTGGTATTATCTTTTTTTTTTTTTTTTTTTAATGGCACTGGATACCTGCATTGTTACCTATCAGTGGATGGTGGAAAATTTACATTGTAAGGGTAGGCTGATCGTATGGGGTAATATTAAATTGGGAACAAGAAACGGAAGTATCGTTTTTTTTCCCCAGGAAAATTTTATCTTTGTTGGGGAAAATTAATTATTGGTCGCTGTGTACAACAAAAAGAGAATCGTTATGATTTTAATATAAAAAAAAAAAACGTTAATAGAGGGTAGGAAAATAAAATCTATAGACTAACCATAAATTTTTCATTTACTTTTAGTGTTTTATTCATTTTTTTTTCCGGGACATACATGGAAAATGTGATGAATGTAGTAATTAAGAAGTGCATAAATGTAGCTTTGGAAAATTAATGATGAAAGAAGTGCCATCTTGAGAAAAGCACCATTTTTTTTTTCTAATTACATCGATGAATAATTTAATTTTCTTCATCTTTTAATTAACAAGAAAATGAACTTTTTTCCTGGAGTTTATTTTTTTTTATTTTAAATTCCAATCAATTTATGATCGTCGAGAAAAACACAAAAAGAAAGAAGAAAAAAAAAACGTTTTCTAATTTACCGACAAATTAAAATGTAAATAATTTAGTCGCAAATCGAGGAAAAACCGTTTTTTTCGTTCACTTCATCAAAGTTTACCTGAGATCCAATTGGGAAAATGTCGAGTAAATATTTACGTTTTTCTTATCGGTGCGGTAAATATTTGAAACGATTTACATGTACCCTAAGCATTGGGGTTGGAATATAAAATATATTCGTTTGGCATAAAACGTTTTTGAGGAAGATTTGTGCAAGGAAACGGGAACGTTTTCGTCGTGCGGGGAGGTGAGACGGGACGCAAATGCTTGTATAGAAAGGATCATGTCAAAAGGATAAAGTTTTTCCTCGTAGATTAATTTCGCAAAGCGAATAAATGTGCCATGGAAACACGGAGGCAAATCTCCAGAAAGTCCAGAATTTCCACGAACAAACCAATTATTTAATATACGGTACACACCAGTGAGAACCAGGATATATATATATATATATAGTCGGGTGAAAATTTCGATTTGGGGGAAAAAAAAAGAAGAAAAACGCTTCGTTCGTTGCCAATGAATTAGTTAGATATGTAGGGGTAGTCGGGTGAGAGATTACGTTTCGATTGGAAGCGGAACGGGGATAACGGGAACACAGGAGTGGAGGAGAGGACTAGACCATGTATAGTCCTCGATATGTCGATCAATTTCATGAACCCAACCATATACACATATAAACATTCCAGGATTGATTTATGATTGACTTGCGTATATATTTTCTATTTCTGTCAAAATTTTCGATTTATTCGACGTAAATGGAAAGCATCGGTGAGCTTTTCTCTCGAGTTATTGAACAAGTTTACGTTAAATCTATAAACACTTCAAAAGAAGCTTATACGCCGCTTTTTTTTTTAAATCGGGTGAATTTGGGGACCGGTTATAGTTGGAAGGGGTGCATTTTTGGATACCACATTAGAGATATAAGAATATGTTTGCTGACTTTTGAATCATTTGATGTATGAAGCATGAGATTATAGTAACTTTTGCAGTTTTCGACCGAAAAATAAAAGCAAAACATACGATTGGAAAACAACCCTTGCAATATTTCATTTGGTAGAAATCAAGAAAAATTATTTAAAGTTGAACTTCAGAAAAAATATAAATAATTCTTCACCACTAATATCGAAATTTTCGCCTCAATTGGTGGCAAAAAAACGATAATAATGCTTTTCACATACAATACATAATTTATGTGGAGGAAAGGATTAAATGGATTAGCAACTTGGACTACTGGAAAAAAAATTAGGAACTTTTGGAGAACTTTGAAATGTGATGAAAGAAAAGCCCACAGGGTTGGTTATATTTCGAAAAAAAAGGATTCATAGAGATGATGAAGAAGGAAAACTGGAATGTCCCAAGAAAAAAGGAAGAAGATAGACTAAAATCTTGGATCTTTTACGAAGAGGAATGAATTATTCCAAATTAAAGAACTTTGTAAGAGATAGATGACATCGTAGAGAACTTTCTTATCAAGTTTAGAAGGAGAAAATTTATCATATAACATGGAATCTTGTATTCTTTCCAACGGCATATATCTCTGATTAAGTTCTTAAATTCGGAATAGTTCATTCTTCTTTTTAACAAATCCAGAATTTCAATCTATTTTCTTCCTTTTTTCTTGGGACCTTCTCAACATCACCACTATGAATCTTTTTTCTTTCTAAATTTTACCAACCAAGTTAGCTTGTTTTCGCCACATTTTAAAAGTTTTCTGGAAGTTCCAGGAGTCCAAGTTTCCGCCACATAAGAATAGTATTATAGATGTGATATTGCCGAAGGAAGACTGGAAGGTCCCAGGAAAAAAGGAAGAAGATAAATTGAAATCTTGGATCTTTTAAGAAGAGGAAGGAACTACTTCAAATTAAAGAAATTTGTAAGAGATAGACGACGTCGTAGAGAACTTTCTTATTTAGTTTAAGAGGAGACAATTTTTCATATAACATGGAATCTTGTATTCTCTCCAACGGCATAAATCTCTTACTAAGTTCTTTAATTCGGAGTAGTTTATTCCTCTTTTTAACGCATCCAGAATTTTAATCTATTTTCTTCCATTTTTCTTGGGATCTTCCTTTCAACACCACCACTATGAACCTTTTTTCTCTCTAAATTTGACCAACCAAGGTAACTTTTTTTCGCCACATTTTAAAGTTTTCTGGAAGTTCCAGGAGTTTCCTGGAAGTTTCCGTCACATAAAAATAGTATTATAGATGTGTTATTGTAGCAGGAAGACTGGAAAGTCCCAGTAAAAAAGGAAGAAAATAGATTAAAATTCTGGATTTGTTAAAAAGAGGAATGGACTATTCCGAATTAAAGAAGATTTCATGTTATATGATAAATAAAGTTCTTTAATTTGGAATAATTCATTCCTCTTCCTAAAAAATCCAAAATTTCAGTCTATCTTCTTCTTTTTTTCTTGGGACATTCCAGTTTTCCTTCTTCAACCACTATGACACCACTATGAACCTTTTTTCTCTCTAAATTTGACCAACCAAGTTAGCTTTTTTGCACCACATTTTACCAAGTTCTCTGGAAGTTCCTAGCTTGTTTTTTCAGGAGTCCAAGTTTCCGCCACATAAGAATAGAATTATAGATATGATATTGTAAAAGAAAGATTGGAAGGTCCCAGGAAAAAAGGAAGAAAATATATTGAAATCTTGGATCTTTTAAGAAGAAGAAGGAACTACTCCGAATTAAAGAGCTTTGTAAGAAATAGACAACGTTGGAGGGAATACAAGATATAATTTTCTAATGGATTCATCTGTAATTTTTCAAGCTATATTTCCATACAAAAAATGGCTATCAGGATTAGAAAATTTTGGTCAAATTTCCCACCAAAATAATTTTCAAATTCAGTTTCTAGATTAACAATCATAAAAATAGCAATTTTTTTTCGACTTTTACGTTATACACCTTTAGATCAAAATCATTTCGAGCCCAAGAAGAAGCATTGAAAGTCATTTTAAAAAGGAATTCATAAGAACGCATTAAAAAAGTTTGCAGATCCTTTCATAAAACACAAGAGCCCTTATTTAGCTACGATCAAATTTATCATCCCCCGTTAGTTTTCACTTGAAAACGCTTTGTCTTCAACCCCGCGATCCATACCATTTCAATTGGTATCCATTGAGCCATCATCTGAGTCCAAATTAAATTGAAAACTTTTAATTTTTAATTTCATCCCTTGTACTCTTCACACTTTTATACATTTAAGATTATAGGTCGAACGGGTGCATCCAGGAGAGACGAGAGCGAATCGGGAGAACGAGAAATGGATGAGCATGTAATTTACAGGTTATATTCCCTCATCTGTCTTACTATTGACGTCTGGATTTCCATCCCTCCCCGCAACGCCAATTCGCCCATCATCGAAACTTATCCATTTACACGGCAAAATAACCCATTCCAACGATTGCCATCCCGAAAAATCCCACCACCCCACCCATTCGCTTATTACAACCGACGTCCCAACATCGTTCGTTGCAAACCTCTTTGCCTCAAGTGCGAAACTTATTAGCTTAATTAGAAAATTTACTTACGTTAATTAAATATTATTTTATTATTAAATATTTAATATTTCAAAAAAGGGAACTCTCCAAACGACAGACTCGGGAATAATCGGGATAATAATATTACTAGTTAATGTATTCTCTATACAAACATACTTTACGTATTCCTTTTGATTTTCGTCTAGAAATAAAAAGATTTTTTTTCCTTTTCGAAAATAAAATTCCCTATTCCCGACTCAGTGTTCCAGTGGGAGCCGTTGCCTTTTAATAATAAGCCGTTATAAATTCAAAAATCTTTGACAAACATTGGAGGGAAATTTTCTTTTTTTCCAAGCGAAAAAAATAAAATAAATGTGGAACGAGAAAAAAAACCAAACAAAACCAACCACCCTCATATAACACCACTCACTGCCTCCCCCAGAAGTATACATATATAAATAAAGACGATCTTTCATATAATTTTCATTTCGCCCAATGGTTTTCCTTCGTGGTTCTTTTGAGAAGAGTCAAGCAGATATGATGATGAAAACGAAATGAAAATTAAATAAATTAAATATTGATTTAGAAAATCATAAGGAAAATGTTGACGTCGTCGTCGTCGTCATCGCTTACGATGACGCGAGTGGACCGAAAATTTCCAAATTATTATTTGTATATCATTGCCTCGTACTTCCTCTCCCGGATTCCCTCTGTCGCCGTTGTTTTCACACCCTCGGGCATTCCCAATTTAATTTCAAGATATATCTCTCAAAACGGTTCTTCTCAACTCTTGACTAAATGAAGATGAAATCGGGGGGTGGTTTTGATAATTGAATAAATTTTAAGGGATGACGGAAATGTACGGAAAAAAAATATGATACTAATGTAAAACTACGATGAAATAAAGACTTTGTTCGGCCACGTTTGTAGGGAGGTTTTCCATCCCTCTCCTCTAACAATTTTTGTTGTCAATTCTAATATTGGTAATCTTAAAGATCTTTGTTAAAGAAAGACATTTAGAAATCATTACATTTAAAATGCCTTTAATAACTTTAAATGACTTCAAAAAGGTTTTTTGAACATTTAAATGCCTTTTTTTAACAAAGATCATTCGATATAGGTACTTTCACAACATTATTTTTCCTTTATAAAATTTCCTTCCGTTGGCATGGATAGCTTTTCAAAACCTCTGCATCTCGGAAAAGAGGGTGACAAAAAAATTTTTAGCACTCATGAAAATTTTTGCAAAAAATTCCAGGATTTGATTAATTTACCTACATATGTGTGATTGTTTTTCAAAAGGGCACCAGTAAATGTTTGGGGAAGATCCTTGAAACCTTTTGCATTCCTTACCCTTACTAACCCCCATATGTGGTAGTGTCTATATACTTTACGAATTTACTTGATTTTTTTGGCAAGTTATCATATAGTAAACACTTGGTGGCTTAGAAGAATAGTTTAAAGTTTTTTTATCGACATGTGATACATTGTTGTAAAGGGGATGCATCAAGGAAGTATTTGAAAAAAAAGAAGATCGCGATCGCTTTTTGTTTTCTTTAAATAGCCATTTAAAGCTTACGTTCGATTTCCATAGTTTTTCAAGAAAAATATTTAGGGTAAAATTTTTTTAAATTATTGTACTTCTGAAGGAACCATACAACACAACACTTGATAATCGAAATTGAAAGATATAGTAAAAGTTTTTTTTTTTAATTTTTCTACTAAGACAAAAACAAAAGTTAGCAAATGGATCATTTTTCATTGATCTTTTCTTCTTCTATTGATAAGCACGCAATGAATCAACCACTTATTCATTTGAAAAAATTATAAAACAAAAAATTAAAAGTTTAGGTCAGGGATTCCAAACAGGGATGATATTGTGCTTAAGCAATATATAAAATAAATTGTGGTCTAACTGATGTAATAAATTTGGCTAAAGTAAACTAAAAACATTTTGAAAAAAAGCTCAAAACAAATGCATTTCTGACATATTGCATCTCAGATACGAATTTCGATTGCCAAGTGATCTTCTTAAGTGAACATAAAGTAGTATTGGATCGTACCGTTATTTCTATGTGATGATTCACAAAATAATGCTGGATCGATCTCAATTTATAGGTGGACCTTTTCGTAGACCTTTTTAGTTGCGAAGGTGTTTTTATTTCCATTTCTTTTCCTCAAATTCTTCGTGAGCCACCCAAAAAGTTACAAACTTTAAATTGGCCCACTATTTCCATTTTTCTTCTGCAAATGTATGCCCCGTTTCTATTGCATGCTATGTCACATGTTCTTTAAATATCTTACTCTTAATTGTCTTCTAGTTTGATTTAGGGATAACGTCGTCCAGCTTTTCTCAGGAGACGCTAGAATTTATAGCAAGGAAAGCGCAGCTATTAGGGGTAGAAAGATGTACATAGTAAAGGTATGGAAAATCTGAAATTTTCCTCATTTTTAAGAAATACAGAAAAATAATTTAACAAGTTGGTTTGATCAAGTATTACAGAGAGAGAAGGGAGGTAAAATGACAAAACTTTCAGCTCTCCAAGTATAGTTTGGCCTAAAAAATCCCTAATTTACCAGTTTCCCTAATGTTTTGGGAATCATTGATAATCATTTTGAATCTTGCGAATAAACTTGGTTAAAATTTCAAAAGAAACTCAAAAAGTGTCAAATATTGATGGGATTCATTTTTTTTTTTCTTTCCAATTTAAATGTTAAGTATCCGGAAATTATTCCTTCAGCTTTTAAGACTTTCAATGCCTTTTCCACTTATGTGTGTAGTGGTATCGTTTTATTGCCTATAACTACGGAAATCGTTTGATCGAAATTAAGTTCTTCGTTTATTTTACATTCCAAACTACGAATTCCGAACTCGAAAGTGCTAAAATTTCATTCCTTGAATTTTAACTGCAAATGCAGCAGTAACCTACTTTTTCCCCCTTTTTATGAGTACCCCGATGACTGACTTTTCCATCGAATTAATTGACGAGGGACGTTTGACGGGGGTAAATTAAATGTTAACGTAAATACGTTGGAAATTGAAAAAGATAAATGTTTAGTTTGAATTATTAACATTTGATGTTGCAAATTAGAATAAAATTCATCGTTTAAGTTTAATCATCCTGAAAATCATCTGACAGAATTTTTTTGCTTTCTATTCTTCAAAGTTTGAAAGTTAGAAAAAGCTTTCTTTATACTTGCGGATAGTAAGGGAAACAATCGTTTAAATCTGTTGAGGCAAAGGAATATTAAGTGGGAAGAATAATATAAATTTGAGTATATTATTCTATCAATGCTTACTTCCCAAATTTGATCTGAAAATTTCCAATTTTCACGAAAATTTTCTGAGAGTCTTTTGAGATATGAATAAAAATAATGGTTTTAAGCGGAAGTTCAGAAAATCGCAATTGATGTTTAATACAAAAAGGGACCGTATTTTTTATTGAAACCCCTAAAAAATCGAGCTGTTAGGAATAAGGAAATGCAATTACTAATAAAGCATTGTGAACCGATTTTTCTTGTAAAGTATTTGAGCTTTAATTTTCCAAATATATTATTCCACTTACGTTAAGGTGATGCATTCATAACATTGTTCGTTCGATTTTCTATTGAGAGCTTTTGCTTATTGAGAAGTTTTTTACAAAGAAAAACTGAGAAAAACTATTGGAAAATTATCTTAAGACTTCAAATTCGGAAAAAAATAATCAATATAAACTAAGTTTTTCTTTGGTTTCTTTAATCAGGTGAATAAAAATGGATCATTTATTCGTAATCTTGAAAAGTTTAGAACGATTATTATGTATATTGTAATACCTTCTATAGGTTTTATCAAAGAAAATTGAGAACACTAATTGAAAAATTAACTTTAAACCCCAAATTGGGAAAAACTATCAATTTAAACATTTTTTTTTTATTTTAGTGGATGGAAATGGATCATTTCTCAAAATTTACTTCGAATTCTCAGAATCTTTAAAGCGACTATTATGTATGTTTTAATTCTTTATTTTCGATTGAAACCCTTAAAAAATTGTGTTGTTAATAGTAAGAAAATGCAAATTCTGAAAAAACATTTTAAAATAATTTTCTTTTTTAAGTATTTGAGCTTTATTTTCTCAAATATAATATTCCACTTACGTTTAGGTGTTTCCTTTATAACATTGTTCATTAGATTTTCTATTGAGAGCTTTTGCTTATGAAGAAGTTTTATGCAAAGAAAACTTGAGAAAAACTATTGGAAAATTATCTTAAGACCTCAAATTAGAAAAAAAATAATCAATATAAACTTAGTTTTCTTTGGTTTCTCTAATCAGGTGAATGAAAATGGATCAAAAGTTTAGGACAATTATTATGTATGTTGCGATACTTATACCTACATTAGGTTTGAAGCAAAGATAATTTGAGAAAACTTATTGGAAAATTATCTTTAAACCCCAAATTGGGAGAAAAATATCAATTTTTACACATTTTTTCTATGGTTTATTTATTTTGGTGGATGGAAATAGATCATTTCCCAAAACTTACTTCGAATTCTCAGAATGTTTAAAGCGACTATTATGTATGATGTAATACTTTATTTTCGGTTATTACCTCTTAAAAATTGAACTGTGAAGAATAAGGAAATGCAATTACTGATAAAGCATTATGAAATAATTTTCTTTGGAAAGTATTTGAGCTTTAATTTCCCAAATATATTACCTAACTTACGTTTAGGTGATGCCTTTATAACATTGTTCATTCGATTTTCTATTGAGAGCTTTTGCTTATTGAGAAGTTTTTTGCAAAGAAAACAAGAGAAAAATTATTGGAAAATTATCTTTAAGCCCCAAATTGGGATAAACTATTAATTTTAACACAACTTTTCTATGGTTTCTTTAGTTTGGTGGATAGAAATGGATCATTTCCCAAAACTTACTTCGAATTCTCAGGATTTTTAAAGCAACTATTATGTATGATGTAATGCTTTATTTTCGATTGAAACCTCTAAAAAATAGAGCTCTTAAGAATAAGGAAATACAATTACTGATAAAGCATTATGAAATAATTTTCCTTGTAAAGGATTTGAGCTTTAATTTCCCAAATATATTACTCCACTTACGTTAAAGTGATGCATTCATAACATTGTTTATTAGATTTTCTATTGAGAGCTTTTGCTTATGAAGAAGTTTTATGCCAAGAAAAACTGAGAAAAACTATTGGAAAATTATTTTAAGACCTCAAATTTGGAAAAGAAACAAAAAAACAACCAATATTTCCATTCCCCTGATTAGAGAAACCAAAGAAAAACAATAAACTTAGTTTTTCTTTGGTTTCTCTAATCAGGTGAATGAAAATGGATCATTTTTTTGTAATCTCGAAAAGTTTTGGACGATTATTTAGTATGTTGTAATACTTATACCTCCATTAGGTTTGATGCAAGGAAAATTTCAGAAAACTTATGGGAAAATTTTCTTTAAACTCCAAATTGGGAATAAATTTAAATGTAAACTAAGTTTTTCTATCATTTCCTCCGGATCATTTCCTCAAAATTTTCGGATAGTTTATAACGATTATTATGTATGTTGTAATGATTTTACCATAATTAAATATTATAATTCAATAAAGAAGAATTGGGGGTAGTAGAAGAAATTATCAAAATGCTAGATATAGGAGCAAAAAAAAAAACGTATTTAAGCTTACCATATCTCCACTAATGTAGGGTAAGTTTAGTTTTCCCACGGAATGTAGGGGATGATGGGGTGCGTTGATCGGAAGCCGATGGTGTGGTGGTTCGATCGAAGTGTTATTGTTGTCGTAGCAATTGATGTCCGTGTATCGGTTGACGAGAATCGCGTTGGGCAAGGATTGCGTTTGGGGCGGCTGGGGATTGGGATACTGGGACGCGACAACAATGGTCGCCGTGGGATTCTGGCCGGGCGGGGGTGAATTCGGGGCGAGAAGTTGCTGAGGATTGTGCGGAAGATGGGCTTGTTGCCCGGGGGCTGCGTTCGGGGGTTGTAGGGCCGCGATATAGGCCGCAGTGGCTGCCGCCGCCGCTGCTGCTGCCGCTGCCGATGGTGTGGACGACGTTGACGTCGAGGACGTGTTCACCTGGGTCGCGGATGGCGACGACGCTGATAATCCGCCCGAAGACGATGCCGACGCCGAATTAATCGAACAACATTGACCACAATTACAAACAACACCGGCAACGGCGCCGCCTCCCGTCAAATTATTACTCGCAAAATTCGGCTCGACAAAACCAACAATCGACGATCCCGTGCCAATAATCGAATTATTGTTGTTGCTCAATTGTTGCGGTTGTTGTTGGAAATGAAATGGAAAATTTGCGGTTTGCTGTATAGGATAGCCGGTGTAGGGTACAATGTAGGGGTAGTAGGAGGTGCTGTATTGAAAATACGTCGTGAACGGATTTCTTGACCTTTTTCGCAAAAAAAATTCACACAACCTTCCACGAAAAAAAAATTGTATTGAACCACGTGTGCAACACAACTAGCCACACCGATTCTTTCCACCAAATCAAATTCTCAACTTGTTTTCAACCCTTAAAAAATATTTCCTCTTTTTTTAATACTTATTTTTTTTTTTTTTTTTGGGGATCAAATTATCACTGATTTATTAATTGATTCTTGTAGGAAGATAAAAAAATTGAAGTCTTTTCTTTAAAATATTTATATCTTTGATTTGTCAAAGCCACCTACGATCGTCCAAGATTGTCTCAAGAGAAAGCGCGAAATTTGAAAAATTTGCCTACCGATTAAAAATTACGTCTAAATATTGACTCTTTTGATTATATATTTCCTTGTCGATTACTTAATACTATTCTTATTAAAAAAAATTTAATTCCTTCAATTCCGGCTGAAAAATCAACGAGAATGATGTGATATGTTAATTGTTATTATTATTTACATATATAAATACTTTTGAACTAACTTTAATATATTTGATACAAATAAACAACGAGAGCAAAAAACGATTGAATCAATTGCACATTTCCCGGAAAAACGGACGGTGCTGCACTGGAATTTGTCACAACTAACTAGTTTCTGGCAACAGTACAAACCCTCCCACAAAAGGAAAACTTTTCGAACTTTCCTCTCAATAATTTTCAGCTACAAAACAAAAGACTATCCAATATTTATCCCTAGTAATTAGTCCTTATGAAATACGAGCCTACTGTCTAAATTGTCTTAAAAAGATTTTCAAAGATTTATTCAAAAGTTAGTGTAGAAAATATTTGATTGATTTTTGTTGAAGATTGTCAAGGAAAAATTGAAAATTGCGATACTTCTCCTCCGAATTGGGAGGAAAATTTTTGCTATCGGCTTTTTGATGAAAAGATTGATTATCCTTCGCAAAACTTGATTGTAACCTTCAATAAAAGGTTTCGCCTAAAATTCACTTATTTAATTAATTAAATATATATATATATCTTAATTATTACGGAGGGGGGAAAATGATCTACGGGATTTATTCGATAAAATTTATTTAAATGCTAGAGATTTGTCCTTACAAATTAATGATTGTTAGAAGTTTAGAAGATATTAAGCTTTGATTGTCGAGGAAAATTGAGATTTTTACTAAAATTTTTCTTTTTTTTTATACTTTTAATAAACTTTCTTACCTCTTTTGTTTTTTTTTTTCAGTAACAACAAATCAACAATTAGTAAACAAAAACATTTGAGCGCCAATATTCAAAACAAATGGATGCTCTTTCCAAACAAACACACATTCAACAATTGATGCGAACTTTTTTTTAATAAATTTTTTTTTAAAACAAAAGACGATTTTACTATTTTTTTTTTGTTTATTTCTTCTTTTTTTTTCAATTAAAGATAGTATAAATATAAATATCAAATTTTTTCGAGCCCAGTTTTGGATGTTATTCAATACAATTTTTTTTGATGTTTTGGTTGGTGTTTGAATGAAAAAATTAGGGGAAAGATAAATTTGAAAAATTCGGTCAAGTTTTATGTGGGGGAAAAACGGGAAAAATTCAGAGTTTGACAGAGAAAATTTTTGTCGGTTTTTTGTGATATATTTTCCGGCTTTTACTAGAATACGTTGATTATTTACGTTTTTTTTTTTTTTTTTGATAGTTTGGAGAAATTTTGGTTACGGAGAGCGAATGTAGAGATTAACAGGATAAAAAGGACAAGCAGAGCACTGCACTGTACCACAGTCTGGCCCGGACTAAGCGCGATCAGGAAGACTATGGACTCTATTATGGGTTATGGATGTGTAAGTGTGTGAGGGATGGATGGATGGATGGATAGATGGTAAATGTCTGTATATGTGTATTAATACGAGGAGAGAATACGAACCATGTCGCTGATAAACGAATGAAATTACTCAGAAATATAAGTAAAAACCGAAAGTAGTTGTTCTCCTTGTCTGCCCAGAACGTGGCGTTCGTATGGTGCAAGTGAGAGCGCACGAGCTTCGCATGGGTTTCAAATTGTAGTAGGCCATGAAACCGAGTCCACTCTCGGGCATGCTCGAACCGAATCCCCATATATCCCCTCGCACCTGAGATACACCTTCAGCCACGTCAATCCCCATACGGTTTCCACCTGAATATCTCATTCGTCGATTGGATCTAGCGTCTCACTTTAGCACGTGTGGCGTCGCGACGGACGCAACAATTGTCGGTGGAGCAACCGGTGTGAAGTGAGTCGGTCTAGCGTGCGGTGCACGTGTGCGAGTGAGACACGCTAAGCGAAAGCTTCACAAACGCGAAAGCTCACTTCGCACGCACGAACGAGGCACGACGTCGACGTCGGCGTCGGTCGACCAACCGACCGACGCCGGCCGGGAGGGCGGTGGAAGGGGTGCCACACTAAAGTGGTGGTAGCAGTGGCGCAACCGGTGATGATGCGACACGTACAGTACGATGGAGGCGATGGGGATGCTTTCGTTGGGAACTTACGGGAACGACGTCCGGGGGATGTTCGCGTGCCTCCAACGAAACACTGTTGCTCTCGTACTCGACCTTAAAACGCTACAGGTTGAACGAAATTTTCGCAACAATCCAACCAATTCGAACGCAAATTTCCACGATCAAAAGTTGAAGAAAATCACTGAAAAGCTCCAGAACATCCTCAAGTTGTTCCATCAGTTCTACTAACTAATAGAGTTCTGAACTTTTCAAATGTTGCACATTGGGGACTTCTTTTTAACCAACCGAATTTTCAACCCTTAAAAATAAACATCCAATTTTGTAGAACAAAAATTATTAAACTTCAAAGTTTTTTCCATGGAACGTAACGGTTGACCAAATTTTTATAAATTGCCTATAATTTTTTTTTAATTTAGCCTTTTTATAAAGTCGCTTCAACTACACTGATTATTAGCGACTATACATGTCAATGTTTACCAGATTAGATCAATATATAAAATCAGACTCCAATAATATATTTAGTTTAACAATCGCCAACTTCCTAAAGAAAAATAACTTCAATATCGCATTTTCAACAAACAACATGATGAAAATTCTTAAGCCATTGGAGAACATTCAAATTACAACGGAAAATAAAATTTTTGCGGTGCCAATCGAAAATACAAGTCCATCTGTACATGCTGTGCAAATTTTCCCCAAAACAAATCACTTTTAAGGGTTGAAATCGACCATCAAAGTCGAAGAAGAAATCGTCAACCCCATCCAAACTACAAAGACTTATCACGTCGTGGAATAAGGGATGATTTTCAAACCAAAGGCAGTTTCGGGTTCGTAACAATGTAAGGAACGATAATACAAAAATCCGTTTATTTATACAAAAATTCGAATATATAAAATTAGATGTGGTTCCTGTGAAAAATTCTACATTAGCCAAACTAATAGATCTTTCAGAACCAGATATAAATATCCACCCAAGACACCTACTTTAACAACAACTTGAAATTTTACAAAACACTTTTATGACGAAAAGCACCAATGCTTAATAATTGAAAGAAATTTTATGCCACAACATACGAAGAATAAGGAACATACACTCAAGAATAATGTCATTGGTTAAAATCTATAAAGTTTTAGTAAAAAATTCACTGATTGGTCGAATTAAAGATTGAGTTTTGTACGGTGCGCTATGATTGGCCCATACATCCAGCGCCATTGTAACTACAGTGCCTTGATTTGTACAAAGTAAGCTTAGTATTTCTCGTTTAAAGTGACTTTTGAGTACAGAACATTTGGAACGGTATTTCTTTCGATTTATAATTCATATATCGCAAAGAAAATGATTGTTATTTAAATAATTTTTCTGTATATCTCTTAATTATAATCCGGAATTAATATTTTTCAATTTAAAATTTACTTTTGAGGATGAAGATCGTTGATTTTGTAAGGGTTATTTTTCTTCGCACAATTAAAACCTCCAGTCTTAATAAAGATCCATAAACGTATTCCATTTTGCTTTTTATTAGAAGTGCACTTGAGAAACGTTTTGCAATGCTAGGAACTCTCAACCCTTAATTTTTTTTCATTTATTTGTTAAATGAAAATGATCAAACTGTAGTCATTATCCAAAAAATATAATCTTTTGCTTAAGTGTCTTTGATTAACAGGTTAGACGAAAATTTTCAATCAGCCCGTAATTTCAAATTTTGCAACTTTCCCGAAACTTAATGATCTCAAAGCTCCAGAAAGCCCACAAATTTATATTAGTTCCTCTATAAAAAACTGTTAAATTTATATTCATTGTTGAATTGAGAGTTAATGAGTTCAAACTATGAACATACACTTAATTCAAAGAATCTTAATGTACAAAAAATGTTTTCATTAACAATATTATTTAACTATTCGGACGAAATTTTGGCAACAATCGATCTAATTTGAACCCAAAATTCAACGATCAAAAGCTTCACTACCAATCAACAAATTGGCACTAAAGCGCTACAATTTCTCTAAGTTCTTCGTAGATAAAGAAAGCTTAACTTTTTTGAAATTGTTTAATCATCATCAATTTATTAAAAGAAAAATATCAAATTTCCAAATTTGTTTCTTAAAAAAATCATCCTCTTCTTAATTGTTTCAATCTTCCATATCTGGGCAATACGTCATTAATTCATTTGATTGAATTTTTGTACAAATTTATAGATTATAGTTCACTTTTGTAAGTTATGTTACATAAATAAGACCACAATATAACTTATATATTTGTTCAAAATCAACGAAAATCAAAGAAATCATTATAGATGATAAACTATAATTTCTTTAATGTCTAATCTACTCGTATGATTAGTAGATAGTTTATTTCTATAGCTTTTAATTTACATTTGGTAACTATTGTTACCAAGGTGAGTTGGAATTTAATAGATTTCTTCACTGTAGAAGTTTTCTAAATATTCCAATTACAAGTTAAACAATAGTTATCCTATGCATTTGGTTGTAATTTTTCCCTAAAAACCCACAGAAATAAATTCACAATTTCTATGCAAACTTACGCAAACAATATTATGTATTCCAAGCGAAATTTTAGGCCCGAAAAGCTTAAAAATATTTTAAGCAATTGTGAAAAGCTTTGATTGAAAAAACTGTAATCAAAAGTCTCAACTATTTTCTCATTAAAGCTGAAAATATGATACTAAACCAGTGTTTTAGTACTGAAATTTCAACACCGAATTGGCTGAAATTTAGTTCGAAGATTTCGAAGCCAAAATTTTACTAATGAACGCCAGCAAACTCCAAAGAAATCAAGGAAAAACTTTTATTGGTATTAATTTTGAAGATATTTCCAATATCTTTAGATTTAAATTTGAAATTTTTGAACTAAACTTTGTCCTTTTTGATCAATTTAAGTCATTAAAATGACTATTTTTTTTTTCCATTAAAACCAGGAAAATCAACCTACTAGTAGTTTAGATAGGCGTTTCGAATAGTTGCCCCGGATTTTAATTTTATAATTTCTTATAAACCCTGGAGAAATTGACGACTTTTGAATCAAAAAAGCGATAGTTAGTAATCAATGAAAGTATGAACAGATGAACAGGGGAATTACCAGTGGACTATCGTTATACGGGGATTTATATGATTGTTACTAAAGTTTCAAACTATATTAAATTTATTTTTCTTCTTTAACATAATTTATATTTGCGGATATTGTTGAAAACGTAGAGTTCTTAACAATATCATGGAAGTGCAACAATTGGATGATTGTACGTTTATATTAGAGCAAAATTTCAAAGCTTTTCTTCAAAAAGTTTGGCAATGTCCTAAGAAAATTCACTAAAAATTTTTCCCAAAAAAAAAAAATTTCAAAATCGAAGAAAATTCCTGTGTATTATATAATTATCTCATCACTCATCGTAAACCATCACGAAAAAAAAAACAACTGAACCCCGAAAGCTCATGGTACTCGAAACAAAAACAAATCACTCCCAAACTTTTCCACCAAGAAAAATATCAAACAAAAAAAAACGTTTAATCTAATGAGAAAAATCATTTTTCCAATTGAATTCCAGAAACGTATCGTTAGATAACGATCTTTGCCGTTAACTTTTTCGTTTCGCGAAAACTTTTATTGATTAAATCTTGTCATAACTACAGCAAAGAAAATAGAGGAAAAGCAAAAAAAAAATCACCCCTCTTTGCCGAGAAAATTTTTCGTTTAACAAAACTCTCTGACTAGATGGGGGGGAGGTGGTGCAGTGTGTATGGTACACAAACATATATCTCTCATTTTCTCTATTCCAATTTCTTTTTCATATGAAATAATATTTTGAATGTTAGATGTTCCCATAGGAGACACATGTCCCGTCGCAAGTTCCCATCTTCCATCTCAATTCTCCACCCACACCTTGTTGCGTTGTCGTCGCATTGCACCCCCAAGAAGTCACAACGCTTTCCACCATCCCCATCCCCCGTCAATGTTCGGTAGCTGCGATCCACCCCCGAATGGCGTGCATTAGCAAATAATACGTGCCACGCGTACAAATCCCGCGTACAAATGCCAAAGCAACCGGGAATGATAACAGCCAACAAACCAAGGTAAAAGGTCGAGGCCTTACCGAAAATCGTCATATCACTTGTGTGTCAATATATTATAACTGATCGATTAGGTTCGGGAAAAAAAATTAAACGAACCATGACGTTGGGGTGATCCCGAGGGATGGTAGTCGAAAGAATTGAAATCCTGATATCATTACAATACCGTTTATCAACAACGTAGGTCGTATACCTATGGAAATTTCTATTAACAGAATTATGATATAAAATTCACCGAATTTTCCTGGTTTTCCAGAAAAGCGAATGTAAAAGACAAAAATGACCAATTTTCGGTAATGAAATCTCAAAAATCGGTATTTTTTTTTTGTAGTCACTACTGCTACATCCCTTAAAGAGGTATTCTGGTCTATAAATTTGAAAAAGTCTATTAATATGACCAGGGACTGTAGAGCCGTTAGAGTATCAAAAAAATCACGAAAAACCATTAGATATATTGGCAAGATGGTATTCTCGATGGGGAAGGACCAATATTATAGTTTTTTTTTCTAGTACTCAAAAAGTATTTCATTTCAACTTTAAAATACTTTGAAATTTTTAGCAACTTCGAAATTTCAAGTAGATATTTTTTTTCCCCAATGATTGATCTTAAAAACTCAATATTAAATATAATTTTTTTTTTGATCTATGTCTTTGATTATCGAGAAACTTTTGATTTTTATATTGGGTCACTAGTGCCGTTAGAGTCCTTTAAAACCTACGAAAAAACCGTAAAACACTTAGGCAAGATGGTATTCTAAGTGGGGAGGGAGCAAAAGTATACTTTTTTCTGACATACTCAAAAATTACTCTATTTTGAAAAAATCGTTTTTTATTTTGCATATTCTGAAAGTTTAGACATTCAAAAATATGATTCTAAAAAGATTTTTCAAACTTCGAATTATTTTCGGAGATACAGCCGATTTAGATACAAACGAAACTAGAATTGCCCGCTCTGAACTACGAGTTTCTGCTGCTTCAAAAGAAGATTAGCTGAAAGAACTTCTCAAGACCTGAATTATGAGAAGGAGGAAGACCCAATGTATGGATCTGGGATCGCTGATTGATGCCAAGTGAGTATTACATATTATTTTCAGAGTTATTCCATTCGAATTGATTCCTAAACTTTAAACGCGTTTTTCTCGAAACTATTTTTTTTGAGGTGGTTGACATGATATTTCAAGTTCTACTGAACCGATTTTTTTGAAATTTGGTAAATATCTTGTTACAGCTCTTTATATACAGCTCTTCATCGCGTCTGTCTTGGATTTTAAAAAAAATTGGTTTAAAGTATTTTTAAAAAATTAGGAAAGGTTGAAAAAATCGGGGAAAAATTTTATTTTTTCCAAGTCGACGCCATTTTGTTATTTATTATTTTTTTTTTTTGTGAAAATGGTCAACCCGATAGCGCCATCTTTATTAATGAAAAATTTGTTTGATTTTTTTTGTTTTTGACCTCTATAGGGGTTGAAATCATGTCAACCAGGACGCACCGTTTTTTTGGAAGCCCCCACTCCACCGGCCTGTGCCTCGGCGAATTTTGTTTTTTTTTCTAGTTATTTTTTTTATATTCTCAAAATGTCACTAAAAAAAATATTAAAAAATAGATAGTAAAAAAGTTTTTAATTTTTTATAACTTACTTGAAATAATGCCTAAAATTCAGGCTTCTAGACCAGAATACCCCCTTAAAAACAACAAAAAAGCGTAGTTATACTTTCCTTTTAATTCTAACCACTGTAAAAGATTATTAGCAGGTAAAACCACCAGAAATTTTTGCCAAAGATTTGCTGGTGAAGGTTCAATAGTTTGAAAGAACTTTCATAATGCAACATTTCTTTTTTTCTTGGTTTTCAAGAAAGGCGAATTTAAAAGACTAAAATGACCAATTTCCGGTATTGGAACTTTAAAAATTGTTTTTTTTTTATAGTGAATACTGCTTCATCCCTTAAAAACAACAAAAAGGCGTAGTTATACTTTTTTATAGTTTTTCTTACTTGAAAAAAAGCCTAAAATTTAGGCTTCTAGACCAGAATACCCCCTTAAAAACAACAAAAATGCGTACTTATACATTCCTTTTAATTCTAACCACTGTAAAAGATTATTCGCAGGTAAAACCACCTGAAATTTTTGCCAAAGATTTGCTGGTGAAGGTTTAAAATTTTGAAAGAACTTTCATAATGCAACATTTCTTTTTTTTTCTTGGTTTTCAAGAAAGGCGAATTTAAAAGACTAAAATGACCAATTTCCGGTATTGGAATTTTAAAAATTGGTATTTTTCTGCAGTTACTACTGCTTCATCTCTTAAAAACAACAAAAAGGTGTAGTTATACTTTTTTATAGATTTTCTTACTTGAAAAAATGCCTAAAATTCAGGCTTCTAGACCAGAATTCCCCCTTAAAAACAACAAAAACGCATACTTATACATTCCTTTTAATTCTAACCACTGTAAAAGATTATTCGCAGGTAAAACCACCAGAAAATTTTTGGCAAAGATTTGCTGGTGAAGGTTTGATAGTTCGAAGAACTTATAGAATGTTTTATTTCATAATAAAATGCTTTGTTATATTAAAAAAAATCATAACACAAAAATGCAAAATTCTATTCTGATATTAAGTTCATAATTCATGAAAAAAATACATCAACAATCTTGAGCTGTCTTGTTCACGATTTGGAACGTTGATTTAAAAATCTAAATAAATTTTAATTATTTCATGTGGATCGTAATTGTATTAATTAGCGAAGCAAACGTGAAAAAAAAATTACGTTCAGCTCCCGATGGCGTTCGCATAGCGACGGGGTTGGTGCAGTGCGACGGGCCGAGGAGAGGCATTAATTATTAAATTTGAGAAAAAAAAACTCACTTTTATAATGAATTTAATTAACGGCTAAATTAACAAAGTTTTTTTCTTCTCATAGCCACTAAGTTTCACGTGTGATTGATGCCGGCAACACTTTTCGCGCGCTTATTTTCAAAAGCACAAAACTTATTTTCACCAATTATAACGTCGCTAATTAAAATCGAACTTTGCCGAAAGTAATTCATCAATATTCGATTGATTTATCGATTGTGTGATTAAAACATACGGCGCGGCAAGTTTTCAATGCTGGGATAATATAATATGTTAGTTTCGGCAAGTGGTACGACGACACGGGGGGTGGAAAGAAGTTATTGTGGTTTAAGGGTTGATTTCTGGCAATTTCTTCCATATGAAATATATCATAGCAGGCGATGATTAGAAGCACGTACCAAGAAAATGATTGTACAAATGAGCGATAGAGAGGGAACAGCGACGATTGGCGTGGGATAGACGACGATGGAAACGGGGAATTGTGTGTGAAATATGGGAGAACGTGGAAATGTTGAAGAGGCCATAAGGGTAATAGGATAATGGTAGGGTGACGTGCGTTCGATTAGTTTTGAGATTTAAATTAAATTGTCGTTTACAATCGAGAAATTTCTCAGTTACGATAAATCGGGCATGCGGGTGAGACGGGGGGGGGGGATGGAAAACTTGGAAAATACGCAAATGGGAAATCAATCACGGAAATCTTAGTTTTTATTTGGGGTATCTAAATAATTTTAAGGGTACTTCTGCAATGAATACCATCCCCTTTAAAATTCCGTTTTTTTTTGAGACATTTTCTTATTTCAGCTTCTTTGAAAAATTCAAGTGTTCTCAAGTTTAGTCAAGAAACTGAAGAATTTTCGGAATTAAGAGCTTTAAAAATGTTTTTATTAAAATAATGAAATGTCTATCTAAATAAAACTCAATTCACTACGGTTGTTAAGACGACTATTCCCAAGCAGCATAATACGCAGGCGCGCCCATTAATAAGAAACACAGTTATGTTTTCTATTTCATTCTCTCGTGCGTTAAATCTTATAGATTTATATCTTTATCTCTATTAACAGTGGCTTTTTCGTTTCATGAATTGTGGCCCAATTTATCATCATGAATCATCACAAAGCAGTTACGGAGTGATCAAAACTACTTGATGACCACTGAGGAAGATTGCTTGGCAATCGAAATACGTATCTGGTCAATACGTCACGAATATTTTTGTTTGAACTTTGAATATATTATTATATATGATATTAAATTAGACTACATAAATTGGACCGCAATATATTCTATATATTGTATACACAACATAAGGACTAACTAATCTCTTAGATACTATTGATCATTAAAATTGAAACTTAATATTTGACTCGATAATTTTGAAAGTGGCGTAAGTCCATTTCAAGGACGATCTATATAGTGATTCTTCTTCTTGTAATTAGAACAAAGTATGTTAATTATTTAACTGCTAAGTTTTCAGAAATTACTGCTTTCATTTTAGTTGTTAACAAAAACGCCAATTATTCCTTCCTCCTTAGTATCTTATGTTCCTATGGTTAAAAATGAAAACACAATAGGGATTGTTCTTGAAATGGACTTAACTCACTTTCAAAATAAACGGCGCATTTGTATTAATGATCTTTAGAAAAATAAGAGGGGAAAGGGTATGGAAGAAACCGTTTTGGATTTCATCAGATAAAAGTATGGTTCTATTGGTCCAAATACGTTACTAGGCCCTAAATAATTTTGATCCAGCTCTATAAGCAAAAATACCAAGATTTCTTGGAATGGAAAAAGAGGTTTTGCAGAGAAAAGTGTTGAAAACTTATTGGTTTTCAAAATTTCAAACCGTCAATAATGTTGAAAAAAAAATACGTTTCGTTGTGATGTTTGTAATAGTTTCCAATTAGATAATTAGAAAATTTACGTTTTCAAATCAAAAGGAAAAAATGGTTTCTTAAGATTGATCCAAATATTTTATTATGTTTCAACAAATATTTTGAAAATTAATGACCAAAAAAAATTGATTTTTATGAAAGGGATGATAACTGAAGTTTAGACTAAATCAGTCTAATCCACGAATTTGTCCAATTGCTAATAAAAAACTAAATTTTAATTTTCGGGAAAAAATGGTTTATAAAATCAATTTTTTGTATTAAAAGTAACTGAATTTTGGAAAATTTTCACAACAATTGAGATTAATTAGGTTTAAAACAAGGATTAATAGTTTTGTGGTTTGTAATGGTTCCATCTTAACCTTAAGAGTTTAGTGAACTACTATAAATAAGTCTGAAGTAACTGAAGTGCAACGATTACAAACATCACAACGATATGAAAATTTTCCAAATATGAAAGTTCTTACAAATCAAAATATCAGTTGAGAATAATACTTTTCCTGATAAAACATCTAAAAATTTTTTTTGAACAAATATTTTAAAAGTGATAAATACATTTTTTTTTTGGTATTGAAAGTTACTAAATTTAGAAAAATTCCAACTACTATTGATAGTTCAAAGGGTTAAAAGCAAGGATAATAAGTTTCGTTGTGATGTTTGTAATCGTTCAATCTTCACTTAAGTCTTAAGTGATTGCAATAATAACAAACATCCCAACGATATGAAAATATGAATATGAATTTTATAGCTCACGTTGGTGACAATATTTCGGAATGACCAAGATATATTCTTGTAGAAAATTGAACGATCTACAAAAAAGGTCTTTTACTAGTTTTTGATATATTTATTCCTTCAAAAGTTATTCGAGGTCAAAGTTGAACTAAAGAGAAATTTTAATATTTTTTCAACTTTTTCACACAACCATCAATTTTATGAGAAAATTTTATAGGACATTTTTTATAGAGCACTTTTTTTATATAACCTATCACTATAAAAGTTTTTGATATTTTTCACAGGTCCTAAGTTATTTGCATTAAACTGAAAATTCCCTGAATTATTATATTTTTAACATAAAAATTATTTTTCTTATTTTAATTAAATAACTTAGGACCTGTGAAAAATATCAAAAACTTTTATAGAGATAAGTTATAGAAAAAAAATCGCTCTACAAAAAATCTCCTATAAAATTTTCTCATAAAATTGAAGGTTGCGTCGAAAAATTAAAAAAATATTAAAATTTCAACTTGGATCTCGAATAACTTTTGAAGGAATAAATATATCAAAAACTTGTACGAGACCTTTTTTGGAGATCGTTCAATTTTCTACAAGAATATACCTTGGTCATTCCGAAATATTGTCACCAACGTGAGCTATAAAATTCCAAAGTGCAAGAGAATATTGTTCCCATTTTATTTAAATGGAAAATCGAAATTTGCGATGCGGCACCTCTTAATATTAATACTAAGAGCTTAAACTTTCACAGGATTTTTTTTTGTCATTCCCAACAAAATTTTCGATATATTTAAGAAAAAAATTAATCATTTTTTTTGAATGTCTAATGTATATATAAAAACCTAATTTTTCGAAAAATTTATCGAGATCCCAGAATAAGATATATTATTCCGTCCCATTTTTGTTTTATAAACAAAACTAAAAAAAAAACCTTTGAAATAATTATGAAATTCTAATTTATAATGCACACATGAAAAACATTGATGAAAAATGGAAATTTTCAGAGAGCTTTTACGACCGCTTTTGACTTCATGAATATATGGCTCTGATTATTTTTATTCCGTATATTTGTGGCACAAAAACGCGCAACTTTGATACCTACCCCCTTTTGATATCTTGCTGAAAAAAAATTTTACTCTAAATTTCATTTTAACATTTTCCATTTTCCACTATGTTTTATCCCACATTTTTTTCACCATCAATGTTTTGTATAGGTATACTATGCAATCTGTACACCATAGTTCAATTTTTATCCTTTTCATTTCACATCCCTAGTCCTTGATGTGAGCCTCTACCTACCCCCCTCACCCCACCCCACCCCCATTTCCTGGGCTCGTCAAAGCTCCCGCGATCCATCCGCACCGTCATACGTCCAACGTCAATCAGTTTCATATTTCACAGAGATTTTTATGCAGATTCGACTGTTATTTTTTTGTTCATTTTGTTTCACAACAACCTGAATAATTTTATTATTTAAGCTTTGTAGCTTTTCCGTGCTTTATGTACAGTAGGGTTTTTTGTAATTTTCACGTTAATCAATTATTTGTTATTTCTAAATATTCTTTTCCATGCTACCATCGAAATTGGAGAGAAGAAACGAATTTTCCCAACTAGCATGGAGGGTGGTGAAAGCGTTTGGGGGTTGGTCGTTTAAAAACGGGAAAAATAGGGGGCTGGTTGTTGACAACATCGCTTACGGGGTCGGAAAATGTTTACGTTGTGGATGTGCACGGGAAGTGCAACAATAAGAAAAACATCGAAGAAAAAAAAAATCAAAATAGAAAAATGCGATTCATTTCCGTTTACCGATTGCGTCATCGCGGAAAATGCATTTTATTGAATGATTCACTCGCATTTGTTTTTCCTTTTCTTTTGTTTTATACCAATTGCCCACCAACCTCATCAACCGAAGTTCTTAATCTTCGCATCCCTCCCGCAGGGAGGGATGAAATGATTTCGACTATTTTGATGTCAAAGTGGACCATTACATTTACCAAACAACAACAAGTGACGGGCACAAAATGTCGGGATTTTGAATCACAGGAGTCAAAGAGAAAAATTGAGCTTTTTTCATAAAGGGAAATTTCCAGCGGTCGGGAAAATAATGGGAAATTTCGGGGTTATTTTAAAAACGTTTATCGAGCCTCCCATATTCTTTCTCTATATATATAAACGACTTTCTTTTTGCTGTTGCACACAGGGGACTCGTCTGGATAAAAGCTCGTTCATCTCACTTTAAGATCAAACAATTTGAATAGATATCATCCCAATGTATATTTTCTTTAGCGTAATATCAAACTTGGGAATTTGAACGTACGGTGCACGGTACCCGTTTCTCGCTCGATGTATATTTTTCCTTGGTATTCCCATGATTCGGGAAAAAATCCCGTCTAGTTATTTTTATTCCATAAAACCGAAACCGGAGAGCGTTGCGGAATTCTTCTATGATTTATTTGCAATAGGCAAAAAAATCTCACGTTATTATGTTTAAAATGGAAATCTAGGGTTTTCCAACGCGTGCCTAATGGTAACCCTGTACAATTTCACTTTTGGTGACTTCCACGAAGAAATGTATATTCCCCTGTACTTTTTAAGCTGCCAACTCACCTAATTAAATTGACATTTCGGTAAAACCAATCAATTTAATTGAGCTTTTTTTCGAATGATAGCCCTTATCTAGGCCAAATTTACATGTTAAATCCTGATTTATCCTGTCATCGTCGACTAAAATAACAGGATGAAGAAAAAATTCAATGAAACACATTACACATGGCAGAAGAATATCGGGGGAGTAGGGAACCGTTTTTCAGAAGAACACACATCTTTTGCGACAGGACCTGTGGGGATGATAAAGACTACCGGAAGTATTTTCGGAAGGGAAAGCCAGAAATGCAACGACGCGTGTATAAAGACACAGGATCGACAACCATCCCCAAGACGGATTGTTAATCTTGCTTGGTTGAGTTTTCCCACAAGGCTATTTTTTAAGGTAGGCCGCCGTGCCCCGTTTGGCAACTCGACAACGAACAAAACGATCACGAGCTTTGAATCCCGAGCTTTGAGCTTTTGTAATACATAATATAAATGAGATAAAAGACCGGTCGCTATTTGCGAATTTTCACTGCGAAAATTCTATTTTCCCGAACGGAAAAATGGTAATTTTGTTTGGCTGATTTGGGAGGAGGAACAGCAAGAAGGGATTTTCTTTTGGGTGTTGTTTTTCCCATTAAAAATATGCAATTTTCTATTGCAAGTCATCTTACAAAAGTGATATTTGTTTCAAGTGTAAACCATTGTAATTTGACCAAAAAATTTAACTCCTTGTATCAGATAGACTGCCGGTTTAAATTAAAAACTTACCACCAATTATTTTCTGGATCTTAACAAAAAGATAATCTCCACTTACCTGAAACAAAAAAATAAGAAAATTATTATCAATTTTAGAAAAAAATTAAGGGAATATACGAGAGAAATAATTTGCCTGATAAATCTACGTCTCCATCAGAAACACCCCCGTTTCATCCCCAATTTTCAATCCCTTCAAATGAGTTACAGTCCCACATTTGGACATTTACGTTTCTCCATCCATTTCACCATTTTATAATATAAATGAAATTAATTTAATATCTACCTAGGTAGTGCATTCTCGCAACAATGTGTCCGCTAAAATGGCGACTTTTACCCCAAACATATATAATAATAACAACGGGTAATAATAGCGTGAGCAATTTTAGTGCCCAGATCCGGATAGCAGCCGCTCAGACTCGGCACTCGGCCAACTATAAACCAACCCCTATCCCAAAATTAACCCTCATCTCCATCCTCACTCCCACGTGGGGATCGTTAAAAAACTCGTAAACCTAACGCGAACGGCGGCGAATTATATTGCAGAAAAGATCATCGAGAATGGCCACAAACGAAAATGCATAAACAGACGAGAGTCTATAAGAAATTTAAATTCAATCTGAAAAACGATTTGAATATTTTTCTTTTGATACAAAGTATTTTGATGTCCACAAATATAAGCAGCAGTTATATTTTTATGTTCTAAATTAAAATCAAACTTCCATAGGGAAATTTTTAGCACAATTTCCTTGATTTATCAAAAGATAACCTGCGACAGGTAAAACTAACTTAGTGGGATTTTATGATCTTTTTGTGATCAGACAAAGCATTTGAAAATCAGCACGTTTTGGGATTAAAATAAGGGTTGAGAAAACCATAAACTAATACAAAATGTTCAGGGTTTTTTCAACACAAATTCCCTGACTTTTCAGATCGAAATATGTTTTTTCCCTGACCTTCTTCACGAAAAAAATCTCGGCTAGAAACCGGAATTAATATTGCTTTCAAAAATCAATCAACTATGATTTTTTTATACAAATTTTACAGGACATATTTTTCAAAGTTTCATGGTTGATATCCTTTTTTACGATTAATAGTTTGGAGGAAATAATTTAGAAAAAAACCAACTAAAAAACCCTCAGCTTGATCTTCCACATTGCTAGTTTTCGATTGAAATAGACAAGATGATGGGAATGGAGGAATTTCTGGATAAAAATTCAATTTGGTTTCAAGCCAAAAAAGTTTTCAGAAAAAACACTGTATCGGGAGAAGAGGGTTTATTTCTTAGTTTATTTATTATTAATTATTTAACGTGAAATTCAAAGGTGAACCGTGAAGGTGAACTCTTCTAATTAAATGAATTGACTACAAGACTGATACTACAAGCTTTGG
Source organism: Sisyra terminalis (assembly GCA_958496175.1). NCBI lineage: Eukaryota > Metazoa > Arthropoda > Insecta > Neuroptera > Sisyridae > Sisyra > Sisyra terminalis. The sequence continues at coordinate 46,895,722 of OY292278.1, read as the reverse complement.
GAGCTTTTTTGGGAACCGAAGTCAACAGCACGATTTTTTAAGATTCTTTGAAATAACTTAAATATTTTTTTGATGTCCAGAAAAAAATCAAATTCTCAACTGTTGGTAACAATCATATCTCATTTTTTTTTCTAATGAGGCAACCTATGAAATTTATAAATCTTGAGTCAACAGGTCATATAATTAACAGGTGGTTGGGTCTTTAATTTATGGATATAAAAAAGGCACAGAATTATCAAGGAAATTCCGGGAAAACCCAGGAAAATCGAACCACAATCATAAAAGTTTCAAGAAAAATTAACGAAAAAAAACGATTCTCGGTACGATAATAGAAATTAAGCAGCTTTATTTCGAAAATTAATCAATTTAGTATAATATTTGGAGTGAAATATAGCTTTAGAACGAAATATTGACTATTGTTCTATTATCTATTTGAAAAGCCTTTCCACAATGATAATATTTCTCATGAAATTAGATCATAGAAAAAATGCAACAATGATTTTAAAAATTTGTCAATGAGCTTTTACGTGAAAGCTGAAAATGGAGATTGAGTTTTCCTTAGTCCGATAGTGGGAGCTTTGGCTGCCAAGCTTTTCCCCTGGTGGCAATCACAGTTATATTTAAAGAGGAAATATTTACATACCGGCAAATTGGAAGCTTCCAAGAAAAAAGGAAGAAGTTTAGAATATTGGACCATTAGATCTATTGACATGAGACTCCACCAAAAGTATTTCATAACAAACGTATTTATTTCAAATTTGCAATTCAATTTCATTTTCAAGTTCAAAAATATTTATAACTCCAAACCTCTGTGGTAAAAAACCGTGACTAACAAACCAACCAAATTGTCGAAGACGCGACTAGACGTCGGAACGAAGAGGGTTAATTCTAAAACCATTTTTTTTTTTTGATTGTAATAAATTCTATATTAATTAATTGTCTTGAGCAGAGGTCATTAATTTACGTCTCTAGCGTTTTTCCATCTTTATTGCATTTGTCACGCTGCAAATAAATGCATTGCGCTTTAATCGCCCCTCCCCCTGCCTCTAACTCCCAAACCCCTTGCCACCCCACGCCTCATTTCTCATCAGTCTAAAGTGTCTTGACGCTCGTTAAATTCACGGTCAATGCTTTATTCACACATACTACAATCGAAAACAACGGAAATTAACAATTCCTAACACGAGAAAGGCATTTTCTTTATATTTATTTGAACAATAACAATAATTACGACTATTTTTTTAATTGTTGCATAATCAGTTATGCACTGATTTGTTTTTTGTTGGGAGAGGAAAAAAAATGGCAACGATTTGCACATAAAAAAAATATTATGAAACGAACAAATGACGGTGGGAACATTAGATATTGGGGAGGAATGAACGTTCATGCCAGGTGTTTGACCCTTTTGGTTTAGGAATTTTCCTGGTGAAAGCTGATTTTTATCTTATTTTTCCGGGTTGGATGTTTTCAAAATTGAAAATTATCAACGAGTTGACAAAGGGTAGTCCATTAAGTACTCAATTCTTTCACAATGTTGTGCATTGGATTACCTTATGGAAGTTGGTTTTGTTAAATTCTCAATCATTATTGGCTTGATGTTTTGTTGTTGTATATATACTTCTCATTAACTCCGTAGTGAAAATTTGAATAGTTGCCTCTACTATTTTTAAGAGATTTTCAATAAAGAAAAGATATATGCTTTTCTGCTGACTTAAAAACTTTTTGTTGCAGATAATGAAATTTTGTATCGTTAGGAAAAATTTTAGGAAAAGATTGAAGAAAATCTTCTGCCATTAATTTACACAAATTCAAATTTTAAAGAGCTTTTTTTACGTAAAATGACGCAAAATTGATAGTTTTTAACGTTTTGACTTTCGTGTGGTTTACAATTTTTGATTATCAACAAAAATTTTTCGACATTCCACCCCCAAATTCACTTTATTCCCTTATTTTTCTTGGGTCAATTTTGGGTGTAAGATGGTCTCACCTTGAAGTTCACATTTTTGAAGGTTTCTTTTCCATCATGTGTGAACTACACACATGTAGTTTTTTTTTATTATTGCATGAACTGCACAATGATGCAAGAAGTGCATTTAATGTAGAAATTTGGTGCTAAAAATTTAGCAGGTAAGCCAGTAGTATTCAGTAGTATACAGCTAAGACGTCATAAGTCAGATGTATACCAAAAAGTGCAACAATGTACCCAGTACTATCCAAAATTTTACTACTGAAAGAGTATAGACCGGTTTTTATGGTATACTGAGTATAGAGGAGTACTAAACACGTTTTTTGAGAAAATTTGACGGTGGACACTTTTCAAAAAATTAATTTTAATTTTATTTTGGTACTTAAAAATCGACATTCCATCTGAAAACCATCGAAAAAATATTTTTTCATGCCTCTCTTAAGAATGAGAAAAAAAATCGTAGGTTATTAATTTTAAATTTTACTACTAAAAAAAAAAAAATAAAATTGAAAATGGTTTTTTTTTCCAAAATACTCGAAAACCGCTTGCAATAAAAAGCTGAAAATTTGGCTAAATTTTTTATATTTAATATCAAAAGGATCCCCTGACTTTGAATCGAAAAAGCCGGGGGGGAGGGGGCACTTTTCCCATACAAACCGGCCTATACTTTTTCAGCAGTAAAATTTTGGGGAAAAAAATTCACACAATTCTTTTGTGAAATTTTAGAAAAAAATCCTCTTTTTGTGCGTTTTCCGAACCACCGAGCTGAAAATTTAGCCAATTTTTTTTTATTTAGTATCAAAACTATATCCCCTGACTTTGAATCGAAAAATCCGGGGGGGGGGGCACTTTTACCATACAAACCGGCCTATAACCTTTCAGCAGTAAAATTTTGGAAAAAAAATTTCACACTATTCTTTTGTGAAATTTGGGGGAAAAAAAAACTCTCTTTTTGTGAGTTTTCTGAACCACCGATTTAGTAATCCTCAAACAATAGTTCTGGAGCAACGAATGAAAGTTCTTCAATTTACCAAAGTGTTTACCTAAATAGATTTTTTCTCATTGATATATTATTAGCTAAAACTTTGCAAATATACCTCAACTGTTCGAAAATCAATTTGTCGATCAGGTCGTTTCCAAGAATCTAGTCTATCAAAGTAAAGGATTTCAATGATTTCTTGGTAACAAATCTTCCCCGATTCAATTCAGTATTGCCAACAAAACTTTGTTAAATTTTCGTTTTGTCCCTAATTCAATTTTATAAATGTGATATTAATTACTCGTTTTAACTCATTTCCAGTTTCGGCATTCCCGATTGACAAAGCGAGGTTAACTCATTTTTAATGCCTCCTCAGAGATTTGAGTAAAAGAGAGAGATAGAAATAGGGAAAAAACCACCACCTCGACCACCACCACAAACCGAAATCCCTTTTATTTGCCCCGTTTTCACTTTCTGTGAATGCTTTTTATTTTCGTTTCTGTCCTTCGGTTGCCAAATAAAAAAAAATTGTTTACGGCTGTTGCGTTCCCGTTCCCGTTCCCAGGTCTCATCGGGGACTTGACCGGATGGGCAAACGGAACGCTATGAAAATATAATAACACATAAATACACACGAAAACCAGACAAAGGCCAAACGGGAATGAGAAAATTTGGCCGAATGATGAATTCCACACGCCGCGTACAGTTTTGGTTAGTCAACTCTGTAAAATGACCAACTTTGTCATCGATATGAAGAGATATTTATGTGGGGAAATGGGAGGAAAATTTCGGGATTTGGGAGGAAAAAAACAAAACGAGCCGCATACTATCGTCCAATGCAAACAATTTAGTGGTGCAACACTACTGTGCCATCATCCTCGTCAGTGGCAACCATTCGGGGAAAATTTCTCCAACCCCATCACCACCCATCCCCTAACTCACACGGTTAATCATTCAATAAAACGTATTTCCAAATAAAACATGTCATGTTACATATTATATACTAAAACTCCCAAACGTTTCCCTCATTTTCCCGACATGCATACATCCCAATTTTATATCCCCCAACCCCTAATAAAGTTTCAAACGAAATGAAATGGCCGAGAGATGGAAAGTTTGTCACAATAACTGCAACAATAATTACGCAATATAATTATAATTTTTTGAAAAGAACCAAACCAGAAAAATTGGTATATTTTCATTTAAAAAACAAAACATTTTTTTTTGCGTGCTTATAGGGTGGTAGATTGGGTTTTAAGGGTTGGTAATTGAATCGAGTTAAAAGAGGTCCTAATTGATTTCAATTTGATCCATTAGTGGATGATGTGTACCCCTTGAAAATCAACCCCCTCGTTTTCATTTCGTTCGACCTACACTAGCCATCATCTTTAACAGATTGAAAAGCTTTTGATTTTATCATATAATCACTTACAAATATGAAAGCGATATACCTTTAAGGCGTTTTCATCCCTTGTTTCATCCCCACATATATAAATTTATTCAATTCAAGCACTCTCGTCTCTTCATTAAGCTTTTCACATGAGAAAACGAATTATGGTGCCGAAACACGACGCATTGGAAAATTACAAAACTCATCCTGAATTTTGTCCGCCATGTGAAACGGGGTGGGGATTAATCCCGCTTGATTTCAGGTTCATATTTATGCGTCAATGAATTTACTTGGGGAAATTATATTCATTAAAGTAATAATCATAATGATAATAAAATTTCGTTTCAGTAGGCAAACAATGGCTGGCGAGGTGTGACTTTTCCAATTGATCCCCTACTAATTTCGAAAGCACTCAATGGATAAATGGGAACACATTTTCAACTGCAAGAGCCAAGTCGAGTGGGATTTCAAAATTTATATCATATATATATTATATCATATATATTAGACTGATTCAAAAAGAATGATGATTTTTTTTCTTAATTATATCGAAAATATTGTTGAGAATGACAAAAACAAATCCTGTGAAAGTTTAAGCTCTTAATATTAATATTAAGAGGTGCCGCATCGCAAATTTCGATTTTCCATTTAAATAACATGGGAACAATATTCTCTGGCCCTTTGGAATTTAATAACTCACGTTGGTGCCAATATTTCGGAATGACCAAGGTATATTCTTGTAGAAAATTAAACAATCTACAAAAAAGATCTCCTACAAGTTTTTGATATATTTATTCCTTGAAAAGTTATTCGAGGTCAAAGTTGAACTAAAGAGAAATTTTAATATTTTTTCAATTTTCTGAAGCAACCATCAATTTTATGAGAAAATTTTATAGAACATTTTTTGTAGAGCACTTTTTTTTCTATAACTTATCTGTATAAGAGTTTTTGATATTTTTTACAGGTCCTAAGTTATTTGCATTACACGGAAAATTCCCTGAATTATTATATTAACATAAAAATGTATTTTTTTATTTTAATTACATAACTTAGGACCTGTGAAAAATATCAAAAACTTTTATAGAGATAAGTTATAGAAAAAAAAGTGCTCTACAAAAAATGTCCTTTAAAATTTTCTCATAAAATTGATGGTTGCGTCAAAAAATTGAAAAAATTTTAAAATTTTTAATTTTAAAATTTCTCTTTAGTACAACTTTGACCTCGAATAACTTATGAAGGAACAAATAAATCAAAAACTTGTAAGAGATCTTTTTGGTAGATCGCTCAATTTTCTACAAGAATATACCTTGATGATTTCGAAATATTGTATAACTTTCACAGGATTTTTTTTTGTCATTTCCAACAATATTTTCCATAAAACTAAGAAAAAAAAATTCATCATTTTTTTTTGAATCAGTCTAATATGTATATATGATATAATATATATCATATATTGTCGATAGTTATAAAATTGATAATCTAATTGATTTTTGATTATAGCATATTAGATTGATTCAAAAAAATTATGATTTTTTTTATTATATCGAAAATATTGTTGGGAATGAAAAAAAAATCCTCTGAAAATTTAAGCTCTTAATATTAATATTAAGAGGTGCCGCATCGCAAATTTCGATTTTTCATTTAAATAACATGGGAACAATATTCTCTTGCATTTTGGAATTTTATAGCTCACGTTAATGACAACATTTCGGAATGACCAAGGTATAGTCTTGTAGAAAATTTAACGGTCTACAAAAAATGTTTCTTAAAAGTTTTTGATATATTTATTTCTTCAAAACTTATTCGAGGTCAAAGTTGAACTAAAGAGAAATTTTAATATTTTTTCAATTTTTTGACACAACCATCAATTTTATGCGAAATTTTTATAGGACATTTTTTGTAGAACACTTTTTTCTATACTTTATCTTAACTTATTCTATACTTTTAAAATAAAAAAATAATTTCTATGTTAAAAATATAATAATTCAGGGATATTAGTAATTTAAAACAATAAAATTATGAATATTTTCAGTTAAATGCCAATAACTTAGGACCTGTGAAAAATATCAAAAACTTTTATACAGATAAGTTATAGAAAAAAAAGTGCTCTACAAAAAATGTCCAATAAAACTTGACATAGAAAAGGCTTTTGATACTCTATGGCATGAAGGGCCAATATAAAAGATAATTAAAATGAAATTTCCAAGATACTTTATAAGAATAATCAATAGTTATCTCAAAGAGCGCCTAGTTTTGTGTGCAAATCAAAAATGAAGTGTCAAATAGCAGACTAATTAAGGCTGGAGTCCCTCAAGGGTCTATTATGGGCCCTATACTATATATACTATACATAAATAATATCCCAAGGACACCCGAAACTTTCCTTTCCCTATATGCTGACAACACAGCCATTTTTGCATCCTCCTGGAGAGTCGATACAGTGGCCAACAGATTAACCAAGGCCTTAAAAAGAATAATATTTTTTTTTTAGAAAATGAAAAATAAAGACCTATGATAACAAAACTGAAGCTATCCTATTCACTAGAAGAAGACCCAACAAGCATAAAAAGGTATTAATAAATGGGAAAAATATAGAATGGTCAAAAACAGTTAGATACTTGGGGATACAACTGGATTCCAGGCTCAACTTTGCGGAACATATCAAACTATTTAAAAATAAATTAATGGCCCGAACTAACATCTTATATCCATCAGGTTCAAAAGACAATCAAGGATGTCTACCAATAATAAATTAATAATTTATAAAATAGTGCTCAGATCAATGGTTACATATGCATGTCCAGTCTGGAGTTCAGTAAGCAAAACCAAGGATCTGACAATACAAAGGGTCCAAAATAAATTACTAAAAATGCTGGGATTTACCCAGCCAAATACAAGGTACACGATTTTCATGAGGAATTAAAGATACTACCGCCAGACTTATATATCTTGGTTTTGTCGCGGAAATTCTACACAAATTGTAAAAATGGCCTTGGCCAAATAATAAGAACCATCAGTGACTATATCGTCGATGACCTACTCCAAAAATACAGAAAATACAAACATAAAAGAATAAGACATATGATCTTATAACAAACTGAAAACAGAAAGAACATTGGGGTTTTTTAAGAATTGCCATCTATTTTTCCCCAACTACAATATCGTAAACTAATCTCTATCATAGATCAGGATCTACAGACGCTGCTTGGATGGTTTATGCAAGGTACATCGCACTTAAAATTAAAAACAAATTGTAAACAAAGGATTTGTACATATATTACAAGAGCAAACAATTTTATTTTATTTATTTTTAATATGAAATCTTTTTCAATATCATCATTACCATTCAATAATAAACGCAATAATAATAAAGTCAACAACTTCATAAATATCAATTTAATTGCAACATTTTTTTATTTTTATTTAGTACAAACTGTTCACAAGAATTTCAATTAGACACCTAATTTTTGAATTCACCTACTAACTGCAAAATCATTAGGAATAGTTTGATGATATCTTGGTAGATCATTATCGTTGCCATAACATAATCTTCCGGCGAAAATGCTTCTTCGCGATCTCCCATCAAACACTGAATGTCGATGACCAAAAATAAACTGAACAGAATGATTCCAACGGCCAGATAAGCGAGGCGAACACCTCGTATTTGTGTAAAAACCCCCACAAATCCCAGAATGACGAAAACAATTGCCAACAATAACGGAAACACACAACAAGTGGTGAAATCAAATTTGGTTTGCAAAGCAAAGCAAATCAACGTAAAACATAAAACGCAAGTAATACCAAAGGCAATCATTACCTAAAAGAAAATGACACATTAACCAACCAAAATTTACCAAGATAAAATATTTTTTTCAAAATTAAAAAAAGCAAATCACAATTTGTACCATTTGGCTCCATGATATTTGATCCCCCGACAAAATATCCTCGGACAAAATATCCCAACGACGGAATATTTGGCCAAACTACGGATTTTCCGGCATCGCTCCACAATTAAAAATGGATTTGATAGTTGTTGTTGTTTTTTTTTGGCAAAAAAAAAAAAAACAGAGTACATTATTCAAATGTCGGGGAAATTATGAACCAAGTGATATTTTGTTCGGGAACATTTTTTAGGGGTTTTTTTTTTTTGACCAGACGGGGTGAGGGTGGGTATTTTTGCGGGGATATTTTGTCGAAGAACCAAGACACCTGTTATTTTTGCATTTTAATCAAAGTTTTTTTGAAAAAAAAAATAATTTGGTTACACTGTTACACTTGAAACTTGATCAAAAAAACATTACAAACAGGTATCTGAAAAGCTTAAATTCAGGTACTCAGTCCACTACAATTTATCTCTCACTATAGGGGCATTTCATTTGTTGGTCCAGAACTAATGTTTGGAGGTTACTAAATCAGTGGTTCGGAAAACTCACAAAATTTTTTTCCAAAATTTTACTGCTGAAATCTTAAATTTCAGAAGTAACCATACTGACATCAGAGGTATTTCACGTAAGGCGGACAGCGAAAAAAAAGTGACCAATGCAAAGTTAGCACCCCATCCAAGGATCTACGAACTGGTAATGATCTTAATCGTTAGGTCTTCGTTAGGCCCCTAAAGGTCCGATATTTTTTTCGTTAGGTCTCCTATAGTTTTTTTATAAATAATTGTTGAAATTTTGCATAAAAAAATTTGCAGGTTAGCATCTCATCACTTGGTCGTCATTGCGGAATAGTTTCGAAAATTGGAATAATATCGTATGGGATAATTGGTGCGTGCTTCTCGCATATGACCCAAGTTGGAAACAAATACAATATGCGCATGCGCTAATTTTAATTAATTTATAATCACTAATAAAATAAGTAAAACAAATAATAGGATAATAAATTTGATGGACCAATACATGTGAAATGCCCCTATAGTAAATATTGCACATTAAAAATCGAAAGAACGAAAATTTTACTTAAAATTTTTCTTGGAATCCCCGAATGCAAGTAGTCCACATAGATGAAGCATTTCTTTATGGACTACTGCACTTAGCTGCGAAAACTGAAAGAACAACATGATCCTCAGGTGGCCAATTTAAATGAGACTCTCTACAAATGATAAATGGACACTTAAAACGGGCCAATCAAGTTCTTTGGGTAAAATGCATACTGAAAGTACATCTGACTAAAATATAAAGTAAAGTGCAATAGTATGATTAGAACAATGTACCTCCTGCAGTTGATATCTGCAAACCGTAAAGGCAACACTATATGTAACGCAAGTACTAAAAATAAATAGGCAAAACATGTTTATTGGATGTTTTCTTCCTAATGGTCGATAACATAAAAATCCGCAATATGTGATTAGTTCACCAGCCAAAGCTACATATCTGAAAAATAAATAAAAAAATACTAGATCAGAGACCTATTTGTTCGTTTGATTCAAATTTAAAGTGCTAATTTTCAATTTTATACCAAGTAGAGACTGAAATTTTGTGAGTATTTTCTAATATGTAACAACAATCTATATGTTATAAATACTATTAGTCTAGGATCCCACTACAGAAAAGTGCAGTGATCGAGTTTATGCTAAAAATCGATTTTGTACGCAAATTTATCATCAGGAGAATAAATATCTTCTAGGTTGCCTATCAAAATGTGGTCGCTAGTATTTTTAATTAAATTATTTTTAATTGATTTTTTGCAAAAATTTAATTGATTTGTTTTTAAAATAAAATATTGTCCACCTCACGGCAATATATATTAAGACTTTGAAAAGTCAGGGTTGCCGTTGCGCACTTGACCGCACCTCTGCGCAGCCAGGTGTAAACAGATATGATTTTGGACCCATTTTACATTCATAACGTGCATTTATGATTTATATATCAAATTAAAGCTAAATTTTTTCTCATTATTATGATATACGGTTGCCTAATTAAATCTGGCCGCAAATAAGGGTTGCTGGCTGCTAAAGATGGTAAATATTAAAAAAACAGTGAAAGAGAGCTAGCCAGATTTAACCAGGCAGACGAGGACAGCGATTGGCAGCTGTACGACGTTTTAAAGCCATTGCGCATGCGTCGGATGCTAGTGTTTTTAACTACCCAAGTACTTCCGGAGTGTTTTTTGTACAAAGTTTTATCAATATCGATTTTGCTACTTTTCCAAATGTTTGTGGTAAAATAGACCCAATTTGATATAAATAATAGAAACCATCAATGATTTCTATGTCGACTTGTCCGGGATTAGCTGTTGCAATCTTTGCTTTCAATTGTTTACTTAGAGTTGATTTGTACGTCTTCATCATGTCGCCTGAGCAGTGGAATAGTGCAGTAGGTAGAGGTGCTAGAGGGAATGAAAGACAGTACCCAATGTCAACTTTTTGATTAATAACAATTACCAACAGACGTCCAAAAATATCTCATTCTATTTTAATTATTGATTTTTGTCTTCGGTGGTACTCTTAAAATTTTTTTTAATACAATCTGAAGCGAAGTTATTTATTTTATTGCAGCCAGCAACCCTTATTTGCGGCCAGATTTAATTAGGCAACCGTATATCATAATAATGAGAAAAAATTTAGCTTTAATTTGATATATAAATCATAAATGCACGTTATGAATGTAAAATGGGTCCAAAATCATATCTGTTTACACCTGGCTGCGCAGAGGTGCGGTCAAGTGCGCAACGGTAACCCTGACTTTTCAAAGTCTTTATATATATTGCCGTGAGGTGGACAATATTTTATTTTAAAAACAAATCAATTAAATTTTTGCAAAAAATCAATTAAAAATAATTTAATTAAAAATACTAGCGGCCACATTTTGATAGGCAACCTAGTAGATATTTATTCTCCAGATGATAAATATGCGTAAAAAATCGATTTTTAGCATAAACTCGATCACTACACTTTTCTGCAGTGGGATCCTAGACTATATCAAGAATTGATAAAAAAAAAAACCCTAAAGGAATGTTTCCTTACATAAGAATTCATGAAATTAAAATAATTATTTACAAAATCACTTTATGTGTCCTGACAAAACGTTTAAGTGGATCCACAAACACGCATATGACACAGAATGACGTTGTATATAACATCATTAAAAGCAAAAGGGCCATAACTTTGCGGATAAATGCATGGCGAACTTCAATTTCGAAAAACTCCTCTGAGTACTCATGAACGCCCATATGTTTAAAATCCACGTTTTCTAACGGCTTTTTCCTTTCTGATTCTTCGGCTTCCATTATTGAGCCACGCTTTTAAAACACAACTTTGAAGAAAAATCAATTTAAAATTTGTATAAGTCCTCCGAATGGTTCAATAATTTTGGCAACAATATGCAATACGTTTCGACATTTGAAATGTCATTGATATAATATTAATTTGGGGTTGCCATGGCTGAAAAATATGGCACTTCGGTTTTTCGATAATTCAATCAAAAATTTGGGGAGAGTCTAGATAAAATATAACGACGGATTCTTATAAAATTGATCAAAATAAATCGAAAATTAAGAATACAAAAAGTCTCGTTTTCGTTTCGTTTACGTGTAAAAGAAGATTTTCGGTCCAAAAATATCAATGTTATTTCTTATGGGACTAAAATGTCAACAAATATGTAAACAAAGTAAATCATGGTTACAATGTCAAAATTGATAATCATCTGAACGAAAACAAGACTCAATACAACTGATTTCGTCTTTGCGTAGAAGATACTAACTTAATTAATATAATTTAAGAAAATAACCCACTCCATAAAATAAAATTTTGTTCCTATTGGCCAATTTAACTTAAAAATTTTACGGTCCTTCCTGAAGGTAATCCTCAAAAAACACTATGTATTAAGATATATATTGTGTGTACAATATATAAAATATATTGCAGTCCAATTTATGTAGTATAATTTAATATAATAATAAATAAAAATCATACCACCAACATAAATTTGAACAAAAGTTCAAACAAAAATATTCGTGACGTATTGACTAGATACGTATTTCGATTGCCAAGCAATCTTCATCAGTGGTCATCAAGTAGCTTGGATCACTCCGTAACTGCTTTGTAATGATGGTGAATCATATTTATATTTATCATTTCATTTTATATGGTGATTCATATTTTTTATCATTTATCAATATTTTTGTTTGAACTTCTGTTCAAATTTATGTTGTATATTGTATTATGTTGTATACAATATATATTGTACACAGTATAACTGTTCACAGTCAGCGTAAAAATCTTATTTTGAAGGATATATATATATTAGGGTGATTTTTTTTTTTACTTTTTTTGGTTCCATCGTGAAATTTTGTTAGAAATACCAAAAAAAAATCCCTGAAAGTTTGAGCCCTTAATATTAATTTTAAGTCCTCGATCAAGACGTGTAAAGATTTCCCATTGAAAATACACGGAAACTCTGATTTTTATTTTTAAATTTCTATATCTCAGCGGCATTTCATCGGATCGCTTTTACCGAAGATGGTTTTTTCTCAGAATTAAACACTCTACAAAAGTGCCCATTGCGACAAAGTCGTAACTCACACCGGTGAGGTAGTACGGGCCACTGAACCTGATTTTTCCATGGGCACTTTTGTAGAGCGTTTAATTCTGAGATAAAACCATCTTCGGTAAAAGCGATCCCATGAAATGCCGCTGAGATATAGAAATTTAAAAATGAAAAATCAGAGTTTCCGTGTATTTTCAATGGGAAATCTTTACACGTCTTGGTCGAGGACTTAAAATTAATATTAAGGGCTCAAACTTTCAGGGAATTTTTTTTTGGTATTTCTAACAAAATTTCACGATGGGACCAAAAAAAGTAAAAAAAAATCACCCTAATATATATAATGAAAAGAATATATCACAGACTGAACCAAAAATCCAATTTTTTATATAAACGAAGCAGAAACAACACTTTTTGTATTCTTCATTTTCGATTTATTTTGACCAATTTCATAAGAATCCGTCGTCAAAATTACTAGTTATCAATTATGAAAATTTTCAATAACTACACAAAAAAATATCATAAATTTCCTTTTTTTTTTCCTTTTTGGTACCCCTTTAAATGTTACGTTTATTAGGATGATTCTAAAAAAAAAAATTTTTTTTTTTGCAAACAGGCTGAAAAGTTTTGATTTGACGTAAAAGACACTAGTTAAAATTTCAACTATTAATATTAGGTTGTCTTCATCGCATTTTTTGATTTGCCATAAGAATAACATGGGAAAATTTATTTTTACTTCTTCTGATTTTTATACCGTTCAAACGACCATTTAAATAATTAATCTCTCCTATGATTTTTATAGAGAATTAAACGCTCTACAAAAAAGGACTGATAACATTTTTTGATTAGTCCATGTGTTCAAAAGTTATTCAAGATCAAAGTTCAATTCTTTAAAAATTTGATCGAACTTTGTATATAATACCAAAACTGTTGGTTTCAGTGTTAAAATAAGGGTCAAACTTTTTATCAAACATGAATTTGATTTGTGAGAGATGTCAACAAATTATTTTTTTTATTAAATATTTATGATTATTTTTTTTTGATCAATTTTTTAAAGAATTGAACTTTGATCTTGAATAACTTTTGAACACATGGACTAATCGAAAAATGTTACCAGTCCTTTTTTGTAGAGCCTTTAATTCTCTATAAAAATCATAGGAGAGATTTATTTTTTAAATGATCGTTTGAACGGTATAAAAATCAGAAGAAGTAAAAATAACTTTTCCCATGTTATTCTTATGGGAAATAAAAAAATGCGATGAGGACAACCTTAATATTAATATTATGAGCTGAAATTTTAACTGGTGTCTTTTTACGTCAAAACAAAACTTTTCAGCCTGTTTGCAAAAAAAAATTAAAAAAAATATATTTTTTTCTTGAATCTCCTTAATGTTATCTAAAAGGGTGCCAAAATTTGTTTTTCCCGAGTCCAAAACTGATGAATCATCAAATTTTCAATCACCTAATAATTTTCCAGAATAAATTTTTGTTTTTAAAAATTTGGGTTATTGATTTTTTTTAAATTTCTTTTGTTAATTACAAGTGTTAATTTTTGTAATAATTTTCCCATGTCATTCTTATGGGAAATAAAAAAATGCGATGAGGACAACCTTAATATTAATATTAACAGCTGAAAATTTAACTGGTGTCTTTTTACGTCAAAACAAAACTTTTCAGCCTGTTTGTAAGGAAATTTTATTTTTATTTTTTTTTTTGAATCACCCTAATGTTTATATGTGGTGTAAGTGCAACATAGTTCCTCATAAAATTCCTATTGTAAGGGTATTAAATCATTGTGGATTTAGATATCACAAAATACTAGAATTAGTGTACAAGCATAATTTTCTTTTAGAATTTATCGAAAATTTGTTCTTTTTCATTGATTTAGTAAAAGAAAAACTAATATTTGACCACAAAATTTTTGATTTTTTTTCCCAATTTTTTTTACCCGTCTACACTTGTTACATATGTGGCGTATGTGCCACATTACACCACATAAAATTTTTTCGCCACGGAAAATAGACTCCCTAACTTTGGTATACTGCTACGAATTTTAGAAGCTAAAAACCCTATTTTTTATATACACGAAGCAGAAATGACACTTTTGTATTTTTCATTTCTGATTTATTTTCGTGAATTTTATAAGAATACGTCAAAATTTATCGCCACGGAAAATACTTCCTATCTTTGGGACATTGTTACACAACTGAAGTCAGCTGAGGTTTTAAGAAGCATATTAAATTTCCTTTTCTTATGAACGATTCAATTTTTTTTTTTTTAAATTATTGTTCTCGTTTTTACGACGAATTTATTCAAACCCATCGTTACATTTTTATTATAGTAATTAAAAATAATATAACAATGGATCCTTATAAAATCAATCAAATTAAAAGATGATAAATAAAACTTAGCTGTACTTAGATTAATATGATTATATATTTAGTTTATTCCTAATGAATTTAAGAGCTTTTAACAGAGCTTGTTACAGCTTAAGAGCTGTAACAAATAAGAATTTAAATATTTCAATTATCGTAGCTGCTAAAACGGAATTATAATAAACCATCATATGATACATTTTTAGGATATCTTATTTCAACATATATCTTTAGTTTATGATTTTGGTTTTTGAATTTTGAATACCTTAAGACATGGTGTTTCATTGAGGATTACCTTCAGGAAGGACCCTAAAATTTTTAAGTAAAATTGACCAACAGGAACAAAATCTAATTTTATGGAGGACGTTATTTTTTTTAAAATTATATTAATTAAGTTAGTATCTTTTACGCAAAGACGAAATCAGTTGAGTCTTGTTTTCGATCAAATGATTATCAATTTTGTTGATATTTTAGTTCCATAAGAAATAACATTGATATTTTTGGACCGAAAACCATCTTTTGCACGTAAACGAAGCGAAAACGAGACTTTTTGTATTCCTAATTTTCGATTTATTTTGGTCAATTTGATTAAAATCCGTCGTCATATTTTGTTGCCACGGAAACTAGACTCTCCGGGAAAAAAATTGTTCCTCCGAAACATTCATTTAAAACTCCCATACTTGAACTATAGGCTCTCATATTCGGTATTCTACAATTTCATTCTCTACTAATTAATGATACGAAAACCCACATCGAACATCCCAACTGGAGCTACTTTACACCGGCATTAACATCCCCCGTATGATTATTGTTATTATAAGGGATGAGAACAGCGCGGGGCTACGGGAAATGGTAGCAGAACGTGTATTTGTGCAGAAAGTGATGTGTCGAGTGTAGGCAAAGCGACATATGGAATGGATGGAACTGAATATCAGAAACAGCTTCAATACAAATGATGTGAAATTTCAGTTGCATCATTCTCGCACCACAAAACAAAACCCCATTTCATCCCTGTCGCAATAATAATACGTAATGTAACTACTCGTACATCCAGTTCGAGCTACCTACGAATTAGGTAGCACTGCGGGGGGGTTGATGAGGGGTGGAGGAGACGAATCGACCGACCACCGAACCAACCAACCCCGTCAACCCCATCATTTGCATTCAGGTTATAATATTAAATGGCTCCTTTTGTCTCTTTGCAGAAATGGAACTCTATGTTACGTATTGTTACATTAAAACCACAAACACACACTCTGTATATTTCATTATCTATCCCCCAAAAACCGTAACATTCTTCCTGTTCATTCCCGTTACTTGTGGTGTGTAACCTTGTTCGTACCCGGTCCTTCCTGGAAACACCTCTTCCACCCCGCCATTCCACCCCCGTTTTCTGGTTTGTGAAGCCGATTATTTGACTCAGTCATGTAACAATCATTGTCATTACTTTACACTATAAATACAGTTTCATTCAATACATATACAAACATTAACACTTTCATTCTACCAACTTAACAAAATTATTTTTTTTTTACTAAAGAAGTAATGTGAAATGACTAAGGACATTTTTCGTCATTTTTTCAATCAAAACTCCATTGATTCGAGGGAGAAATCCAGGGTGCTAAATTAAAATTTTCCCAAATGAAATATCTATTTAAACCCATCGGAATATACTAATCAACATACTCAATTTTCAACCCTTAATTAGATGTTGAAAGACTAATACTACTAAAAACTTAAACCTATTTATACATTATGGATTTTTTTAGGGGTAGTTAAATTATATTTTAAGTTCAACTTACTATTTATAAATTTTATTAGATAAAATTTCAAATTTTTCGTTTAAACTTTATTTTTTATTAATTCACAACTATTATAAAGGAAACATCTCACTTCCTTCAACCCCAAATTTAAAGCCATATTTTCCAAGGGAATATATTAAATTATTTAACTGAGCTTCATTTCAATGTTAACCCCATTAAAACGAAAATCATTTGGTGTTCAAATCCAATATTAATTCACTAAAATTTTGACTTTTAAAAGTTAACTTTTCGTTTCATTTTATCCCCAATTTCGATGAGGGTAGTTTTTTCGTATGTATTACAAAATTTACGCAGTTCCAAGGAAGTCATATGGGATCCAAATCATCAAATTCTTTAATTTTTATTTATTTAATATTTACGAAAGTAAAACACGTCACTGTCTTCAACCCCGAATTTCATCCATATATTCAAAGGGGATGTTTTTAATTTAGCTTCATTTTAATCTAAATCTGATTACAAGGAAGTCATGTGGTATCCAAATCAATATTTTAACGAAGTATTTCATCCACCATATAATCTTAAGACCCTTTTTTCCAATCTTTGATTTTTAAAGTTTACTCTTCATTCTATTGAATCCTCAATTTTGTGGTTATGTTTTCCAAAAGAGTGGCTTCCTGGAATACATACCAATGTATATCCAATTATAAGGCAATTATTTTGGCACCAAATCAATTTTTTTTTCATTATTCAAATTTATTCTTCTTAATTAACTTTAGAAAGGAAACTTTTGGCTTCTATCAACCCCTAATTTTCGCTATATTTTCCAAGAGGATGTTTTTAATTTAGCTTCATTTTAATGTAAAACTGATTACAAGGAAGTCATGTGGTATCCATATTAATTTTTTTAACGAAGTATTTCATCCACCAAAATCCTGAGTCGCCCTTTTTCCAACCTTAGATTTAGTTTTGGTTCAATTTACTTTTATTAAATTTTATTTGATAAAATTTCAAATTTTTGGTTTAAACTTTATTTTTTATTTCTTAACAACTATAAAAAGGAAACATCTCACTTCCTTCAACCCCTAGTTTTAACCATTTTTCCACGAAAATGCTTTTAATTTTGCTTCATTTTAATGTAAACTTGCAAGGAAGTCATGTGCAGTCCCATTCAAATTATTTACAAAAAATTTCATCCACCAAAACCCTACGTCGTTTGAGGCTTTACGATTTTTTTGTTCACCAAAGCAAGTCTTCTTTCTGAACTTTTAAATGGAATAATTTCATATCTTTTAACCCTTAATTCTTGGAATTTTTTTCCAATGGGATAATTTTATTATAACAAATACTCATTTACAAAATTAATCAAATTTTTATTTATCGAAAACTTTAAAAAGCAAACATTTCATTCGTCTCAACAACCCAACGTTTTAGCCCGTGCTTTTTAAGGGGATGATTTTCCCCGGATTCATTTCAATCATTTTATTTATTTTATTAATAAAGTTATTTTCACTGAACAAATAAAACGAAGATTTAACAGTCATTTTCCTACCACCCTTCAACGTCAAACGAAAAACAAACAAAAAAAAAGGGATTGTTTCTTGAAAATATCCTCATTTTTTCACCCTTTATATTTTATCGCTTCTTTTTTTTGGTTGGCACGAACGAAAATATAAGCCGAAAATCGAATTTCATCCCCGTCTACATATATATATATAGGTATATGTGCGTACAATCTGCATTTCTACACAGAGAATTGAAATCACCCTCGTTCAATATCATCCCTTAAAATCATCCCAGAACACTCGAGTCTCGATCCATCTGGAGATAGAAATCGTACAGGATGAGAATCCATTGAATTTTATATTTATATTGTGACGTGAACATTTCATCCCCCAACCATTCAAAAAAAAAAAAAAAATATTCAACCCACTATTTTCCTATTTTTTTCTCGTCTTGTCAAGAGGAATTTAAAAGAAAAAAAATATCTCTCCCTTTTTCTATCCCAAGTCATAACTATATAGATATTTTCCAAAAAAAAAAAAAATAATTATACCAAAGGAAAAAGATTTCCGTCTTAGACTTTTCTGATATCTGATTTAATAGGAAAATATTTTTATTTACTTATTTCAGAGAAAAATACAATATTCTTCGGACGTTTAGGGTAGGCAGGCATACTATGAAAACCTATTCAAACTACCCAATATGTTTTCCCAATATTTTCCTCCTCCGAAAAAAAAAAACGATAATCGTGATTGAATTGAAATGAAAACGAGAAAAAAAAACATCCTTTCACATCATCCTATCTTGTCCTATTTCTTTCAATTTCCCCCAAAATACCAAGCCTATTTTTTTTTTTTCACTTGCATTTGCCATTTCCCTAATAAATGCATCTCGGGAAAAACATGCGTGCCACAAGTGTGTAAAAAGACAATCGGAAAACATTTGAAATACATCAATAAAGTGCAGGTAAACATTAACAAAAAGGATAACAGGGAAAATTCTGGAGGCGGGAAAATTGTTAGGTTGTTATGTGAGTGTGGTTTGTAAAACTGATGATTTATGATTACAAAAGAGGGATAAATAAGGATTAATTTGGGATTACTGTAATTTTCGTATTAGAAACGTTTCAAAGAGGCTAATGTGAACATTTTTCCATTGATATTCCTCCGATAAATCTCTAACCATTTCGCAAAGAGGATGATGGAATTATAGGGATTGGATTTTTTTTTCATTTCGATTCCTTGGCTATTTAACTTCAAGGTTTCAAGGAAAAAAATGACTTATTCCTACACTTACATCAATAACGATAGAAACGTTTTTCGTTGAAGTGCATACTGGTTGCATATTCAAATATTACTTAGTGACTTATTAATTAAATGCATTTTTCAAAAATCCAATTTTCTGGATCTTACACTGTAAAAAATTTGATTCTGAGGTCGAATTCCTTAAGAGTTTGTCCAATTTACCTTCAGTGAAATCTATTTTGCTTTCTTCAATCCCAAACGGTTTGAATCAAGAATTTTATATTTCTTGTGTCCAGAAACATGCGTATTTGAATAGAATGTCAAATACATTCACAACAATGGTAAGTGTAGTTGAGTGAACTCCCCTCCACATTTCACATCAAAATTATGGGATTTTAATTTTAGGTACCTAAGCTGCTCATGCGCATAACATGAAATGTTCAATACAGTTACTTATAGTGCTGGATCACTATTGTCAATTTTTGTTCATGCCGTTTATAAGAAAATATAAATACTATCCAAGAGTATCAACAATAAATAAAAAAAAAATCCTTTTTCTCCTTCTCTCTTTTGTTTTAAAATTGTCATTCATTCATTTTATTAGAAATTATATTGAAGTTTTATTTTTGAATCGAAAAACACAAATAAATTTTGTCTGAAGAAATTTAAACCACAGATATTCATATATATAATGAAGCAAAAGGATAGATCTTGAGATTTCTAAAGATTTGGAGATCTAAACCACGGTTAAAACATTTTGGAGATGCTTCCAGCTTCGAACAATATCTAGAATGTAATTCAGTAGATTTATGTAAAAATTTTTTTTGGAACCACAAGTCCAATCTAAGTATTTGATGATATTAGTTAAAAAAAAAATCAATAGCTGAAGTTACAAAATTTTTGACCAAATCAATAACTGGAATCAAACTTTGGTTTCGGAACGGAAATTTGAACTAAATCGTCAATGTTACATTTATTTTTTCAATGAGGATAAAAAATCTAGACCTCAAAGACATTCACGGTGGTTTACCTAAAAGCTTTCGAGATTTGGTATTACAGAAGAAAACTTTGGATATCCTGGATCGATTAAATCACAAATTATAGCTCTTTGATTTTCTAGTAACCATTTGGAGGTAGAAAAGAACCAGAAACCGTCGTATTTCTTGAAAACCATAAATTGAAGGAAAATTAGGAGAATAGTTTGAATTAGAAAAGAAAACTTGTAAATTTTGGAATTCCAAAAAATGAATAAATGTACGTCGAAAATATTGCCATCTCTTCAAGAATGCTAGGTATTTTGGCAGTGCATAAATTCCTTATAAAAAGAAAATTCGTGAAAAATTTAAACCAACAAGAATCTAAGTTAGAAATCCGACGAAAAAATTATTGTGAAATATCAAAAAAATTGGCAAGGATCATTTTCAGACCCTTAAGAGTATCATTAGATTGATCCTTTTCTTCGAGTAAAAGCATGGTACCAGAAATTCACAAAAAATTATCCAAAATAGATTAATCTCGATATTTCAGGAAAAAAGAGCATATAGAAACCCAAAGAGACACACAAGGGTATCAAAGGCAATGCAAAGAATGAGACCCTTGGCCGGTAAGGTTCCCAAACACTATTCTCAGACCCAAAGCCTGTCTTGGCGTTACAAGTGTTGCGCAAAAATAAAAAAAATAAATAAAAAAACATCCTAAAAAAAGACGAGAATATAAATAATTATTAAACTATGGAAAAGAACCATCAATGAAAGGATTTATAAAAATCACTGCCCAGCATGAAGGAAGAATACCACCGAGCAAAAGCACAATAAAAGTATGATGGAAAAACGATCATCGAAACTATTTACTGAAGTCTTAGAAAAAAAAAACAGGTTAGAATGGAAACAGACCTAAGAACCGGCCACTGTGGAATGAAGAAATACCAGCAAGCAATGGGATTACTTATGGATGATCCAAAATACAAATTTTGTCAGGCAAAGAAAAAAACCACTTCTCACGTTCTATGGGAATTATGGACTTCAACCTTTGGAACTGGAATAGTCAAAAAGCACATAGTACGACGAGTGGTTAGATTCGCTCAATTGTTTGGTTTGGCAACGTAAAATAGGGACCCAGGAAGCACAATAAGCTCTAAAGCTGTCCTGTTCAAAACTCAACTAATCTCATCCAGAAAAACCCAACTAACGAGAGATCAAAATCCAATAGACAATATAAGAAAATGCACTCAACCATTGGGAAAACTTCAATTAAATTTGTATGAACCGGAAATGAGGGCTTCGAGGAAAAAACAAAATTAAAATTTACAGTTCTAGAACTTTTTCTCCCACTGAAAAATAAGCAAAAAAGAAAGAATAACCATTTATTTAGTATATGGAATGAAAGCTAACACTTTGATGTGATTACAGTAAAAAATGGAAGAAAATGAATTAAAATTTGTGATCCACTATACACAAGAATGGTCTACCCCCAATGTGAAACACTTCTTACGACTCAGGAAAGGATGGAACCATTCCAGCACGAAATTTTCCGAAAAATCAGCTGCAATTGATAATTTTCTGAAAATCAACTTCCAGATTTATCATCCCCCTCCCCTCTTACCACCTACATGTGTATGTTTTTATAGCCTCAACCGATTTTGTCGATGGTTATATACGAAATTTAGGTTAAGACCATAAGCGGATGGCGGTGAAACGAAAATATTTATACTTTGTTTATATTTGATTGTGAAACGGTGGTGGCTGTTAAATAATAAACAGTGGCGGGATAAATAAAATATGGATATTTACATATATAATACCGCGAAATAACTGAGGGACGGATTCAACCGGCTGATGATGACGTCCTATCGGCTGTAACACGGGCTGCTGGAGGAACTGGGACGTGGAGGAGAAATGGTAGGCAACTCTAAACGCAATAGGAAAGTGAGAAATGTGAACAGGAGAGTGAGAAATGTTCAGGGAAATTCGGGATGATTTGAACAACAAAGTAAATCCCTGACATAAATGAATATTTAATTTTCATCGTATTATTACTTTACTAAATACATATTAATAATCCGAACAGATAGACAGACAGATACAAATGCCTTCATCCCTCTATCATCCCCCGGTGTTCCATCCCACCGAATCCTGCCGCCCTTTGCCGCGCTGCCATCAGCGCTACACATCACTTCTACCGTAACATTACCGTTTGCCATATCCGGACTAATTCGCACACATATGTATGAATTCAAATGTTTAAATCCCCCTCAAAGCATTCCCGGCATCCCGTTTGATCCTAATTTGCCTTTCATATGCTCCCCAGAATAAATATTTGGCCGTAACCTTCTTTGCGTGAATTTTAAATGTTTGGCTTTGAATTTTTTCAGGAAAACTTTCGCCCTCGTTACCTACCTGGTACCTTGGAGAGTACCCCGAGATAAAAGCTCCACGAGGCATCCACCACCACCACCATCAAAGACCTATTTAAATTAGCCATCATTAAACCTTTTACTTTCGTCTTCCTCTAAATTGTTTATCAAAAACTATTAAAATCTTGCAACTTTCCTACAAAAAATAATTTACATCCCCAGACGGTATTTTATTCGACCATCGATTTTTTTTCGGGGATGAAAAATACCACCCCCTAAAGCTCGAGCAGTGAGGAAATACCCGGCTTATTGGTTTTATTTAATAGGGGATGCTTTTTAAAACGCATCATTCATCTGGTGGCTGATGGGGAAAGTTTAAAAAAAGCTTTGGTTGGCTTGATGGGGTTTTAAAAGAGACGCCGAGGACAAAAAAAAAACAAAATCTGGAAAGCTCGATGGGAGTTTAATGAGGGCTGAGAATGAGGTTGCACGCCACTGCCGCTGACTGTCGAGCTTTTGAAGAATACAAATGTACAAATCGCGAAGATTGCGAAAGAAAAGAATCAAACACACCTGTTGTCTTCTAGATGCGACCACCCCACTAATTGGGGGATGGGGAAAAAAACCCGGGTTTCCCTAAGTGTTGGGATTTATTTTTGGATAGTCGAGTCAAGAAAATCTTGACACATTTATCCTGGAAAATTCTTATTTTTTTGTTATCAAAAAGAAAGGGGGTTTGTTAATTTTTTTCTGGAGAGCTTTGTGTGCTTTCTGAACCGTTTGATCATCTGCCTTTATTAATTAAATGAGCGTAATTAGCGGTTGTAAATTAATTTAATTTGTGTATTTTTCTTCCCCTTTTAAAACGCGATACACGTAGGCCACAGTGCAGCGAATCGTTGTGGGCAAGGGATGAACATTTTTTTTTCCACCCTTTGTTTCCGGGGCGTGTTTCTTTGTATGTGAGCCAAGATAATTATCGAATTGTATAAAATGGATTTTCAAGTTTTGTTTGAGTCTGGCGAGGTGGCCAAGAAGGGATGGTATGGGGATTGGAACAATGGGAGAGGGTGGTTTAACAATTTCTTTTCGCAATGTCTTACTGTGATTTGGGGATGAGTTCAAATGTTTTAATTATCTTATTCTCAACAATCGTACTTTCTTGCTGATACTGATATGAATACAAAAACATCCCCTTATTATTTTCTATTCATTAAAAGGAAATGACCATATGAAAATTTTAAGAAAATTCCATCCCCATTTCTTACTAATAAGACCAATCACAGACAAAAGAATATTCTTTACCTTAAAATATCTATACAAAATTGACCAAATTTCAAAGGACATAGGACGAGAAAAATATTTTCGTAATTGTACCAAAATTGTATCATGGTTAAAAAATAAAATTAAATGAAAAAGCTCTCTTTTTTCAAGGATCTTATAAACCGATAAAGCTCTTAATTTTTTTATAAAAGCCATCAGCCCTTAAAACATATCCAAAATTCAAATAAATCGATTCATAAGTTTCTGAGAAAAATGATTTTTTCTGATTTCCAGCTTTTTTCGATTTTTAAAGAAACGGTAATACATAGGGATCTGAAACTTGTCGAATCAATGTATCTTAGAAGTACCAACACAAGGTTTATAAATTACACAGGTTGCCCCATTAGAAAACAAAATATGACGTCACACGAAGAATTTTGAAAAGTAGTACTTAAATATTGATTTAAATCATTGATTTAAACTTTAAATCAATGATCGGCAAAAATTTCACAAAAAAATCAATTCAAGGCTTAATATCTATATTTAATATTGATCTTAGCGATTTAGTCTACAGGACCTTTTTTGTAAGAAATCAAATTCTCTACAAGTTTTTCATTTATAATTTTTCCGTAGCTCTTGTTATTTACGAGATAAATGCAAAAAAACGCGAATTTTATGAAAAAATCAGGTTCAGTGGCCCGTTCTACCTCACCGGTGTGAGTTACGACTTTGTCGCAATGGGCACTTTTGTAGAGCTTTTAATTCTGAGTCATAATCATCTTCGGTAAAAGCGATCCCATTAAATGCCGCTGAGATATAGAAATTTAAAAATAAAAAATCAGAGTTTCCGTGTATTATCAATGGGAAATCTTTACACGTCTTGGTCGAGGACTTAAAATTAATATTAAGAGCTCAAATTTTCACAGATTTTTTTTTTTTGGTATTTCCAACAAAATTTCACGATGGGACCAAAAAAAAAGTAAAAAAAAAATCACCCTATTAAGTACTAGCATCATTTTCACTATTTTGCACAGTCGAATCATTATTAAACGTATAAGAACTATTATTTGTCTTATTTAATAATGCTTTTCGGCGTGCCCGAAATTCACGAACACGTTCTGTTGAACCTTTTGACGTCTTTACAGCCTTGTTTTCTTAACTTTTTTTTTGATAATCATGACAATAATCCGTATTCATTTACGTTAAACTTGAAAATTAATTTTATTAAAATAATGAAATGTTTATGCTCACAATTATAATAAACAATTTAGCACAGTTGTTATTGGTTGCCATGAAAACCATTCTCAAGTAGCATAATACGCAGGCGTGCACAACCATAAGAAATACTAATGTTTCCTACCTCATTCTCTCTCATGTTAAATCTTATAGATTTATGTATATGTTTCTCTTTTTATTGCCGTTTCATAAAATTTCAAGTTGCAACGATGCTAAAGAATTTTACACTTCAAAAAATGAGTTTTGGATTGAAAAATTAAAATTTGTAGTGATCTCCAATCCAAGGAGAAGTAGGGATATAGTTTAGATATTTTAATCTTGTGTCAATTTAAATATCGTCCACAACTAAGGGATGATTTTTGGGGGTGGCATGTGAAATTCATTCGAGTTATGACGTTATGATGCTAATACGTAGTCGTTTAATAGAGAAACCGCCACAATGCGCGACATATCATAAAACGGGGGATGATTTACGGAATGTTTAAGCGCACAGGTGATAGACGAGGGTGAAATGAGATTATTATGAGTTGGTCGATGCAACTTTGGAGATAGAGCCACACTAGGCTGCCGACAAAATTTGCGTTTAGTTGCCACATAATCGAAATTCTTCATTTCTGCTACAAAAACCGAACTTAACAGTGTAAACTATTTGGAAATTTTATGTTTTGCGTGAAGTTTACAGTAAATTATTGATCACATTCTTTTTGTTGGTACCTTGATGCTGTTGTAGGGTTGGTGTGACATGCAGGCCTTGGATGGTTTTTCCTGGAGATAATAATAAATGAAAATAATAGACATCACCGATGGAAAATTGTTAGTGTAATGGTTGTAAATATAGACTTAAGGTTGATTTAGTTTTGGTCGAATTCCCAGTGGATGATGAGAAGTCCTCCCCGGAATGGGGGCTGTGAACTTTCCCTTTTCATCTGGCAACCCGCACGCGCCCAATCCATGTCTATTATTTTATTTATTACGCTATTTCCGTAGGTATAAGTAGCGAGGAGGTTGTGGTGGTTAAAACGGGATATGTTGACGATGACGACGACAGGGATTGGGATGAGAGTGTGTAATTTGGGTGGGATGAGGTTTGGGGGATGGTGTGCGCTACCAGCTCTACAACACCAATCCGATATGTTCACTGACTTCCTGTTTCATATTCCCAATGCGGGCGGATTTCAACTAACTCCACTTCCTACATTTATTTCATCCCGATTTCTCCCGGCCGTATTTCTCCCGTCTTTACCACACATATACATACTCAGATATATATATATTCCCCTCGAACATCCCGATTCCATCATATAGAAGTGACTTCATTCGGCCGTGTGTTTCCCTATTATGTGTGATAGTCATCAGATGCGAACGAACGTCCTTCTGGAATCCACTCATCTATTCATTTTTTTTTTCGTGTGCAGGTATTCCAGAGTTGATGGAGAGGGTTGATTTTTTTAAGGCAAACAAGAAAAGCGATTGAATATTTCGGAATTAGAAAAGAAAATCATCGTGGTTTTCGGATCATACATCTGCGAAATAAACTAACATTGGAGTTTGAGGGAAAAATTCTCGAAAGAAAAAAATTCATCTATCATTAAGTTCATGAAAATTTTGTGTCAAATCCCCCTCTCTCTCTCTCCCCATCCCCACGTTAGTTCTGCGAAAAAAAGAAACATTGGCGGATAATCTTTGAAAATTCATTTTCGATGAAAGATTTTTCTGTCTGGTCGACAATACGGTCGTAAATTAAAAATTACTAATCTGATCTTTGGTTCGTCGAACGTAAAAATGAATCCGTACAACTTAGTAAATTTTCTTTTTTTTTTTTTTAAATCCCTCCATCCTCTACCGGATGAAGCACGTGCATTCATAGCAGCATTCGGTTTTTTTTGCACTTTGTCCATCATTTCATTCGGTCAAAACGAGATTGAAAAGAGAATGTGGAAAAAAAATTAGAGGATTTATTTAAGAGGTAGCTCTATTGATTCATCCCCTGTCTTTTGAACGACCGTTCTTCGCTTGTTATAGAATTGGCTATAGGGTGTTCCCTGATTGCATCCAACAAGCATAGGGAAAAAAATTATGCAATTTTGTCTCCAAAATTTATTGCTTTTTAGGTTTTAGTTTTGGAGATTTCAATCCTTGCAAAGAAGTTACAAAGGACATAGGATATAAAGAAGGAAAACAAAGCTACAAAGACGTCAAAATGTTCAACAGAAGGTGTTCGTGAATTTCGGGCACGCCGAAAAGCATTATTAAATAAGAAAAATAATCGTTCTTATACGTTTAATAATAATTCGATTGTGCAAAACCGTGAAAATGATGCTAGTAAGTACTTAAATATTTTCTAATCGCATATTTCGTCCTTAATCACGAAATTTCAAGAAAATAAAAGCTTATTTAAAATTAATTCTGATATCACATAATATTACGAACTGTTTTTCAGGTGCTACTCAAATGAATGTACAACCGATTCCTTAGGTACTCATAATTTCGTCGAAATAAAGTTGCTCATGAAAATTTCGTTAAAATTTTTTTAACAATATGTTCGGTCATATTATGTGCTCCTTTCGTGAACGATTGTGATTCCAACGAAATTTAAAACCACAACGCCCAGGACATGAAGATTTTTTATGGATAATAATTAAAAATTCTAATGTAAATGATAATATTTTACTGTGCTGCACGTATTTTCAAGCAATTGAGATAAATGTATTCCAACGATGTCCAAATATAATAGTTTCAAATATTAAACGATACCTGCATCTTTACCACCACTGGACTTATTTCATACTTCCATTATCATAAGCTTTCATATCATTTATCGAAAATTCAAATTTGGATTCAGGATAAATTTATGTAATATATATGTTAACAGATCGTTAAATAAACCCTACAATTATCCTACTCATAAAATCTTACATTCGTCTCAATATCTTGAAGTTCATCTTTTTTAAAGATTTCAGTTCATCATTTTTTTTCCCAAAATTTTTGAACCACCCCACTGGTAAAGAATATTAAACAACATGTATTCCTAACGGAAAATGTATGCTCTACAAAAAAGGTTTGATTGTAAATTTTCGTCAGACCAACCGTTTCCTTATAATTGAGCCTTAATCAGTGGTCTATTTAACTAATGAAGGAATTAATATTTAGAGCATCTTTTTGTATATTGAAGAAGGAAATGCTCTATAAAAAAGGTCTCCTAGCGTTTATAGATAAGTATATTTCTCTTAAAGTTAATTTTAGAATTAAATTTCGTTTTAAAGCTGTTTTTTGAATAATTAGTTACAAAATTCTAAAGTTTAAAAATCATTTCATAATAACATATTATGAAATAATATTGCATGGCATTACGCTTGATTTCCTTGGGGGTCCGCGGCTGAAAAAGGTTAGGAACCGCTGCTATAGATAGATCTCTATATATCTTTTTCAAATACGAAAAGTCGATGTTTTTGCCTAATGTACCATACAATTTTGAAGTTAAGCCGACATCCATCCTGGACACATTAGAGTAATAACTTTCACTGTTTTTTTTTTCTCTGTTCAATTTTCCAACTTAATGAGGCATCCCCAACAAAAACGCAATCGCAATTTTCACCATAAGAATTAAAATGCCGCGGGAAAATTTATAAGATTCAAAATTAAAAAAGACACCCCTTAGAACACGGCGACAAAGATTAATGTGTTTTTTTTTTCGTAGCTCGCGTTCCCAACTTTCCCCCAATCCCAAATCCCCTCCCCCCCGTCATTCCTATCCCCCTCGTTTGACACAGTGTTCCCGTGTGCCAAATCTATCCATCCATCGCAAAAAGCTCTCCGACCCGAATGACATTGCTGACCACGAACCCTACACGACACGTTGATTGACAGCAACCCTCCATCCCCTAAATAAAACAAAAGAAACGCAAACAGAAAATTACATCACAACGGAAATGAACAAATGAACACACAAGAATTGTCGATGTTAACCCAACCGATTTCGATCTTCCATTCCCGGAAATATCCCGGAAATTTATTCCAAAAAAAAAAAAAAATGGAAACCGATTTTTTAAGTCGTAAATAAAAAAAAACAATCCTCGACGGAAAAAATACCTTAGATTTTGAATCATTTATTAGAACAAACCACTCATTCTATATTAGGCTCTCCATAAGGATATAAATGAGTTCATTTGGAGATGGGGGATGAAAAAACACACACACATATTGATATGTTTAGTCTCGAACCAGGGGCACGGCCTAGATGAAAACACTCGAGTCTATCCGGAAAAAAAGCCATTCGAAATAAAATTGTTACACGGGAATATGTGGGGAATATACAGGAACAGAAGCGAGCGAAAAAAAAAACACCTGGAATATATATTAAGAGTTAAACAGCCCCGAAGATTTATTCCTCACCATTTTTACAACGGAAATAAGAAAAAAATCACATTCCACCTCATGCCCGTATTTTATCCTACAGGAATTGAATTGGCTTGTGGGTCTCTGGAATTTCACTCGTAATTAAACCTTGGGACGATTTTTTATTCAACATGTACTCCACCCACCCACTCACCCCATCGAAAATCAAGATTACCGGATTAATAGTTGCTAGATTATTAAAATGTTTCCAGAGAAACTTTCCAACCCCCCGAAATTGTGTCGGGGAGTTCAGGTCTCGTTGACTCAATGCGGTAACTCAATTAAGGGATGCTCGGAGACAATGTTGTTCGTGATGCAACTTTTGAAACTTTATTAAAGATAAATTCAGCTTTCTACGCGCGTAACACCACCCCACTGTCTTCCATCCCTGTTGCTCTATTTGTAGAACAACATTTATTCTACAACAAAATGCAACCGCAACGTGGATGGCGGCGGGTGCGATTCGCGGGGGTGAGTTTAGAGCCGCGAGGAGATCACTCGAGATGGTTAAAATCTTTTGAATAAAACTAAAATACGTGGGGGGAGGGGGCGGCAAGAAAGTGGCAGAAGCAACGGGAACGAGTGGGACAAGACGTAAACGGGTGAAATGAGACAGAGGATGTGGAGGGAAATTTAAATTATTACTAAGAGAAACCACTTACATAAAATTGTTTTGTATCGTTGACAATTTTCTCTTGACTTACCTGAAAAATACAAAGAAAAAAAAATTAGAAAAAAATCGCAAGAAAAATAGTGGGTGGTAGATGGGGATGCATATACAAATGGGGGTGAATAAGAAAAATTATTTGTTATCGCTCGAGAAGAAGAAGAAAAAAACCACCCTCCACCCTCGTAGGTAAGAAGCTAGAAACGATGCAACAGTTTTCTATTCATTGCCAACTTGCTCTATTGAATATATATGAATATGCCACCATTCTCGGCCATAAAATTGAAAATCCTCACAGTTTTACAATTAGGGGATGAAAAATAAAGATCAAATTTTGTACGAAAATATCCGCTCAATCATACACACAAAAAATCAACGAAAAGCTTTACGACGTATAAGTTTTCTTCCCACAAAAAAAAATAATAATTTCATCCCTTAATAAGTGGAACTTTGATTCCTATCTTCCGATAGAAATAATTGAGGTAAAAAAAATTTATGGCTAGATTTAAGGAACTTTTAAGAAGAATCAAATATTTTCAGTGAATTGAGAAGGAAATATTTACTATAAAAACAAGGGTTGAATTTCAACTAATTATTAAGGGAGGTAACAGGAGTATCGAAAAAAAAAATTCCTACTGCACCAAGGGGATGCGGGATTTTTTGAGGTTCAACTTTTCGTATGAGACAGCCAAATTAAAAATCAAAAAACGTAATTGATTTAAAAACTAAAGAAAATGTTTTTCTTGATTATAAGAACTTCTAGTTTTCCAGAAGCAAAAAAACTTCCCCTTTTGCCCACAGGGTTTGATGCCCTCGATAAGAACCAAGCCTCAAATTTGTTCCACGAAACAACCCTCACACCAAAAGACAAATCAAAGCTCTCCCCAAAAATTCAGCAAAGTTTCATTTTCTGGGAGAAATTTTCCGAAAAGCAAAAGCTCTCGAAAACGACTATCAATTATGTTCTCTGGTACGATATACGAGCAGACAACAGTGGAATGGTAAATAAAAATTTTAAAGAACATAAGAGCTGAGAGTATTAAAATCAGCGAGGGATGAAATAAAAACGCAGCTTTCGCAAAAAGCTTTCGTTTGGTGGGAAAAAGACGGACAAACACTTGAGATAAGGAAGGCAGAGAAAACGATGCAATGTACAGATAAACAATTTCTTTAGTCTCCAGAGTATTTCGTGCACCATTCCCAACTCCAATAATTTCAATTTTCAACCCCCTAATTCTCCACCCCCTTAGTCTCTGAGTCTGAGTTTGCTTAACTACCCTTGCATCGATGATACCCACTGACCAACGTTTGAAGTTGTTCTAGATACTATTTCTTAGAATATAATAAAAAACACTATCAAACTATATTGCAATGAAAACCAGAGGTTCCAAAACATTTTTTTTTGAACAGAAGGAAATTTGAGTTATTTTTTTATAAAGGTTTAACTTTTTAGAACCACGGGTCACTGACTAGCCAATGTTTATTTCAACCACGAGTGCTTGTCTTAAGGATACCAACAAATGAATTGAATGAAGAAGGAACATCGAATCTCTCGTATCTCTTTTGCGGAAGAAGGGTGAGACGGCCTGCTTAAAAATGAATAGGACGAAGACCCAAGGGGGATGGGGGTGGAAAAGGAGTTTCAACGAGCTCGTTGCAACAAGTTTTGCAAGGAAAAACTTTTATTTTACCATAATCACTTTCTTAAGTACACCTGAGTTCATATCTGTCTGGAGAATAAACGGGGTGACCGCACTATCCGGAACACAAACCTATAAAACCATCCCATCCCCCCTAAACTCTTCCGCAGGTGTCTAATTAAATTTCAATATTTCAATCTTTGCAAAATGTAATTAATAATCCCAAGTTATGAATCATTTTTACAATGTCATTTATTTGGATCTTCAAGATTGCAACAGCAATATAAAGTGTTTCTTTTGCCTTTTTGTTTTTCGTCAGGTCGAGATTGAATCTCGGAAGAGATTCAACCCCTTTGCCATTCCACTTTTCGATGGGTAGTTCGAACGGAATGGGTGGCGACTCGGGGTAAATGAAAATGTGTTCATATATACGAAAAATGAAGCCGGGAAAAAGAATTACGGGTGCGAGTCCGTATAGGGGATGAAATGTTGGTGAAAGGGGGGCGCAAAAATAGACGAGCACCGGTCCACAGTTGGTACAATCCATTTTTCTTAACACTATTATCGCTGTTATTACGACAACGGAAACGGAAACGGGAATGTTTTCGCGCCATAAATTTTGAATGTTTGCCACTCTTTCACTTCCACACTATTTGTAATGTCCATTTCGCCACCATTCAACTATCATCCGTTTTTTTTTCCACTTTTTCATCCCCACTTCGGTTTCTGAATCATCCCACTCGATAATCTCCGAACCGCAATCTTTTTCGTGTAATAAATCGTCAAGTTGTCCTCAAGGAATAACGTGCCATCCCATATGGAATTCCACGAAGAAAAATACGGAGCGAAAAAATAAACCAGGAGAAATCTTGAAATTGATTGTAAATAATTTAATATTTTTGTTTGAGGAAAATAAAATGAAATATTTAAAAAAAAAAAACATAAGGGTGAGCTTTATTTACTCGTTTTACTTTTCATCCCTTTTACGACATGATGATTCGTAATATGTCTTGCATGTTTCACTCTAATCTGTTTGTAATGGTTTTCCGATATCACCTGACAAAACGAAGAAAAAAATACCCACCCTCATATCATCCCCTGGTGCAATAAAGATATATATAATTTCGTCGACCGTTCCATTCCACTCACATCAAAGACATTTTGTCCCACCCTTATATTCCTGTTGCTTTCAACCAATAATAAATGGGTGAAAATAAATCTTATCCCCGTACTGCTCGCATGCATCCCCTTTTTAATTCCCTCTCATCCCCATCGAGCAAATAAAAATATTTACACTCAATTCACCAACGCAAAAAAATTCAAATATTGAAAATTTGAAATTTTCGCCCAAGATGAGTTTTCCATTTTCCACCCCGGTTCGTTACGGGGTGGTTCACATACGGGAAGTTTTCCAAGAAAAGCACACAACAGGTTTCCGATTTACTCATAGAGGAATTAAATTTAAAAATTTATCATTGAAATAAATAATAAAAAAAAAATCAAGAGAATATTAAAAAAACGAAGAAAAACCATTCCACTTATTATATAAAAATATTGAGCACACAGAGATAATATTATAAGATGGTGAGGTTAAACTGGAGGAAATGAAGGCGAATTGAAAACCGGAAATCAGAATGAAAAGGTTTGAGCGGCGGGAGGGGTTGAAATCCGGGGGTTGAGCTCGGGTGGTTGGGTTCGAGAGGCGACTGTCATCGAATAAATTCAATAAAATTTATATAAAACATATATACCATTTTCGTTATATTAAAATGATATTAAAGTACCTCGCGCAACAATAACAACAACAATAATTTATTTCCAATATATTCAACATGGCGTTTTGAGCGCCAATTTCAATTTAACTTTTTCACAAATTTCCATCTGATCGAACAAACGTAACAATTTAAGCTTAATATAGGTATATGAAGGGAGAGGAGGACACTAGGGTTAAACAAAAACCAAAACAGTAGAACACATCACCACCCGCCAACCCCCCAACCACCCACTCAATTGACCTGAGTTGAGCTTTTCTGTCCCATTCCCCCATCACCCAAAAGTTCATTGTTTTTATCAAAAGCTTATGTTTAGGGCAAAACAATTATTAAAATAATTACATTGGAATTGTTTTCGTTAAAAATTAAAAAGTCAATGTAGCCGGTGATGGGGTGCAATGTTTCCATAAACAATTTTCACCCTTCCACCCTTGGCACAATGAAATTTCATTATTCAACCTCTTATTTATAAGACATACGGTTAATAAGTCCAATGCACTTTGCTGTTATTACATAAAAAATTAAATGAATGGATACATTTTTTTAAGGGATGACATTTGATATATTGTTATGGGGGATGAAAAAAAATTGTATTTGTATTGTATTTCTGACATAACGGAATATAAAGCGTGGAAAAGTTTAAGCCATAAAAAAAGTTCAACTTTCTACAAGGAGAAAAGCTCTTACAAGGAAAGCTCCTTCAGAAAAGATTATTCAAAATGATAGTTATCTTAAAAAAAAATCACTACTCTATTAATACAGATGCTCCCTTAAAAATCAAAAAATAATAATAATCTAAATAATATCGTGTTGGAACACTTGGAAACTCCAAGGAGTAAGAAAAAGGACGTTTAGTAAATATTTGAGCATCCTTATGGACTCAAAATCAATCAGGTAAAATTAGAGAAGTCAAAATTCGCCTCATCCAACTATACCCACTTTTTAACAGAAGATTTAAGCAAGAAAAGTTTGATCCTCAAAAAAAAAATTTCCTAAAGACCTGTAGGTGTTCCAAAAGAGTTTTCAGAACCATCACTAAATAGTATATAAGAAATATCTGAATTCATCATAAAATTAACGTCCTATTTAAAAAAATTTCTAAAGGATTTTCCTTGGAAAATTTGGGGAATTTATAAATCACAGAAAACCCAAGTGGAAACTATTTCAAGAAAATTATTAAAATTATTATTATTTAAAGAAAATTATTTAAAATTCTTCGAATATTGAAAGCCCAACTAATAAGTGTACTGAAGATAGCTTGTACTGTAAAATCCTAATTTGGACTTACGATATTATTGCGCTGAGGTACTAGGTACAGTATTTCATTTAACTATGGAAATTGGACAATTTGAAACATATGTTGAATGAATGTAAAATTTATCTTATTCACTATCAAAAATTCGTACTATTACAAGAAACATTGTCCAATTTCCTGTAATGATTTATTTTTTATAAATTTAAGAATAAATTTTAACATAAATTTCATTACTTTGGAAGAAAGAAAAATTTCAGGAGTCAAATAAATAAAAGCTTAAAAATTGCGCTATAATTATTTAAAGAAAAGCTCCCGACGTTATCGGTTTTCTTACACTAGCACCATCAGTACTCGTCCAAATGAACTAAACATTTTTGGAAACAAAAAATTATCATTAAGTGATCCTCCCATTTCCAAAAGCTCGTACTTGCAAGGCCGCAAGGAAAAAATAAAAATAGGCAGAAAAATTAAGTTTGATTAGTTGAAAACCAACAAAGATCCATTGTATCACCACCATCATATACATTAGACGATTCAAAAAAAAAAATGATTTTTTTTTCTTAATTATATCGAATATATTGTTGGGAATGACAAAAAAAAATCCTGTGAAACTTTAAGCTCTTAATATTAACACTAAGAGGTGCCACATTGCAAATTTCGATTTTCCACTTAAATAACATGGGAACAATATTCTCTTGCACTTTGGAATTTTATAGCTCACGTTGGTGACAATATTTCGGAATAACCAAGGTATATTCTTGTAGAAAATTGAACGATATACAAAAAAGGTCTCATACAAGTTTCTGATATATTTATTCCTTCAAAAGTTATTCGAGGTCAAAGTTGAACTAAAGAGAAATTTTAATATTTTTTCAATTTTTTGACGCAACCATCAATTTTATGAGAAAATTTAACAGGACATTTTTTGTAGAGCACATTTTTTTCAATAACTTATCTCTATAAAAGTTTTGATATTTTTTACAGGTTCTAAGTAATAAAAAAAATAATTTATGTTAAAAATATAATAATTCAGGGAATATTATTAATTTAAAACAATAAAATTAGGAATATTTTCAGTTTAATGCAAATAACTTAGGACCTGTGAAAAATATCAAAAACTTTTATAGAGATAAGTTATAGAATAAAAAGTGCTCGACAAAAAATGTCCTATAAAATTTTCTCATAAAGTTGATGGTTGCGTCAAAAAATTAAAAAAAAATTAAAATTTATCTTTAGTTCAACTTTGACCTCGAATGACTTTTGAAGGAATAAAAATATCAAAAACTTGTATGAGACCTTTTTTGTAGATCGTTCAATTTTCTACAAGGATATATCTTGGTCATTCCGAAATATTATCACCAACGTGAGTTATAAAAATCCAAAGAGCAAGAGAATATTGATCCCATGTTATCTAAATGGAAAATCGAAATTTGTGAGGCGGCACCTCTTAATATTAATATTAAGAGCTTAAACTTTCACCGGAATTTTTTTTGTCATTCATAACAATATTTTTAATAGAATTAAGAAAAAAAATCATCATTTTTTTTGAATCAGTCTTATATATATTGTTTGATTGTTGCAAAAATATTGAGGCAAAAAATCGAAATCATTAAAATAAATTTGCGCTAAGAAAACCATTCATTTATATTCACCTCCACTACTCCTCGTCCTCTTTCCATCAAAACGTCTTTTCTTTATTTTTCCAGTCGCATCTTATATCCAAATCATCCCCGATGTCCACCCCGTTTTTTTTTTATACCTCCAACCCTCACTCCCCCTTATATATTTCATTACAAAATAATAAATTTAAATTACCACCTTTTCATATCTCCTCATTCGAAAAACGGGGAAAAATTGTGCGATATTGAAAAAATCCACCACCGCTTCCAAATGGGGAGAAAAAAAAAAGAAGAAAATCTTCGTTTCAAATAACATTTTCCTTTTTTTAAATAAACGACATATTTAAAAAGTTATAATTGAAATTTCTATCCTTATCATAACAGTGTAGAGATATGTACCTTTACCTACATATCACACATAAATAAACTGCAAGTGAAGCTAAAACGGGAACGATAGGGAGAAATTTCCTGGAATATTCCCTGTCTCGAATATCTTTCACATGAAAGTTTTGCCGCTGTTGTTGTTATAGTCGGGCTGGCAATGCCTGGCCGGGTGGGGCAGGATATTTCACGTGAATTTTCCCTCTCTGTTTTTCATCCTCGCGTAGCACATTTGCTCCCGTTTTGTCTCTCTGTTTATCACACTCTCGGCTTCTTTTAAGAGTTAAACGAAAATTTTTCTAAACTAAATTAAACTAATACGTATTTATATTTATTACACATTTATGAGTTCTCAAAGGAAAAACTTGAATGGGCGGGGGTGAGACAGGGGAAAAGTTTTTCTTTTTTTTCGGGGGCAAATGTGTTGGAAATTTCCTTTTTCTCTCATGTAACAACAATTATTATAATAACTTGCAACGTTAAGAAATACCAAAGTTTCCAGAGAGAGAGACGTCCCCGATTCCCGTTTCTGGGCCAACCTAAAATCAACCCTCGTCATCATCAACATCATCCTCTATAA
The DNA here is from genome assembly GCA_958496175.1 of Sisyra terminalis. Taxonomy (NCBI): domain Eukaryota; kingdom Metazoa; phylum Arthropoda; class Insecta; order Neuroptera; family Sisyridae; genus Sisyra; species Sisyra terminalis. Next base: position 46,857,859 of record OY292278.1, on the reverse strand, counting down.
TTCCCATATTTACACAAGTTTATGGGAAAACTATTTCCAGGCACTGATCGATAATTCAACTTGTTTCCGGCACATAAGTTTTTAATCCACAGTTTTTTAAGGGTTGTCCTTTAAATAAGTTATTTTTTCTTTAATAAAAAAAATTGTCTTTATATACAACAGTATTACTCTTAAATTTAGGGATAGAAAGCTTTAATAAAGTGGTAAAAAAATATGCAATAAAACTTTGAATGTAAGGAGGTAAAAGCTCAAAAAAGTTATACATAAATTTCATTTGGAAAAGCGTTTAATTTTCCCTCTTAAAACGGTTGGGAAAGCTCAACATTAAAATTAACAAAGCTTTTAGTCGACTAAAAAGGACAAAAGTTAATTTAAATTTTCTTGACTATTTTTTTTTTTTTTTTGGGGGGGTAGTAAAACAAACATTTATCAATTACTTCTATTGCAATTCATTATTCATGCTATAGTTTTATTTTCATGAATTTTTTCCCCGGAAAATGACAAATATTAAATGATTTAACGCAGCACCGACCACTGTTTCATTTAAAGTTTATAAATAATAGATGCAATTGTGCAATATAGCTTTATGCAGTTTTTCCACTCGACGTTTTTCCTTCTCTGTCTCATATTTGATTGAGTTTATAATTTATTTTGTATGAATCCAGGCAAGTTTGATTTTCTCATTCATTTTTGTCATGTTTGCCCACCAAATTTTCGCTCGTATTTTCCTCTCTGTCTTTTCGGATGATTTAAATTTTGATAGTTTTCAATTGATTGCTTGCAAATTATTGACCAAACCCTTTTAATTTGCCTTGCGGCAATTTAAGCTTTCGACTGTGTAAATTTGGACTGGATATGTGGAATAAATACACTAAAGTATCCAGTTTTTCCCTAGATAAACTTCCTGATTTTCCCTGATTTTCCAGACTAAAATTCGCATTTTTTTCTTGACCTTATTTATGAATTTTTTTCGACTATAGACTACTCAATTTTGGCTTAAGAACACTGCGATACTTCATATATCTTACATTGAACTTATTCGACTACGAACAGATTTATTTTCCAATCTAAAATCTAATTAAATGAACCAATTTATTTATCATCAAATTTAAGATTATCCTCATTGAATTTAACACTTTTTTTACTCATTAATTCGGGTTTCTTTTAGTCAATTGCTAATTTCAATTGATCCAGTTTTGGGCAAAATTGGTCCGGAATAAACTATTGATTTTTGGACACCAATTAATGGTATATGATATCTAAACACGTAGTAAAATTTTCCTGATCGTTTATCCTAGTTTGGCCATCATTTGAGCCACTTCTGAGCCAACCATTAACACTTTCGATTGGAATTTTTGTATGGTATTCTTTTATCGAAACATGCCACCATTTTTCTTCCAAAAAATTTCATTTCCCATAAGATTACACCAAAAATTTGATAAAAATAAGATCTTAGAAGTTTTTACGTTAACCATAAATATTTTGTGTCCATACTTTACATAATATTATGTAGTTTTTAGCTGGAAAGTGGACTTAAAGGATGTAAATCCATGTACTAATAATTAATTCAGCGACGTTTTGGTCCTTTATTTGACTTTCATCAGGTGTCTTAATATATGTATATAATATACATCTCAAATACAGCAACATAGATTATAAAAAAATATAATCTTTATTATAAATCATAAATATTTTAAATTATATACTTTATATTAAGAAGCCTGATGAAGGTCAAATAAAGGACCAAAACGTCGCTGAACTAATTAATTGATGCTAAAAATTAAATAATATTTAACATATTTAACGTTAACATTTGCAATTCCGAAATATAAATAGTTTTCTTGAATTAAATAAATTTGCTTCATGGTCAAAGTCTTCTTTGATTAAATCCAAGACTTTACAACAATTCGGTCTTTCAGACCGAAATGCACCTTCAACACCGAAACTACTATCGATGAAAATACAATTGCACTTAATTAGCTGTTACAGCATTGAAACTATAACATCCCTTAGAAATGCATTCGCCTAATTGTAAATTTACTTTTACAAAAGAAAACTTGAAAAGTATATCGACTTTTTGATCAACGGGTTTTTCTTCCCAACTGAATATGTCAGTCACCAGTGGCAATAAAAAAAATATTTGCCTACTTTGATTAATTCCAAGACTTCACAACAATTCGGTCTTTCAGACCGAAATGCATCTTTAACACCGAAACTTCTATCGATGAAAATAAAATTGCATTTAATTAGCCATTACAGCATCGAAACTATAACATCTCTTGGAAATTCATTCGTCTGATTGTAAATTTGTTTTTACAAAAGAAAACTTGAAAAATAATTCGGCTTTTTGATCAACGATTTTTTCTTCCCTACTGAATATATCAGTCACCAGGGCAATAAATTTTTTTTGTAAAATTAGTAAATATTTGTTCTTTCTTTTAAATAAAAATAGAACCCTATCAGAAGAATACTAAGCCACTGATGGATTCATAAAAAAATCTACAGGTAAAACTATGGGTTATTTTTCCCCAACCACAAGAAAAACCATAGGGCCGGCTACCATATCAAATATTTTGCATTGCATTGATGTCACAAATGAAAAATCTATTTCCAACGATTAATTATTAATTTATTGCCATGCACTTGCATTATTCTATAATTATTTTTACATCGAAGGGCTGAAATAAAAGAACAATAGTGTTGACTTTTCCCACAAGTTTTTTTTTTGCTTCACCTGAATAAATTTTCTTTAATGTTTAATGCACTTTTCCGAGGTGGTATTGGTATTGATCGCTTTGTGTCTTTTTAAAGGCGTTAAAGGCGTCAATGCATTTGTGTTACTTCTTAATACCCGCGCACTATATAATATATATCTATAGTATAACTCTAATATCTACACCGGTAATTTTCTGGATGATTGATGATTTTATGTTTGATTAAATGTATGGGGATATCAAAGGGACGCACATGTCAAAGGGAGAAACGGGGAATTTGGAAGCGATACAATACATTTGCCGACTAATGAATTAGTATTTATCCTTGTGGATATTATTCAATTGCAATTATATGGGAGGATAATTTATCATTACACTTACAGGTAAATTGATAGATCCTTCAAAATCATTCGGTTTTTTTTTCTCCGTCCATAGAAGGGAAGTGAAATTTAATGTGTGGAGATATAATGGGATAAGAGGTAGTTGTTGTTGTTGTTGTTGGGATAAAAACGTTGTTTTCGCAATGGCTTCCCCATTTTGTTGGCGTGATCGTGTTTTGTTTGCGTACATTAGGTGTATAAATCCAGATTGATTGAAACTGGGAAATTGATAAGAGGAAGACGACAAGGACGACGATGACGACGACATAAGATTTCCTCACTAAGGATTTGAATAATTTAAATGGATGATGATCTCGAGCAATCACTTCCGTTTTTGGTTTTCATCCCTTGTATTATAGAGGGCAGGTGAGGGTGGAAATCTGGAAATCCGGTGGGGTTGTCAGTCAATTAATTGATATTTATAGGGGAACCCTAGAAAAGTGGATTCGATCGGTGGATATAATCATCGAATTGGAATTCTTTAATCTGGAAAATTTCTATGAAAGTATCTAGCGATATTTGGATCAATCTGTATATAACTATTAGACTGATTCAAAAAAAAATATTATTTTTTTTTTCTTAATTATATCGAAAATATTGTTGGAAATGACAAAAAAAAATCCTGTGAAAGTTTAAGCTCTTAATATTAATATTAAGAGGTGCCGCATCGCAAATTTCGATTTTCCATTTAAATAACATGAGAACAATATTCTCTTGCACTTTGGAATTTTATAGCTCACGTTGGTGACAATATTTCGGAATGGCCAAGATATATTCTTGTAGAAAATTGAACGATGTACAAAAAAGGTCTTCTACAAGTTTTTGATATATTTATTCCTTCAAAAGTTATTCATGGTCAAAGTTGAACAAAAGAGAAATTTTAATATTTTTTCAATTTTTTGACGCAATCATCAATTTTTTTGAGAAAATTTTATAGGACATTTTTTGTAGAGCACTTTTTTTCTATTACTTATCTCTATAAAAGTTTTTGATATTTTTCACAGGCCCTAAGTTATTTAATTAAAATAAAAAAAAAATTATGTTGAACAAATAGATGATAAAATTCAGATCTCAGCTTTTATTTTTTTAAATAAAAAGACAATTCAGGTTATTTAAGATCTTTTTTTTTATTTACTAGTTTTATTATTCAATTAGCTACGTTTCGTTACGTATCGTAACTTCATCAGGCTTCTTGAATCACAAAAAATATAATATTTTCAATTTAAATTCAATAAAAAAATTGAACAATAAAAATATTAAATAAAAAAAAAGTTAAAAATATAACAATTCAGAGAATATTATTAATTTAAAACAATAAAAAAACGAATATTTTCAGTTAAATGCAAATAACTTATGACCTGTGAAAAATATCAAAATCTTTTATAAAGGTAAGTTGTAGAAAAAAAGTGCTCTACAAAAAATGTCCTATAAAATTTTCACATAAAATTGATGGTTGCGTCAAAAAATTGAAAAAATTTAAAATTTCTCTTTAGTTCAACTTTGACATCGAATAACTTTTGAAGGAATAAATATATCAAAAACTTGTACAAGACCTTTTTTGTATATCGTTCAATTTTCTACAAGAATACACCTTGGCCATTCCGAAATATTGTCACCAACGTGAGCTATAAAATTTCAGAGTGCAAGAGAATATTGTTCCCATGTTACCTAAATGGAAAATCGAAATTTGCGATGCGGCACCTCTTAATATTAATATTAAGAGCATAAACTTTCACAGGATTTTTTTCTGTCATTGCCAACAATATTTTCGATATAATTAAGAAAAAAAACATAATTTTTTTTTTGAATCAGTCTAATAACTATTGATGACTTTTATAAGTTCCTTATATATTTAAAAAAAATATAAAAAAACATTGATTGATTTTTTTGGGTTCCAAAATACGACGGCTTTCATTCTAATCCTTTTGATAAACAACGGTTTGATTGTTGGATTTAGATGTTCAACTATTTAGTTCCCATACAAAACCTGACCCTCCTCATCATCGCATTACCCATTGTCACTCGCTTTCCATCCGTTTCCAACCCCTGCACTCCGCCGACACACTAGCAATCAATAGATTTGAACAATAAACCCCAAACATACATTTGATTATTAGTGTATTATTGTTTCAGGGGATGATTTTGGTTTGACCGATTTCGGGTATGAGAAACGTTAAAATATCCACAACTTGGGAATTGATTAGATGGGCACGGCGAGAACAAGAGACGAAGGGAAGAAGGATCGGGGGTGGGGGGGGGGTGGATTTATACGATGAATGCCTTGTCCATCTCTGATTATACAAAGCGATAATTGTATCAAGTGTACTGATCTTGATATGAAAGGCCATAATTACAAATAGGGATTTATGAAACAAATGAATTGTTGTCCTACTTCGGACAATATCGACCACGAAGACCAAATATTAAGATATATAAATTTAAAAGAACATAAATTTATTCGAAGGGTTGGAAGTAGTTTTAAACGTTCGTTAGTTCAACAGGAGTGTTAAGGGATGACGTGGAAATCTTCCACGAGGCCGAATAGGTAGTTGGCGTAACCGTTCCACCCCCATCGGGGGCTTAAGAACAAACAAATGCCGCACGCGGTGGTAAATTGCTCGTAATTTGAAATCCTGCGGGATGAGTGTTTTATCTACGCGGTGTCTAGAGGACCATTCATCACTTACCGACTGAGTCGAGAGAAAATAGTCCTCATTCCCCCCAAAAACCCACTAGAAAATTTTCTCTAATTTTCACCAGAAAAAAAATCAATAAATTCCAATTTTTCCACGGCCAAAAAAAAATTTATAAAAAATTAAAGAAACGTTCGCAATGAATGTTTTACACGACGGAAAAAATTGTTAAGGGAGGAAAACTCGAAAACGGGACCGGACATTTTTATCATTTCTGGCACTGAACACGTTTCTGTGAATGTTCCATCCATGTATTTCGTGTCTTCGACAAAACCAGACGCTTACTCGGTCTATTCCCTGAAGTAATTTTCACGTAAGGGCTGCGACTCTTGTACGAGGGGTGGAAGGTGCGGGGGGGTTGGATGGTGCACGATGAAGAAAACGAGGTACAATACATGCTTATATAACATACAATAAAGACGAGTGGACGAGAAAAATTGTACAAATGCCGTGTTTTCTTTTCTTCTTCCTTTTCTTCCCCTTTAATACATGTTATGTGGGTGCTTCTTACCTTTATGCCGATATGTAATGGGGCGGTGAAGTCTGTATGCGATAGGGGTGGTGCGGCCGCGTGATGTAGTAATGGTAAGACCGGAAGGGGACAAGACATCATAGTGTCAGCCTGAAAAGAAAACCATTTAAAATTAATTTCCAGATTTTCAATGTATCAATTCTATCTAAAACTACAATATTTGTCCAATAAAATGACTAAGGCATTCACTTACACATAATTTTTGACAATTAAACTATCAAAAAGATTCACTCCTTTTTGGTTCCCCAAGGAACTGCCTTAATTCTATGATTTAAAAAATCATTGATTAAGTCTTCTCTTAATTTGACCTCTTCATTAAAAATAGTTCACCAAAAAAATTTCCAAGATTTTTATTTAAATACCTTCTTGTAGACGTACAAAGTGATCCAGCAAAATAAACATCATTTTTCGCTACCTCAAAATATTGTTTGGATTCAAAATAGGAAATCAAAGGATTTAAATTGTACCGAAAATCTAAACTGGGGACCCGACACTCGGAATCATGAACCAAAAAAATGTTAGAGGAGTTAGAACTACAATGTTTATTTTGGTAGAACCCCCAAAGTTAATATTGGCTGCAACTTCTAACAGTTTTATGTTGTTAAATACAGAAGAAGCATCGAAATAAGATTTTTCCGCTGACTTTCAACAGTTATACTGTGTATACAATATATATGATATATTGCGGTCCAATTTATGTAGTATAATTTAATATAATAATATATAAAAATCATACCATAAACATAAATTTGAACAGAAGTTCAAACAAAAATGTTCGTGACGTATTGACCAGATACGTATTTCGATTGCCAAGCAATCTTTCTCAGTGGTCATCAAGTAGTTTGGATCACTCCGTAACTGCTTTGTGATGATTCAAGAACTACAACTACAACTATTTGATAACCACTGAGGAAGATTGCTTGACAATCGAAATACGTATCTGGGCAATACGTCACGAATATTTTTGTTTGAACTTCTGTTCAAATTTATGTTTATGGTATGATTTTTATATATTATTATATTACATTATACTACATAAATTGGACCGCAATATATCATATATATTGTATACACACAGAAGAATCAATACAAATTTTTTTTGGGAACCTCATATACAATAAAACAAACTACATTACCATAAAATTGTGTTTAAACTAGAGTTTGATAATAAAAAAAATGTTATGGTCTAAGAGTCAAGAAAGAGTCTAAGGTTTCTAAAACTCATGTAATAAATTTTTCAGGTTTTATGGATCAATTTTGTTTTGGTTTTCAATTTCGCTACGTTTCGTCATGTATCATAACTTCCTCAGTCACTTAATACAAAAACAAACAATTTTTTTTTAAACTTTTTAATTTATTTGGTACGAATTGAACCCGTAGGGTTCCTAGCCTACATTAGTCTGACTTTACAAAATTAGAAAATATTTACATTCCTCTGACCATCGTCATGAGCGAACAATGGTGGCAAAAATCTTAACAACTATATACAAAAAAAAAAAGGAACAAGACATAAAATCTTAAACCACACAACGGCCTGATAAAAATTGTTTAACATTCTTAAAATTACAAGAAAACATAATTGTGCTCTCTTTTTAGTCTCGTGTGAGGGGGGGCATTTAGTGTTCCCAAGACCAACTTGTTTGGGTTTTCTTGTTGAATTGTGAGCTCCTTAATGAACTGAATGATATCCTCAACGTCTAGGTCCCGCTGAATTATGTCATTCCTGAAATATGGACCAGCTCCAAGAAATGACCGAAGGATTTTACTTTGGCATCTTCTGATCATTTCAATGTTGCTGGGCTTTGCCACGTTTCAGATTAAAAACAAACAATAAAAATAAATAAATAACAGTATTAGACGCTTCAGAAAGTCACGATATGTGACGAAACGTAGCAAAATGGGAAAACAATAAATAAAATTGATCTATAAAACGTGAAAATTTATGTTATGGATATTTATATGGGATCTGAGGATAATATATTGTAATACTTCCCAAAACTTTTTAATAGGTAATGAATTTGTCTGTTTCTTTTTTTTTCAAAAGTTACACCTGATTCTTCTGATCTTCGTAAGAAGATGGACCGTAGATTATCCGCTACGATCTTTACGGCCCTGATTTCGGGAAAATTTTGTAAATTAGCCTCGGAAAAATCCACAACTCAAGGAAATAATTCGTGCCGAATTTAAAGCAATAGAGCCAATTTCATGTTACGAGTTGTAATGAATCACGTCGTCGAAAAAACTCATTTGACATAAGTGAAAAATGGAAGATATTAAAAAGATATCATACTTCATTCTTGGAATAAAAAAAATCCAAGATGTTTTCTTTCCTTTTTGCTTGGAATTAATAAAAATAAATAAACTCCTAAAATTTAGTGACTAATTAAAACCCCTTCCCGACTTTTCAACCAGCCGGTCTTCTAGACTGGAGTCGAAGTTAAAGTCAAATATTGGCTCCAAAATTGGAGCCGGAGCCTACACTAATTAAGACCAACTTTTCTGGGATCTTCCTTAATTAAAGAGGAGGTTCCAAAACCGACACTTTTCTTTATAAATTCCCCACAACTTCACTGCTATATACCTTATTAATTATCCTTTGTATTCGGAAAAAGTTCCTTCAATTTACAATTTATTCCCGATTTTCTCACCTGTGAAATCCATTTGAATTGTGGCATACCTGTGTTTACCCTTTTTTTTATTGTTATTGTTACTGTTGTTAATAAATCAAAACGAAAAACATTTTTTACGCAAGAAAAAACTAAAATAATTTGATCAGAACAAACTGTATTCTATTGTGTAATTTAAAACGTTTCCCATATAATTGGACGAGGCTGACGAGGATGTGGAGCGGGAATGAAACAGGGACGTGGGGGTGGAGTGTCGAGTGGCGGAGGAGTTGAATTTAATATGAAAATTGTTTTCATTGTGTTTTTAATTTGGCTTTGCATTCGATTCGGATATATTTTAATTAATTTAGTAATACGAACGCTAGATGGAGTCCTCGTCGACATTTGTGCGACCGGGAAAATTGACTATTGCCGTAAATAGGGTAGGTGGCACGGGCTAGATCTAGGGGTCGGGGATGATATTTTTTGCACCAAAAAGTTATTTCCAATGGAAAAAAATCAGATATATTATGTTAAAATTGGTCACATAGAAGACAGGGATAAATTCAAATGTCAATATTGGAAAATTGGAAAAGGGGTAGTTGAACGACAAAGATTGAGGAGAGAGGGTGGGAGTGTAACGTTTGTTTTTTACTCGATTTTAAAAGTAATTAATAAAGTTGAAAAATTTGTGTAAATTTTCTCGAGGACTTTTGTTCGATTCGTATAATTTATTGTAGACATTTATTTTTTTTTTATGTAGGGGTTGAGGGATGAAATGAAGTGGTATATCACCAGAAAATTAACGAATTTCGTCAGAAACGAAAACTTGTTGGCATTGAGTTGGATTTTTTAATCGAAATTTTCGACGTTTTTTTTTTCGATTTAAGAAAAATAATGAGGGGTGGAAGTTTCATTTTTTTTTTCTCCAGTTGGTACATCAAATTTAAATTGCCCGCCAGGGAATTGCGTTTTCTTTGTTTGATTTGGAAAAAAAATTGGGTTGTTTTTCCCCGAAACATGTCTAACATGTGGATGACATTCACTAATCAGACTCGCATTAAGCTTTCCACTGAGCTTTTAATCAAAAAAAGCTCAAAGCTTACAAGCACACATACATTGTGAAATTAAAAAATTGACTTCCCTCGTATTTTTGTTCATTCTTTTCGCAGAAAATTAACTTAGTTTGCTGGGCTCTTTTTTTTTGTACCTTTAAGAAAATATAAATTAGATATGACGAAATAAATGCAAGGACTTTTCGGATGGGGGGGGGAATATGGCGGGTATTTGAAAGGAAACGGAGGACGAGAAAAAGCTCGCAAATAAAAGGGAAAAACTTTACAATTTAATTTGAAAGAAATTAAATTAGAAAAATGCGACAAGCAACAAATAAAAGAGGCAAAACTTGGGGGGTGGTTTGCCGCCCCATCATCTGGCAACATCCTGGCATCATTCCTATCACAAAACACATCAACGATAACGAGCTTATTTCAAAATTATTACATAACACTTTTATCTATTTTCGTTAAAAAAAAATTATTTCCAGAATTGAACCAATGATTTTTCCCCCTAACAAACGTAATACCTTTCAATCACACTTGTTGATTTCAAGGGAGAAATTTTTGATTTTTCTCACATAATTGCAAAATTCTCTCCTCTAAAATCGTTCATGCACTAATGATTGGTTTTTCTCACAACAAATCAATTAAGACGTTTGGAAAATTTTGCGCTTTAATTGAACGGAAAAATTAGTTTGTTAAATGTTTATTTTTAAAAACTTTTGCCGAGAAAATTGTACTTGAATTGTTACATGGCAGCAGCTTTCGAGTAAATTAAGAGTGAAGTTTGTTTTGTGATATTTTTTATGAGACCATTTGTATTAGTTACAAGGGATGGTGTGTGCTATACTTGACGAGAAAAATTAAGCGATCAAGTTAAAAAAACACGGGGGTGGAAATTGTTATGCTTCCGTAACTATGGGATATATTTCAGAAAAATATTAAATTTTACTTTTTCATTAAACAGGCATTTTGTTGAATGATTTTGATGTGTATCTTGGGGTAGTATAAGCGAATGGTACAAGGGATAAGGGTGGAAAACATTTCTTGTCCTCTGTACATTGAAATATGAAAAATTACTTTTAATTTTGAAATTATTCATTAGTTAAAATTTCTACAACGAGAAAAGCTTTTACAAGTAAAGCTCCTTAAGAAAAGATTATTTAAAATAATAGTTATCTTAAAAAGAAATCACTACCCTATTAATACTGGTGCTCCCTTAAAAATCAAAAGAATGATCCATATGGCAAAGAACCAGAAATTGGATGTACAAAAGAGAATTCAATACTTTTACGAAATGAAAAATTTCAACAATTTACCAACATCCAGTACCAACCAATATCTTGAAGATATTCCAGAGACCCAACAAATTTAGGAGACCCCCAGAAAAAAAGTCAAGTTTCTTGTATTCAAGAAGCAAAAGAAACATACGTATGACTTCACCAAAAAAAAAGTTCTGAATTTCCAGCAGTAAATTCAATGGTTGCGTCCATAACTATTTTATAAATGCAAAGGATATAAGGTATTTTTATAAGGCTCTAAATTTTGTTTTAATAATTGTATTACTTTCCAGTGAAGCAAAAGCAAATTGATGGACAAATTGTTGGGTAAATTCGTTATATTTTCCAAGGTTTTATTACCATCTTGGGAAGACTCTGAAATATTTAGCATTGTCTTCTATTTTCAATTTTTAATTTTCCATATTACTTAAGGGTCAATCCAATTCAGTCGGTCCAGCACTGGTCGCTTGATTATTTTTTTTAATTCTGATTTTTTTTTGCGGTCACCCCAACATGTCGCTAGTTCAAATTCATCATTATTTTACTTTTATTGTTTTTAGTTTTCCAGTGGTGGCCATATTAGTTTTACTAGGCGCAGACATTTTCGCACTTTTAAGGGTTTGCGGAAACTTGATTATCTCAGGCCCTATTTGTCCTATCAAAATGAAACTAAAAGCAGTGGGTTCATGAAAATATAAGCTATAAGGGTATAACAAGACGTTTTCACCTAAATGTAATTCTAAGGGGTGGAATTTCAGCCTAAATTTTTAGCTCTCATGTGTAAAAACTCCAATTTTCACGGAAAGATTGTGAAGGAAGGGAAAGAGTTTACATGTTAAAACTTTTTTTACAAACAACTAGGTACTAGTTGTATTCAAAAACAAAATTTGAAGTCTGAGACTTTAAGCCTTTTTAAAATAAAAAATAACAAAATTTGGAAATTTTCAAAATTTGCAATTTTCTTAGCTCAATATCTCTGGTGGGGGACCAGATAAAAATCTGAAATTATAACTGTTTTTTTACTATCATTTTTAATGTCAATTGTGTCATTGAACACAACTAACCCACGATTATTGTAAGTGTGACATATTGCAATTATTGCTAAGAGGTAGACGGTGCAAAAACAAATTGGAAAATTAAAAAAAATCTCTAATAATAAACTTTAAAACTTTTCTCTCTTTAAAAAAATACAATTATGTATATAGTTGTTAAGGATGCAAAAGTGTGTCAAAATACTACCATACAACTAAAAATTTTGTAGAATGTTCGTTATTTAATGTTAAACCACCTGTGAAAATTTTTAAACGATTCACTAATTCGTTAAAAATTTATTGCAATTTAAAAATACTTTGATTTTACACGTAATCTTATGAAGATTCGGTGATCGAACAGACTAAATTTAGTTTTAATAGCAAAAAAATGCATTTTTTTTCTCGTTTTGTCTCTTAAACTATATACAGTATCTATGTATCGATCAATTTATTTGCCTCATGGTATGCTATACGATGTAATTATTCACGAATTTCTATTTTTGTGTACTTTTGTCACGGATTGTATCTCCCTAACATCCTTAAGATTTTTGTCACAATTTTTCAGATCAGAGGAATGTAAATGTTATGTAAAGTCGGACTAAGGTAAGCTAGGGACCCACGCGTTCAATTCCTACCAAATAAAATAAAAGTTTAAAACAAAAATACAATGAGATATTTTTGAAAATAAATTTTACATCTTTATGTCTTTATGTCTTCAACATTACAATAACATTTTATAAATGTTGTAACCAATATAAGAAGTGGAAAACCGACTTACCGACTATATATTTTAAATCCAAATAATGTTTTAGTAAAATTGAATCAAAATTTTCTTTTTTTTATTTTCCAGACAATGTGAAATTGTCAATAGAACTCTAATGAAAAAAAATCATTTCTTCAACTTCTGTATAAAAGCAGCAAAGATAAATCTTTAACTCAAATTTTTTTCCTCAGTTTGATACCTCAAAGTTAGTATAGTGAATAGAAAAAAATTTTTTTTTGATATCTTTATTTTGTAATGTCATTTTTTTTCTTTAGTATGTTATAACAACGCAAATCTTGTGCTTTCAAAGATCCGTTCAAACATTTCTTGTCTTGTGCTTTATGTATTTCCCTCCATGGATGGATGGCGTAGAATAGGACGCGGGGCGAAGAGGTTGTTACAATCCCCGGATTTTCTTATTGTATTTGTACTAAAGCCATCAACGGTTAAAGGAGAGATACGTTCCCTGTCTGTACCTTTACATACATATTGGAATAAAAGGTACAAAACATTGAAAAGAGCTTTTGTTTCACTGTTAAAGTTCTCGTTTTTTCCTCACTATTGGATAAGAGAATGATACAGGTGATTCGTAATCGCGAGAAACGGATATCGTCTTGTTTTTGGATAACTTAGATAATTTTGAACTTTTCGGGAACTATAAGTGAAAAACGAGCTTTTTTGCCGGAAAGCTTTCGTAGATAAGTGATTTCAAATAGGGGTAGTCCGGCTATTTAAAAGCATAATCAAACTAAGATTTTTTTGCTGACTTTGAACAGTTATACTGTGTATACAATATATAAGATATATTGCAGTTCAATTTCTGTAGTAAATTTAATATAATAATATATAAAAAAAATCATACCACAAACATAATTTGAACAAAAGTTCAAACAAAAATATTCGTGACGTATTGCCCAGATACGTATTTCGATTGCCAAGCAATCTTCATCAGTGGTCATCAAATGGATCACTCCGTAACTGCTTTGTGATGATTCACAACGAATCATGAATCATCACAAAGCAGTTACGGAGTGATCCACTTGATGACCACTGATGAAGATTGCTTGACAATCGAAATACGTATCTGGGCAATACGTCACGAATATTTTTGTTTGAACTCCTGTTCAAATTTATGTTTATGGTATGAATTTTATATATTATTATATTAAATTATACTACATAAATTGGACTGCAATATATCTTATATATTGTATACACTATTTTAAAGTATGTTTTTTTACCTCTGAGACATTTCACGGGACGCGGACAGCGAAAAAAAAGGGACTTTCAAAAATTTATTCATATTCGGCCTAATTATACTTCTAATAAGTATAAATGTGGACACAAAATATTTTTTTCGAATGATGATTATTTGTCAAGTTATAAGCTTCTAAAGAATTCTCGTTATTGAAATTCGTATTTTTTGAAATTTCTTTTTCGAACTAAACTTTTTTTTTTTTAAATATTAAATATGGCGATTTAAATAGAACATAAACTGTTCTTTCTAAATACAAAATAAAACTAGATATTTTTATTTTTTTTAATATACAAAACCGGAAGTAAACTTTTCAAATTAAAATTTTCGTAACTTCGACCATTTTGATATTTGATTTTTTTATTTCAAAATATAGCCTAAAGTACATTTATAATTCACCAGAAGTTTCATAATGAAATCTGCAATAGTTTAGGAGATAGAGGAATTAAAGTACATACATGTCTTACTGAGCATAATACCCTGGCTTTCTTAGGTCAACCTATAAAAAGATAGCACCCCATCGACGGATTTACAAACTAGTAATGATCTTAATTGTTAGGTCTTTGTTAGGTCAGTTAAGGTTCGATATTTTTTTCGTTAGGTCTCCTATAGTTTTTTCATAAATAATTGTTGAAATTTTGCATAAAAAAATTTGCATGTTAGCACCTAATTTAAAAGGAAACTAATTTATTTTGATGTTTTTGCATTCTTTATCGTTAGGTCAGAATAAGTCCATCAAATTTATTATCATAATATTTGTTTTACTTATTTTATTAGTAATGTTAAATTAATTAAAATCAGTGTATGCGCATATTGTATTTATTTCCAACATAGAGCGAAATTTAATATTAATATTAAGAGGTCTATCATCTTTAATTTCGATTTTTTATTTGTGCTTTTATTTTTGCGTCAATGCTGTCAAATTATCAAGTTAAAAAAAATCATCTACACATATATTTATAAAAAATTAAATTCCCTACAAAAAACATTCCTATGAAAATTTTGCCAGACACGCCGTTTCCGAATATTCAAGCTTTAAACATTGATATAGTTTTTAGATTTATCTTCTTTATTTTGGAATTTTGTAGCTAACGAACAAATAAATATATGAAAATAAACAATAGAGATTCTTGATGGAAATTTAATGTTCTACAAAAAAGGTCTCTTAATGTTTTTACATAAAATCACTCTTTCAAAATTGGTTCAACAACGAAAAAAGCAATAATTTAATTTTTCCTTTAACTTTAATTGTGAATAACTTTTGAATAAGTGATTTTATGTAAAAACGTTAAGAGGCCTTTTTGGTAGAGCAATAAATTCCCTTCAAGAATCTATATTGTTCATTTCTATATATTTATTTGTTTGTTAGTTACAAAATTCCAAAATAAAGAAAATAAATCTAAAAATTGTATCAATGTTTAAAGCTTGATTTTTTTTTGTCACCTTGAACAATATTTTCGATATACTTTTCAAAAAAAAAAAAAAAAAAATAATAGTCTATTTTTTGGCCCAGTCAACTAAACATAATGAATATAATCTGTGCTGGTTTGAATATAGACTAATAAACAACAATTGGTTTCTTGTATTCAAATATATATATATCAAATATTTTTAAAATAAAAAAACAATCTATAATTAAATTGCATTGTCAAAACGATATTTTGATATTTTGGACTTCAGCTTTTAGATTTGCATTTTTTAAAAGTATTTTCTCCATAGCCAAAAAAATATTTATAAATATCTAAAAAGAGTATGTCTCTTGCGTATAGCTACGGTAGGTATACCTACCGTAGATCAAATAATATGTAAACCAATCAGCATCTATACATAAATAAAAAATATCGCCAAGTTCAATAAAGTTGGTCTTAATTATATGTAAAATGCGGTGGCCATGCGACATTTTTCAAATAACTTACATTTTTAAACTTGTGATATCTTTCGAATGGAATGTTCAAATTGAATAACTCAAAAAGTTATATAATGGTATTGAAGCAAACTTAAATATGAAGTCATTTATTTTGATAAGGATTAATCCCAAAATATAAATAAAAGAGCTTTTATAGCGGTGACATTTATATATATTTTTTAAAATGGAAAAACACTTATTGCGACATAACTATAATAGTTAGACATATGCTGTCGCTCTATTTTTTGTAGATAATGATATGTTCTACAAAATCGTAGTACATTATTTTGTTCTATAACCAATAGTTTTCGCAGCGCACGCGATGTAAGAATGTTTTTTGGTCATTTTTTCAGACCTTGGGTTACACTATTGGAGTTTTAGTATAGATCCTTAACTTTTTTGAAAATTTAATATAGCCTATGTTCACCGGAAATAGAGTGTAGCTTCCCAATAGTGAAAGAATTTTTCAAATCGGTCAAGTAGTTTCGGAGCCTATTCAAAGCAAACAATCAAATCTTTCCTCTTTATAATAATAGATAGAAGAAGATAGATTTTCCTCCTAATGGTGGATAACATAAAAATCCGCAATATGAGCCTAATTCATCAGCCAAAGCTTTCCCAACTAAGCCTATATTTTCGTAATTTATTCCATACTAGTAGTTGCCTGTTGCATTCGCAACTAAAGGTTTTATCGCAATAAAATGTTTAATATGAGATAATGTAGAGTCAATCAACAATCGAAATTTTAAATTTAATAATCAAAGTGTTGGTGATATAGAAAAAAGTTTATCTAAGAATATATCAAGAAATAAGATATAAGTGTTTATTTTATATCATTTTAATAACATTTTAAATAACGTCATTTCACTAAATTAGTATGAAAGTTTAATCTTATAAATAGGCGATTATAAAATTTGGTTCGTTTTTCAACAATCAAACTTTTTAAAATTTATTTTATTTTATGAACCAATGGTTGTGATCTGGACTAATTATATATTCGGCTGAAAAGCATTAAGGTAGCAATTTTTTGCCATATATTTCACTGTCAATTCAAATATAAAATCTTCGATACTAACTTTTTTTCGATATTTAGAACAATTTATAAACCAATTATTGTTATTGAAAATAAATAAAATATTCGAATTAACTTCCACGCTTTCCACCTATTTCCAACAATTTTTTATGTACAACGTCCAAATGTGCGAAATCAATGAGCTTTTTAGTCATGTTAACTAACATAAAGAAGATCATTTTTTTTTTCGTTTTACATTGTATTTTCAAATATAAATGCATATTTGTGTCGATGAAATTTGGAAAGTGATTTCCTAATACGATGCAGATATATAATAAGAAAGGGTTTTGTGATAATTCCTCCTCTAAAAGAGTGAAAAATGGTGGGAAAGTATGTACGGTATAACGTCTAATAATCGAAATTTCAAATTTAATAATCAATCAAAGTCCGTTAAAAGCGAAACTTTATTTCTGCTTAGTATAAAACAAAGTTGATTTATTATAAGAAACAAAAACTTAGGAGCTGTACAAAAATTTAAACTCTGATAAGTAGATATATCTGAAAAGGTTAAGTTAAGTTTATAAATGAGCATTATGTTTTTTTGCTTTCACATATTGTAAACCCTGAAAATCCGAAATACGTAATCACAAATAAATACATTAATGAGTAAGCATCCCTATCAACGTGTTGAATGCTTAAGTGGTGATAACAGAGCACATGCGTATAGCCCATTCTGCACGGACGCACGGCAAGATAGCCAATTTATATATAAGACTAGCATTGAAATCTCTTAAATTAATTGCAAAGTTAAAGTGCTAACTTTTAATAATGCAATGTAAAGTCTTTATATTTTAACAAACCATCCTGTATATAAATTTTCCTCAACCAGTTATCCGTTTTATAAAAGCTCTTGGACAATTTCATTTTTTTTTTGTCAGAGCAAATATGATTTACACCGTTCGTGGCGCATTGAATCGTTTTTTTTTAACGTTCACCTTTCCATCGGTGCCGATTTTCCGATAAGATGTTAAACCTGATTTTTCGATTCGCACGGAAAATATGTAAATATGTTTATGTGTGTCTTTTTGTCGTGCGATCTCGACTGTAGAGGAAAATGTGGAGGATGGCAGAAACAAACATCGAAAGTTCAATCCGGTTATTCCAAGTCGTTCCGCCAAAGCTCCGCCAGAGCTTCAGAGTCTTTCGATCAAACTTTTTATTCTCCAATACTATGAATGGATATATTTTTCCGTTTCACCTGAAGCAAAGCTCATGCACATATACACACATCAGCGACAGGTGAATTTCAAACGGAAAAGCGTCCTCGTTCCCAATTCTCATTCTCTCAACGTTTTCCCGTTTTACACCATCGATGGGATATATATTGTATACTTTTTACCAACGAAAAAAAAAAAAAACAAAACACACACGTGAATCGAGCATACGGAAAAATAAGACTTGGGGCACAGAAAATTTTTCATCTTTTACTCTTTGTCCTCACGTGCATTTGACAGAAAAGATCACAGAGAACAGAACAAAAAAATCGAAATAATATTCAACAAATAAAATTTGTCTTTCTCGAAAAATTGAACATCGCAACAATACAAAAAAAAACAAAAAACAAACCAGTGTTATCGACCAATTGTTTTATTCGATTGTCATCCACAGAGTTGGAAATTTTCCTCAATAATGACAAACAATTCAGGGATTTGGTCGATGAAGAAAAACCATCTCACTCCACTATCACCACCACTACCACCACCACCACCACCCCCCGGGGGATAATTGGAACGATTTAAGGTATTTGGCGTGGCGCGCGAAAATATAATACCTGGCCTGACGACGTACACAAATAGAGATGAAACGGCGGGTTTGCTAGTTGGGGAAAACGGATAAAATCCTACTAATGATGATTCACCTGTTACATCTTTCACTAATTGGACCGATTTCGCTATGAACGATGGCAAAAAAAATATTTCCAACGCCTCACACCACCCTCCGATCTCTTTCATTTCAAATCGTTAATATGAACGAGAAATCATCCCTCCGAACTGTCAATTAATGGATAATTCCATTTTTAATTGTAGCTGAACATAATTGGATTCTTTTCGTGACGTACAAGTTTTTAATGGTGGAAAATACAGTTGCACTAGATTGTCAATAAATTAAAGATTGTTATCCATTTTTTGAAGTGAAAACTTCTTTGGCATCGTTGTAACTTGAAATTTTATGAAACGGAAAGCGGAAATAAAAAGAGAAGCATATACATAAATCTATAAGATCTGACATGAGAGAGAATGAGGTAGGAAACATTAGTATCTCTTATGGTTGTGCGCGCCTGCGTATTACACTACTTGAGAATAGTTTTCATAGCGACCAATAACAACCATGTTAAACTACTTATTATAATTATCAGCATAAACATTTCATTACTTTAATAAAATTAATTTTCAAGTTTGGCGTTAATGAATACGAATTATTGTCATGATTATCAAAAAAAAGTAAAGAAAACAAGGCTGTAAAGATGTCAAAAGGTTCAACAGAACGTGTTCGTGAATTTCGGGCACGCCGAAAAGCATTATTAAATAAGAAAAATAATACTTCTTATACGTTTAATAATGATTCAACTGTTCAAAACAGTGAAAATGATGCTAGTAATTACTTAAATATTTTCTAATCGCAAATTGGGTCCTTAATCATGAAATTTCAATAAAACAAAAGCTAATTAAAAATTAATTCTGATATCACATATTACGAACTGTTTTTCAGGTGCTACTCAACAGCCGATTCCTTAGGTACTCAAAATTTCATCGAAATAAAGTTGCTCATGAAGAATTTCGTTAAATTTTTTTTAACAATATGTTTGGTCATAATATGTGCTCCTTTTGTGAACGATTGTGGCTCCAACGAAATTTAAAACCACAATGCCCAGGACATGAAGATCTTTTATGGATAATAATTAAAAATTCTAATGCAAATGATAATATTTTACTTGGCTGCAAGTATTTTCAAGCAATCGAGAAAAATGTAATTCCAACGATATTCAAAATGCAATAGTTTCAAAAATTAAACGATACCTGCATCTTTACCACCACTGGATTTATTTCATACTTCCATTATCATAAGCTCTCGTATCATTTATCGAAAATGCAAATTTGGATTCAGGATAAATTTATGTAATATATATGTTAACAGATCGTAAAATAAACCCTACAATTATCCTACTCATAAAATCTTACATTCATTTTTTTTGAAGGTTTCACTTCGACCACGTGTGAACTGCACACGTGTGAACTACAAAAATGACTCAATGATGAGTTTTGTTCAAAAGATGAACAGTTTTTTAGGCATGGAACTCACAAGTTGTCAAAAAGATGGCAAAAATGAATAGTTATTTTAAATAGAATAAGTTTTTCCATGTAGAAATAATAAAATCGAGATAAAGTGGTCCAAAAATAAATTTAATGGTTGCTCAACCATTTTAAAAAAAATATATTTTTTGTGTGCTATCACCCCAACATGTTGGTAGTTCAAATTCATCATTATTTTAATTTTATTGTTTTTGGTTTTCCAGTGGTGACCATATTAGTTTTACTAGATGCAGACATTTTCGCACTTTTAAGGGTTTGCGGAAACTTGATTATCTCAGGCCCTATTTGTCCTATTAAAATGAAACAAAAAGTAGTGTGTTTATAAAAATATAAGCTATAAGGTTGTAAAAAAATGTTTTCACCTAAATGTAATTCTAAGGGGTAAAATTTCAACCTAAATTTTTAGCTCTCATTTGTAAAAAGCTAATAATGGTACAAATAGTATGTAATGGTAATAAAGCTAATAATTTGGGTACGTACATACATTATTAGCTTTCAGAAAGAAGTATATGTTTTAAACTTAAGATATGAATAACAGTTAGCCCAGAGTATATGTTGTTTTGTGTAAAATGCCCTTTTTGCCAAGTATATGTCACATTTTAAAGGGTTAAATATATTATATTCACCTACTGAAGTATGCATTATTTTGACATTTTCTACATGCAATACCTCTGCTCCTAGTCAAATCTCAAACTCCAAATTTTAGGTGCATAATACTATCATACAGTACTATAATTACGTGATATTTCAAATTTTTATCTGGTCCCCCACCAGAGATATTGAGCTCATAAAATTGCAAATTTACAAATTTTGTTATTTTTTA
This sequence comes from Sisyra terminalis, assembly GCA_958496175.1. Taxonomy (NCBI): domain Eukaryota; kingdom Metazoa; phylum Arthropoda; class Insecta; order Neuroptera; family Sisyridae; genus Sisyra; species Sisyra terminalis. The sequence continues at coordinate 46,836,435 of OY292278.1, read as the reverse complement.
TTTTAAAAACGCTTAAAGTCTCAGACTTCAAATTTTGTTTTTGAATACAACTAGTACCTAATTGTTGTTAAAAAGTTTTAACGTGTAGACTTTTTCCCTTCCTTCACAATCTTTCCGTAAAAATTGGAGTTTTTATAAATGAGAGCTAAAAATTTAGGCTGAAATTTCCCCCCTTAGAATTACATTTAGGTGAAAACGTCTTAATACAATTTTAGAGTTTATATTTTCATGAACCCACTGCTTTTAGTTTCATTTTGATAGGACAAATAGGGCCTGAGATAATCAAGTTTCCGCAAACTCTTAAAACGGCGAAAATGTCTGCACCTAGTAAAACTAATATGGCCACCACTGGAAAACCAAAAACAATAAAATTAAAATAATGATGAATTTGAACTACCACCATGTTGGGGTGACCGCAAAAAAAAAATCAGAATTAAAAAAAAAAGTCAAGCGACCAGTGCTGGACCGACTCAATTGGACTGACCCATTATCTATTTTGGCACAGCAAAGTATTGAACTTTTGTTCGTTTTCTTTAATATTAGAACTCTATTTTTTTTAAAAGAAAAACAGAATATTTGAAGAAAATATAACCTTCTAAACTTTCAAAAGAAGTGGCATCCTAATTGGATAAATTCTGTTGTGATTTTTGTGCACAAATATTAAGGGTTGTAGTTCGGAGAAAAAAGATTTTAGAGTCAAAGTTTGTTAAGAAATAAATCATTAATCAATTTCCATCACTTATATTCGGAATATATAAAGTTCCTTCTTTGGTCTTGGTTCCCAACTATTCTGTAATCGTAGGAGAGGAACCAAAAATCTTCAATTTCATTAATCATTGAGAGAGAAAAATATTTATTTTTTGATTTCCATTGATGAATCGTTAATTTTCAGGAAAAAATTTAAATTATTTTGTAGCGAAAAGTATGGGAACAAATTTTGTTCCAATTGATACCTATTGAATATTCCAGATTATTTGTGACCCTGGAAATTGATAGAACTGATTCCAAACTATCCTGAAATCATACCAGAAATCCGAAAGCTCAGGATTTTCCACAAAAAATCAGAATTAAAAAAAAAAATATAAAGCGACCAGTGCTGGACCAGCTGAATTGGACTGACCCATATTTAGTTTTCGAGAAAAACACCTGTTAATTATAGACAAACTACTAGGAAATTTATTTCTTATTTGGTTCTAATGGTTTTTGATATAATACTTTGAAAAACAAAAAGCTCCAATTTTTCAAAGACCAAAGATTCTTAATACATCAAAGACGATTGCCAGATGCAAGTGATTTACAAAATGCATACAAAGCTTTTCCTTCAAAAAAATCGATCAAATTTGAGAAATTTTACCAATGAACCAAAAATTGACCATCAATATTTTTATTTTTTTTAAAAGCTTTTTCCGATTAGCTAAAAGTTCTATAGAAAAAAAATTGCACTTTAAAATCAAATTGGAAAAAAAATAAATACATAGAAGTCAGAGGTTCAAAGGTTATTTTTATTAAATTAATGATTCGACTCTGATGTGAAGCATGAATACACGGTGAGGCATAAAAAATGGCATGATTCTTGAAAATCTCTAATCCCCAATATCAAATTACAATCATAGGTGGCAACGTATCTCTCTTCTGGATAGGTATACATATATATATCCTCTACCATATATATATAATAACATCTGAATGGAGGAAAATGGGGAAAATCATCAATCCCTCGAAACGCTTGTATTATATTTGGATTTCAGTCAAGTCGGGATGAAATTCACGTTGAAAGGCTTGAAAAGGATGAACGAAGCGGGGGCGGGGGGGGGGGGGGGGAGTGGGGGTGACCAGGTGAATTGTGTACGTGTATATGTGTGTGCTATCTTTTGCCAATGTGTAATGATGATGGTCGTTTTGTTACCATAATCCATCTTTGCCGAGACTACAAATATCGTATCCCTTACATTAGTCGGGATCATGTACCATCCCCGGTCGCTAGCCGGACCGATTCATTCGTTCCACCTTGCCCCACCTCATCGACCCCATTGAATAAAAGTATTTAGGTTATGTGTAAGGAATAAGAACTTGGATGGAGTTTGTTACGGCGATCCCTTTTACATTGCCACGTGTAATAGGGGTAGTTTAAGGCACTTTGTCGTCGCGTAACCTAACCCAACTATTCGACAATGTCGACAGGTGGCGTTAGTGTAGCGACCAATGCTGGGAAACATCAACGGCTTACACATGTTCATGCATACGAACCAGTATTATGGGAGGATGAAATTCCATATTATTCCAGAAATATCGCAATGATGTGCACAGATATATATCTTTGTGTTGTGTATTTATAATTAATTTCAGTGAAGCTATCCCGTTTGCACTGGGTCTCGTCTCCCTTTTCCCTCTCTGTTAGGTTACTATTATTGTTTTGATTTAATTAAGATATATCCCGCATGTTTTAATGGTGGCGCTTCATCTACCTACGTACAACTTGTGCCTTATACACCCGTACATATCACCCCGTAAGCCATCCCTCTATATACACATATATTTTAAATAGAATGTAATACATTTATAATTATAATAATAAACATAGATATATTGTTGAATGATGGAAAATTTACGACCCGAGACAGCGCAAGGGTTAATCTAGTTTTGAATAAAAACAAAAATAAAAACATAGACTTGCCCCATTATAAATTTTTTTTTCCAAATGGATTTTCCTTGTATTTTTTGCCCTTTTGAACTGTTTTTGTTTTCAAGTTTCTTTGTTAAGGGTTGAATTGTTTTTTTGTTTTTTTACAGGGTAATTGTTTGGTTTCTCTTCTACAATTTGATGGAGGATGACAGTAATTCTATAACATTATTGTTTTAGTTATTTTTCCCCAAAAAAAAATCAATAAGATCTTTACAGGGTTCCCAGAAAAACCTATGACCTATGACGACCAGATTTCGACCCAGTTTTTATCAAGTCGACTAAAAATTAGCCCGAAATTTTTTCGGTCAAAAAATCAACTGATTTTTTCTTAGTCAATTTTCAACAATCAAGTTCCCAATATTTCATCCCCATTCCGAGGCAATTCGATCAAAACACATTTTGAGATTTCGACAGTTTAATTTAATGATTGATGAATTGAATAGATTGATTCACCCTAAAATTTCGGTTGTTCAAAATGAATGATTAGCCCTCCTGAGGGAACAATGGAGACAACCAATGGAGAATGAGAACTCGAAATTTTGGGTTTGCTGTTTCAAAATCAATGTTTCAGCATATTAATTTTCATTAACGAATAATAGAAAATAAAAAAAAAAAACGATTACAACAAATATTGACAAAATTCATCCCCAATTTTTTTTTATCATCATCCCTCTACCACGACAAATAATATGGAAAACCGATCGAATCCAAAAACAAACACGTCAATATCAGTTGCAATTTTTTTCCTCCCTTAAATCAACCCGTCCCATCTAGCGCATCCCACCTAGCCTGCTGAATTTTGATCTATTATTTGAAATAAATTTTAACTCGAGGGTTGTTTTTCCATCATGCACACATATAATAAACACAGAGAGATAATGATGAAGGAAAATAAAAATTGTTTTATAATATCCGCAAAAAAAAAAAAATCCCCTATTTAACAGAAATAATTAAATAATAGATTGAATAACAAACCCAAAAATAATAAAATTCAATTTAATAATTATTTTTTTCTCCAAATCCATCCCATCCAAACCATATAAACCTCCCTCCCATACACACTGCATATAAATCCTGGAAATGATAATTTTCCAAATTCATAACACATATCTAATCATTTTGTTTATGTTTATAATTATAAACAAGTTTAATTGGTTTAAATAAAACAAAACAATATCGTCAAAACAATGAAAGAATCGAATCGCGAATGAATAGGTTATACGTTTGAAACAAACTATGATAGTTACTGTTAATTTAACCTTACAATTAATTAAAATTTCACTTGTTTTGAGGTTCAATAGTTTTGTTTGTGTTTTTAATTTAAAATTTAATTGAAAATTATGCACACAAAAAAAACAGTTGAACTGAAACAAAAGATAAACTATTTACAAAAAAAAAAAAAAACAATCATTAAAATTGCCAAATTACCAACTATAGTAAAAATTGGAGGAGTTAGAAATATGACTCGTTTATTTTGAAAGTGGCGTAAGTCCAAGAATGGTCTATATGGTGATTCTTCTTCTTGTAACTAGAACAAAGTATGTTAATTATTTAATTGCTAAGTTTTCAGAAATTACTGATTTCATTTTAGTTGTTAACAAAAACGCCAATTATTCCCTCCTCCTTAGTATCTTATGTTTCTATGGTTAAAAACGGAAATGGACTTAACTCTCTTTCAAAATAAACGGTTCATATATATTTTTAAGGTCAAAATTGAAAAAAAAAATTGGAACATTAATAATTCATGCATTAGAATACAAAAACAAACACGAAAAAATTATTTAATAAACGGCAAAAAGTGTATACAAATTTTCCGATCTTTTTACACGATTGTAAGAAGCAAGTTTTGACAATAGGGGTCATTCATTAATTACGTCAATTAGCATTTTAAAATAAGGGATATTTTATTTTTTCATAAAAAAAAATATATTTCAAATTCCAATTTTTTTTTCTCTAAAATCGTTTAGCTAATAAAACTTTTCTTCAGTGTTGTTTCACAAACTTTGATTCGTCACTTTTTGCCCCAAATTTTTCATCTTAAGTAGGGAAAATGATTAAAAAGTTTAATACTTTTATATTCTTTAATTAATAAAAAATGCATTTTTTTATGTTTCTCTCAAAGCAAATCTTTTATGGAATTATCTATGTCAATGTAGGATCAAGTTTATCAATTTGCTTTACTTATCAACAAAATCTTTAGATGATAAAATTCAGATCTCAGCTTTTATCAAATAAGAAGACAATTCAGATTGTTTAAGATCGATTTTTTTTATTTAATATTTTATAACATTCAAGTTGACTACGATTCGTTACATATTGTAACTTCATCAGGCTTCTTGAAAATTTTTCATCAGAGAAAAAGGGGAATTCTTAATATTCAAATTAGCTACGTTTCGTTACGTATCGTAACTTCATCAAGCATATTTTCATCCTATTTTCAATTTAAATTCAATAAATAAAAAATTATTTATTGAATTTAAATGGAAAATATTATATTTTTTTGTGATACAAGAAGCTTGATGAAGTTACGATACGTAACGAAACGTAGCTAATTTGAATGTTAAAAAATATTAAATAAAAAAACCGATCTTAAACAACCTGAATTGTCTTCTTATTTAACAAAATCAATGTTGAAAAAAATTATAATTTTCTTTGGAAAAATCAACGGATTGATAAAAACCTTATTTTTCTTTAAAAATATGCGATAAATGAAACTTTCTTGAATCTAAATTTTAATTGACTAGAATCAACTTTGATAAGTATCACTTCAAAAAAATATTCATACCCTCAGCTTTCAAGCGTTTCATCCCTAAGGGGTGAACATCTCCTGGTATACTTCATGGTGTTTCTTAATTTTTATATAACCGGTTTTATATTTCCAAAGATATTTTTATCTTAGAAAAATTCATAAAAGTTAACATTTTCAATTTTTGTTCCCGTTTCATCCCTCATCAAACTACACTTCGCGCCCAATAAAAGAAGAAAAAGTTATTCATTTGTCTATTTTTATAGCAAAAGTTTTTATTGGCTGCGAAAAAACAAAACACCACTCACTCCATTTGCAAATTTGCACGGCCCTCTTGGTTGTTTTGCGAGTAAAAAGGCGTTGGAAGCACATACTAAAAAGTTTTCAACAAACTTTAGATGCAAATTGTTTCGTTTTTTTTCTTCTTCTTCCCACCTCTCTTCTTCCTGTATACAGTTATAGTTAATGTTTGCCCGTAATAACTCAGCCAACCTAAATTACAATATTTTAAAACCAAAACAAAAAAAAAAACGGTGAGATTTAATTAGGACATGATTTTAAATCTGTGGCTCTAAACATTTTATATTTACATCTCACTCGAGCTAATTACAAACCTTCAATTCGCTCATCTTTTATATTCATGGCTGGTGGGTGGTTTAGGGGATGATTTTGTTGAATGTTAGGGGTTGGGGTGCATCAACGCTTGTCACACATCTCTCATACAGTGTATTTTCTCGCCACTTCATCGTCGAATGCCTTCTAAACCATGCTTTGTTTGCATAAGTAAGTTATAAAATTGTTAATTAAATTTTCTACGTACGTGAAAATTCCTAGTCTAATTAAATAGAGCCTCAAGTCAGAAAAGTTTTTTTTTTGTGCCAAATAAACCCCGTCAACCCTATAAACACCATTCCACCCCGTATAAAATATTTATAATGGGTGTGTACACCAACCACTCGCCCATTTCATGCTTCATTTTCTTTCCTAGTCTCGCCTAATAAAATGTAACCCTTTCGCTTGGCATTCGCAACCCCCTCGTACGATTTTTACAAGGAAAAATAATTAATTTCCATAAATAGCGCAAAATTTGCATAATAATAACAATGTATTTTTTATTTATTTTAAAAACTTGCAATTTTTCTCAAGTCACCCCTCACAATTTAAACATTATTTTTATTCAGATTTGATAATTAAAATTTTCATTTTTACGCCGAAAAAGATTAAAATATTTACATTTTTAATTTGAACTTAAATGTTCATCGTAAAAATCGGTGGTTTCGGAAAAATATTAAAGTGAAAAAAAGAGGAAATATTATTTGATAAGGGGCAAGAAAATGGATGAGTTTTCCAAAAAAAAATCACTTTTGTAAGTGGCAAATTTTGATAAAAGGAGTCACTTATTAATTGCATCAAGCATTATGGAGGAATAAGACTTTTAAAATACGAAATTTTATAAATTTTTCAAAAAAAATAATTTTATATTTCATTTTTTTCCCCCACTAAAACCGTTCAGCTATCAAAACACCTCGTCAGTATCTTGTTTTCAAAATTTTCGTTTCGTCACTTTTGATCCCTTATTTTCTATAACCTCCCCCTTTAAAATAGGAATCAATGTTTTTTTTTTACAAACAAAGGGAATTAAAGAGGAATTTTCTGTGATATTCCCAATACTCTAAAAAATTCACCTACAATTCTTTTTGAGAATTTGTGGAACCCTTCCTTTTCGTTCTTCGTCTACTATAAGATCTTGACCTTTAGAGGGTCACTTGTTTTGTCAACATAGCCATCTCATCACCATTTTTAAGAGGCCACCTTTTTTGTTATGTTTGTAGCTTTGGTCCAGCGTCTAATTTCGGCATTCTTTGGGTAGTGCCAAGCCCAGCATTTACCTCTCAATTACAAGCTGCATAATTCGAAGCTTTTTTCCAAACCATATGTTGTAACTGGGGATATATAAAGATTTTCCCATAAGTTCTTTCCTTTTTCATATATGAAATCTTCTATATATGTAAAAGAGAAAGTATGTGGTTATATTCCGTATAGACTCCGAAACGGCTGGACCGATTTCAATGAAACTTTCAGGAAATCTTCAGATTGACCTGACGATTAATCCTGTAAAGTTTGGTGGCGATCGGAGCGCTTTTATTTTTGAACTGTCAGAGACAGCTTTTATGTACTACTAATATCTACAGGGATTTTTTCGGTTGTTTCATTATAACTATTGAACTATACATTCGATCAAAGAGAAATTTTGTATATATATAAAGGATACATCGGTTTTGTCGATAGGTCAAGTTTTACTTAAGTGTTGGACTTCCAAAGTGCATTGTGGGGGCGTTAATGATTCAAAAATAACTAAATTTTTAATTATAACTCATGTCGACTTATATTTTGGAATTATTTTTTTTGAGATGAGTTAAAACTAATTAAGAATATATTTTACTAAGTTCCAACTCCAAAAACTGTTGTGAGGGCGTTAATATTTAATATTATTACCATTCCCAAAAGAACTTAAGGAAATAACTTACTGAAACTACTAAATACTACTAAATTACTTACTGAAACTACTAAATACTACTAAATTACTTACTGAACTTAATGATGGTTTGTTTCTAAATACATTAAAAATATTATTAAATTGTATATATACGAAAAATTCAAATATATGCTCAACTGTTGATATGAAATAACATAGTACAAGCTTGAAGGTCAAAATGCGAGAATGGCAGCTTTAAATATGTCGTTTAAGGAATCTGAACCGGTTGGAGGTATTTATTATTTGTTGTCAATTATAAATACATTAACACCTCTTTCCGAATTCATTAGTGACACCTTTAATTCTACCTTTTTCACACATTTTAGCCTTCAAGCTTTTACTATGTTATTTCATACCACCCGCTGAGAACAGGTAGAGAATCGTTTGCAATTTTAACACCAGCTTGGAATTAAGTCGGTTTCGGTCACAATATTGATCATTATGGATCAGAGGTCGATAATTCGAAGGTAAATTTCTGCCTACCTGAATTCTTTCGTATTATTCAATAACAGGTTTATTGATTTTTATAATATTTTGTTTTCAGGTACATCTTAGGTGTGTTTCACCAAAAATAAGTATAAAGGTCACAAACAAGTCTAATCTAAATAGTTGTACCAATATTTTATGCTTATTTTACTTATGATTCAAATTTAAGGACAGCTTTACTGATTTGATAGAAACTTTGTAATCAAGTTCAACTAATTTTTTTTTCGGAAGAAAAGGTTGCCTATATGTGTTTGATTATTAATAATAAAAGTAGCTTTATTCAGAAGAAGGCCGATTTATATAAATAAACGGACATCCATTAATTTGATATAAATTGGACTCTTCTTAAATATCTATGTTCTTTTTTAAGATATCAAAATTCAGCATACTTTAAACCAGGGGTGGCCAACCCAAATGATATTGCGGGTCACTTTGGAAATGCATCATAACTCCGAGGGTCACTTTTGAAGTTATATCTCAAATTCTTCTTACGAAATTTAGATACACTGTAAACATTTTTATTAAATTGGTTTCTCCACTTTGGTCATTATAAAATGTTTACATTTTATAAAAGTCGAATGCATCTCGCGGGTCGAAAAAAATTGTCAAAATGTGCCTTTTGGCAACCTCTGTTTTATATAAACAATGAATAATGTATCTTTTATCTACATATACAAAATTCGTATATATTAATTTATGTAGATTTCAAAGACTCAAAAAGTTCTGCACCGATTCAGCTGAAATTTTGCCACGATATACAATCCGCTTTAAAAACTAAAATATTTTTTTTATCTTTAGTGTTGATATTAGGTAGTGTTGATATTAACAATTGAAAATTTCAATCTTCTGAACGATGGAAAATGTGTTAAAATGTGGCGCCGCCACAAAAGTATCTAAGGTACTAGCTTATGTTACTTATTTTACATAGTTTCGGTTTAAATAAGTACTGCAAACACAATAAATGTAAGATTACAATACTATCTTAAAATCTTTGGTAAGTTCCGTATATATACGCTACTAATGAGAGAAAAGAGAACTAAGACTTGGGTTTGTCATTGTGAAAAAACCTATACCATTTGGACTTCTTACATCGATTTTCTAATAAATTTTAGTAGGTTCCCAGCGGTCATTTTTGTTTGACACTTTTGAAATGTTCCAATTTCATTATTATAGTATTATTATAGCATTATTATATTTTATTATTATAGTATTGACGCAAAACAAAAGCACAAATAAGAAATCGAAATTAAAGATGATAGACCTCTTAGTATTAATATTAAGGGCTCAAACCTTCCCGATATTTTTTTTTGTCTCCTTCAATAATATTTTTATAATAATAAAATATAACCCTTTCGCTTGGCATTCGCAACCCCCTCGTACGATTTTTACAAGGAAAAATAATTAATTTCCATAAATAGCGCAAAATTTGCATAATAATAACAATGTATTTTTTATTTATTTTAAAAACTTGCAATTTTTCTCAAGTCACCCCTCACAATTTAAACATTATTTTTATTCAGATTTGAAAATTAAAATTTTCATTTTTACGCCGAAAAAGATTACGCTACTAGTGAGAGAAAAGAGAACTAAGATTTGGGTTTGTTATTGTGAAAAAACCAATACCATTTGGACTTCTTGCATCGATTTTCTTATCAACTTTGGTGGGTTCCCACCGGTTATTTTTGATTGACACTTTTCGAATGTTCCAATTTCGATTGTAAACAATCGAAAAGTGACTCTAAAGGTTTGTTTTCCATTCAATTACGTCCAAGTGCCAATTTGAAAAGCTTTCCACGTTTGTCTAACGATTTTTAATTCATCCAACTGATGAAACGAATCCAAACAATTAAATCGAATTTCTTTTCGTTTGTCTTCCATTTCATACAATGCTTTTCCCTGATTTTGTTTGAGAATCAATTGTTTTTCCGGACAATTTTCCTCGCACTATTTGAGGGGTTGGTTCGGTGCTATTTGTGCTTTCTATTAGGTAAAATGTAACGGAATGGATCGCAGCTTAATCTCTTTGTGATTGTTGTTGGTATGTTGTCGTCGTCTTGTGGTAGTTTCCACGTAACCGTTACGTTTTCCTTCTCGTCGTCGTTTGGTAACTTTGTGTGACATTTATATTAAATTTAGATCGTGTGACAGACCAATTTAGCGACAAGACGAACGAGTTGGGAGCCGAGGAGGACGCACGGGGGAACGAGTCGGGTGAGGTGACGAAGGACCATAAGGATAGAGCATCACGGATGCACAAAATGGAACGGGGAGATTTAAGAAAATGTATGTGGGGAGAGACGAAGAAGATAGTTTCCCGGTAAGGTTTTGGGATGTGGTTTGTCACATGAACTTCACAAATATTGAATCGAATGAAAATTTCGACAGATTTTTATTGATCACTCCCGGATTTAATTTTTCCATGGAAAACCCTTGAATTTTCCGAAACGATTCAGTGCAATGGATTTCAAGAGTTTTCTTTTTTTAGACCGTGCTTGATAGAGATTGTATCATTCCCGGAATGATAATAACTGCAGGTAGTTCATTAGTTATTCCAGGAAAAAATACAATTCAATTTCGAGTGGTTTTTCCACGTTAGTGTTACGATAAAATTTGCGCTAATTATAATTACGATATTTTCCAGTGAATCCTCTTATTTTCCCCATTCCCTATCGATATGTTCTGATATTCCAATCAGCCGCACTCGACGGTGCTGCTGATGTTTCTGTAAACGTTGCCATAGGCAAATAATTGTATTAGTAAACAATTATGATTGAGCATTGTTAGTGCACATAAATAGGTTATGTGTTCTGTGCTCGAATTTGACTCAATAGGGTTGAAGGGGTTGGGATATGTAAAAAGGGGTGCGATATGATGCACATAACTGGAAATGTTAAAACATACATTTTCAAAAATCATTTAAATATGGAGAATCCGAGATTCATATGAAGAAAAACCCGGTGAAACAATTCTCGTATTCTCTTTCTCCCCTGAATTCCAAAGAAACACCACATTCCTTAGGGATAAGATTACCTGTACACAAACATTATGAGATCATGTAAATCCGAAATGTCGACAAGTCGCTTACCGAAACGGGGAACCAGGGATACCACCATAACGATGAGCTTACATCCCCGAGATTTCAAGGGAAAGCCTTTCTCACGGATTAAATCACGAGAATTTAATAAAGAAAACATTTTTTTTTTGCAAAAAAAAAGAAGCAATTTAACAGAAAAAGATTAAGTTGTATTTTCCACAATTTTCATTTGGGCGACCGGTGAGAAATTGGTGCGAAAGAGATAGATGGAGTGAAAATCAAGGGCACAAACTTACATTAGTAGATTGTCACATTGAAAAATTAACACCAACCTGAAACAAAAAAAAAACAAATAGGCGTTAATGGAAAGTCTTACAGATGGCGCAGAACAAAAAAAAAAAGCTCTTTAATATTAAAATATTTTTTTTGGGATTTGTTCCACGAAAAATTAAAAATGTCTGAAGAAAAGTAAAGATTAAAATAAAAAATCAACTTGTTATTAATTACTTAATTAAAATTTGTCTAGAAATTTTTTTTTTTGAGTTTGGAAAATGGTTTTTATTAGACTTTGAGTTAGTAGAGCAGGTGGGGTTAATTAAATCAAATTGGTACTTGAAATTTGACGACCTTCATATTCATAGCATTGTTTATAACAATAAAATTTGATCGAACTTTGTATTAGGTGAACCGAAAAGTAATTTCGTTTTTTTAATGTACAATTAAACAATCAAAATTTTAATACAACTTTCGATTTCAACCCAATGATATGGTCAGCTTAAAATAAAAATAAAATAAATTAAATAAAAATTTTTAAAACAAATATTTCTTTTTTTGAAAAGTGTATCGAAAATATTGTTCAAGGTGCAAAAAAAACCGGGAAATTTTGAGCCCTTAATATTAATATTAAGAGGTCTATCATCTTTAATTTCGATTTCTTATTTTTGCATTCATTTTGGCGTCAATGCTGTCAAACAATCAAAATAAAAAAAAATCAACTGCACATATATTTATAGAAAATTAAATTCCCTACAAAAAACGTCTGTTTGAAAATTTTTGCCAGACACCCCGTTTCCGAATAATCAAGCTTCAGACATTGATATAATTTTTAGATTTATCTTCTTTATTTTGGAATTTTGTAACTAACGAACAAATAAATTTATAGAAGTTAACAATATAGATTCTTAAAGGGAATTTAATGTTCTACAAAAAAGGTCTCTGAACGTTTTTATATAAAATCACTCTTTCAAAATTGGGTCAACAACGAAAAAAACAATAATTTAATTTTTCCTTCACCTTTAATTGTGAATAACTTTTGAAAAAGTGATTTTATGTAAAAACGTTTAGAGACCTTTTTTGTAGAGCATTAAGTTCCCTTCAAAAATCTATATTGTTCATTTCTATATATTTATTTGTTCGTTGGTTACAAAATTCCAAAATAAAGAAGATTAATCTAAAAATTATATCAATTTTTAATGCTTGATTATTCGGAAACCCCAGCATTCTTCGTAATTTATTTTGGACTCTGTATTATCAGAAACTTGGTTTTACTTACTGAACTCCAGAATGGAAATGCATATGTAAGCACTGGTCTGAGCAATGTTTTATAAAATATTAATTTATTATTGGTAGACCTCCTTGATTGTATATTTAGCAATGGATATAAGATGTTAGTTCGGGCCATTAATTTATTTTTAAGTAGTTTGATATATTCAGCAAAGTTGAGTCTGGAATCCAGTTGCATCCCCAAGTATCTAACTGTTTTCGCCCATTCTATATTTTCCCCATTTATTAATACCTTCTAATGCTTCTTCTAGTGAATAAGATAGCTTCGGTTTTATTATCATTGGTCTTTTTTTTCCATTTTGTAAAAAAATCATTATTCTTTTTAAGTCTTTGGTTTTTCTGTTGGCCACTCTATCAGCTCTCCAGGAGGATACAAAGATTGCTGTATCGTCAGCATATAGGCAAAGGAAAGTTTCGGGTGTCCGTGGGATATCATTTATATATAGTATAAATAGAATAGATCCCATAATAGACCTTTGAAAGACTCCAGCCTTAATTAATCTGCTATTTGACATTTCATTTTTGATTTGCACACAAAATTGGCGATCTTTGAAATAACTCCATATTATTATTATAATGCATCTTGGAAATTTCATGTTAATTAGCTTGTATATAAGCCATTTATGCCATAGAGTATCAAAAGCCTGCCAAATTAGTGAAATCAATTAAATACCAAGGAAAATACCAAAAAATTACATTTTGAACATCACTTAACTTTTCATTTTTTGGCACTTAGTAAATGTTGCAACGATTGAAATAAATAGAAATTCGAAGGAATAACTTTGGACGATTATAGTGGGAAGGGCAATATCACCTCACCCCTTAATTAATTAGTTTTTTCCAGGGCATTTCTTCTGCGGAGGAGTCTTGCATTACCCATTTTGCAGAATAGAATTTTATCTGATAACAGTTTTTGGACACTTTTGGCTATTTGGCAGATCGATTAAGATTGATAAGGATTATTTGACAGCTCTTCGACTTTCTGGATTACATTTGGTACCTTTTCCTCCCTTAGTTTCCTATTGGTTGAATTTTTATTATTTTTTGTTGGTACCAGTTGGAGAAATAAAAATTATCGAATTTGAATTTGTGGGTCCTTTGGAACGAGTTCTGGATAACTAAAAACGATTAGCCCTATAAAGATGAAATTTAACAACAAGGGTACTCTATGTATTGTTTTATTAAAAATGTAAAGAAAAATATGACGAAGACATTTAAAGAAAATTTATCATCCATTAAGTTGAGGGATGAAAAAACAAGTTTTGATGAGATGTCATTAGATAAAAGTCTTACAAATTTCATAAGTCATTGACAAAGTCATAAATAATTACGAAACGTTTGCGTTATTCAATCTAATTCATTTCCACACACATAAAATCATTAACTTTCTACAATTGAAAATAATTTTCTCATTAACTTTTCATTGAAAAATAGCAGATTTGTTGTTGTTGCAGAAACTTTCTTTCATCTCAATTATTTTCTCAATTTAGCTCGAATTGCACTCAAGATTTTTCGATTAAAACCAAGATGGAAGCGCAGCGAGTGCATCTCATGCATTTTGAGAGTAAATTTCAGCGAACGAGCTTAAAGACAATTCATTTATATTTTCCCATCTATTTACGGTTTTGTAGTTTGAGGTTTTCAGATTTAATTTATGCTAAGACTTTGATAATTAGACTCTCATCATATCATCCACGTCTCTTTGTTCCACTTAGTACAATACAGCCACGTGCAACCGACCATATTGTCTTACTGCGGTTTTGCTGCCATTTTTTTCCCATCAGCTAAATGTCACATTTGTTTAGCACTGAATAAGTCAAATTTTAATTAACCCCATTTTCGATATCTGGGGAATTTCATACACATATAATAGTTTTAAAACGCACACCTATTCCTCCAGTGATGTAGGGTAAATGTGGAATAGAATGAACCACCCTCGCCCATAAAAAGCGTGAATCTCCCGAGCATTGGTTGGCATGGCAGTGAGATGATGACGTGTTTATAACAGTTGTTTTATTAGACGACATTAAAGTGATTATTAATGATAAATAAACCATTCGGGGAATGCCTATTAAACAGAGAGAAAATAATTTAACCTCCATAAAATAAATAAGAATAAAAGTGGCGATGTGCGACTTAAAAATCATCGTTAAAACTCTTCAATTTTAATTAATGATTTACGCTTAATTTTATTGTTCGTATAAAATTATTTTACGGTGTCTTATGTGGTAGGGGAATGTGGGACAATGAGACTGGGTGTTTGTTTTTTTTTTTTGCTTTGTCTCCAGTCACCTATGATCTTCGTATTGTAATTATTAATAAATTGTCATTTGAAAAATGGCGTGAAAATGATGTAATCGTTGGTGATTTCAATATGCACAAATCGTTAATAATGTAATTAAAGTTTATTTGAAAAATTTGTAATTAAAATTTTTATTGAGTCAGACAGTTATTATTCTTGATCTTAGACGTTTGTAGCTTGAATTTTTTATGATGAAATCGTGAAATTTAATTAAATTTTCAGTTTGTAGTACAAATAATTTAGGTTTCCAAAGAAAATTCTGAAGAGACTCAATAGAAAACTCAATGATTTCTGGGTATGTTAAATGGCCAGGGAAATCTGGAAAGTCAGGGAAAAAGTGAGGAACTTAAATAAACTTAATCAAAGTCGAGAAGATTTTTTTTTGTATAAAGACCACAGAAAGACGGAAAGTTTTCTCTTTAAAATCAAGAAATTTGTATTGAACAATGATTGGGTATCTGGGATTTGCAATTTATTAAAATAAAACCTTTTTCAGTACTTGAACTGAATATTTTTTTTGAGATTATGTCCGATTTTTATGGAAAATTTGCTTTTTACTTTCGAATAAACGTTTAATCCTTGTAAATGATTTTATATTTCTCAACTTTAAGAATAAATTCCTATAAATTTTTCGAAAGTCATTGGAAAATTTACAAAATTGTTGGTAATAGCAAAAAGTTAACCAGAAAATATAACCTTTTAAACTTTCAAAAAGAAGTGGCATCCCAATTAGATAAATTCTGTTGTGATTTTTTTGCATAAATATTAAGGGTTGTAGTTCGGAGAAAAAAGATTTTAGAGTCAAAGTTTGTTAGGAAATAAATCATTAATCAATTTCCATCACTTATATTCGGAATATATAAAGTTCCTTCTTTGGTTTTGGTTCCCAACTATTTTGTAATCGTAGCAGAGGAACCAAAAATCTTCGATTTCATTAAACATTGAGAGAGAAAAATAATTATTTTTTGATTTCCATTGATGAATCGTTAATTTTCAGGATAAAATTTTAACTTTTTTGTAGCGAAAAGTATGGGAACAAATTTTGTTCCAATTGATACCTATTGAATATTTCAGATTGTTTGTGACCCTCGAAATTGATAGAACTGATTCTAAACTATCCTGAAATCATATCAGAAATCCAAAAAATCAGGATTTTCCACGAATTTCCACAGTTAAAAAAAAAATATCAACAATTTTTTGAAATTCATTACAAAAGATACAAAATTATTGGTAATAGCAAAAAATTGGAATTTCCAAGAGTAAATCGAGTTCCTACTATTGTCCTTCGAAGAATAGCTTCAGGATCAAATACTATCAAGAAAATTACAAATAAATTCTTTAAAGCTCCGATAATGTCTCTTCTCCGTCTCCACTCTTGTATCGGCGAAAATCTTATCAATATTCTTGATTAAATATTTATGGAAACCGTTGCAAACTTGGTTTCATTTCGCTAAAGAATCTATCGCAAAATCGTCTTCCACTTCATGCACAATCGATCAACCCCGCCAATTAAAAATTACCACCACCCACCCCCCTCTGTTTGGCATGTGAAACTCGCAACGCGCAAAGAATAAAACAAATTCAAAACGCTGGTTAAATTTTCCTCTTTTCTTCACTCATCTAATTGATTTCCGTGCAAAATTTAATTACATACCTATTTCCTATCGTAAGATACCACGTCTAAGCGCACTTCTCGTCCTGAACCACCCCCAAAATGCCATCCCCCATTAAAATTATATTTATCGTATTCCAATAAGCCACGTACCAACCAACGACTTCGATTTATATGGCGGTGTATAACTGTGTGTTTAACTTTGAATATTTTAGAACTTATCTAAAACGAACTGACTTGCGATTTTCTCTCATTTACTCCAATGCATTTGGATAGGATTCATCCATCTTGGCGGTGGTTTGTCCGACCTCAACATCCCTCCAACCGTCAATAGTAGTTTCCCACTTGTATCCGGTCGATTCGCTTCTTTTCCCAGTACCACAAAGTCATCTCATCTACGATCTCCGTATTTATTTCAAGAAAATGCGCCACTGATAATGTTTACCTAATTTTCTTATGCAAATCATAACGAGAATCGAAAGCAAAAAAAAATAAGGAAATAGCAGGAAACCAAATTAAATACAACGTTCTACCAACTTTGAACCAATAAATTCCATTTTCCATTACAAATCAACTAAAATTTGAGGATCAATATTACCGAGTAAATGCTAAAATTAACACTCTATAAACTTGAAATTTGGTTATTTCACCAAATATAAACAGTAGATTGATTCAAAAAAAATTATATTTTTTTTTCTTAATTATATCAAAAAATATTGTTGGAAATGACAAAAAAAATCCTGTGAAAGCTCTTATATATTAATATTATGAGGTGCCGCATCGCAAATTTCGATTTACCATTTAAATAACATGGGAACAATATTGTCTTGCACTTTGGAATTTTATAGCTCACGTTGGTGACAATATTTCGGAATGATCAAGGTATATTCTTGTAGAAAATTGAACCATCTACAAAAAAGGTCTCTTACGAGTTTTTGATATATTTATTCTTTTAAAAGTTATTCGAGGTCAAAGTTGAACTAAAGAGAAATTTTAATATTTTTTCAATTTTTTGACGCAACCATCAATTTTATGAGAACATTTTATGTGGAGCACTTTTTTTTCTATAACTTATTTGTATAAAAGTTTTTGATATTTTTTACAGGTTCTAAGTTATTTGCAATGAACTGAAAATATTCGTAATTTTATTGTTTTAAATTAATAATATTCCCTGAATTATTATATTTTTAACATGGTTTTTATTAATTAAGGAACTTAGGACCTGTGAAAAAAATCAATAACTTTTATAGAAGTAAGTTATAGAAAAGAAGTACTCTACAAAAAAAGTCCTATAAAATTTTCTCATAAAATTGATGGTTGTATCAAAAAATTGAAAAAATATTAAAGTTTCTCTTTAGTTCAACTTTGACCTCGAATAACATTTGAAGGAATAAATATATCGAAAACTTGTAAGATACCTTTTTTGTAGATTGTTCAATTTTCTACAAGAATATAAATAATATTCAAAATATAAGAATACAATACTATTCAAAAATTGAACAATCTACAAAAAAGGTCTTTAACAAGTTTTTGATATATTTATTCCTTGAAAAGTAATTCTAGGTCAAAGTTGAACTAAAGAGAAATTTAAATATGCATTAAAGATTCTTATTTTATGGATACTTTTTAATATTTGATGTTTTTATTAAATTTTTATACGACGTTTCGCCACTTTCGCAGCTTCTTCAGGTACTCAATTATAAACATCAAATTTTTTAAATAATTTTTTTCATAATAATTCAATACTTTTAAAAAATTTAAATAAACAATATTTTAAGTAACAAACTTACATAATGGTGACAATATTTCGGAATGACCAAGGTATATTCTTGTACAAAATTGAACGATCTACAAAAAAGGTCTCGTACAAGTTTTTAATATATTTATTCCCTCAAAAGTTATTCGAAGTCAAAGTTGAACTGAAGAGAAATTTTAATATTTTTCAATTTTTTTGACGCAACCATCAATTTTATGAGAAAACTTTATAGGACATTTTTTGTAGAGCACTTTTTTTCTATAACTTACCTCTATAAAAGTTATTGATATTTTTCACAGGTACTAAGTTCCTTAATTAAAAAAAATCATGTTAAAAATATAATTCAGGGAATATTATTAATTTAAAACAAGAAAATTACGAATATTTTCAGTTCATTGTAAATAATTTAGAACCTGTAAAAAATATCAAAATCTTTTATACAAATAAGTTATAGAAAAAAAAGTGCTCTACAAAAAATGTCCTATAAAATTTTCACATAAAATTGATGGTTGCGTCAAAAAATTGAAAAAATAATAAAATTTCTCTTTAGTTCAACTTTGACCTTGAATAACTTTTGAAGGAATAAATATATCAAAAACTTGTTCGAGACCTTTTTTGTAGATCGTTCAATTTTCTTCAAGAATATACCTTGGTCATTCCAAAATATTGTCACCAACGTGAGCTATAAAATTCCAAAATGCAAGAGAATATTGTTTCCATGTTATTTAAATGGAAAATCGAGATTTACGATGCGGTATCTCTTAATATTAATATTAAGAGCTTAAACTTTCACAGGATTTTTTTTGTCATTCCCATCAATATTTTCGATATAATTAAGAAAAAAAGTCATCATTTTTTTTAATCAGTCTCATAAACAATATACACATATAATCCACATTGAAAATTTTGTAAAACCCACGGTTTTTACTAATTTGTTTCAAAGGGGTGAAACCATCCCCATATTCGACCATTTTCAAAAGTAATCCAATCCGTTTTATTCACAAATAGTCAAAGAGAGAACGACAGCATGAAAATGAATGTAATAACTGTCAGGATCGACAGGAACGCAATAATCAAAATCCGGGATATTCATAAAGTTGTGAACAAAACAAGAACAATTTTCATTATTCAAAATAATACACACGACATTAAATTCCCAAACGTTATTACAATGTGGTCAATAAAACGGGACCGAACCCACGACAATAACACCATTGGTGATACACCCCGGCGAGAATTTCTCCAAGGCGAACCGTCACCTAATGGGAACGAGAACCAGGGGGTGCGAAACAATATCCGCAATAAACAGGGATAAGACGACGAGCGTTTAAAATTCGGGACAACCTTCGGCGTGTAATCGCTGGTCATGGCATTAGAGCTAGTCGGGACATTCCTTAAAATTTCCAGATAAATTCACTCATTTGATATTTATACATTTTAATTATTTCCACCCTTATCTTTTTCTAGGAAATAGGTTTAGTTACAAATCTGGTTTCTGTATTTTAACAAGTCAACAAATTCGGGAATATTTCTTATTTTTAAAAGAAAAATTTTCAATAATTTTGGAATTTTGGAGATGAATACATAAAGATGGGATGTTTGTATAAGAAATTAACACTTGACATCATCAACCAAAACTTACGTCATTCATCTTCTAACTTCTAAACGTTTAAATAAACTTAAAATTGAATATTTCTTCAAAATTATAAACCAAGAAAATCACAAATATTTTCCATTTAAATATTTCAACGATTAAATTATAAAGTTCATGAAATATCAATTTCCAATATTAGTTTCTTCCCAAATTTTGACACTTACAAGTTCACAAGTATATTTCCAATACGTGATATAATTTTTACATTTAACTTACTTAGCATTAAAAGTTTAAATCAATCAATAACATTTTGAAAAGTATATATATATATTAGACTGGCCCAAAAAAATCGACTATTTTTTTTTTGAAAAGTATATCAAAAATATGGTTTAAGGCGACAAAAAAAAAATTTCGAGAAGGTTTGAGCCGTTAAAATTAACATTAAGAGGTTTATCATCTTTAATTTCAATTTTTTATTTGTGCTTTCATTTTTGCGTCAATGCTGTCAAACTATGAAGGTAAAAAAATTCATCTGCACATATATTTATAGAAAATTAAATTCCCTACAAAAAACGTCGCTTTGAAAATTTTCGCCAGACATGCCGTTTCCGAATAATCAAGCTTTAAACATTGATATAATTTTTTGATATATCTTCTTTATTTTGGAGTTTTGTAACTAACGAACAAATAAATATATAGAAATGAACAATATAGATTCTTGAAGAAAATTTAATGTTCTACAAAAAAGGTCTCTTAACGTTTTTACATAAAATCACTTTTTCAAAAGTTATTTACAATTAAAAGTTGAATGAAATATTAAATTATTGTTCAAGGAAACATGCTTCATCAATAAAAACATGGGAATTTCGATTTGGCGTTTTAAATGTGGTAATTATCAGTGAAAAACCCGTAAAAGTAGATCAGTCAAGCAGGACAACGTTGTAGTGGAGGATTTATATATAATATTTTGAAAGTGGTAAAAATCAATTTGAAAAATAGTTCGTATACTTAAATATTATTTTTTTATCAATAAATGCATTCACAATTGTGTGTAATAATTTGTAAACATTAAAAAATGCAAATATCAGCATAATCCGGGCTATTATCAAATCAAAAGGAATTAATATGGAATCATAGCAAATCAATATGAAATGCCCATGAAATGGACTTAGACCACTTTCAAAATAAACAACTAAACTTTTTTAAAAAAGTTAAACATCTGTTATCTTGTAAATTTTTTTTCGGTCATCTCTTCGTAAAAGATAGCAAACCCTAGGAATCTTTCTTCTCAACTAAAGGCAAAAACAACCCTTAAAGCTCCCATAAGAAAAAAAACTGATGTAACAGAAAGGGACAAAATCTGTCTCTCTCTTTGTGCCATGCCGGCACGCGATTGGCTGAGTGACTTCTATCTCTCTCCCACCAATGCAAATGTACATATAGATTGTACTGGAAACATCTAGTAGGTGGTGGAACGTTGGCGAACAATGGAGTACATTCTAAAATGTTGGATTGAGGGTATATAAGTCGCTCAGCTCAAGGCCAGGGATAGTTCTGTATACTGTCACTATGATACATAGATAAACTCATCATCTACAATTCTTCTATAATTTCTTACGAATTTTCATCTTTGTATAATTTGTATGCAAATTGTTAGGGCCGAAAACTCCCGAAAAGTATTATTAAACCACCCTTAATTATGGAGGAACTGATTTCAAAGGAAAAACAACTAAAATGCCTTTTTTAACAGACGCTTCATATAAAATTTTATGGAAAAAAAATCAAAAGAGGAATATTTATTTGATGAGTATACAAATATTTGTTGATATAAGAAAAATGATAACCATATTTTTTGGCAACGAAATCAGTATATTCTACAATAATACGAAAACGTAGTCGCTAACAATGGATAAAACTTTCAGTAAAATACAAACAAATACTTATACAAAAGCATAATAAAATGCAGACGAAGTTGAAAGTATAAACTAATATTTTTAATGTTTGAACCATAAAAATAAAATGTCCTCTATAGATATATTCTTAATTTACGAAATTTCATTTGGTTTTCCAAAGTATTTTTTACTCTAAAGAAAAGTATGACCTATTCCCCATAAGAAATGCATATACTATACACTCATTGAAATTTCCATAGACTATAAAAGCTCAGATCTTTTTATTTGACATCGAATTATTACCTGATTCTTAAAATAAGAGAAGTTATAATTTTTAAGCTAAAAATAGTTATCTATTGATTTCCCTGTGTTTTCAAACAGTTCAAAAAGCAGGGTTTCCCAAACATTTTTTTATTCTGGACGAAAATTCTTACGAAACATGGACCCCTTGCCAAACCTTAAAGCTTTTATAAACTAAATTAGTAATAGTAAAATTTAAAACAGTTCAACAAATTCATTAAGAATTAATACATTAATCAAAATTAATATTATTTTTATTAATTGAATTTAAATTGAAAATATTATATTTTTTGTGATTTAAGAAGCCTGATGAAGTTACGATACGTAACGAAACGTAGCTAATTGAATAGTAGAAATATTAAATCAAAAAACCGATCTTAAACAACCTGAATTGTCTTCTTATTTAATAAAAGCTGAGATCTGAATTTTATCATCAATTAATTACAATAGTTTAATGGATTTTTTGAAAAAATTGTAGTTTATCGTAAATCATTCGTCAACTTGCCTCGTGGAATCCCAATTTGAGAAGCACTGCTCTAGAGTATGTTATCTTTTATAAAAGAAAAACGGTAAATTAGTCAAACTCCTAAGGAATTCGACCTCAGAATCAAATTTTTTACAGTGTAGAAATATCACTTACTTGTTTTTCATTTCAATTTGTACGTTATTAATTGAATTTTAAACATAAAAGCTGTAAATATTTGTGTACTTTCCTACGCATTTTCCTAATTACTTTGGGCGAAAATTTCCATAATTTCAATGTTTCATGAAAAAAAAATGTTAATAATAATCAAAGCTCTCCTGTCTGTATTCAAATTTTAATAAAATAAAATAAAAAATAATTGAGATTAAAGAAAGCTCTCTCTCTATATATATGAAAATGAAATAAGATTTTATCATGGGCATAAGAAATTTTTCCATTAATTAAACTTGAAATAAATAATTAATCGCACAACGATACGTGCTTAATTTTCCCTAAGTACACCCCTGATTTTACGCTTACTTGATATTTTTTTTAATTATGAAAAACACGGCAATTTTTGAAGTATTGAGATTTATATAATTAAAGCGTCGCTGTTGAATTTTATTTGAATATATTAAGTGATTTTTTTTTAGCGTTCACATATATCTTGTTAGATATGGATGGTGGCTGAGAAGCTCCCCTGTTAATCCCCGTTATCCCAGCCTACTCGTTTTTTTTTCACTATTTGCAATGGATGGCAATTTTCCGAGTGAAAAATTATGAATTACAATTATAATAAATGAAATGAAATACATTTCGATTCAATTAACAATGGTTACAAATTAAATATTTGCCCGGTTGACCGGGACTTGATGGGAAATGGGGACTTGGCAGCAAATTAAAATGTGGGAATGTCGGGAGTGTAATTGTCCTCAATTTATTTACATATGTGCCAGAATGGAAGAAAATAATTGTAAATTTGAATGAATATTTTTTTTAAAAAAAAAAACGAGTGTTTCATGAATAAATTAAATTGATTCCCGTGGGATAATTGAGAAATTTCAATATTCCATGTATGTAACTGAGATATAATGGATAACGTATGATGTGTCCAATTGTGGATTTGACATGTTAACCGGACAATTGGTCCAGATGTGCGAACGTGACAATTTAGTCAAACCAAAAGCGAACCTGAAATTATCCCCGAAGAACATGCAAAGTTGTAGGTGTTAAAAAAAATAATCCTGGATTTTGAAGTGATACTTCTTTTTGCTTTTGACATAAAGCATCGAAAATATTGGGGAAAATATTCGATATTTGCAAAGAGAACAGTGACTAAGTTTTAAGTAAATTCATATTTATTTATTTTTTAGTCCAATAATTACCATTGAAACGATTTTGTTATTCTATCAAAGAAATTATAATCTTTTTCCTAATAAACCAAAATAATATTTGCTGAAATAAATTAATCCAAGCTATAGTGGCACCTGTTAATGCCAGAAGTATATAATTCATTCTTAAAAGAACAAGTGGTTGACTAATAAAAGGAGATAAAACGTTTTACACCAGGTAATTATCGAAAGGATTAAAAAAATAGTTTTATTCTTAGGTATATAATAAATATAAAGTCTAAATAATAAAAATTTTCCACATCTTTACCAATGCTGTCAAGAATTATAGGAAATACTAGCGGATTAATTATAATGAATTTGAATTGTTACAATAAAACCATTGGAAAACCAATTACACAAAATGCTCATTAAATTGTTGAACCTTGAATTAAATCTCTGCATAAAAGAAATTTACACCAACAATGGTTTTGAAAAGGCTTTATAAAAATCGATATTAAAGATGATAGACCTCTTAATATTAATATTAAGAAGTCAAACATTCCCAATATTTTTTTTTTGTCACCTTGAATAATATTTTTGATATACTTTTAAAAAAAAAGTCGATTTTTTTGGCCCAGTCTAGTATCAATATATATAGTAATCAATATCAGAATATATTCCTTAAGGGGGAAGTTGGTCTAGAATTTTGAGGAAACCGAAATTTTTTGTTGTCTTAAAAGGTACTTTAGGGTCTTAAAAATAACATACCAAAAGATGGATGCCGGCAAAAATGTCTAAATGCACAAACTTTCGCAGATTAAAGGTATATACGCATTTAATATGATTTTATAGTACTTAAGGGTGGATCACCGTCAGAACGTAAAAAAAAAACTTTTTTAAAACTGCTGCCATTTTTTTAGAGATATTAAAAAACGGTCTTCGGCATGGAAAGTTGAAGTTTTGAACTATTTTTTTTTATTTGTCCCGATATGTCCCCCCTCCTCCTTTTACAGCGCTTTGAAAAAAGGTTTTCAAAAATGAGGAGGCAAACGGGAGACAACTTTTCTCGGAAACTGGAAGTCGGATCATGATTTTCCAAAGAATGTAGGTGTTGGTAATGCGTCTTCTTGGTACTGAACCTCGAAAATCCGAAAAAAGTTGAAAATTCACAAAATGGCGCAACTTTGAAAAAAAAGTCAAAATAAAAACGATCTTTTTTTGGACCTTTCCCCCTCTCCCACTTTGAGGGGGTGAGGTTTGGCCAATTTCAGAGATTCAGTACCAAGAAGACGTGTTGAACTATAACATTCTCCAGTTTCAAGTCAATCCGTCGGATAGTCTCTGAGAAATCTTGTCTCCCAGTTTTAAAAAGTTGATTTCGAGAAAAACGCATTTAAAGTTTTTTGAAGATATTTTTTTATGTTATTATCAATTTATTCAATTTTTATCAGTGAAAATATATTAGTCACCTATTCCAATCCTTTTAACACGTTATTCTTGAATGTTATAAGAAGAGATTTATGGAAAAAAAAATCGAAATTTTTTTTTTCTGACGGTGATCCACCCTTAAAACTTTAAACGCGTTTTTCTCGAAATCACTTTTTTTGAACTGGCCGAAGACATAACTCGAGCAAATCTTCACCGATCTATACGAAATTTTGACAGTACATTCAAAATACCTTTCACCAGAGACGTACGTAGGATTTTTTTTTTATACTGCATAATTTTTTTTTAATCAACAATTTTGTCGTTTTTTTATAGTCAAAAATTTTAATGTTTTGTTCAAACGTGCACCATCTCGCAAAAAAACAAAATATCGAAAAAATCCTACGTACGTCTCTTGCTGTTGTCATATAGAAACTAAAAATTTTCAGGATTTTGTTCCAGGACCAAAATTAAGGAGGTTACATCTTCGGCCATGGACCCGTCTAAAAAATGAGGCGCCTCCGAAGAAATGCTGGACAGCCGCCATTTTGAATTTAATTGACACGAAAAAATTTGTATTTGTATATTAAACCCTAAATTATAAAACCTTTTTCACAGATTTTCGATTGATCTTTTTGTTGAGTCACAAAAAATTCATAAATTATGCCCATTTTTTCACGCTCTAGACCAGCTTCCCCCCTTAAGTTTTATTCTAGCCCATAAAAAAGTCGTGACTCTTTAGATACCCCTAACAGCCGGACGACCTGCTGAAAATCCTACCCTCTAATCTCAATGTTAAAATGTAGGTACTCACAATTGAATATAATTTTAGTTAAATTTTTCTTCAAAAGCTTTAAACTTTGTAAGCTTCTCGTTCGTTCCATGTCGTCTCGTCTCGTCTAATCGTGTCGCCTTGATATTTTCTCATTTACACAACATAGTCATAATGATAATAAAAGGAATTAATAACAATTAACTCTAATCTAAAGCTTTTAAAGTGCATAATATTTGAAGATATTATCCTGTGGGAGAGCGATGCGATGTTTTTGATGGGAACAAAACAGACGACGAAAAACGAAGCGCACAAAAACGACAGCCAAAGCCATACAAAGATGGCGGGAAGAATGGGCGAAAGAGCTTTTGCAACTTGTCGAAATTTCGGCCGTATGTCGTTAAAATGCTTTACTCTTGCACGGCTTTCATTCTCAAATGAGCTTTTACCTTTATTAGTCATTAGAAAGTTGTTGTGTCGCTGTTGCTTGTTGTTGTTGCCCGTGTATAGGTAAGTAACATAACGAGCGCCCGGAAACGTTGAGAGCTTTTCAAGCTCAACCACACTCTCGCGCCTGAAATCTATGGCGGTATCTTTACGTAACGATCCTCTATGCCAATGTCTGTGTGTGTGTGTGTGTGTGTGTCTTTATCGAGGAGCTTTGTGAAAATTGCAACACTTACAAAGCTGATTTAAACGCTACAATTACAATTTGAAACAATTTATCAAATTACGGCGAGCTTTTCAACGATATTCAACGGAAAAAAAATGTCTTTAATCCAAACAGTTTCGGATAGCTTCCTCCATCGATCTTCTAAATTTAATATGTCTTCCACTTGTCATCAAATTGAACAATTTATAAATTGCAACTAGAAAAACTTTAATAAATATCCCTTCCCACGTTTTTATCGCAACCATTCCATTACAAATTAAAAAGTAACGCTTGCAATTTCCGTTTAAAGTCCAAGGAAGTTTTTGCCATTAATTTTCTAGAAGTAAAACATAAAATAAATTCTTTCAAATACCACAATTATAAAGCATCCTGTATGCATTTTATAGGACGACTAGCTAATCCCCCCGACTTCGTCTGCCTAACGTAAATGTTGATAATATTTTCTTTTTAGATTTGCTATTTGCAGTGGCCAATGAAAATTTTTATTTTTCTTATTTCTTTTACGAAAAACATAATCATACCAGAAAACACTATTTTTTCAACTTTAAAAAACCACATTTAAAACTGTTGCTTAGAATACAATATTTGTATATAATGATCAATTAATTTTCAAAAAATATTTATAAATATTTAAAAAGAGTATGGTCTATTGCGTATACCTACGGTAGGTATACCTACCGTCCACTAAATAATCCATAAATCATTCAGGATCTATACATAAAAAAAATATCGTCAAGTTCAATAAAGCCGGTCTTAATTATGACTTAAAACAGTCAAAATTTTCCAAAATACTTCCGTTAAAATAACAGAAGTTAAGGGTCTAGATTTAGAATATTAGTAGAAATCCCATTTCATTGTCTCGACTCCCGAATGTAACTTTTTCTCAAAACTATTACAGTATTGCAATGTACAAAACTACCGCGGAATTAAAATTTGTTCAATTGCACGAAACCCAGTTTCTCCATACTCAAGTGTAACCATTATTTATCTATACACTTATCATTAAAATATCTGAATATCAACTATATAATTAAACCATTTTCTCTTAGTTCGCCGAATTTCTCGCTATTCAATATTCCCTCACTATGTATTTATTTGTGACTAGGTATTTCGGATTTTCAGGTTTACAATACGTGAAAGCCAAAAAAATGTATACTCAATTATAAACTTAACTTAACTATTTTCAGATATATCTATCAGAGTTTAAATTTTTAAACAGATCCAAAATTTTTGTTTCTAACATTTAACCAACTTTGTTTTATATTATTCGGTAAAACATTTCGTCTATTACGATATTTTGATTATGAAATTTGAAATTTCGACTATTTATTGGACGTTATGCCGTACAAACTTTGCTACTATTTTTCACTCTTTAGGGGAGGAATTATCAAAAACCCTTTCTTATTATATATCTGCATCGTATAAGGAAAACACTTTCCAAATTTCATTGACACAAATATGCATTTAAATTTGAAAATACAATGTAAAACGAAAAAAATTATGTCCTTTATTTTGATTACCATGACTAAAAAGCAATTCGATTTCGCTCATTTGGACGTTGTACATACAAAATAGTTAGAAATAGGTGGAAAGCGTGAAAGTAAATTCGAATATTTTATTTATTTTCAATAACAATAATTGGTTTTCAAGT
The DNA here is from genome assembly GCA_958496175.1 of Sisyra terminalis. Taxonomy (NCBI): domain Eukaryota; kingdom Metazoa; phylum Arthropoda; class Insecta; order Neuroptera; family Sisyridae; genus Sisyra; species Sisyra terminalis. The sequence continues at coordinate 46,807,616 of OY292278.1, read as the reverse complement.
TGTTCTAAATACCGAAGAAAAGTTTGTTTAGAAGATTGTATATTTTAATTAATAATGAAATATATGACAAAAAATTGCTCCCTTAATGCTTTTCAGCAGAATTTATAATTACTCCAGGTCACAATCATTGGTTCCTAAAAATTAGATTTTAAAAAGTTTGATTGCTAAAAAAAAAAAACAAAAATTAAAAACAGCCTCTTTGGTATTTGGTATAAGTACCTACTACAAAAACTTTTTTACTAATTAAGTGAAATGACAATATTTAAAATGATGTTATTAAAATGATATAACAAAAACAGAAAATTATTATTAATTAATTATTTATGTATTAGACTTATTAAATTTAAATTTTCGATTTGTTGATTAGCTCTACATTTCTCATACAAACTTAGTCACCCCTTTAACTCTTTTAGGGTAGGAATTTTCAAAAAAAAAAATTTTTTGATGTCTACTTCTTATGAGGAATATATCAAATATTAAAATTTCGTCAGAGGGGGTATATAAATACACGGTTTTAAAAACATATTTAGTTTAAGCTTTATTACTATTATTATAATTACTTTTGTTAAAACTACTATTAATTTTTTTCGTTAATATTTCCTTACTGAGCAACCCTAAAGGTCTACTTACAATTATTTTGTTAAAAAATAAGTTTACTGTAGATTTGAACCCACGTCTCTTTAATCATAAGCATCAGAAAATCAAATACGTAAGGCATTACGCTATCAACAACTGTTTGTTATACATATAAACGATTATATTTCAAAGGGGTAATTTTTTTGACTTAAAATTGAATTTACTGTGCTTTTTAGCAGTTCAACTAAAAATATTTTTACAGATTATTTTCTACCTTTTAATTATCTTTCCAATGATATATAACTTGCCTGTCTAAAGTAAAAAATTTTTGTTTCATCCCTAGGGAATACTTTCCCTTATTATTTTTAAGGAATGATAAGTAGACTATCATGTGTGCGTAATTGTGTTGTATCTTAATATCAAATTTTATAAAATTCGGTAGTTCCGTTCTTTAGTTAAATCAGGACACACAGCCAGACAGACAGACAAAAATTTTAATAATGTTAAATTTGGAATAACGGCCTCTTGAAACAAATATTTACCCTAAAATTGGGTTCATAATCGAAATTTACAGACAGACATAAGAATTTGATATATTAGTATAGATTTTATAATCTTTCTTCTGGCAAAAAAAGTTAACCCTTTTTTTGAGCAAATTACAAAGTTAACCTTTATATTTCAAAGAGTCAATTTCATGGACTTTAAATTGAATTTACTGTGCTTTTTAGCAGATCAACTAAAAATAGTTTTACAGATTATTTTCTATCTTTTAATTATCTTTCCAATGATATATAACTCCCCTATCCAAAGTAAAAATGTTTTGTTTTATCCATAGGGAATACCTTCCCTTATTATTTTTAAAGAATGATAAGTAGACTATCATGTGTGAGAAATTGTGTTGTATCTTAATACTAAATTTCATTAAATTCGGTTGTTCCGTTCTTTAGTTAAATCGTGACACACAGCCAGACAGACAGACAAAAATTTTAATAATGTTAAATTTGGATTAAGAGCCTCAGGAAACAAATATTTTTTCTAAAATTGGGTTCATAATCAAAATGTACAGACAGGCGTAAGAGTTTTATATATTAGTATATATTTTATGACCTTTTTTCTGGCAAAAAAAAATTAACCCTTTTTTTGAGTAAATTAAAAAGTTAAAACTTTGACTTTACGATTAATCCGTGTGCATACCGAATAAATGAACGATAAAGCCTTTATAGTCACAGATTAAAAGTTTAAATATATTTACATGACCTAAAAGGAAAATAAAACAGATCTCATAATAATTCCATTCAATCAAAACAAAATGTTGTATGTGCATTTAGATATGTTATGCCGGTGTAATGCATCTATTCAATAAATGGTTAAATGCATCTCCTATCCCCCATTCCCATTCCGGGTGCACATTCATTCCCGTTTCTCTCTCTATCGATTATCATCATCATGTCCATCTGTTAAACTCTATTTATTGGAAGGTAGAGCTTTAATATTATTAACCAATATCATCAACCACCCTCTGCTCTGCTTTCTCTTTTTAAACCACCCACCCCACACACCCTCCTAAACAACCCTCGAGCACTCTCTTGCAATTTCTCTATGTATGCAATACACCTTTGCCAGGATATCCACAAACGAACAAACCTCCATTGGCGTTACGTTCCAAAATTGAATGCATTTGAATGCAATGCCAAATGATTCAATGATAGAGGAAAATGGAGGTCTGTTTTGTTGGTCGACGTCGTCGTTCCAGGTCGGGTGCATTGCATATTCGGGGTTTCTCTGTTTGAAGAGAATATCAGAGTTGAGAGTTTTACTGGTTCAATGTTTTTAGAATGGAAATACTCGATGCTTAAATTATCGTTAGCCATCGTTTTGTAGTTAAATTTACTTTGTACGAACGCTTGGAAAAGATAAACACAATTTTCCAATCAAACGAAAAATAATTCTTTCGGTAGAAAACTTTTAAAGTGATACTACATGATGATTTTTTCAGTTGGAAGAGTCCAAGAACACAGGAAGAAGAACAGTTGGAACAGTTTGGAATTTCTTTGAACTAAACTTACAAAAGTTTTCCAACACAAAACAGATATTAAAATGCAATTCTCTGGCATATACATTAATCATTTACCTACGGATAACTCTCCAGACATTCTATTCTTTCCAAAAAAAAATGTATATCACTGAAATTTTAATTTTTGTGGGCTACATTTTTATTCTCTTGCATAACTTGGATTTTCGCAGGAAAACTACAAAGATTTTTATTACATTTGAGAAAAGGAACAATATTTTATTCAATCTAGTTCTTCCAGTAGTGCGGAGTTCTTCCGAGTGTTCCATTTTTATAAAAATACTTTTTTATGTGAGAAAAAAACTGTCAAACATTTCCACACAATCTGCGTTCTTTCCCAACTTTATTGTTATTATTCATGGCTCAAAACATAAACACACGAAACATGCTTTTCTAATCTCCCAAATAAAATATTTCAACTAATTTGTCAAAAATACCACGAATTAAAAACGAAGAGTTAAAACCACAGTTGTGTTGGGACTGATTTTTAAACAATCCAATTTCTCTTTAGAGAAATCAACCCTTAAGTTAGGGTCAATATGGATGTTTTTTTAAAAGTTATTTGGTCTCAAAATTCTTCAGAAAGTTTCGTAACGCCAGTCGTAGTGTTTTAATAATCGTTTTTAATTTTATAAAATGAAAATCATTATTTTTCGTAATCCTTAGGGTGCGTTCCACTAGGTGCTCCCTTCAATCGTTCCACATGACGATTACGAGTGTTCATGGTTGACTCGTAAATACAACAACCTATTTAAAGAAGTGGGTCGAATTACAAGTTGAAAAATTTCGAGCAATTTTGAAAAAAAAAAATTAAAGAATTAATTCTTCATTATTCTTCATTCTCATAATCAGCAATAATTGATCTAGGTTTTCATTATTAGTTGAAAAAAAAACTCTTAGTAATCCATTCCACTTGGTTCAATGATTATAGAAACCGGAGCGCCCCCTTAATTCAAAATAATTGAATTATTTTTCTTTTCAATTATATGTTCCTATATAAGTAAAAATTTTGAAGGTAGTCCATTTGAAATGATCGAAAAAAATTTCGCTTTAAATATGTGGAAGGCTTCCTTTAGAGTTCAATAAAAAAGTTATTTAAATGTTGTTAAGTGTCACGTTATAACTACTAAAATCTTTAGCGAATTTAGGTCTTATGAAAATCCGTAATCGAGAAATGACTGGTTTATTTTGAAAGTGGCGTAAGTCCATTTCAAGGAAGGTCTATATGGTGATTCTTCTTCTTGCAAGTAGAACAAAGTATGTTAATTATTTAACTGCTAAGTTTTCACAAATTACTGATTTCATTTTAGTTATTAACAAAAACGCCAATTATTCCCTCCTCCTTAGGTATCTCATGTTCCTTTGGCTTAAAATGATAATACTATAAGGATTGCTCTTGAAATGGACTTGACTCACTTTCAAAATAAACGGCTTGAATATCGAAAATTTGTTCGTTAAGATGATGGAACCCAATACCTACTAGTTTTGGAGCGGTCACCTTGACCACTCATCCACCAGTAGGTTAAAAAAGATGTTTAAACATTTAAAATAGTATTTGATAGTTTAAATATTATGATTTTTAAGTATTTACAGTAAGTATTTAAGTATTTAGAAAAATTTACAAAATCAACTTCCTTTATTTGTAAATAAGTTCTCAAAATGCCTAAAATATATTTTTTATCGTAATATTTAAAGGGGTTCTAGTGGCTCTAACCACTGACATAAAATCTCCGAAATAAAATCTCCGAAATAAAATCTACGATTCATCTTTAAAATTTGTTACCATTAGATCCACAAAAATAAAAGGTATAAGTCATAATTTATTCTCCGAAATAATATTTCTAGTAACTTTTTTGGTATAATCGTCAAATTCTAGTCCAAAACACAAAAGCAGTGATATTACCTTTACAATTTCGAAGTTGGAGACTTAAAAGATAATTCTGAGCTTTTCGTGATTTATTTTGGGAAAAGATTTTTTTCAACAGGTGTCATTTAAATTGCTTTCGAGAAAAGCTCCATCTATGAGAATATTATACGATTTATAAACTTTTCATACCAGTTAACACCTACGACTTCGTCCGAATAACCCAACTACATCGACAAAAATAACATCAGACGTGTAGATTCTTCTATAGAGAAATAAAATAAAGTATTACCTTCTAGAGAATTGGGCAAATCAAACCATTTTTTCATCAAATATATGCGGAAATTTTTTCGTCAGATATTTTTGATCAATGAAAAACCGCAGAAAATTTAAATCAATAGCCAAAAACCTTGATAACTCTTTTATTACTCTCATGTCGTTTAAATTAAGAAAAAAAAAACGGTTAATAATTCTTACTGAAATATTAATTTGGTAATAGCACAGAAGGTGTAAATTTTTAATTTTGTATGATGTACACCTGTTGCAAACGCCTATTAGCATATTTTTGTTGAAAAAAAAATACTTTAAATTAATTCAATTCTTTACCTCTGCAAGTTTAATACCCTTATTTTGAATGGTGAAGGTCAAATATTAGGTCTTACGTTTGTGATGTGTGTAATTATTTCCTCTTAAATTGTTCGCTTTGCTGAAATGATATCATGGTCATTTTGTCATAATTTATTATTGGAAGGAGAGGAGGAGAAGAAAAGTTATGTCTGAAGAAAAGATTAAAAATTGCTGGCGGACTTTTAGAAGAATTGCCACTGTATATGTGTATGTGTTTTTATATGTGTTGGGATCGGATAGTTCAATGCTCATTATCAAGGTTATGTTCACGTGTGGATTATTTGTTGGAATAATAATAACAACGAATGATGATAAATACATGTATGGCCGTCGTCTAAAACGCCGGATGTTCATCGATAGTGATGACGACGATCGCTATAGCGGCTACTTCCGGTGCTTCTGTCACACGCTATCTGATTGGTCAATTGACTGAGCCGTCTTTTGTTTTCATTGAAATCATTCATTTATTTTTTTACTTTTTTTATTTTGGTTAAACTGATAGTTTTTGTATTTGATTTCTGCGATCGATTTGCTTTATTTATTCTGTACTGTTTTTTTTTGTTGTACTATTGTTTCCTTTACTAGAATCAGGGGACACCTTGTGGAATTTGAGTACAATCACCTTTTAGAGTATTGTAATTGCATTTTTTTTAAAAAGGATAAAAGGACGAATCTGTTTAAGCTGCAACTACCTCCCCAAAAGTGTACCCTATAAATGTTGTTCCGAGTGGTATCAAAGAAATGAATATATAACTCTCCTAAAAATTTAATCATAGCAAAAAATTCCTGGCTGGAATCGGTATGGCCGAGGTGATGCTGTCTTTTTCGGTATTCCAAAAGTCGCCAATTTTCCAAAAAGATCTGTTCCAACAGAATCTGGTGACGACTTTGAAACTCTTCCTTGAAGATAGGAACTACGTTAAATGAAGATTCAGATCCAAAGTATGATCTACGTCAGCGGTTCCTAATCTTTTTCAGCCGCGGACACCCAAGGAAATCAAGCATAATGCCAAGGACCCCTGAGTGAAAAAAAGGTGCAATTTTCGGACAATATTATATTTTAGTATTCCTACATTAAAGTAAAAACCAAAAAACAAACTTTTTCAAATGGAACCGCGGACCCTCAAACATAGGCTCGCGGACCCCCAGGGGCCCGCGAGCCTATGTAATAAACTGTAATAAAAATCTTTGTAGTTTTCCTGTGAAAATCCAAGTTATGCAAGAGAATAAAAATGTAGCCCACAAAAATTAAAATTTCAGTGATATAATTTTTTTTTGGAAAGAATAGAATGTCTGGAGAGTTATCAGTATCAATGAAAAGACAGAGCTTTGGATTTTTTTTTTTGGGGTCTAAAAATAATTAAAACCATCCCCCTAGTAAGCTCAGAATTGCTCTTTTTCACCCAAAAGGAATCATTAACCTTTTTAAACATTCTCTAGACCCAGGGGTGGCTATCCAAAATGGTATTGTGGATATCGTTTTAAAAAGAATCTTTCTTTATAAAAAGGGTATAGGTCCCTGATCTCAAATTTTCTTTTTCAGTGCATACCATGAAAACGTGGGGATTAAAACTATGATATTAACGATTTTAAATTCGAATTCAAATAAGATTTTTTCGCTGACTTTGAACAGTTATACTGTGTATACAATATATAGGATATATTGCGGTCCAATTTATGTAGTATAATTTAATATAATATATAAAAATCATACCACAAACATAAATTTGAACAGAAGTTCAAACAAAAATATTTGTGACGTATTGCCCAGATACGTATTTCGATTGCCAAGCAATCTTCCTCAGTGGTCATCAAGTAGTTTAGATCACTTCATGGGTTATGAAATTTTTTTGGGGAAATTTAAGTTTATATATCGTAGAGTTAATTATCCATCAATTCCCGAAAATTTCTTGAAATATCAGTTGAAGTACTGTTTATACAATATATAAAATATATTGTAGTCCATTTTATGTAGTATAATTTAAAATAGTAATGTATAAAAAACATACCATAAACATAAAAATATTTGTGACGTATTGCCCAGATACGTATTTCGATTGCTAAGCAACCTTCCTCAGTTTTGTGATGAATCATCACAAAGCAGTCACGGAGCGATCCAAACTACTTGAATGACCACAGAGGAAGATTGCTTGGCAATCAAAATACGTATCTGGGCAATACTTCACGAATATTTTTGTTTGAACTTCTGTTCAAATTTATGTTTGTGGTATGATTTTTATATATCATTATATTAAATTATACTACATACATTGGACCGCAATATATTCTATATATTTTATAGACAGTATCAATTTTGTTTTTTGTCGAAAAAGTAATTAAAAAATTGGAAAAAATCCAGCTGTGGAAAAGGAATCAATTTTCCAATGTAATTTACACTAATAAAGAATGTTGTTTTATAAATTATCAGAGATTTAAAATAATATTTACGACGAAAAAAATAAACTTAAAAATCCCCTTGAATACTAGAGGTTGGTAATCGACCGGAAAATTGTGAGAAAAAATACAATTTAAGAATACAAAAATTTCAGCGAAGTTAATCAGAGATTCTCTTTACATGCATAATATTAAAATAACATTACTTTTTTTTTGTAGGAAAGTTATATTTATATGAAGTCACGTAATGTAACAAATCATTAATTAGGCGTTGATCTTCTAAAGCATCCAACAAATGAGATGAAAGTACAAAAAGTTTATCATAATTATAAGTGAAAAAAATAGCATAAGTTCTAGACACTGTCGAGAGGAGCAGGGGGCGAAAATCAACGGGAGACAACAAGGAGTTCATTAGAGTTAATGAATGTAACCTACTCCGGATCTGTCATTAAGAAAATCCTGGATCAGTGCCAGTGTACGGATTTTCGGGAGACAAGTGATCACACTGACGCATTGGACACAAACGAATCTAACATTTTTTTTTTCTTCGTTTTATTTGTGTAGGAAAAACGTATTTTTAAAAGGCACTAAATTTATAATAACAGGGGCAAAGATGCGCTAATTTCCCGAAATTAATGTCATATTTTTCCAACGAAGGTGAAAAATTCGATTAATCAATTTGTGAAATGACACAACAGATGACATTTAAGACGAGAAAAATGTTTGGCACGTCTGGTCTTCGTATTTTATTTTCTTTCTTTGCTCTTCTGCCATAGTTTGTGTACGTAAATTATATTCAAATCAAATTGTCGGATGTTGTAAATTTACTTTTTTTTCTCAACATTTTTCTTTCTTTCTTTTCTTTTTTTGTATATTTTAAATTCAAATAATTGATCCCGGAAACAAAAATATCAATGATCTGTCTCTTTTCTCTGGTAAATTTATGATGCAAGATTCACACATTGCCATCGCCAACGTGTCTTGGGCAATTAGATTATTTCTTCGACAAAAATTAGGACATGTAACTTAATATTAAAGAATCTAAGATAAATGTTTCAAAAAAAAAAAACTTAATTTTTTTCTTGCAGAATTTATGACTACTTAAATTCAGGATATTGGGGAAATTGTTAGACGATTTTTACTAAAAAATTTAGTCCAAATAATATTTTTAACGGCGACTTTATATATTTGAGGTGTTAAGTGATAGAGTCAAGTTGGTGTTGATGGAAATTGATGGAAAGTTACGAAAATTTTCCACCGGACAGCCACGTTTAATTAGCACATTCAACTGGTGGTCAACATGGTTGGTGGGAGTTTAAAGAAAGCTTAAAAGTTTCTACTAATGAATCATTTATCGACATTATGATAATGGGCACCATTGGTGCCCCAAACTTTCCACAAAAAAATCATATTTTAAATAGATTCTTCAGCGAAATTAAATCAAGTTTACAACGGTTTCCATGAATATTTAATCAAGAATATTGATAAGATTTTCGACGAAAAGAGTGGAGAATAAAAAAAGGGATAATATTGGAGCTTTAAAGATTTCATTTCTAATTTTCTTGATAACTAATTAATAATGTTCTTGGGAACTTCGATTTAAATAATAAGACGTTATTTTTCAAATTATCTCAACGTTTCGTTGGTATTTATTTCCAACTTCTTCAGGAGAACAAAAACATAATAACAATTACACAAAATTACACAAAGAAAAATAACGTCTTATTATTAAAATCCAAGTTCCCAAGAATATTATTATTTATTTACCACACCATAGATGAGAGCAACCAGGAATTTCTTGATAATATTTCATCCTGAAGCTATTCTTCGAAGGACAATAGTAGGAACCCGATTTACTCTTGGAAATTCCAATTTTTTGCTATTACCAATAATTTTGTATCTTTTCTAATGAATTTCAAAAAACTGTTGTTTTTTTCTTTTTAACTGTGGAAATTCGTGGAAAATTCTGAGCTTTCGGATTTCTGGTATGATTTCAGGATAGTTTAGAATCAGTTCTATCAATTTCGAGGGTCACAAATAATCTGGAATATTCAATAGGTATCAATTGGAACAAAATTTGTTCCCATACTTTTCGCTACAAAAAAAAAAAAAATCCTGAAAATTAACGAATCATCTATGGAAATCAAAAAATAATTATTTTTCTCTCTCAATGTTTAATGAAATCGAAGATTTTTGGTTCCTCTGCTACGATTACAAAATAGTTGGGAACCAAGACCAAAAAAGGAACTTTAAATATTCCGAATATAAGTGATGGAAATTGTTTAATGATTTATTTTTTAACAAACTTTGACTTTAAAATCTTTTTTCTCCCGACTACAACCCTTAATATTTGTGCAAAAAAATCACAACAGAATTTATCTAATTAAGATGCCACTTCTTTTGAAAGTTTAGAAGGTTATATTTTCCTCAAATATTATGTTTTTCTTTTTAAAAAAATAGAGTTCTAATATTAAAGAAAACGAACAAAAGGTCAATACTTTGCTGGACCAAAATAGATAAGGGGTTAGTCCAATTCAGTCGGTCCAGCACTGGTCGCTTGACTATTTTTTTTAATACTGATTTTTTTTTTTTGCGGGCACCCCAAGATGATGGTGGTCCAAATTCATCATTGTTTTAATTTTATTGTTTTTACTTTTCCAGTGGTGGCCATATTAGTTTTACTAGGCGCAGATATTTTCGCACTTTTAAGGGTTTGCGGAAACTTGATTATCTCAGGCCCTATTTGTCCTATCAAAATGAAACTTAAAGCAGTGGGTTTATAAAAATATAAGCTATAAAGTTATAGCAAAACATTTTCACCTAAATGTAATTCTAAGGGGTGAAATTTCAGCCTAAATTGTTAGCCCAGAATATAGTAGTTCTTTTGTGTAAAATACCCTTTTTGCCAAGTATATGTCACATATTAAATGGTTAAATACATTATATTCATCTACTGAAGTGTGCATTATTTTGACATTTTGTGCTTGCAATACCTCTGCTCCTAGTCAAATCTCAAACTCCAAATTTTAGGTGCATAATACTATCATACAGTACTATAATGGGGTGATATTTCAAATTTTTATCTGGTCCCCCACCAGAGATATTGAGCTCAGAAAATTGCAAATTTTGAAAATTCCCAAATTATGTTTTTTTTTTTATTTTAAAAAGCCTTAAAGTCTCAGACTTCAAATTTTGTTTTTGAATACAACCCTTTCCCTTCCTTCACAATCTTTCCGTGAAAATTGGAGTTTTTACAAATGAGAGCTAAAAATTTAGGCTGAAATTTCACCCTTTAGAATTACATTTAGGTGAAAACGTCTTATTACAACCTTATAGCTTATATTTTCATGAACCTTATGCTTTAAGTTTCATTTTGATAGGACAAATAGGGCCTGAGATAATCAAGTTTCCGCAAACCCTTAAAAGTGCGAAAATATCTGCGTCTAGTAAAACTAATATGGCCACCACTGGAAAACCAAAAACAATAAAATTAAAATAATGATGAATTTGAACTACCAACATGTTGGGGTGATAGCACACAATTTTTTTTAAATGGTCGAGCAACCATTTCATTTATTTTTGGACCACTTTATTTGGATTGACCCTAAGGTTTGCACCAAAAAAAATGTCAATGGAAAAATCCAAAATTTTGGTCATCTACCCTTTTTTTCACAGAAATAATCGTATGCAAGAAAATTTGGATCAAAAAAGAATAAAATTATCTTCGTAACAATCACTAACACTTGGTGAACTTTTTTTTTAAATTTCATCCCTTATTTTACGTAAAATATTTGGTTACAGAGAATCTAAGAAATTGGGTTTCTATTTGAAAAAAATAACCCGCAATATTTGGCTTAAATGATAACATCGTTTGGAAAATTCTGAATAAAAACTTTTTTAGATTTAAAATATTTTTTTTAAGTGAAATGCAACTTCCTCTATTAGTTTTGGAAATAAGAAATGAAAATATTTGCCTGAAGAATGCAGCCAATTGTTCTTTCCTGTCTTACCAAAAATTTATCCCTCAAATAAACAAAAAATCAGATTGATCAAAAGTATAGTAGAAAACCGACGAAAAACTCATCAATTTTTATAATTATACAAAAGACAATACTCCATAAAAGAAATTTCAGCGATAAACTCTATGTTTTAATATTGCTGATAAAAATTTAATCCAAGGAAAAAATTTAGTTAGGGCACTTTTATTTGATTGAATTATTCAATAGGATGCATCACAAATTTACAAACACCACAGAAAGCTTTACTCTTTAAAAACTCCACTTTTGATCATTTTAATCAAGCCACCTGTTTTGTAGATCTATTTTTTTAAAAAAAAACAAACTCAAATTTTAAGTATGGTAATGATCTTAAAGATTCTAAGTGTAAAGAATTGAAAGTTTGAATTTCAATTTTTATATATCTTTTTTATACTTCCTTAATGTACCTATGATAGATCAATAGATTTGAATACATTCAGGAATAAAGCTAATAAATATATGGAGTTATAATATTATACGAAAATTTAAGAAACTTAAAAAACATTTGTACAAAAAATAATTTACCAGAACTAAATCTTTCCCCATTAAACGAAAGACAAATCGAATGCAATGCACATAAATTAATTACCTAATTTTTTATGCAACTATAACATCTTATTAACGGTCGTCAGACCGTTAAAGAACCATCCGGAACCATGTCATAACGCATTACCTATTCAACATAAAAATAAATTGAATTTTTCGTGGTATTTTTGGCTAGACGTCAATTTCTTAGTCCATAAAATTGAAAGACAAATCGATAATCCATATTTTGACAAACTAATCTAAGTGGGGAAAAAAAAGCCGGATTGGCAATGCAGTTTTGAATATCATAGTGAGAATTAAGTACGTTGGGTCATAGTTTATTTATAGCTGAATTTATTAATAAATATTTATTTTTATTCTCAAACTTTTCATCGAAATTAAAGTGCTCTTAATGAGTGGATAGCATCTGTTTTGTATTTTTTTTCGGGATGTATCTTTTTGTTTAATTCAACTGGTGGTTCATTAAAAAGCTTTTCTTTTTTGAAGCGAATAAAATTGTTTCCAAACAGAATTTGTTAGGGTTAGGGACGTAAAAATCGACAGTGAACCAAAAAAAAAAACGATTTTTTGTAATCGATTGGTAAAATCGATTTTTATAGAAGTAATAATCAATTTTTTCTATAATCGATTATTTCTTCACATTCCTCTTCAACGTTCAATTCCAAGGAAAGAAATACTTCTAAACTTAAGAAAAAACATAAAATGGTTTAGTTTTAAAAAAAAAAATGGATTTTTTTTCAACAATAGCTTTTCTACGAAGTGTGATGTTTGCCTATAAATATAAATAAGTTTTTGCGAGAAATTTTAGAGGAAATTTAAAGTAAAAGAATCAATTTTTTTCCGGATTTTACTCTATGGTATATTTAATATTTGAAAGCCCTTGTACCCCTTTGTCAACAAATTTGAGGTGACCATTCAACCCCTTAATAAACGTCCAGAGTGACTTAATTCCATAAATAAGGAAGGTGATATTAATGAGAAAAAAATCGATTTTCAACGATAATCGAATTGGGAAAAAGCAATTTTATTAAGAAAAAAAACAATCAGCATTGGAAAAATCTGTTTTCTTTTTCCACTTTTTGAAAAATTTCCTACTTTTTTTTGTTTTGTATACTTAACGATAACTGTGAAGAATTGAAAATTACTAATAGTTATTTGTCATCATTAATAATTAGCAAAATTCGGGGAAAAAATAAGTACTTTTATCTTTCCGGTATACTCTTTCCCACTCTGGACTCCTGTGAAAATTTGTTAGGGTTAGGGATGTAAAAATCGACAGTGAACCAAAAAAAAAAAAACGATTCTTAACTAACCGATTTTCTGTAATACTAAAATCGATTGATAAAATCAATTTTTATAGAAGTAATAATCGATTAATAATTATGGAAATTTGGGGAAAAAATAAGTACTTTTATCTCTAAGGTATACTCTTTCCTGTTCTGGACTCATGTGAACATTTGTTAGAGTTAGGGATGTAAAAATCAACAGTGAACCAAAAAAAAACCGATTCTTAACTAGCCGATTTTTTTGTAATACTAAAATCGATTTTTATAGAAATAATAATCGATTTTTTTTATAATCGATTATTTCTTCACATTCATCAACTTAGAGAAAAAAAATTGTCATTTTTTTTAAAGTTATCTTTTTAAAGAATTAGATGTTCCCCGGAAACACTAAATTTTGTGTTGACAAGTTTTATCGGAATAATTTTTTTGGCAATCATTGTAAAATAACTGCAAAAACGTTCATGACTCCTTAGATATTAAAACAAAAATGTATACGCACAAATTTTTGAGCTTAAAAGCTCTGCAAAGTATCGATCTAAGATTTGGTTAACCTTGATTCTTTTCCAGAATATTCCTCATTGTCTGCGACATCCAATTAGGACTTATCGACTCAATTAAAAACTAATAATCTGACAAGTGTCACAGCTTGAGCTTTGAGCTTAATAATTTTTGAAATCGAATTTTATCAGACCATTGTGGATGGCGTGCCAATTATTTTATTTTTTTTTCGGTCGTTGGAATCTCGAAGACATTTTTTGCAATCAATAAATCTTTCAAGTGAAAATTCCGGGAGAGCAGGAAGAGAGCGGGAATGACATGCCCCGGTAATCAAACGCGATGTCACATGTCAGCCAAACGACAATTCATCAATGCACTCGTTGCAAATGTGTCATTCCCGACATTTTCACTCACTCGACAAATGCAAAGTGCATCCGAAATGCGTTGGCTATTTTTATAATAACGCACCAAAAGGACCAAGAGTGTGGGGCCGGGGAGGAATATCACACACGGGATCACAACACATAAAAGTAGGGAAAAAAATTAGTTACACCACTGTGTTTTTTTTTACGTAAAAAAAAAATTATCAGAAGAAATGAGAAGAAAATTAGAAACGTTAGAGATAATATAAAGAAGACAAAAAAATTTTTAACAAAAAAAATACGGACCAGTAACATTTTCTGCCAGTCGTCATACATCGATCGACCTTAGAAAATTTTTCGACAATCCACCATCATATCAACGAGGTGCCCCCGACGTCCAGGTGTTCCAGGTCTCAGCCTTTGTCCCGATCGGGGAAGTGGACGTTTGACCACTACAATACAAAATCACATTTCATCCCCCGCAATATCCGCCACAGAGGTACATAACAGGTACACAAAGCGAGAATTGTTTTAATTAATTAATTAAAAAAAAAATAAATAAATAAAATCAAATAGTAGAGGAAAAATCGAGAGGCAGAGAAATAGAGAATCGGCCATAATAATTTTTTGTCACAATTAGAAAATAATAAAACAGCTCTACGCAAGAGAAAGAGACATCAACACATCACTGTTATTTCACACATTCCACTAATAATAAGAGAGAAAGAGACAGAACAGGGACCACATGTCAATTAGGAGAACGTAACAAAGCAAAAAAACATAGAGATGATATATATTTTCATTTCGTCCAAATCGCAAATGCTCTAAACACCAACAATGAACGTTAAAACGTTAAAGTTCAGTGGATACGATTTAAAAGAAAGCTCGCCAGAAATTTCCACACTAGAATCCAAAACTCAATTCTCAAACTATTTCTGACCACTAACTTTTAAACCGCATTACCCTTCCAAACATATAAACTCAAGAAAATCAAGAAAATCCATTGTAGATTTTTTTCCGTTTAAAAAGACGAAAAATCACATTCTAATAGGTTTATATCTCATTTAAAAATAGAGTGCAATAGTTAATATAAAAAATATATATGTATAAAAAAGAAAAAGTATTGGCTTACGCAAATTTATACCAAGTGAAAAATCAGCTTATCAATTCGTACCACATACCTGAAACAAAAAAAAAAAGAAAAAATTAGTTTGAATTTTCCGCCTTAAAACAATAATGTGAAAAACAGTCGTATGCATCTCAAGTTTTATCAGGCAAATGTGCTTATTTGCACACGATTTAAGCGCAAAATGGCGCAATTTTAAAAAGCTTTTGGCGTAGCCCACCCCATGGCGCCAGCCACCCTCGTCAACGCCCGTGCCCCCAACTTGAAAAAGCTTTTGGAAAATTGTTTTTCTTTTAGTGACACAAACTTCGACATTTTATTGTCGCAGCGTTCGTTTCTCGTCTCGTCTTCAGCCAACGTCAAACAGTGTGAAAGATAAACAAACACTAAAACGATTTCGTCAAAATTCAAAATGTTTTCCAACCACTTTCTCCCCAGTCCATTAAGTATTATGTCTATAAAACTTGGCGATTTGTTCAAAGTTGGCAAATGGTGAATCAATAGAAATTTTACCTCAATAATCCCAACTAATTTCTAGTCAACTTTCATTTTGGGTACCTTTTTTTCCTAACAAAATTTCACCTTATTCTCGATTAGCAGTAAAATATTATGAAATAAAAGCAAAGAACATTGACATTTTTCATCCAAGAAAAAGAAGAAAAAATAAATAAAAAATATTTATTTATTGAATTTAAATTGAAACTATTATATTTTTTGTGGTTCAAGAAGCCTGATGAAGTTACAATACGTAACGAAACGTAATTTGAATATTAAAAAATATTTAATAAAAAAAAAAACGATCTTAAACAACTTGAATTGTCTTCTTTGTTCCTGGTTTATTTATTTAGGGGATGATGAAGTCCAAAGATCCTCTATTGTTTTACAAGGATAATATATGTTTGTGTAATATACAAAGGTTGAATTGCGTCTCATTTATGGAAAGTTCTACCATACAGAGATCCTTTAACTCCTAAAAACTTCCTCTAAAGAAGTGCGGTTCTTCCTACCTATTCTTGCATCTCATTCGCTTACATCAGGGAAAAGATTGCGAAAAGATGAAGGAGAAAGGGGATACTACGATTTTTCCGACGCCACGATGTTTTGACGGATTCTTCTAAATCTCACCGAAAAGAAAACATATATTATCCTTGTAAAACAATAGAGGATCTTTGGACTTCATCGTCCCCTAAATAAATAAACTAGGAAATGTTTACAAATATTTACATGATTGCTTGAGTCCTATCTTCAAAAGTGTATTATCTTTTCAACAAGTGGTCCTATTAGATCTTTTTCCCATGAAAATTTTCGACCAAGAATTCTGACAGCTACCGCTGTCTATTAGCTGATAGATAAAGCATGCATTACAAACATCACACACGTGCGTAAAACAATGCGTAATCAATTGCCCTGCAAGCCATGTGAAAATTGTTGTACAAAATCAAAAAATATGTATCAACTTATTGAATATAGAATTCCTGCAATCATTATGGATAGTCCAGGGTCGGATTTACAGACCCGACTTTAGCCTACAACTTAAAAATTATCATTTCAATTTGGAGAAAATTAAAAATATCATTACACTAATATTAAAAACTTGGACAGTTTAAATTCTATCGTTTTTTTTTATTGATTAATCCTCGTATTTTTTAAGGAAGCCTAAACCCTGCTGATAATTAATCCCAGGTTTAAATCCAACCCTGAAGTAGTAAAATTTTAATAACTAATGAATAATATGGACAATCAATTTAAAGTTTTACGTCTTTTGAATTCTTTGATTTTTTAAGGGACACTGGCAAGCAATGTTCATCAAACGGGGAGGGAAAATTTTTAAAAAAATCAGCTAAAATTTCAAAAACCCCAAAAATATCAATTTAAGTTTAAATTTTCCTTTATTGGTTCCAAATTTTCTCAACGTGGAATTTGGGGAGAAAAAATTTTACTATCAGGACTTAAATTTATATGTTAAACATAACTAATACTTTATACTCTAATGTCTATTGTGTAGACACTTTAAGGCTTAAAGTGTCTAAAAAATAGACATTAGAGTAGTGACCCCCAATCTTATGTCCACAGGCACCATGGTGCTTGGAAAAATTACTTACTTGGGTAAAAAATTTTGGAAATTCTGGACTTGAGGGTAGCGAATTGTTTCTTCTACATCCCAAAACTTAAGTTTTATTTTTGGATTCAAAGAAAAGCAAAAATT
Source organism: Sisyra terminalis (assembly GCA_958496175.1). NCBI lineage: Eukaryota > Metazoa > Arthropoda > Insecta > Neuroptera > Sisyridae > Sisyra > Sisyra terminalis. The sequence goes on along the minus strand of OY292278.1, from coordinate 46,790,023 downwards.
AACAAATTTTCACGAAATTTATACAAAATATAAAATATATAGTGGTCTTTATGTCATATAATTTTCAAAAGTAAACTATAAACATAAATTTGAACAAAAGTTCAAACAAATAAATTACTGACGTATTGCCCAGATACGTATTTCGCTTGCCATATTTCATCAGTGATTATCAAGTAGTATTAGGTCGTTCCGTAAATGCTATGTGATGAGTCCAATACCACTTGATGACCACAGATGAAGATTTCTTGGCAATTGAAATACGTTAAAAAATCATTTATTAAGATTTGTTCAAACTGATGTTTATAGTTTATTTTTGTAAAATATATCAGGTAAATAATACCAAAATATATTTTATATATTGTATAAATAGTATAACTGTTCAAAGTTAGCGGGAAAAATCTAATTTAAACTTTCAGGAGATCTGCAGTTGTAACCAAAATTCGACATTTAAATCATTTCTTTGGTAAACTTAAGGGTGGATCACCGTCAGAAAAAAAAAAAAAAAAATTTTCCATAAATGTCTTCTTATAACATTCAAGAATAACGTGTTAAAAGGATTTGTCGATATTCGAAATATTTCGAGTTATAGACCTATATATACAAATATACATAGAAATTGATAATAACATAAAAAAATATCTTAAAAAAACTTTAAATGCGTTTTTCTCGAAATCAACTTTTTAAAACTGGGAGACAAGATTTCTCAGAAACTATCCGACGGATTGACTTGAAACTGGAGAGTGTTATAGTTCAACATGTCTTCTTGGTACTGAACCTCTGAAATTGCCCAAACCTCACCCCCCTCAAAGTGGGAGAGGGGGAAAGTTCCAAAAAAAGGTCGTTTTTTTAACTTATTTTCAAAGTCGCGCCATTTTGTGAATTTTCAACTTTTTTCGAATTTTCGAGGTTCAGTACCAAGAAGACGCATTACCAAAACCTACATTCTTTGGAAAATCATGATCCGACTTCCGGTTTCCGAGAAAACTTGTCTCCCATTTGCCTCCTCATTTTTGAGGACCCTTTTTCAAAGCGCTGTAAAAGGGGGAGAGGGGGACATATCGGGGCAAATAAAAAAAATAGTTCAAAACTTCAACTTTTACATGCCGAACACCGTTTTTTAATATCTCTAAAAAAAAAAAAAGTGGCAGCAGTTTTAAAAAAGTCATTTTTTTTACGTTCTGACGGTGATCCACCCTTAAGACAGCTGTAGATCAAAAGGGATATATTTTAGATCATATTTTTATGGAGGGAAGGGAAAAATACTAACGTTGTCTGGCCTAAAAAAATACTTCTATAATAAAATGATCTTCTTAGTTTAATTACACTTATTTATCGGAATTAATTCACACAAAAATATTTTGATGTTTTAATTTTATGCAATATTTTTACTATTTTGGATACAAAAAGTGCCATTTGTATGAATCTAAAACACAATTCAGTTTCTTCATTGGAATTCAGATTAAAAAAATTAAATTTTCGCTAGACGAAATTAATAAGTTTGGGGAATCAGGGGAGAAAAACAACGAAAAATAAACCATTGGTCAATCACACGTGTTGAACGATTCAACAGGTCTTCGGATAAAAAGCGGCGGAGCTTTTGCGATATGAGAAAAACATAATAATTCGCTTGTTGCCGCTCATTTCTGCTGGTAGTTTACGGCTAAAATTTACGGCATTTTCGATTGTGTCCCCATCCGTGCTCGTTTCATCCCCGACATAACCATTTCCCATCTCCAGCGCCGATTCGCCCCATGTAAGTTCGTTTTTTCACTAAATTGTTTTTTGATTACTTGCCCGAGAAGACGGCGAAAACTTTTCCTCGAACCGTTTTCGTTCGCCGAGATTTGCTCGTTTTTTGAATAGACGACGGCAGAAAGGGTAGTTTTTGGTCCGTGCACAACCCATCACCCCATCCCACCTCCCAATACGGGGATGATGGAGATTTCAGCTTAAAAAAAGCAAACTTGTTTATGCCAAGTTCATCACGACACGAGAATGGGAATGAGCGTAAACTTAATTTCAGGTAGAAAAGACTTTTTGTAATTTGTTCCGTTTCTTTTTTCCGCGTCATCTTATTGTATTCTTTTCGGAAAAATTTTCCTTCCTTATTCGTTCGCTCACAACACGTCACGTCCTGTGATTTGATTTGGTGATGAGTTTATTTCAGGGGACAAAATATAAATGGGAAAACATTCCGTTTTCGGGGCTTGGCAATGAAATTTAAATAGGCATTTTTAAAATTTCCTTCTATAATATTATAATGATATAAAGGGGGTTGTTTTTATACAGGTTAACTGAGACTAAACTTTATTAAATGGATGGTAATGAATAAATGGAAATTTTAATTTCATGTCAGAATCTTAAAATATTTTTCTGACTCATTTTTATGATAGAATATCATCAATTATTACATCACCAATTAAAATATGCATTGAATATTAATAGTGAAAGGATTATCAGTGCGAACAAGTACACAATGAATTGAATTCAATACTTAGAAACATAAAAGAAAAATCAGCCAAAGAATTCAATTTGAAACTATTTTTTCTGGTCGATTATTTCATTTCGAATTTATTCCTTGTAGACTGATTTTCATTTAAAAATTCAAACTTTGAAATTGAGGATTTTTTTTTTTTTGGTTAATTCTATGATTCAAAGCCGTTGACATAAAAAAAAAAAAAAAAACACCCTTTTAAATAAGCCATTTTTGGCCCGAAAACTTTATTTTCCTAAGCAAGTATCCCTTTAATTTAATTCCCTAAAGTAGGTAGTCATTAAAAAAACTACCCTTACAATCTTTTTCATACTTTGAATTGAAATTTTGGCATCTCTTTTCCGCACAGAACAATTTTTCCTTGAAAATTAGACTCTTTAGTCTTGAAATTTTCCGATTTGTAGCTTTCGATCAAAACTTTGCTCATCTTCGATATATCATTTCCTTAAAAGTTAAACTTTTTAGTCCTGAAATTTTCCGATTTATAGCTTAGATCATCCCCCAAAAAACAAAATGAACCATACAACCACATGTTTAAATGAAGCTCAAAGAACTTCCCTATTAATCCAAGAAAGATCTGATAGTTTCAACAATCAAATTAAAAAAAAATCATTTTTTTTTAAATTTTCCTAAACTAAAAAGTATAAAAGAATAAGAACTATTGAAATGTGAAGGGCCTCACCAGGAATAGGAAGCATTGGACAAATGAGTTCAACCACGCGGGAAATCGATCAAAACTTTGTGCATCTTCGATATATCATTTCCTTAAAAGTTAAACTTTTTGGTCCTGAAATTTTCCGATTTGTAACTTAGGTCATCCCCAAAATAAAAAAATTGATCTTTACAACCACCTGTTAAGATAAAACCTCAAAGAACTTTCCCTATAAATCCAAAAAAGATCTCCCGAGACTTTCAACAATGAAATTAATCAAGATTTTTTTTTTTAATTTTCCTGAACTAAAAAGGATAAAAGAATACGACAAATTAAATGAGCTACTGAAATGTGAAGGACCTCACCAGGGGTAGGTAGCGTTAGACAGATGAGTTCAACCACGCGGGAAATCGATCAAAACTTTGTACATCTCCGATATCTTATTTCCTTTAAAATTAGACTTTTTAGACTTGAAATATTCCGATTTGTTGCTTAGGTCATCCCCAAAAAAAAATTGAACTTTACAACCACCTGTTTAATAAAAGGAAGCTCAAAGAACTTTCAGATAATTTTCCTCGATTTTTTCAGATCATTTCACCTTCCAAGACTTCCATTTACCTTCCAGGGGCAAATGACTGTTAAATTTCTGGCGCAATCGTTTATTAATTGCAAAAAATAACCTATTTATTGCCTCATTGACTATGGTATCATAAACACAAAAGATTGTTCCGCCTTGCGTACGTCGCAAATGAAATTGTTTTCAAATTATTGTCATCTCTGTCGCAATCATCACGTTTGCCTATCGTATTCCCATTGAAATAACCTTGGAAATTTTTTCTTAATGATTCCATCCATATGACGTTGTCGTTCGTCACGTTAACGTCTATTCAAATCGCATGTCAATGGCATCGAAAATTCGTATTCTCTAGTTGACTATATGCTATCTCCATTTCTTTCTACTACATGTGTAGGTTCGCTTTATTCGCATCACGTTGAAATCATATTTGAGCAAATATTTGACGAAACGGAAAAAAATCGGCAGCCATGTAAGGAAGAAAATGGACGGTTAATTATAATGTTATTTATTTAAAACATGTACGATGAATGGCCATGGCCGTGTGTATCTTAATGTGATGGTAATTGCTAGAATAGCGCGGCGGCAACGGCAAGGGGGACGGAAATTTTATTGTACATACACATGTGTTATGAGATTTAAATGAAAAATCCCAACTATGGTAAGTATTTGAGCGAAAGAAACGCGAGATGGTGCAAAAGACCGCACATTTATTCAATTGAAAAAATTAACAGGAAATAATTCGGAAACTTTTGGCCATGTAACATAAGTTATTTTCCCTAAAAGAATGCATTTATAAGGCATCTTATCATAGTCGGAGAGCCAGTAACACAAGTTTCATGAAGTGTTTGATGCACCTTGAAATTTTGTAAGGATAGTATCTATAGGATGAGAAGTAGAAATACCTGTGTTTGCATAACCCAACCCGGAACACCAGGTACTGCGCATGGGTGAAAGATGTAATAAAATATAAGCCAAAAAAAGTGTTTGATTCACAGGCCAACAAACGTTAATCGAAAGTTTAGGTAATTTTAAATCAGAATCCAAGATGGCAGACACTTTTGAAGGGGTTTACATATAATTAATGCCCTCCAAAGTTGATTTTTTTTAATACAAAATTAAGTGTTTGATTCACTCTGAAATTTGAACAGCTGATTAATTAAATATTTAAGAATTTAATTACAAAAAGCCAGACAGTTTTGTTGGGGTTTAATTATCGGCAGACGTAAAATTTTTATTTAAAATAGAAAGAGATAGGCTGCGTATGGTTGGCGGAGTGAGCGAGAGGGCCGATCACCGCTGTAGCTTACTTTGTATTGCTTTTTTAAACTTGTAAAATTCGAATAGCATAACCGGTGATAACCTTCATTAGAAGACACTTCTAATGGTAAAATCATATCACAGTATTTTAAATTATATTTTTGACGGATTTCTAATGTGATTCGACATTACATTATATTATAGATTATCACCGGTTATGCTATTCGAATTTTACAAGTTTGAAAAAGCAATACAAAGTCAGCTACAGCGGTGATCGGCCCTCTCCCTCACTCCGCCAACCATACGCAGCCTATCTCTTTCTATTTTAAATAAAAATTTTTACGTCTGCCGATAGTTAAACCCCAACAAAACTGTCTGGCCATTTGTAATTAAAATCTTAAATATTTAATTAATCAGCTGTTCAAATTTCAGAGTGAATCAAACACTTCATTTTGTATTAAAAAAAATCAACTTTGGAGGGCATTAATTATATGTAAACCCCTTCAAAAGTGTCTGCCATCTTGGATTCTGATTTAAAATTACCTAAACTTTCGATTAACGTTTGTTGGCCTGTGAATCAAACACTTTTTTTGGCTTATACTTTATTACACCTTTCACCCATGCGCAGTGCCTGGTGTTCCGGGTTGGGTTATGCAAACACAGGTATTCCTACTTCTCATCCTATAGATACTATCCTTACAAAATTTCAAGGTGCATCAAACATTTCATGAAACTTGTATTACTGGCTCTTGGACTATCAGGTGAAAAACTTCTTAAAATAATAGTCCAATTCATCATTGATTTATTTGAATCAACGGCAAATTTTAGAAAAAATGTTTTTGTTATACTAAAGCCCAAAGTTTCAAGATCGTTTTAGACAATTTTTTATGAAAATTTATGAAAAAATTATGGAAGAAAAACAATCGTTTTATACATAGAAGTTGATGCAACAAAGGGTAGTTGTTTAGTTTTTTATAGTTTCAAAACAAAATAAGAGCTTGGTAGTTTTATTTGCAGTTCAAAAACAGTATGTCTACAGTTTTAAGAAGACAAAGAGGGTTGTTTTAGTCTTATTGGAGAATCAAAGCCGATAATGGAGACAATCTGTGGTCAATCGGTCAGTCATTTACACTTCCGCCACAAAATCCGGTGGTGATAAATACCCTCATCAATGATTTAATCGGACTATGATGCTATACATCCCAACCATTACTAAGAATGCGATTTTCTTCGAATTAAATGAAAAATAAAAGTTTCTATTACACATTTGGTTTTATTTAACCAATAAACCATAGAGACCAACTTACATGCTCGAAACAAAAATATCATAAAAATAAATATCAGATAAGGAAGAAAAAATGTCGCACATCCACAAATAGAACCGTAAACAAATAGGTCAAGTTTATTTTAGTATGTTTCGTCTTTATAATCTCCCCTGCTCGAATTACCATCCATTTTTTTTTTTTTTTTGGGAAATAAGCAAAAAAAGCTTTCAAAGCTTGATTTGAATTTTCATAATGAATTGATCGCAGTAGGCTAGCCGCCACTGGGCAATAGCCTCTTTGATCCAAATTAATCATCCGCATTCAACAAGTAGTTCAATGAAGAAAAAAAAAACGGATGGGAACCAATGGAACGAGGGGAAGAAATAGGGAATTGAGACTTAATAAAAAATGTTTATGTTAGCATTCATAAAAGAGTTGAAATCGTAAAGCAAAAAAAAAAAAGTGTTGACTGAGCAATTTATTAGAAATGTTTTAGATTTGTAAATGAAAAGCACTGCGATTTGCTTTAAAAATATTTATATAAGTTTTGTATATTTATTGGATTTAATATTTTTAACTGTCGCCTCATATATAAACAAATGTCTTTATCATTAACGAATCACGAACTGTTTGAAATTCATATTTATTTTTATAATTTCATTTCACTGATTTATCTTTTCAAATTAACGACGCCAGAAAGACACATACGTTACGGTTTTTTCAGAGGAAATATTTAATGGTAATTTGAGGTTTGGAGCAAAAAAATTAAAATCATCAGTCAAATAATGATTTAAGCTTATCAGTTTCATGGTTTCGTCAAAAAAAAATAAATAACAGGAGATTCCACAATTAGCGATCAAGAGGTTGAGGACTATAATAAATAAAATGTTGGCTCAAGGATATTTTCCAGAAATATTCACAAAATCAAAACTGATTCCGATCCTCAAACCTGATAACCAGTATACAGTCCCTCTGGTTATAGACCTATCAACCTACTAATAACCTTAAGCAAAATCGCCGAACGAACTATTCTAAGGCGAATAAACGGGCATATTAACAAAGAAAAAATTCTAATACCCGAACAGTTTGGATTCAGATCCAGGTATTCCACAACAATGCAACTATACAGAATATGTGACCATATAACTGACGCCTTTAACAATAATAAACACATGGGAATGGCTTTACTTGACATAGAAAAAGCTTTTGATACTCTATGGCATGAAGGGCTAATATACAAGCTAATTAAAATTAAAATTCCAAGATACCTTATAAAAATAAAATGGAGTTATCTCAAGGAGCGCCAATTTTGTGTGCAAATCAAAAATGAAATGTCTAATAGCAGATTAATTAAGGATGGAGTCCCACAAGAGTCTATTATGGGGCCTATTCAATTCATACTATGTATAAATGATATCCGGTGAACACCCGAAACTTCTTTTCCCTATATGCTGACGATACAGCAATCTTTGCACCCTCTTGGAGAGCTGATACAGTGGCCAACAGAATAACCAATCCCTTGAAAAGAATGATTTTTTTAAAAATGGAAAATTAAGGCCAATGATAACAAAACTGAAGCTATCCTATTCACTAGAAGAAGACCCAACCAGCATAAAAAGTTATAAATAAATGAGAAAAAATAGAATGGGAAAAACAGTTAGATACCTGGGGATGCAACTGGATTCCAGATTCATCTTTGCTGAACACATTAAATTATCTAAAAACAAATTAATGGCCCGAACTTACATTTTATATCCATTGCTAAATAGACAATCAAGGTTGTCTACCAGTAATAAATTAATAATTTATAAGACAGTGCTCAGACCAGTGTTAACATATGCATGCCCAGTGTGGAATTCAGTAAGCAAAACCAAGTATCTGGCAATACAAAGAGTCCAAAATAAATTACTAAGAATGCTGGGAAACTACCCAGCCAAATACAAGGTACACGATCTTCATGAGGAATTAAGGATACTACCACTAGACTTATATATCCTCGCTTTGTCCCGGAAATTCTACACAAATTGTAAAAGTGGCCCTAGTCAAATAATTAGAACCATCAGTGATTACACCCTCGATGACCTACTCCACAAATACAGAAAATACAAACATAAAAGAATAAGACATATGGTCCTATAATGGTCTTATAATAAACTAAAAGCAGAAACAATATTCGGGTTTTTTTAAGAATTACCATATATTTTTCCCCAATTACAATATCATAAACTAATCTCTATCCTAGATCAGGATCTACAAACGCTGCTAGGATGGTTTATTCAAGGTACATCATACTTAAAATTACAAACAAATTGTAAACAAAAGTATTTGTATATATATAAGAGCAATAAATTGTACTTTATTACCATTTTGAATCTTGTCCATTGAAACAATAATTAATAAGTTTTGTATCTGGGGATTTGGACTTTATTAATGAATATTATTTAGCTTTAAATTATGCCTGAAGAAGCAGAAATAAAGCCTGCGAAACGTTGCAATTTTTATAATTTGACATATTCATTTATAAAGTCCAAATCCCAAGATACAAAACTTATTAATTATATTTTATTTTATTAAATAACACGAGAATAAACGAGACAACTTGTTAGTTATTTTTTTGGGCCACTAGCAGTAGCATTGTCGCTTAAAAATCTTTAGGATAATATACGAGAAGGTATTCCAATCCTGCAATGCATGATGGGAAATTGGTCAAGATGTGGCGCGGCCAGTAGTGTGTCTAAAGTACTGGTTTTGATATTTATAAAAAAAATTAAAATATTTTATTTTTGTTTATCAAGAAGCCTGATGAAGTTACGATACGTAACGAAACGTAGCTTATTGAATAATAAAAATATTAAATAAAAAAAACCGATCTTAAACAATCTGAATTGTCGTCTTATTTAAAAAAATAAAAGCTGAGATCTGAATTTTATCATCTGTTATAAAAAAAAATATTATTTTGGTTAGTTAGTGTTCTAGATCCACTTGTGACGGCGCCATATCTTGACACATTTTTCATCATGCATTTTGCAGGATTGGAATACCATCTTTTACATTATCTTAAAAATTTTGGCTTAGTGAATTGTTATTGGTTGTTGGTTTTTTTTTTTGGCAGTTATTCAAACTGTAGCGCCAAAGCTCTCAAAACATGAATTCATTTTTAGTTAATTTGATTATTAGTATCTTATTGTCGACTATTTTGTACCTATTTACTTCACAAATATCAAAGCAGAATTAGCATTTACTCCCATTTGCAAAAGATGAAGCATCTTCCTAAGGGTGATGCCTTTTACACCAACTTCTATAAGGCATTCTTGGAAGAAATTGGATATTTTCTTTTTTTTTTGATAAAAGATAAATTTGCAATCTGTACAATAAATAAACGTACAATAAGCAAAAGTGACGATTTGTAAATAAAAATATAGTGAACTTTAACTCGAAAAGAATTTCAAGTCAAAGCCACGAGGTTTGAGGACTTGATGAGAGGTACCAATTATTGAAAGTCTACGAATTAATAAGATGATCTCTTGTCCATTGCCTTTTCAATCGACATGGAGGGTTTTTTGGGTGTTGTAATGATGCTAACTTTTGCACTTCTGGGTTTATGGTAGTGTAATTTTTCATGAAATTTTTGAAATGTTTGTGATACAAGTTTGGCCACATAGGGAATACTTAGGTCTTTATGAATTATTTCATTTTGAACATAATAAGTAGCGTTGAGGATTCTTCGGAGATATTTGGATTTAAAGGATTGGATTCGTTGTATATTGGAAGGTTTAGTGGAACCCCACAGTTCTGCTTCGTATGTCCAGATAGGTCGTAATGTTGCTTTGTATAAAGTCAGTTTATTGTGCATACTAATTGTAGATTTGGGTCCTAGTAATTCCCATAAAAGTCCATTATGTCTGTTAAGTTCCTGTCTTTTCAGTCTGGTGTGTGGATTTCAAATGAGATGACTACCCAAGAAGAACCCTAGGTAGCGAATTTCTGATGATTTTTTTGAGATTTCCTTTTCCAGGTATAATGGTGGATAAATTTTTTTATTGAGGATGAATGTGACATTTACACATTTTGCTTTGTTCAAATTGAATATTAAATTTACCTTTGGCTTACGAAAAAAAATATTTAAGTTGGCACACTTACAAATTATCCAACAAAAATGAAAACTGTTAATTTTCTTAAAATTTCATCATGATAACATCTTTTTAATCTCTTAATTAATAATTAAATATTTATATACTTATTCTCCCTGTCCCACTTCTCGACTGAAATTTTTCACGTGTATTTTCCGACAGGCGACACTATGCAAAAAATTTTCAAGCAATTCCTCAATAAAAATATAGACCCAACCGTTTAACGGAGATAATTCTCTGGGTACAAGGCCGAAATTTTGTTGTAAATAACAAACGATTATTTTCAAATTAAAATATTTCATTAATTAACAAAATGTCTAAAATTCCTGCCAATGGAATTCATCGTGAACAACACTCCAAATAAAACAACTCGAAACATTTCTGACATAATAATAATAATAATAAAAATGATTTTTCTAGGAAAATAACATTCCGTTAGCAAATGTGATGATTTAATTAAATTAATTAGTTTTGTTTGGACCAACTTTAGCATTTTGCAATTATGTCACCTTAATTAGTAGATAAACTAACTATCTCAATTATGACAACGTATTTGCCTACCTGTTTTATGCAATCCAATTAACACTTTTCCATTAAATTTTCCGAACAAAAAAAAAAAAAAACATAAAGTTTTATTACAATTTTGTTTTGCTCAAGTCCAATGCCAAAAGATGAAAATTCATGCAATGAATAGATCTACTCGAAAATTATAAGTTTAAGGTCATAAATTTATTCGTTCCATAATAAATTAATCCAAGGCCTAAGTTAATCTAAGAGCTTTACGTTTTAAATCGTAAAACCACAGAATTATTTCTTCTTTTTTTTCAAAGAAAAATACATTTGAATGGAATCATAATTCACAATGAATAAAAAACAACAAAATAATTCAGTTTTATTGGCTTAAAATAAACAAGCATAATACTATAAATTTTGGGAAAAACTAATTAAGTTTCAAATTATTTAGATGTTTATTTATAATTTGTTGGTTGACTGAATTAAAAATTATATATTTTCAATTTTGAAGTCACATTCTTTAAATTCTATTGGTTAGCACCTCCGTTGGGATATGTTCCTTCCCCGTTGAGTGCCAAGCTATGCTAAAAAATTAACACTTGGTACTCAAATATTAATGATTATTACTGCAATTTTCAATTTCTGTGTTGTTCCAAGAGAAAATACGTAGTTCGATAGCCGAATAATCTTCTTCAGTATTCTTCAGTATCAGAGGCGAATTACCCCATAATTAAATAGTTCAATAGTTATATTTATAATCCTGGTTGCCCTCATCCTTTGTGTGGTAAATAATTAATAATGTTCTTTGGAACTTGGACTCAAATAAGATGCTACATTTTCAAATCATCTCAACGTTTCGTTGGTATTTATTTCCAACTTCTTCAGGAGAATTTTTGAAGTTAACATCCTCGTTGTAAATACTAGCTCATTATACCGGGTCAAAAATTAAAACAAATATATAAATTAATCTTGTTTCAATTTTTGACCCGGCATAATGAGCCAGTATGTACAACGAGGATGTTAACCTCAAAAATTCTCCTGAAGAAGTTGAAAATAAATACCAACGAAACTTTGAGATGATTTGAAAATTTAACATCTCATTATTTGAGTCCAAGTTCCCAAGAACATTATTAGTTATATTTATAATTTACTTTTAATGAATAAAAGACTTTCATACTTCCTACTATACTTTTAGTGAATTATATAGAATTAAATAAGCAATATACTTCTACAAATTGTTAATTTTATCAAAATAGATAAATTAAAGTAAACCAAAAGAGCACAAAAACATTGCCCCATCTCTACTGGCGTTCATGAATAACTAAAAACAAACGAACAGAAAAAAAATCGACTATCCAATATCAATCTTCATTTGTTTTTCATTAAAACAAAAAAAACACCACCATTAGTGTCCCACGAAAAACCTAAATATTAAACTGTTTACAAATTATTCAATAACTTCCAGTCTCACCTCTTTTCTTTTTGGCGTAACGATAAACTTTATAGACACTTTGATATATATTTTCATTCTAAAGGAAAATGCTCCGAAAAAGTTTATCCCCTCCCTCCACGCCCCGAACCCTCACGTCAATATCCCAAGGTGAAAAACTGGCTATAACAATAAAAATACCCATAAAAATCCGAAACGAAACGACAATATAATAATTTTCGTAAGAAAACCTACAAAATTTACTCATACTTTAAAACCAGTAGTGATCCCTGTATGTCTGGCACTCACCCCTCAGCCCCTCCCGCCCCCCAATTTTGCCCATTAACCACAAGAAACAAAAGTCAAAAAATATTCCTTGGCCAACACTCGTTTGGCCCCATACATTTATGTGGGGAAATAAAATTAAAGTTTTGTGGTCGTTTTATGGGTGTTGAACCCCTGTTCATCGCCACCCTCCCCCCCCCCCGTTTTTCTTCTCGCTGTTTTCTTTTCGATTTTTTTTTCCTTTTTCTGAGACCACCATGTATGTAATAATCATAATAACGATAATACCGGTAACAACTTTACGTAAACGAACGAACACATTTAATTACCTCGTGAATTGTGGATGATTCTCTTAAGATATATTAACTATTAATGCTTTCGCTCTGAAACATCGTAAGCGGCTTACACCCGGACAAAAGTTTTCCCTGAACATCACTCTTGATACAACCCTCTCGCCCACCAACCACCAACCCTTGCCCTCACCTCTCTTCTACCGGGAAATCCACACAACAGTTCTGCAACTACCTCACATTAAACACAGAAGAAAACCGACCGAGTCCAATTCGTTTATTTGAAAAACAGACATTACATTTTCATTTGGGAAAATATTTTACCCTTTATTCCCCTAATAAATCACCAAAAATTATCTCCAATAAATTTAAAACATCAATAAATTAATTTACTTTCAAACATATCCGTTTTACAGATTTAAAAAGCTTAAAAGCTGAACCGATTTTGATTTGTTGTGATTTAAGAACAAAATTTGTTGTCTCATTCAAAGCCTACTCGATTTATTCGAAAAGAAAAATTATATTAACAAGTATGGTGAAAAGTAGAAATGATCAGGCATTCATATCTCTTAACATCCCTATTCCTTTCTAAGTTTTTCGAAATTTTTTTTTTTTTTTATAAAACCCTTTATCGCCCTCTATGTTCAATTTATATAATATGCAATATACTAACAAATTATTGCTTATGTACTACACCATAGGTAAGAACCGTAGTTCGACCCTGGTGTGGTATTAGCGAAACATGTTTAGAGGATCCAACCAAGGGCGGATTCAGGATTTTTTTCTGAGGGGGGGGGACACAAGATCATATTTTATTTGCAAAGGGATCACGAAAAAAAATCGCAATTCCAGCCAGAATTAGACTAAGTTTCACTAATGTTCTTTCTGTTATTTTATTCATATATTTTCGCAACTTTAATAATTTGATTTGCTTCTAATTATGTACTGTTATGAAATCTCCACAGTACACAAAAATACCATGGGGGCACGCCAGGTTTGTAAATTACACAGGTTGCTCTATTAGAAAAAAGAAATGATGCCATACGAAGAATTTTGAAATTGAATCAGTCTGAAGATATGTACGAATTTCTTCTGGAAACGTCACGTAGCCACCATGAGGCCACCTGTGTATTTTATAAACCTTGGGGGGCACGTGCCCTCCCCCCCCTAAATCCACCCTTGGACCCAACCAATGTTGGGACTCTCTAAGAAAAGAGGTCGCGAGGCCAACGTTTTAGCCTACGTGGAATGTTATCTGGATGGGTTTCAGAGGAAAGAATTTGGGCATAATGGCAAAGATGGTCGACTTATTAGAAGTCAATACCGTCTTCACCATAAGGGCACACGGGACCCATGCCCAGGGTCCCCATTCTCAGGGGGCCCCAAAGAATTACATAACCTAATAAATTGGAAGAACCTTTTCCAAACGTAAAAATTGCTACAAGAATATTTCTTTGCCTAATGGTTACCAATTATAGAGGAGAGGAATCATTTTCGCAGCTTAAGAGAATAAAAAATGAACTGCAAACAACAATGTTACAAAAACGACTGGGTAATTTGTCAATTATCTGCATAGAAAGTGAAATCTTTCCAAAAATTAACTTTAAGGATATAATAGAAGATTTTGCTCAACAGAAATCCCGAAAGAAACCGTTTCCGTAATAGTAACCAAAAATCCAGCAACATTCTAATATCATTAATGGCATATTATATCATAATCTATTTGATAATCTATAATAAATGGTCATACTTAGTAGAAAAATTATATTATAATTCGATTTTTTTACTTTCCAAAAGGGCCCCAAATTCTTATGTGCCCAAGGACCCCAGCCTAGTTTAAGACGGCCCTGCTTGGACTGGAATTTTTGGACCGTTCTTGGACTAAGGTAGTGACAAAAGGAAAGTTATGATCATTGTGTATAAATTCGGTTGTTAACATAATAAGGGACATTGATTATTCAACGAAAGACTTTTGATTGGAAGAATTGGATAATTTGGATGTTGGATAGTTTTGCAGAACCCCACAATTCTGCTCCGTAAGCCCAAATAGGTCGTAGTAGAGTTTTGTAAATGGTCAGTTTAGTTTTTGTAATTATTGAAGATTTAGGTCTAAAAAGTCTTCGTAATAGTCCGTATCGTTGGTTTAAAATGAATTTTTCGAAAAATAAAAAATTAAAATCACAAATAAAGCAAATGTAATCACAGATTACTACCTACTTTATAAGATACAACAAATAATAATAACGTTTAAAAATAATAGATCAATAACATTGTTGAGCAATTTTATTGACCATCGAAAAATAAATATCTTAAGTCTCCTGAATTTAAACAAAAAATCACAATTAATATAATTTCTATTTAAATTCACTGACTTTTTCCCTGACCGCTAGAATTTCCCTGTTTATTCATAAAAAATGTTTTTTTCAAGTTTTTTTCGTACACTCTAACTAGTTTTCTTTAAAACCCTTTTATTTGGTTTTTCTTCAGATTTTGATTTTTTTTTTTACTTTCTAAGCTTAGATTTATCTTAAAATACTTCTCAGATCGCAAATATTTCAATATTTTAGAATCCAATATCAGAAATTTGCAGAAAGATATGAAATATAGGCAAAGAATCAAAAGAACACAATTCTCAGCAAATTCATTGCGAGAATAATTTTCGATTTGCAGCGACAAATATTATTATCTGGGCACAGAAAAACAAGGTTACAGTTATTTATTTGTCTTGTATGAAAACGGATGATAAAGCACGGCCGGGCGCTGAAGAAAAGCCGCCCTAGGAGGCCACTTTATTAAATTTATTTGATAAATCACGATGGGGGAAGTTATTATTGTAATATTAATAAATAAATAAAGATGTCATCTTTGCAAAGAAAGTCGCTGCTCAAAACGTTTCAAAAATGTCTATCTGGTTTTTCCCTGAACTTCCTCCCCGCACCACCAACCCTCCGTGCATTTCTTTCATCTGTGAAAATTTTCGCAATGTTACACAAGAAAAAGAAAAAAACAAACACGAAAGGTCTCAAGTCTCAACCAATCGTTGAAACACACGTGAAACGTCGCAACCCTCACCCCATCATCCCCCATCCCCCCAAAACGACGTTGTATTCTCTTAAATAGAAATTAATTACACCCAAACACAAACAACAGTTTGGTACTCATCCAAGACTAAGGACAACAAACGAAAGAGAAAATGCGAAATCGGCTTCTTCGTCTTCGCTTATTTTTTCGCCGACTTTTCCCGGACAAATTAAAATTAATTATGACATTTTAGACATTCCTGGTTTTCTGTGGCTGTTATTTAGTAATAAAAATATATTTTCATTAATATCAGAATGCGGGTAAGTTCAACTGATGCAGGTATATGGTATAGCTAGTCTCGGTTTTAATAGCTCATTCGAATGTCTGAAATTGGATTTTCTTGAAAAAATTTCTGGATAATGAGTCGAAAAAATGTGATATTATTCATTTGGAAAAAAAATAAGGGTACAAAAGTATTTTGTACAATGTTTTAGGATGCCATAATACTAAAGATACTCGAGGTATTAGAAATTACATTGTAAGGATAATTGTAGGTTGTGATGTATGTAAAGATTTAAAATAATTTTTCGTGGATTTTTCATGAAAAAATTGCTTATATTTGTACTACATGAGAACTTAATTTTTTCAAATATGTGATACTTACTAAAGAAATAAATAAAAAAATAAGTTATCTTAAATTTTTCCTTCGACTTAACGAAGGTCTGATCGTCACGAACTCATACTCCGTAGTAGAATCATCGAAATATCTTCTCAGAATTGAATAGAAAAAGAGACCATTGGTTGCAATGAACAAATTTAATTTTTTTAACTATCCTATAGGTACATTAGACTGGGCCAAAAAAATCGACTATTTTTTTTTTCAAAAAGTATATTGTAAATATTGTTCAAGGTGACAAAAAAAATGAATGAAATATTCAACTTTAATTGTGAATAACTTCTGAAAGAGTGATTTTATGTAAAAACGTTAAGAGACCTTTTTTGTAGAGCATTGAATTCCCTTCAAGAATCTATATTGTTCATTTCTATATATTTATTTGTTCGTTAGGTACAAAATTCCAAAATAAAGAAGATAAATCTAAAAATTATATCAATGTCTGAAGCTTGATTATTCGGAAACGGCGTTGTCTGGCGAAAATTTTTAGAGAAACATTTTTTGTAGGCAATTTAATTTTCTATTTGGATAATTTTTTTTACTTTGATAGTTTGACAGCATTGACGCAAAAATGAAAGCACAAATAAAAAATCGAAATTAAAGATGATAGATTTCTTAATATTAATATTAAGGACTCAAACTATCCCGATATTTTTTTCTTGTCACCTTGAACAATATTTTTGATATATTTTTCAAAAAAAAAAAAAATTAGTCAATTTTTTTGGCCTAGTCTAAGGTACATATTTGCGTTACTCTTCCCTTTAATGACTGATCAAAATTAATTATAAAAATTAATTGCCAAAATATACAAAACTTTGTTTCCTAAGGAATCTCAATAAACCCTTAATGCTTGGGTACCATATATTGCACATGAAAACATACTTTGTGAATAAATTTTGTGAAATTTATGCTTTTATGATTTTCTTCGTAAAGATTTTTAACAAAATTGGAGATGATGTTAAACCAAAGTTTTTTGGGTGTACACTCCTTCGATATAGTCCTGAAAGCTCTACCAGTTTGGCCAATATAAAATTTTTCATATGAACCACATTAAATTTGATATATTCTGGTTTAATTTTCCAGAGTGGTTTGGTCGGTATCCCATGGATAGAAAGTTTTAAGAATGATATTATTTGGGTGTCTCAGGCCTTCGTGGACGCAGAAGAACCACCTGCTAAAAAAGCTGATTTGCTCAGGATTTTAGAAAGTAACCTCCTGATTTTTCAAAATCTCAGGTAGGAATTTATAATCGGCTTAAAATATTTCATTCAACTTTAATTGTGAATAAATTTTGAAAAAGTAATTTAAAGAAAAAAATTTAGAGACCTTTTTTGTAGAGCATTAAATTCCCTTCAAGAATCTATATTGTTCATTTCTATATATTTATTTGTTCGTTACTTACAAAATTCCAAAATAAAGAAGATAAATCTAAAAATTATATCTGAAGCTTGATTATTCGGAAACGGCGTGTCTGGCAAAAATTTTTCAGAGAAAAATTTTTTGTAGGGAATTTAATTTTCTATAAATATATGTGCAGATGATTTTTTTTACCTTGATAGTTTGACAGCATTGACGCCAAAATGAAAGCACAAATAAAAAATCGAAATTAAAGATGATAGACCTCTTAATATTAATATTAAGGGCTCAAACCTTCCCTACATTTTTTTTTTTTTTGTCACCATGAACAATAATTTCGATATACTTTTCAAAAATAAACAAAAATCGATTTTTTGGCCCAGTCTACTGTTTATAGTTTAAAATTAGGTTCAATAATCTTTCTTATAATAATTAAGTTCCCTAAACCCAAATTCCCTGACTTTTCAATTCAAATCTCAATTTTTTCCCTGACTTTATAAAAACAAGCTTTTCGGCTAAAGACTTTGACCAATTTTGTGGAGAAATGTAACTTTAATGGCCATTGGTCAATGGTATGGCACAACAATGAAAACACAATGTTAGGTATTGAATCATTGAGATTTTATATAACTTTATGGAAAATTCTTCAGGGAAAAAAAATTATGAGAACTTCTGCCCGGGTAAGTTTTATTAAGTAAATAATATGAAAAAATTGATTTTTTTTTTGGGTTGGCAGAATGTTGAGTGGTTTCCACTGTTTGGAATGGCGAAAATATTGATGATTTCATCATCAGTGAAACAGGTGTGTTGTATATTTGAAACTGTAAACCACTGACGTCACAATGATTAGGTCATTTTTTCGATGATCTAAGGGTGATGGGCTTCTTTGTGTGATTGATTTTATGTGGAAACATTTAATACTTTTTCTACAGATCTCACTTTCGACCGTATTCGATTGTACTTAGCATATTTTCTGGCCCAATCGAGGCCAAACGATCGTGACTAAAAACAAGTTTGTTTTACTCACACTTTCGTCGACGCCACATTTTGCCTCCTCTTTGTCGGGACCGTTTTGGAACTGCACTGACCCTATAGTTCATTGAAAGCGAGAACGTTGAAGGTTACCAGAGAAGACTTCGCATTTTTATTTTTCTCTTGCATAAGCAATTATGTGCGAATTTCATTTCGCTTTGTCCCGCCATTTTTTTTTTAGAGAGTGAAATTCGGGGTATTTAGGTCTTTGGTTCATGGCCGCCTGATTTTGTGTGTGCAAAAATTGTAAATTTGTATTCGGGAGCTTTCGAAAAGCTTGTTTGTTGATTTGTTCAAGGGATTAAGATGGTGTACTTGGTTGTAGAAATATCTTGGGGAATAATCCCGATTACAAATATTAAAGGCATTTTCATTCATATGTAATGAAATATATTTACCGAGACCATTTATCCTTGTTTCTTTCCAACGATTTTCATTTGTTCGTTGCCATGCTGTTGTTGTATCAACGAGAAAATTTGTTCCATTGCGCTTATTAAATATTTATCTGTAAAACAAAGTAGTTTGTCAAGCAAAAGAGATAGCACCGGTGAAAAGCGAGACAGAGCTAATAGAACCGAGCAAATGAAACTTCTATTTTCTCAACGATTTGCCCATTTTCCTCAACCTTTCGGTCAATATTTGGGAAAATTTGCGACAAATGTGATCCAAAATGAAAATCGTTGGACAAATATTTAACCGTTTTTTTTTCTCTAAATTTTCACGTGAATAATATCATTTTATTTTTTTCGTAGAGGTCCACTGAGAATTGCTAGTGGAACTCAATGTTTGTATAAGATATTTCAATGTGATAATTTTTAAAATGAACAATTCACAAAATGTATTTACTCGAAAAAAATTATCATTTTCATTACGAGTTTTTTTTCCTTGTCCCCTGAATGACGTATCAAATGGGAAAATGTAAATTAAAACACACAATTCCCAATGGAGATTTTCATTAAAAAGTGATAAAAAAACAACCCACCGATAAGATAGTCCATGAAAAAGACGGAAAATAAAATCGATTTTTTCAAGACGGAGGTGTTTTGTGTCGCGTCATTGTTTCGTTTTTCCTCTTCTTTTTTTTTTTTTAAATAAACGTCATTCATCATTTATTTTTCTCGAGTGTTTTTTGTCTCGTTGTTTTACCGCACATTTTCTTCTGGTGCACAAGGCGGGGCGGGGTGGCGGACGAAATGTGTCGGTCGTGAAAATCACGATAAGATTTAATGTTATCGTGGTCCATTATCAGCGGAATAGAGATGTAGGCAAGACGAAACTAATAGGCGAAAATGAGACAGGGAATGGAGACTTTTCCGTGTTACGGAGAATCGATGGGTGATTTCCCAACTAGACTTTTATACTTTGGCGGCGGTGTGGAACGAGAAAAAGTTTTCCACGGAATTGTTTGATTATTCCGAGCTGATTATGGCGTCTAAAAATATTGGGCAAAATTGGATCTCTGGTGAGGGATTGGTTGGTGAAGGAAATGACATCAATTTGGTCTTTACCCTTACCCAACTAGTTGACCAACTTGTCCACATTGCTTTTCCAATTAAATCCTAAATCAATGCTATATATTTCAGGAAGTCATTTAAACATAAATCAGATCTAAAATCTTTAAAAATAATGATGCAAACTTGCGTAATAGGCATCATCCAATCGAATAATGCTATAATTTTGCAAATTAATAATATAAGACCGAACTAAAACCTAAAACCTATATTGCAACCCC
The DNA here is from genome assembly GCA_958496175.1 of Sisyra terminalis. Taxonomy (NCBI): domain Eukaryota; kingdom Metazoa; phylum Arthropoda; class Insecta; order Neuroptera; family Sisyridae; genus Sisyra; species Sisyra terminalis. Next base: position 46,769,317 of record OY292278.1, on the reverse strand, counting down.
TTAATCTCAACCTCATTCAAAGCAACAACTAAGAAAGCTTTTTATAAGAAAAGTTACCCAAAAATAAGAAAATTGAAAACCCTATTTCTTTCAAAGTTTCTGATGTAAGACTGTCTTTTTAACCTTCTGTCCTTTAAGATCAAATAATATTGTGTATACAATATATAGGATATATTGCAGTCCAATTTATATAGCATAATTTTATAAAATCATATATATAAAAATCATAACATAAACATAAATTTCAACAGAAATTCAAACAAAAATATTCGTGACCTATTGCCCAGATACGTATTTCGATTGCCAAGCAATCTTCCTCAGTGGTCATCAAATAATACGCATAATACTATAAATTTTGGGAAAAACTAATTAAGTTTCAAATTATTTACATGATTATTTTTAAATTGTTAGTTGACTGAATTAAAAATTATATATCTTCAATTTTGAAGTCACATTCATTAAATTCTATTGGATAGCACCTCCGTTGAGGTATTTTCCTTCCCCGTTGAATGCCAAGCTGTGCTAAAAGATTAACACTTGCTACTCAAATATTAATGATTATTTTTCACAGAAATTGAAGAGGATTATTGACAGTTATTGTTGCATCTAGTGCAAATTTATTAAGAATTTATAAATTTGTTGGATGGCTAAATAAAATGCAATGTTCTTCATTCAAAGGTGATGACAATTCTTTTCCCAATGAGTGTTTACTGTGTACACAATATATATAGAATATATTGCGGTCCAATTTATGTAGTATAATTTAATATAATAATATATAAAAATCATACCATAAACATAAAATTGAACAGAAGTTCAAAAAAAAAATCGTGACGTTTTGCCCAGATAAGTATTTCGATTGCCAAGCAATCTTCCTCAGTGGTCATCAAGTAGTTTGGATCACTCCGTAACTGCTTTGTGATGATTCACGAACTACAACTACAACTATTTGATAACCAATGAGGAAGATTGCTTGGCAATCGAAATACGTATCTGGGAAAAACGTCACGGTTTTTTTTTTGAACTTCTGTTCAAATTTATGTTTATGGTATGATTTTTACATATTATTATACTACATAAATTGGACCGCAATATATCCTATTTATTGTATACACAATATAACTGTTCAAATTCAGCGAAAAAATCTTATTTTGATCAAATTATATATTTTTGTAAGTAAAAAAATTGAAAAATATGAAGTTACTACAACCCTCATTCCTTCAAATTGCATTAGTAGTACTATACCACGATTTGAAAAGACAAATTCCGAATTACAGAAAACGTTAAGCTCTACCAAGGTTTATAAAATACACAGGTGACCTCATGCGCTACGTGACGTATTCAGAAGAAATTCGTACATATCTTCAGACTGATTCAAATTTCAAAATTCTTCGTATGACGTCATATTTTTTTTCTAATGGGGCAACCTGTGTAATTTACAAACCTTGAAGCTCTACAGCCGATAATCGTTTACTACCTACCAATATATAAAAAAATTGTGTAAACATTCACAACTTCATTAAATTTTTCCAAACAATCGTTAATCCGGGACTGTAAATATCTCAATGCCACTGTCACAATTTTCACTAAAAACAATTCGATAATTTTTGTCTCTTATAAGTATATATCTCTCTTTATAAGTTGAACTCAAAGAAAAGAATACAAACATCGCATCGTGATGCTTAAGAAGGAATAGTAGTATCAAAGTCACAAAGTATACGGTTTATACAAAGATCAACATTCCTTTGAATACAGAAAATAAAACCAAACAATTGTACAACTTTCCCTTTACATTCGACAAATGCAACAATCAACTGCAACACCAATAAAGTCTAAAGCACTAAACAAAAGAGACTATGAGTGTACTAATAATATTTTCAAAAGTATCAAGTAGACAATGTTTACATCAGCAGAAAAAAAAGAAAGTTTCGACTGCGTATATTAAGCGTAAAAAAACCACTTTTAGTCCTTCGAACCGAATATAAAATTCGATCGTTTTTTGAGTTAACGAGAAGTTTATCCATGAGTTATTGACTCATTTCTTATGACCTTTCCCAATTTGGATCTTCTGTTTTGTTAACCACTTTTGACAAATTTTTGTAAATATTTGGTGAAATCTTTAGAATTTTGATTTTTTTTCTGTTGAACAAATATTTAAAATAAATATATGTCCTATGACTCAAATTCTTCTTTATTACGACAAATTTCAACAGTTTTTGGCTGTCATCATCAGGTAATGATTATTTTGTCAGTTGTAAACAAATTTCATATAGGTTGTTTGTTTTATATAATTTCTCGATAAGAATGTTATTTAGGTCTAGTTCGTGGCCTTTGTATATTCCATATTCTTCTAGAGTATTCATATGTGATCCTTTCTTGCAAATATGTCGTGATTTAAAATTTATTTCGAAATTTAAACATTGATGATTTTCGTCAAAAAGGTATTTTGTAAAATTTGAAGTTGTTATAGAAGAGATTATAATGGAACTCACTTTGGAGAAGTAAAATAGTGGAATTAAAACTGGTGGAAAACGATTTTCCAATTTTCGATTCGTAGACGATACAATCACAAATGCGAACAGTGAAAGAAAATTATTGAACTTCATTCGAAGACTTCAAATCGTAAATCTAAATTTCGCTTTAAAAACAATAAAACCAATGATCGTTGATCGCGATAATGATCAAAATTAGAATAAGAAAATAAGTTGCCAAAATATAATAAGAAAACATTTTTATGGTTCTCAGTTTACGGATCTTTATTAAGACCGAAGGTCTTAATTGTGCGAAGAAAAATAACCCTTACAAAATCAACGATCTTCATCCTCAAAAGTAAATTTTTAATTGAAAAATATTAATTCCAAATTATAATTAAGAGTTATATAGAAAATTATTTAAATAACAGTAATTTTCTTTGTGATATATGAATTATAAATCGAAAGAAATATCGTTCCTAATGTTCTGTACTAAAAAGTCACTTTAAACGAGAAATACTAAGCTTACTTTGTACAAATCAAGGCTCTGTAGTTATGGCGCAGAATGTATGGGCCAATCATAACGCACCGTACAAAACTCAATATTTAATTCGACCAATCAGTGAATATGTTACTTAAACTTTATAGATTTTAACCAATGACATGATTCTTGTATGGTATGTTCCTTATATCTTATTTCGAAAGATTTAACAATTTGGTCAAAGTAGAATTTTTCACAGGAACCACATTTAATTTTATATATTCCGGTTTTGTTTTTCGTTGTAATTTGGTTATTCTCCAATGGTTTAAGAAATTTCATCATATTGTTGTTTGTTTGTATATATGTATATAGATGGCAATAAATAAATTAAATAATTTTTTTTTAAATTCTTGTTTGTTGAAAATGCGATATTGAAGTTATTTTTCTTAAGGGGATATACACAGTTAGAAGGCTGAAAAATAGCGAATTTTCCAGAATTTTTTCAGAAAAAACTTTTAAATTAATTGATCTAAAAATTTGTACACATGTTATGGTATCTTTTAACTGTATTTTAAGACTTAGTATTAGTAAAAATATTTATTTGGAAAGCAGCTACAGCTGATTTCCTGGAGCTCCTCTCAAAAAAGACGTTTTCGGTGACCACTATATCTCTGAACTGGATCCTCTGAATTTAAAAAACCAAACAGATTTCGTTAAAGTAATGTTAAATCTAATAATTAATCGAAGGAATAAGCAAAACAATTTTTTTTAACCAAATGGCGGTTTCTCAAAAAAAAAAAATCGATTTTTGACCAAAATTTCGGCCTTAAATTGTTTATAAAAAAAACTATTTATTGGTGAGAAAAAATCTTCGATTAATTACTAAAAAGTATATTTCAGAAGCTCGTGTTAAAATCTGAGACTAACCGGTTTAACTTTTTTGGAGTAATGTTGGTCACCGAATTTGGAAACACCGTTTTGAGAAAAACGCGTTTAAAGTTTGAAAAGCACTTTACATAGGATAAAAACGCCTTTTCAAATTTGCGTGTAACTTCGAAAATATTCACCGGAACCATATGAAATTTTTTGTATGTATTCTTAAATATATGAACATTAAAAAAAGAAAATAAAAAAAAATCGATTTTTTGAAAATTCTAACTGTATACAACCCCTTAAGAAAGTTGGCGATTGTAAAATTCAATATATTATTGAAGTCGGATTTTATATATTTTTTGTTTTCTTTTGGTGGAGTTGGAAGAATGGATTTTTTGGTAAATTTCGATATTATTTTGTCTACGATTGAGCTGTTGTATTCGTTAGTAATGGCTATATGTTTAAATATCTTAAATTCTTCTTCACGAGCTTTGGTAAGCCTTTGGTAATACAAGACTATTGTAAGCTGCCATTTTTTGGTTTCTTGGGTGAAATGATGTTTCATGGATGGTTTTGTTCATTGTTGTTGGTTTTCTGTGTATATATTGTATAACAACTTTCCATTTTCATTGGTGATTGTTGTGTCTAAAAAGTTGATTTTTCCACTTAGTTCATATTCTGAAGTGAATTTTATTTTCTGATTAATTTTGTTCAGATCGGATACCATATTGTCAATCTGTCGGGTAGTTCCATTAAATAATATAAATGTATCGTCTTCATTTCTTTTATAATATATTATTTTATTTTTGTAGGTATTATTCATAATATATTTATTTTCAAAGTGATTCATGTAAATGTCGGCTAGTAGTTCTGATAAAGGGGAACCCATGGCCAAGCCTTGCTTTTGGTGAAAAAATTTTTAGTTTAAAGTGTAATAGTTTTGTTGTTAGATGGTGGTTAATAAGTTCATTATGTCGTTGATTACCATAGAATTATATATTTTTGATGTCATTAGATTATATTCCACAATTTTGATTATTTCTTCAACAGGGACATTTGTGTATAAGTTGACAATGTCAAGTGATGTCATTTTGATGTTCTGTAGTAGTTTTAGGTTTTTAGTACTATTCACAAATTAATTTGTGTTTTTTAATGAATAATTTTCTTTCAATATGATGCCTAATTTGATGGTTTGTATGAATTTTTGGGCTAAACAATATCCAGGAGCAAGTTTGTAATCCATTACCGGTCGGATTGGCATATTTATTTTATGGATTTTGGGTGAACCATGAAATATTGGAGCTTGGGGATTCTTTTTGAAAATTCGTTTTCAAAAAGATAGTCACTTTTATTTATGGTCTTGTATAAAGTTTTGGTGAAGTTCGAAGTTGGATCTTCTTTCATGTGAAAAATATTATTTGCTTTACTGAATTGTTCGAAGGATCAAAGTTTAAGATTTAATTTGTTACATTACATTTTAATAGACCAAATGAAAGGTCTACGACCGAATTTTTTCTTCCATTTTGTTTTTTTTTTATTATTTCAAATAGTTTGCGCCAGCATTTATTTGTTCAAATAAATCACTCGTCAGCTACTTTACTGTTTCATAAAGAAAATGAAATTAAATTCTATTAATTCTTATTTAGCTATTTAATATTACACTTGTAAATTTATTTAAAACTCGGATCATCTGATCCTTGAAATATCAGCCAACTACGATTGTATCATTAAATAAAAACGAAATATAATTGAACGCGTTGGCCATGAAGAGAATTCGTCATATTTATTATTATTATTGTTGTTATTGTGATGACCACTATTTTTTGAAATTTGTTCAAGGCAAATCAATCACTTATAAACTTTTCAAAAAATAAAAATAAAAAAAAATTTTTTTCTCAATTCTGGAAAAAACAATGGAGAGCTAGAAATTCCAGGTCTTGTAAGTTTATAAAATCTATCATCGATTTTTAATTTGGCTGTTTCCAAAACATTCAGACCAGATGTCGGCTGAAAATTACGATAATTTTTCCGTTAGGTGTACGAATTTTCCCATTTTCTCTAAATTTATTTTCGTTATGTGCTATTTTTTCGTTCGCGATGTAATGACAATGAAAATCATAGTGTGCTATGTGCAAAAATTATAAGTCTGCACGAATAAGCAGAAGTACAAGAGACATAGAGAGAGAGAGAGAGAGAGAGAGAGACGATATTTTACAATAACCGGTTTTTGTGTGGAAAAGAAAAAATAAATAAGAAATAAAAAATTAATAAACGTTAAGAGTGTACCATTAGAGGCCAAGCTGAAGAAAGAAAAATGGAATTTCAACTTTTGAATAAATTGGTACTAATAATAATAAAAATGTAAATAGTATAAAGAAAAAGAAAATTCAAGTGCACACTTGGAAAAATAATTTTCTGCATCTTGATACCATGAATGTGCAACGAATGCATTTTTCACTCGGCAGAAAAAAAAATAATAACTCCACCATTACTTCAAATGCAGCACATTGCCAATTTTTCCGCCCAACTTATCATACGATACAACCGTGTGCCACCATTATTCGCCTTATCTTATCATTTATTGACTCAAAAAAAAACAAAAACACTCACGACCATAAAAAAAAATCAAAACAAAAACCGCAATCGTAATAATTACAATGCTTGTTTTCCCATTCAATTATTTCTCCAACACTCTTTTGTTTTTCACGACCAACTAATTTTAGTTTATTAACTATTTGGAATATTGCAATCGATCGAAAAACCCTATTTTCTTAAACTCAATATTTCATTGGAAACTTCCTTATTCCATTAAACCAACGTAACGTGACAAAACAACGACGTTGGAGAAAATAAACGGATACGACCGATAGAATAATTTAGTCACATTTTATTTTTAGACCAAAAAAAAATACAGTGAAATTTTCAAGTATTTACTTCATACGGAGAAATGAAGATGGAACTATACTGAATTTGGTGTTAGTGTAATAATTTATGTTGGTACTGGCTGATATTTACCAATTGTTTTCATGGCTCACTTTTCCATAGAACTAGTTCATTCAAGGTATCAAGAGCCCGCGAAAATCATGGGCGTAGCCCATGGTATAAGCAAATAATTTTATTTTAAAATAAGAAGACAATTCAGGTTGTTTAAGATCGGTTTTTTTATTTAATATTTTTAATATTCAATTAGCTACGTTTCGTTACGTATCGTAACTTCATCAGGCTTCTTGATTCACAAAAAAAAATTATATTTTTTCATACCAAGAAGCCTGATGAAGTTACGATACGTGCCGAAACGTAGCTAATTGAATATTAAAAATATTAGATAAAAAAACCGATCTTAATCAACCTAAAATGTCTTATTATTTAATAAAAGCTGAGATCTGAGTTTTATTATCTATTATTTTAAAAGATAAAACCGTTATTGTTATCAAACACCTATCCCCACACGATTATGTAAACTTACCAAAATAGTAATAAATAATTGGCCAATTAAGCTTGGTAATAAACCACTGACCCAATTTTGAGTGTTAGGACTACTAGGGTAGTTCTTACGCTTTATTTATAAAGGGTGCTTCGTTTTTTGTGCCTCATTTGGAAGCTATTGATCTTGACGACATGTGGTTTCATCAGGACGATGCCACATACCATATTGCCCGTGAAACATTGACGATCTTGCACGAGTTTGCTCCTGGTCGTGTCATTTCTCGATTTGGTAACCAGAATTGGTTTCCACGTTCTTTCAATTTAACGCCTATAAACTTCTAGTTGTGGGATTATCTGAAGTTACAGGGTTATGCCAATTAACCTGCAACCATTGCAACATTGAAAGCCAAAACTAGACGCTGTATCAATGAAATATCACCACATGTATTCAATAACGTTATTGAAAATTTCGTCAAAAAAGTATACAAATTCCAGCATAATTCCATAATTCATACATAATTCCCAAATGTATATTTTCTAAATCAATAAATATTTCAATACTTTGCTCCAGAAAACCATGATTTATTGAACTCTAAATTTTGCGCCCTTATTGAAACATCCTTTATATATGACAATTTTTTTTCGTAACAATATACCCTTAATCATTTACGAAACAACGAGACCTAAACCGAAATATTTCAATTCAAGTCTAATAGAAGATTTACAGAAAAGAATTGCACCAAAACACCGAAATCATTAAAAGAAAACTTTATAATTTTATGCACTGGTCCAAACCAGTGGATCCCAACAAGGTTTATAAAAACATCTAATAAGCAGGAAACACTTTCTTTTTTTTTTGAATGACAATAACAATTTTAAGGATTCGATACTAATGCCCTCTATTGATTTTTTTTCATAATTTTCAGTTTATCGAGAGTATATAGGCAATTAAGCAACTGAAACAATTGCATTAAAAAAGTACCATGTTTATAACCATTAAAGCATAAAAAATATGTATATAGTATACGATAATGCGCTATTACAGTGTTACCAAAACTTTTTATAAATGTTGTACCTCTGATAATAAGCTATAACGAGGATTAATGGAAGATCAACGTTCTAACGTTAATTAAGACGTTTACTCTGGTTTCATCGATTACACGAAAGCTTTCGACAAAATAAAGCATTACACATTACAGGAGACACAAATTGATAACAAAGACATCGAAATTAAAGGAAAGGTACACTACCAACAAAAAGCCAATAAGGTAATCAAAAATAAAAATTCAGGCAACATAGATATATAACGAGGGTACCACCAAGCATGGATCCTATCTAGGAGGTGAACTCTTGAAAAATGTATTTAAAAAGACTTCAAACCGGTGATATGAAATAACATAGTAAAAGCTTAAAGTCCAAAAAATAAACGAAAGAATGGCAGGTATAAAATATGTCGTTTAAGGAATTTGGAACCAGTTTAAGGTATTTATTATTTGTTGTCAATTATAAAGACATTAACACCTGTTTTCGAATCCATTAGTGACACCTTTGAATTTACCTATATCTCATATTTTGGACTTCAAACTTTTACGATGTTATTTCATACTCCCAGTTGAGAGCAGGTAGGAAATTTTTGCAATTTTAACACCAGTTTGGAATTTATCAAGTTTCGGTCATAATGTTGATCATTATGTTACAAAGGTTGATAATTTGAATTTTAATTTCTGTCTACCTGCATTCTTTCGCAAGATTTCAAAACAGGTTAATCGATTTCGATAATATTTTGTTTTCAGGTGCATCTTAGTGTTTCGCCAAAGTATAAAGGTCACAAACTAGTCTAATTTAAATATTTATACCAATAGTTTTTTATATATTTATTCCTTCAAAAGTTATTCAAGGTCAAAGTTGAACTAAAGAGAAATTTTAATATGTTCTTAATTTTTTGACGCAACCATAAATTTTATGAGAAAATTTTATAGGATATTTTTTGTAGAGCACTTTTTTTTCTATAACTTATCTTTATAAAAGTTATTGATATTTTTCACAGGTCCTAAGTTATTTGCATTAAACTGAAAATTTCCTGAATTATTATATTTTTAACATAATTTTTTATTTTTTATTTTAATTTAATAACTTAGGACCTGTGAAAAACATCACAAACTTTTATAGAGATAAGTTATGGAAAAAAAGTGCTCTACAAAAAATGTCCTATAAAATTTTCTCATAAAATTGATGGTTGCGTCAAAAAATTGAAAAAATATTAAAATTTCTCTTTAGTTCAACTTTGGCCTTGAATAACTTTTCAAGGAATAAATATATCAAAAACTTGTCCGAGACCTTTTTTGTAGATCGTTAAATTTTCTACAAGAATATAGCTTGGTCATTCCGAAAAATTGTCACCAAGGTGAGCTATAAAATTCCAAAGTGCAAGAGAATATTGTTCCCATGTTATTTAAATGGAAAATCGAAATTTGCGATGCGGCACCTCTTAATATTAATATTAGGAACTTAAACTTTCACAGGATTTTTTTTGTCACCCCCACAATATTTTCGATATAATTAGGAAAAAAAATCATCATTTTTTTTGAATCAGTCTAATGTATATAAATGTTTGCATAGTATTATGATGTAAGACAAATATGCCAATTTTTGTTCTCTAAAATTGGAACTAAGATTTTTAAGTTTTATTTCGAGAAATCAGGATTTCTTGCAGAAAAAAAGACTCCAGAATTCCAATTTAATTTTTGTGCGACTCTGATTTCCATATATTATATTTGATAGTTCTCGTTTTGAAATGTTTCATTGGCAGTTCTCATTTACCTTAGATATGCATTTCGTTATCATGTGAATATATCCTATACCTATGTTCAAGGTTTTATTCACTTTTGTTGATTTTGCGATAACGATAACATCGAATCGACCGATACTTTTTTTCATCGCATTGTGTATTTTACGCGGCGATAATTCTTTATTTTTGTATTCATATCTTCGACCGAACTATATGTGGAATGTGTAGCGCAAAAAAAAAAAATTATTACTGAGACAATTTTGAGACCAATAAAATTGAAGATCAACGTTCATGAAACAGGTGGTCTTCTAAGAAAATTTCATGTGGATTTTAACACAATTTTAAAAAATTGGCATCTCAATATCGAATGTAGAGTATGGGAAAAATCAAATTAAATATAGAATCCTCTGCTAATTTGTTAAAAAGCAAAAAATTTCCATCCTTTTCAGTTCTTTTAACAATCCAATGTAGTCAGTCGCAGAAATGGTCTGAATTTTATCCCATCATGTCGCGTCGTGAAAGTTATGCCCCCCCTTTTGAACAATATAATAAAATGCATGAGATGATTCCCGTAATGATTGTCATTACCATAGAAGCACGTCCCAAACCGTGCCACGATTATCCCGATTTCCTCCCGTCTGTCCCCACCACAATGCCACTTTCCAGTTGGATCATCATAACAGATCTCCAGGGCAAACTAGTTAGCTAAACGATTTTAAAATACGAAGCGAGGAGGATGGAGAAAAAACGGCACACAATCGGTAACAACTGGGATTTGTTCTGTGACGCATTTGGAAAATTATCCCTTTAACATTAATTTTCACCTCCCAGCAACGATTAAACGCTAAAATCCACCACTTTACGCACATTTATAATGGGAAAAAAAAAAATCTTAATACTAACCGTTAGCTTAGTTGGTAATTGTTATTATATTCAATTAGCATAAAATGTACTCAAAAAAAAAACGAGCCGAAAGACCAGAGGAGTCTTACGAAAAAAAGATCTCACACATCCGAGGTAAATGACCTCTTGGGTCCATGAACTATTCCAAGTCTAACACTACGCCACATCAAAATATGAATAGGAAAAAACAGTCGAAAATTGAATTTTTTTCCGTTGCTCTACCGCACATTTTACACACATAAAGCTCGCAACGACTAAAAGCTCTAATAACTGAACGAGCTTTACGATGGTAAATATGAGACATGTGTTGTCATAATAGGCATCCCTCACCTATTCCCATACACCACAAAACACACGAGAGAACTCGAATCGATTTGCTCAGAACAATGACAAGAAATACGGTCACCTCGCCACCACCCCCAAATCCACACCCTCAAAATGATAGGCTTACATGTACACCTACTAATAGGAAAAAGAGCGGACGACAAAGAGGAAACGAGAACTAAGCACACAAATATAGACAAGATAAATGGTTCCCGGAAAAGTTGACAAGTAAAAAAAAATGCATGGTGCGGGAACACGCACACGAAATTTTCATTTTTCAAACCTCTCCCCCTAGCCACCCCAAAAAAAAAAAATATTTCAACTTAACAGCAGGAAAATAATATCAAACCTACCCTTACACCATCTTCAAGATCCAAAAGCTCAAGGTGGTTGGTAATTTTTTCTAATTAGTATAATCCATTAATTAAAACGAGACAACAATTTCGTGCGAGATATTAGGCGAAAGAAAATAACGAAGCGAATTTAAATTTTTCCATCATTTAATATTAAATTAAATGTGTTTTTCGTTTTCATTTCCCTGTTGGTGCTTTTAAGCATTTTATTTTTATTTTTCCAACAGAAATAATATGGAAAAACGAGAGAATGAAAATGTTTGACAATATTTTTCTCTATTACACTCAATATCGCACTTGAAAAATACAATAATATCCCGAAATAATCAGATTTTTGAAATCGAATCTACAATGGATTTTCTATGGATGGTTTAGCGATAGTGCCAGTGGCTTCCAAAATTTTCAACAGCCAATGAAAAAGGTATCAATTCAAATTATTATAGTTGTAGAACAATTTATAACAATTTTATAACAATTCAGGTTGTTTAAAATCGGTTTTTTTATTAAATATTTTTTAATATTCAAATTAACTACGTTTCGTTACCTATCGTAACTTCATCAGGCTTCTTGAATCACAAAAAATATTTTTTATTGAATTTAAATTGAAAATATTATATTTTTTGTGATTCAAGAAGCCTGATGAAGTTACGATACGTAACGAAACGTAGCTAATTTGAATATTAAAAATATTAAATAAAAGCTGAGATCTGAATTTTATTATCTATTAGACTTATACTACTTTCAAAATAAAAAACGCCTTAATTTAAGGAGAGCTTTTCTCTAGATCTAGACGCACAAAAGCTCTGGACTGTAACCATTTTTCTCGTATCATGCTAAAACTTTAAAGGCAAGTTAAATGGGTTATTGACCTTTTAAAAAACGAAAACTTAGGTCACTTATTGCTGATTAAGGGAATATAATTAATCGTTATTCAAATGAAGAACTATAAAAACACTACAGGTTATTATCACAGCCTAGTGAAGCGCATCCTAAGGCCAGAAAAGTTTTACTCGAAAGATAAGAATCCAAAATTAGAAATCAATTTTTTCCCAAAAAAATAAGTAGTAATTTTCAAAAAAAAAAATATTTTTAAATTTATTCAAATTTGATTTTCTAAAGTGCCAAACTTTAACTAAAGTATACATCAAAAAATCTGCGAACTATATTTGTTATTCAATAAAATATCGCCCACTGAATATCTACTTTTCCGGGAACCATTCATTAAACTTTAATGAACTTTACCAAATTGTATGTTTTTATTTAAAAAAATCCAAAAATGTTTATATTTTCGATACCTACTATTTTACTACTCTGGTTCTTTCCATTTGAATTAATCAGAATTCTAATGGTTCCTTTTTTTGAGGGAACCAACGATTTTTCCAATGTTACAAAATTCATCAAAATTGGTTGAATGGTTCTCGAAAAAAGTTAACATTTTCCAAAAATAGAAAATATATTTTCATATTACTTTTTCGTGTTTATCTAGGTAGTATTAGTTGATACTCACAACTTCGCTTGTACACTTCCCAAAAATATAAAATATATTAAAAATTTTCATATTACTTTTTCGTGTTTATCTAAGCATAAGTTGATACCCACGACTTCGCTTGTCCCACCAATCAGTTTAGATATGCCATCAACATTAAAATACAAGAAGTATTTCAAATTATTACCAGAAAATTGCTCAAATTTCCTCAAATTGAGAAAATTAACACATCTTTTATAATGAGATAATTATCATCATCATAAGCAGGTACTATATACCAACTCTTTTTAGCGAGACTACATTGTAAATTTGCATTTCTGGTCTAAGTTTCTTAAGATCTTTTATGCAATGAAAAAAAAATTTTTTTGGTAAACTTATTACTTTATAAAATAAAATATATTCTTGTGTAGTCTCTTATTACTTGTCCAAAGGAAAATGGGAAATCCATGTGATAAAAGGAGAAAGAAGAATTTATATCCTGTAATCTTATCCAAAAAAAAACAGGTTAAGAAGAGAAAACTGAACTTCCTGTTTCTGCATTGAATGCAGAAACAGGAAGAAAATTAAAGTCTATTTCATAAACTCTGATAAGTCCCCAAACTCTTTTGTTATGATTCCTAGAGGAACCACTTATTAATTCCAATTTTTCCACATTTATGTGGAAATAACTGATAAGGGTGGAACATTCAATATAGATATTGAAACATTAATACGATCAATTTGGAATGATTCTTCTTAATCATTCATTCGGTAGTCGGAATTTAATAAAAAAAATTTGATCAAAAATTTTTCCTCCTGAATTAACAAATTTTCCGAAGGATCCCGATTATTTTTTTTTTTTTTTTTTTGTGGAAAATATAGCCAAAACAGGTGAAAAACGTTGGAGATCGAACCGGAATTCTTAGCCCATTATGATTTATCAAAAAAAAAAATATTGGATCAAATGTAGGAGATGATTTGACGGATTGATGATTTCTTCGGGCATTTTAATGGTTGATTTTGTCCATTAAACGAGCTTTGTTTTCGAAAAAATTTGCACAACATGTACGGGGGGACGTATATTTTCGTTTGGCATCGTAAATTTTTTTTTTGAAATTTGACGATTTTCGTGAAAAATTAACGATGGTTAACCTACGGTTTTTTTTGACGAAAATTTTTTTTGTTTCAAATTCAAAGTAGATTGTTATATTATCGTTTGATACATTGTTACAAACCCGTCAAAAGAATAAAGCTTAAGAAATTAGCTTTTCCATAATAATTTGTAAAATGTATTGGTCACTAAATAACTAAATTCTAGAGATTCACAATCATTGGTACCAAATTTCAACCGTTTATCCTCGCAGATCTATTTTTCAAGAAAAAAAAAATGAAAATAAGGACTAAAGAAAAAATTTTACCATAGAAACAATATGGAACCAACTAATGCCCTCTTCTGGATCAACTCTTAACTTTTGGGGGATACTATCTACCATGTAAAATTCGAAATTTCCTACTTTCTTTGGTATGTGAAGTTAAAAAATTTAACAAGTGAAATTTATCCACAAATTTAAACACAAATGCCCAAACATTTATAAATCAATAAAAATATTTTTTTTTGAACCATCACAGACAAAAAATGTCGTTAAACACACAAAGACCAATATTTAATTCGAGAGAATAGCAAATAAATCACTCAACAAATCAAATAAAAACTCAAGATATCAATACAAAGTCTCCACTTAAAACTTTGGTACGTAATGCCCACTTCAACCCATTGGCGAAACAAAGACCAGCGATAACTCGCTAATACAATCTAAATACCGTGACGCTGTTTTTATTGTAAAACATTTAATAAGCAACGTAAAACAGAGATAAGTAAAACGCTGCGATAACATTTTTTTCTCCTAGACCTCAAATTCCTAAACAACTAAAATGCACTTCTAAAACGGAAATTCCACCAGAAATATCCCATATTCCTATTGCAAAACATTATCATTAGAACTTGATAAATCCTATTATTGCTTCGGAAATATATTTTAGGAAAATATGGTGCCTAAACTTAGCAAAAAGATCAAATTATATTTATCGCTGAATTTGAACATTTATACTGCTTATACAACATATAACATATATTGCAATTATTGTTAACATGGAAATAAATTTATAAAGAAATTGTGGGTGGCGCCGCCTAATAGTGATAAGAAAAGAAATATCAACATTAGACTAAAATAATCGACTTATTATTTTTTTTTGAAAAGTATATCGAAAATAATGTTTAAGATGAGAAAAACTAATATCGGGAAGGTTTGAGTCGGTAATATTAATATTAAGAGGTCTATCATCTTTAATTTCGATTTTTTATTTGTGCTTTCATTTTTGCGTCAATGCTGTCAAACTATCAAGGTAAAAAAATTCATCTTAAATATTTTCAAAATTTTCAAATTTTCTTAAAAATTTTTGCCGGACACGCCGTTTCCGAATAATCAAGCCTTAAACAATGATATAATTTTTAGATTTATCTTCCTTGTTTTGGAATTTTGTAACTAGCGAACAAATAAATATATAGAAATGAACAATATAGATTCTTGAAGAGAATATAATGCTCTACAAAAAAGGTCTCGTAACGTTTTTACATAAAATCACTTTTTCGAAAGTTATTCACAATTAAAGTTAAAGGAGAAATTAAATTATTGTTTTTTCATTGTTGAACCAATTTTTAAAGAGTGATTTTATGTAAAAACGATAAAATACCTTTTTTGTAGAGCATTAAATTCCCTTCAACAATCTATATTGTTATTTCTATACATTTATTTGTTCGTTAGTTACAAAATTCCAAAATAAAGAAGATAAATCTAAAAATGATATCAATGTTTAAAGCTTGATTATTCGGAAACGGCGTGTCTGGCAAAATTTTACAAAAAAACGTTTTTTGTAGGGAATTCAATTTTCTATAAATATACGTGCAGATGATTTTTTTTACCTTGATAGTTTGACAGCATTGACGCAAAAATAAAAGTACAAATAAAAAATCGAAATTAAAGATGATAGACTTCTTAATAATAATATTAAGGGCTCAAACCTTCCCGACATTTTATTTTTGTCACCTTGAACAAAATTTTCGGTTTACTTTTCTAAAAAAAAAAAATAGTCGATTTTTTTGACCCAGTCTACACGTATTGTACGTAATGTACACGTATTGTAAAAAGAATTTAAGTAAATAAATAAATATTACATACACATTATTTTTATTTTATTAATATTACAACAGTTATAGTTATGTAATATAATTAACAAAAGTAAAGAAGAAACATAAATTTGAACAAAAATTTAAACAAATGTAGTATTTACGTATTGTTCAGATACGTATTTCGATTGTCCAGCAAGCTTTTTCAGTAATGATTAAGTAGTATTATTCAATACTACTTGGCAATCGAAATACATATCTGGGCAATACCAGAATAAATCATTTGTTTGACCTTTTGTTCAAAATTATGTTTTTATTTTACTTTTGTTTCCTTATCGATATTTTTAGGAAATGCAATAAACTAATTATGTTTTACTATCAGTACGAAATAGGGAACCATTTGACATTTGCTACTGCTAGCTATATTAAACTTTAATAATAAGATATCTCTGTCTTTTTTGGGTTTACAACCTGTATTGTGATTTTTAATTCTTAGGGTTCAGAATCTTTGTAGGCCAAGGCTTGCGAATTATTTTCAATTTTCATTTGTCAATTTGCAAATTACACGCTTCAGAAAAAATCAATGTTAAACAACAAAAAATTGCATTAACAGCTACAATATATATCGCAAAAATTATTCGATACATTGCTCATCCAAATGTTTACTGCAAAAAATGGTGTTTATTGGTGAACATTAATATATGTTCGACTGGAAAGGGTTAGGGAAGGAAGGCATGGTATGCATAAGGCACCTCTGTCTACAACCTATAGTGACTCTAGGGTTAACAAAAATTCGTAAATTTGAACAAATAATTCAATATTTTTACACGTTGTTCAAGACAGAGAATAAATCTATCTGAGAATAAGAAGGCATGCTATGCATAAGGCACCTCTGTCTACAACCTATAGTGACTCTAGGGTTAACAAAAATTCGTAAATTTGAACAAATAATTCAATATTTTTACATGTTGTTCAAGAGAGAGAATAAAGCTATCTGAGAATAATTTCGATCGGTAAAAATCAAGTCAAATCAACAAAAAATGTTGGGTATCACTGTTTAAAAGTCACTTATTCCCAATTTTATTTATATAACATACACACGATTTATATGAACATTATTGAAAGGAGCACAAATACATACAGAAGCTGAAGAGGCTCTTCACACACAAACACGATAAAGATGGCGTTTCGTAACGATTACCTTTCGCTCATCCTCCCGAAAGAAACGGGATGCGATAGCCTAGGAATGAATAAAATAGACTCCAGATAGGCTCCATAGGCATCGCATATATGCCTCTATATCTGCCAGACTATATTCGCCATTTTGAAACACATCCCCACAAAACCCCCGTTTGGCAAGGGGGCTCATCTTTGTCCTATTGTCCCGAACCACCTCATACACTCACGGTACCCCCTAGGGCCCCACAACAATGTCATTATTAGTAATGGCGAATGTAAACACACTCAAACGGTACAGAACATGTTTATGTATTTATCTCGAGTTTCGTATATAAAAGCTTGTATGTATATGTGCATACAAACAACGAAAAATGTAAATACCGTCTCTTCTGCCTCCCCCAATACCACATCACCCAAACCTCATATCCCACATCCACACGATACACTCCTAGATCGTCTTTTATTAACAAAACGAATACGCTAAATCCCTCATTTTTTTTTGTTTTGCGTTCTAAATACGCCTCTGCGCATTTTTTTTTCTCCACAGAAACAGTATACATTAAAAAAAATATTTTATCGCAACATTTCTTGCTAATTTTTTTTTTGCCTACGCCGCCCCGATTTATATATATATATATATATATATATAGCAGCAATTTTGTTGAGCAGGCGAAAAATTCTGCAAAAAAATGTGTATTCTATTTGAAGACCAATTCTAACCTCAAATTAACCTTAAATGGAAAAGAAAGACATAGAGAAATGAAATTTTCGTAAAATGACACAAACAAGACAATAATAATGCTGTCGCTTTCATTCCAGAACCACGGACTACAACCCCCCGGAACCGATCCCATTTCCACTCGGCACGAAGCACTGCCAACTCTTCACCCCTCCCCGCAACACAAACCCATTATTAACGCTCAACAAGTGTTTGTCGTGTTCGCATGTTTCACTTTTCCGCATTTTCCTTCCAATGCCAACTTTTCTGTATACATAAGTTGGGGTACGTGTCTTCACATTCACATATATATCTATATGGGATGGTGTTGTAAATATAAAGAATTGGAAAAACTTTTGGGGGTGACAAAGTGAAATATCTTTTACTTCAACAGGTTTTTCACCGAGAAATTTTCTAATCAAATTATTGATTTAAAAGAGATGAAGAATATTTAATATTATCTATTTTTAAAAAGAAAAAAACAGTTTGAATTTTTCCAGCTAATGAAAATTCCTTTAGGAATTCAAAAAATTTGAATTTTTATGGTTTATATATACAGGTACTACCATCATACTATGTTAAAATATTAACTATTTTTACTAGTTTTCAAAAAAAAAAATGATCCAAATTATACACTTTTCCTTTCTTAAATAAACAAAAGATATCACAAATCTTTTTGACTAAATAGGAAGCATACAAATAAAGCAAATATAATATAATAAACCAATGTTAATAAAGCGATAATTCGAAACCTAAGATCCAAATACAAAATAATTTATCTATCATTGAATTATAAAAAGTTCATATAACGAAACACTATTTAAAAGACTTAAAAATCAGGCTATATTAGACTGGGCCAAAAAAATCGACTATTTCTTTGTTGAAAAGTATATCGAAAATATTGCTCAAGGTGACAAAAAAAATATCGGGAAGGTTTGAATCCTTAATATTAATATTAGCTCTATCATCTTTAATTTCAATTTTTTTTTGTGCATCCATTTTTGCGTCAATGCTGTCAAACTATCAAGGTAAAAAAATTCATCTGCGCATATATTGATAGGAAATTAAATTCCCTACAAAAAACGTCTCTTTAAAAATTTTTGCCAGGCACGCCACAATCCGAATAATCAAGCTTTAAACATTGATATCATTTTTAGATTTATCTTCTTTATTTTGAAAATTTGTAATTAACGGACAAATAAATATATAGAAATGAACAATATAGATTCTGGAAGGGAATTTAATGTTCTACAAAAAAGGTCTCTTAACGTTTTTACATAAAATCACTTGTTCAAAAGTTATTCACAATTAAAGTTGAATGAAATATAAAATTATTTTAAAACAGTAAATCTACGTTTTGGTGTAATAAATAGCTGTTAACCGAGAATAAGTTTGGATATATTATGAATTTTAGATATTTCATGCAATAAGATTGATAAAATGATAATTTTCGATGATGTACAATATCAATTTGTCCCACTGACTGAAAGAAAATTAGTTCAAAAACGAAAAGAACAATAATTTAATATTTCATTCAACTTTAATTGAATATTGTTCATTTCTATATATTTGGTCTTTCGATACAAAATTCCAAAATCAAGAAGATAAATATAAAAATTATATCAATGTTTAAAGCTTGATTATTCGGAAACGGCGTGTCTGGCGAAAATTTTCAAAAAGACATTTTTTGTAGGGAATTTAATTTTGTAAAAAAATATGTGCGGATCAATTTTTTCACCATGATAGTTTGACAGCATTGACGCAAAAATGAAAGCACAATTAGAAAAATAGAAATTAAAGATGATAGACCTCTTAATATTAAGATTAAGGGCTCAAACCTTCCCAATATTTTTCTTTGTTACCTTGAACAATATTTTCGATATACTTTTCAAAAACAAAAAAATTGTCGATTTTTTTGGCCCAGTCTAGGCTATATACTATCATTTTGTTCGTGAACGAATTATAGTGGCTTAAAAAAAATAATTGTCGAGTTAAAATTATGAAAAACTTTTAAAACTTATGAGTCAATACGTGAAAAATTCGAGAAAAAAATCAACCCCTTCGTTCTACCCTTATGGTTGGAAATTAAAAAAAAATAATTGAGCCATGGAGGATACGGTGCTTTTATTACTATTTGGTTTGCAAAAATCATGATTCCAACTAGATCGGTTTGACCAAAAAAAATCATTGATTTTGTCATTTTTATTTATATTCGAATCATTCTAGACTTCTTTCACAAAAATCGCAATTGCCAACGTGTTACGTTTGGTAAAGACACCAAACATATAACAAAATCAATGGAAATAATTTTTCTACAAATTAAAAAAGAATGATCCAAATCGAGCAAGTGGATTCCAATTGAAATTAAATGAAAATTGTATGCCAAGTTCTGACTTTCCCGGACCGCTGAACATCCGGGAATACAAATTGCACAGGTTTCCCTTTCTTATTTGATAACAAGGGAACCTAAAAGCAATCGCAGATGTCTATTAAAATCCCAAAGGCCTACCGACAAGTGGAAACTAAAGCCTAAACCAATTTCTTTTACAAATTGTCATCAAAACGTCAATATATCCAACCAAACGTCTCCAGACGTTCTCCATATCGCACAAATCAAATACATTTTACTTTCGCACGTGGCATCTTTCATTACCCAATCGGAAAAATATGATTGAAATGTTTATTTTTCATCTTCAATTATGCAACATTCTCGTTTCTGTTTTCAGCGTTGCATATCATGAACGTTCAAAGATTTGCATCATTTAATGGACCATAAATAAAAATTACATTTGTAGCTATATAAATATAAATAGGCCACAACATGTATAAATCGGATCGTAAATATTAAATGCTCTCAATTGGCAATTTATTCTTTGTATTTCAATAAAATCAATTACAGTTATCGGTCGTTTTGTAAAAAAAATAAATAATAATTTTAAGAATTTTTCGTGTGACAAAAGAGATAGCGAAAATAAAAGTCTCGCATTTTACTGCCATGAGCATGTTATAGTCATTGACGAATTTAAAAATAGATATCCGATAAGAGTGGAAAACACATTGAGAAATTGATTTTTTTTCTTGACGCATAAAATTATTCATTCCCCCAAAATTACATTAAAACATAAATCTTTGAATCTTTAAAATTGAATTTTAGTACTAAGGCATTATCATTTTGCGTTGTAGTCGTGCAATTATAAAGTCATGGTTTTTTGGTTTCAAATATATTCAAAGAATTTTTTCAAAGCCGTAATTACGCCCAATGGTTACAGCCTTTGCTTGAAGGCTCGTTTGACATCCAAAAGTAAACTATATAATCCGCCTAAATCTGACAATGAAGTCAAATGAAGTTGGAACAATACAAACATGTTTTTTTTTCCGAGATACCCATCGCATATATAAAGAACAATACCTACATTTACATGGGGGTCAAGCTCTTATGGCAGACTTGGTTCCCAAAAATTAATAGTTGGGGCGTCAAATGCAGATGGCGCGGTAAGTATATTTCAAGTTTTAAGAGACTTTTAGATAGGGTAAAGTTGGTAGAAGTGTTGAAGTTGGTCGTTAAGAAATTACGGGGGGAGGAAGTTTTTTGGCTAACTTTAAAATAAGACTGACGGCGTTAACTAGCAAGTGCCGAATTTGATGATTTGGAATCGCGGTCTCTTTTCAATATCCATCATGAATAACGTATTTCACATTTAATGGCAGTGTTGTGTGCATTTTGTCAAAAGATCAACATCAAATACACTTTTCTACTGCCCAAATTCATTACGAAGATATGTATTTATTTACTAGTTAATACCCACTTTTTTATGGGGCAAAAATATGATTTAAATTCAAACTTTGAATCGATTTTTTTAAGTAAAATAAATTTGTTTCAGCAAGGATTCGACGATTTTTCTAGGCAGTCACAATTCATAGCGATAGAAAAGGACAATTTCCAGGATTCAACTGTCATCTCTAAACTAACGCCATTGATGCCATTAAATAAATATACTTTAGCAAGTCTGTAATTAAGTTTAATTAAATTTTACAATGTGAAATAATGTTATATTTTGTATTTCAATTTCAATAAATAAAACTTAAGTGTCAATCAAATTTTCGTTAGTATATTTTAAATATTTCAGGAATAAATTAAATTTGAATTTGGCGCATAAAATTCTAAAATTGGTTAAAAGTAGTTGTCGTTATTATCGGCTATGCTACACTAGCGCCCTCAGTAAGTGACGTCCGGAAGATAGCCATTGGAGGAACTCAAAATTAACGTTGAGCTAGCCTCCCCTGTACATTTAGTTGTGGAGTTCCATTAAGATGTATAGCCGAAACTATACTATAGTTTCAAACGCGATTAAATAGTGAAATTCATTATGTTCTCATACATAAACTCTAATATTTATTCTTCATATACCCAACATGGTTTTTCCAACCGAATTAAATTTCCCGACTCAAAAGCTTCAGGCTATAATCCAACACTTGTAACCAGCCACTAAGCCACCATTCTCCTGCCAATTTTCACTTATAACTCCAAAAACACCTCGTCAACCTACCGACCAACACAACCCCCGTAAAATTACCCCTATCTTAGCCAACAAAACATTCAAGAAATGTGCAGTTACATTTCCATTATTCATTCATATTCACGTTAAATAAATTAACATCGCCTAGCATTTTGACATTGTTCTAAATGGCATAGCGCACATAAACAGCGCCCATATTCATAATTGATGAGTCATACGACAACCGCACATTGCAGAAAACGTAGCACACATATTGCGCGAAAATTTCATCTCCCACCGTGCCCCCTCCCCCCCACGCAAGATACGCCCCAGATGGCGAATGCGATTTCAATTCAAAGGCAAGTGAATCGTTAAGAAAAAAAAAAACGTAAAACGTACACCCTTGTCTTCTTCACCTGTATTCAAAATGTTTCATTTCCGCATCGTTTGGCTAGCACCAAGAAAACAAGACGGCAGTTTTTTTTTTCTCACAAACGGACGTCACACCACCTTCCGGTCAACTACATCCAACATGTGGAACTCATCATAACCTCTGGCGAACAAAAATACAGGCTGATTGGTATTTCTTCAACGGAAAAGGGAACAGGTGGCTCCATAAAACTATGTCCAAATTTCAGCCAATTCAATTTATAATGATACCAAACAAAAATTGAAGTTTTCACGAAAAATTAATCGAAACCGAATACTTCTACTAATAATATCTTTCTATCATATTTTGTTTTCAATTTTCTACATGAACCCATACCTCCCGCTACCAAGAGCTTTCGAAGAAAGCTCAGATGTAGTTTTCCCCGTCAATATTTTCCTTCTTCCTTTAAATATCCTCCTAAATATCTCAAGTACAATCAAAATAAGATTTTTTCGCTGACTGAACAGTTATACTGTGTTTACAATATAAAAAATATATTGCGGTCAAATTTATGAAGTATAATTTAATATAACAATATATAAAACTATACTTGATGACCACTGAGGAAGATTGCTTCGCAATCGAAATACGTATGTGGGTAATACGTCACTTATAATTATAATAAACTTTTTGTATTCTCATCAACAATCATTTGTTGGATGCTTTAGAAGATCAACGCCTAATTAATGATTTGTAACATTACGTGACTTCATATAAATATAACTTTGCTCAAAAAAAAGTAATGTTATTTTAATATTATGCATGTAAAGAGAATCTCTGATTAACTTGAATTGTATTTTTTCTCACAATTTTCCGGTCAATTACTAGCCTCTAAATTTAAGTTTATTTTTTCGTCGTAAATATTATTTTAAATCCCTGATAATTTATAAAACAACATTCTTTATTAGTGTTGATTACCTTGGAAAATTGATTCCTTTTGCACAGCTGGATTTTTTCCAATTTTTTAATTACTTTTTTGACAAAAAACAAAATCGATACTGTCTATAAAATATATAGAATTTATTGCGGTTCAATTTATGTAGTATAATTTAATATAAGAATATATAAAAATCATACCATAAATATAAATTTGAACAAAAGTGATCCAAACTACTTGATGATCACTGAGGAAGATTGCTTAGCAATCGAAATACGTATCTGGGCTATACGTCACATAAACATTTTTGTTTGAACTTCGGTTCAAATTTATGTTTATGGTATGATTTTTATATATCATTATATTAAATTATACTACATAAATTGGACCGCAATATATTCTATATATTGTATACACAGTATCTCAAGTGCACTTATACAACAAAAATTCTATAAATAGTTCATTGATATTTGATCTCCGACAAAATATCCATAGACCAAATATCCCTAAGACAAATGCCCCAACAACGTAATATTTGGCAAAATTACGATTTTTCCGGCACCACGATTTGAAGGAGAACTCTTATAGATCTCTCAACAGAGCCAATCTTGGACCAGTTGTTAATTTCCAAACCTTGCCATACAAATTTGGCCAAGCCTCAACGCCAGAGTTCATTCAAGATAAGTGAGCAAAAATAATTTCACCATAATAAAAATCGTTTTTAAATTATATAAGACTTGTATTATTTTGAATTGTAAAAATCAATATGTTTTTCTTTTTCTAGAATCTATTTTTAAATTTTAGTTAGAATTGACTGTGGTTTCTAGACTTGATCCATGGATATCATTTCGGAGTTAGGCCAGTCTTGACAAGTTTTGGGCCCAAGCCTGGGCCATGACTAGGCCACTTATAAATTCCTACTTGGAAAGGGTACAAAAATAGTAATTAATAATGTTCTTGGGAACTTGGACTCAAATAATAGGATGTTAAAATTTCAAATCATTTCAACGTTTCGTTGGTATTTATTTCCAATGATGATTTGATGAAGAATATTTAAAAATTTAACATCGTATTATTTGAGTCCAAGTTCCCAAGAACATTATTAATTATTTACCACACCATGGATGAGAACAACCAGGATATAGTAATTAATAATCGAAGAATCAATCGTTGAGGATGTTTTGTCTGACGATATTTTGTCCAAGTAAGTAGTTACAAAACGAAAGAAGCTTTAAAGTTCGATAACCACAGTAGCTTTTCTCTATTAGCCTACTTTGAAAGACGGTTCCCAACAATCCAAAGGCGCCATACTTAAATATTTCAGTCATTTGATACGAAACGACGATTTTGATCCAAGAGAATATGAATAATAAGAAAATAAGAAGCAGATATTCTGCTAGACTTATACACCAATTAAAAGATCTTACGATCAGTAGCAGAAGCAGGGAGAACTGTCGAGGGTATGGAAGCATGGGGAAGGATTATGACATGAATAAGTCACGATACTCAGAATTGAAACAACTGGAAAATTGCTAAAACTTTTCAAGGGACCCTTCGGGTCCCTTTCAACTCAAAATATTCTAACCGATTAATAGATTCGATGACAGACCAAAGAATTTCCCTAACCATCGAAAAACATTAACTCAACTCTTTTACTCATTGAATTATTTTCTTTAGTTTAGCACCTAAAGAACTGAAAAGCCAAAATTCATCAACCAATTACTATAAACTTCACAATAAAATCACCAATTTTGTGCAGGATGTTCTACTTAATAGATCTAGTATATCCTTTCCATTTTTCGATGTTAGTCTACCAAACACCCTGTATAATAGCAAAAAAAAAAACGAAGACCTCGAATAGAAAGATACGACAACGACTTATTCCAACCCTCATCCAATAACACCCGACCATAATAGATCCAATAAAATCACCCACACTTCTCATTTCCACCCTCATCTAAAGTCCCCATCCAACAACCACCAGTTGCACTTTTTTTTCCCTCCAATTTCCCATCCAAACCCAATATTCTACGTGACGTAATCATCGTTGCTTTTTTCTCTTGCTTTCATTCAATTGCCTTCAAATGCTTAAAATTACCAACAGAAATGAAAAAAATAATTTGTCTCAAATGTCGTTTACTCAAAAACCGCCATCCATTGACTAATTGAACCTAATTAATAACAATTCATTATTCTTAATTGGACACAATTGGCCATAAGTGTCCTCTCTCCACTAAACATTTATTCTTCGTACATTTATTACATTTAATTAAATGCCACCGGGAATCAACGAAGTGACAATCTCAATTTCTTTCGACAACAATCGGCGTGTTTCAACTGTTTTTTTTCCGAAAGCTCACTCTGGCAACCATGTTACAATTAACCTCAAAAAAAAGAATATAATAAAACAGACACCTGTAGTATGCTTGTGATATTCTTCAATTTCTACCTGGATTTAGGTAACACAGTTATGGGTTTTTTCCATCCCTAAACTCTAATCAGAGAGGCATTGTCTGGCCTCGACCTACCCTTCGGGTTATTTCTTTGAAAGTTTTGAGATTATAAAATGTAGCGCAAATTTGAATATTTCGGTAGACCATACGCGGCAACCCCTCAGTGTCGCCTCTTTACTTGCATTCTTCTTCTTCTTCTTCTTTAATTTTTTTTTCTTCTCCAGCTGCACCCATTTGAAAAGTATTAC
Organism: Sisyra terminalis; assembly: GCA_958496175.1. Classification (NCBI taxonomy): domain Eukaryota; kingdom Metazoa; phylum Arthropoda; class Insecta; order Neuroptera; family Sisyridae; genus Sisyra; species Sisyra terminalis. The sequence goes on along the minus strand of OY292278.1, from coordinate 46,742,648 downwards.
AAAACGATGGAGCCAGACAAGGAACAAATTAGGTATGCGTCGACACGTTCAATCGACTGCTTTTCGTGCGTAAAAACTTTAACATTTTTATTATTTTTCATAATTCGTTTTCGTCTTGTCGGATCTTTCTCAATGAAATTCTTTGTTTGAATAAAAAAAAAAAATGAGAAACATGTAGTATACAAATTAAAAACAGACGGACAGACAGACAGACTGTATGTGTATCAAAGGCGGCGTTTTATTTCACAGCCAACTAAATAATTTCCCAACATAAACAAATTTGATTTCAAGAATAATAAACACTGACAAACGAATATCGAAACAACTGAATAAACTTATCAACTTAAAAAAAAAGAAATGGTAAAAACAAAAGAAATACCTAATTGTTTAACTGGTAGAGTAGATAAAAGACAAATCCAAATATTTTCACACAAAACACTGCGCTATTTTTCCTCAAATTTCTTATCAATTTTCCACTCAATCACTTGACAAAGAAACGAAAGAAGAAAACAACAAACACACAACAACAAAAAAATTCTCACAAAAATTTTCCTCAATATCACATTCCGTCCACACAAAACCGCCGAAAGGACCTTTCGGTCTTCAAACCACTCACTCTGGAAATGTTTCCCAAACAAAACCGGAAAAAATCCGCGAAAAATTCGTACGCAAACTGGTCGAATTGTTTATAAACCGGCTTCGGGACTCAAAACCGATTCGCTTTCGAAATGAAAAATGAAAGGAAATGTCGAAAATGTAGAGAATGGAAAAACCACGCTTAGCTGAATTGTACGTGCGCCTTCGGACAACTGTGATTTGTATACTTTACTGAGCAGGTTGTGGACGCGTTACCCCCACCCCATTCAATCGGCATCATCGGTAAGCCATGAATCCAATATTCGTCTCGAAATCAGCCGACCATTGCCGAGACAAACAGTCGAGCATCAAAAAAACCCATCATCGCATCGTATCATGGTATTTTTTAATGGGACCTAAGCCGTACCGCCAAACATTGGCCATTGTGTGTGTAGTATCGTACGACACACGCAACGCATACTACCAAACGGACAACGATCATTCACAAATTCCAAGTAATCGAAACGAACTATTACCACAAAGATTTCAAGAATTTTGCGGGCAAATTTTTATTCTTCATCATTTCAAATTATTTTCTGAGATTCCCCTCACAATTCCAGAACCCCTTAATATTACAATTCGAAAACGAAAAACCTCTTTAGACTTAAAATATGAAGTTTACTCAATGAAGGTCACTTCTTCAACATTTAAAGCGACACACAGAGATGTGAAAATTATTAGACTCAAAAGAAGATTTTTCCTGGATACTAAACTGACATGGAAAGCTCACATAAACAAAATATTGGTACAGCTCCGCTCTTGTCTACGACAACTCAAATGGTTGATATTCCCAAGTACCTAATTGGATTGGTCTCTTCCTATCTCCATAACAGAACTTTTCGGGTTCAGATGACGAATACATTGACCAAAAGAAAATAACAGCCGGTGTACCCCAAGGATCAGTTCTAGGACCTATATTATTTATCATATATTTAAATGACATCCCTTGTAGGAACTACTTAGCAGTGTCACTTTTTGCAGATGATACGGCACTGTCCGTGTTATCCTGGAGAACTGACACAGTAGCCAATAAACTAACGAAAAACTTCGATCGAATAAATAGGTATTTCTTAAAATGGAAAATTAAAATAAATGCTGGAAAAACAAAAGCCATTTTAATAACTAAACAAAGGCCAATTAAAAAGAAATTTATTAGAATTGCCAACCAAGAAATAGAGTGGTCTCCCACACTAAAGTACCCGGGGGGTCACTTTGGACCAAAAATTAACAGTCACAGCACATATAAATAATCTAGTGCAAAAAGGAAGGGGTCTAATTATGGCCCTATTCCTCTTGCTAAATAAAAACAGTGCTCTAAGCACAAAAAACAAAATACTTTTGTACAAAGCTCTGGTAAGACCAATGCTCACGTATCCTGCACCATGCTGGAGTTTTACTAGTGAAACCAATCTTTAAAAACTCCAGGTGACACAAAACAAATTTTGCCCCCAGGTACACAATGATTAAACAACTACATCAAGATGAAAACTTTCCAATGATAAAAGTATTTTTAAGGGAACTGTGTGAAAAATTCTATTTAAGATGCGAGGATAATGAGAGTGCCCTAATAAAAAGTATAGGCAGCTATGACCATAATGTCACAAGAAAATAAAAGATATTATTCACTAATTTTTAATTAACAAAATAAGTGCTGGGTTTTTTAAGGTCGTTTTTCCCAGTGATCTGAGACAGATATCTTTAAATATTTGTATAGCTAAGAACCATATTAATTTTTTTTTATTTTCTATATTTTCTAAGTTGTTGAAAGACAAAGAGATGGGTCTGGAACTTTTACTATTATATTATTTTATTTCTTTTATTGTATATATATTGTTACTGTAGATTAGACCAATAAAAAACTTTTATGTTATATACTTTTATCTTATATGTTATATATGTTATATACCATTGATATATTGTTACCGTTGATAACTAACAAAGCCCTGGCTTTATCACTAAAAAGAACAATTTACGTTCAAGTCATTCGACCAATTTGGACCTACGGATGCGAACTCTGGGGTATAGCATCCGATATCCAAATAAAAAGGATCCAAATTTTGCCATAAAGCCCAAAAAAAAGGTATGGGTTTCCTCAAAAATTCTAACATTAATGTATCTTTTTGGCTAGGACGTAGTCTTGATGCTAATCCCATAGAAAATTTTTGGGCCATTGTGAAGAAAAAACTAAAAAAAAATAAACTTTAACTACACGGGTGGATCTGAATACCGAACTCATTAAGATTTGGCATCATAATAAAATATAAATGAAAAAATTAGTATAGAACATGCCAGGGTGAGAAAAATAAATTATAAATAATAAAGGGTACCACACAAAATATTAGATGAGTAAAATTATCGTTTTTTTTTTCTCTTGAGTCTAATAATTTTCACATCTCTGTAGATACAAGAAGTTTAATAAGTGGTTATCAATGATCCTAGGATCAAAAGCCTATAAGGCACCATATGATTATTAGACAATATTTACCCTTTAAAAGGGGTTGAAGTACAAGGGAGTGGATTTACCCCCTTAAGGCTCTATTTTCCACCATACATGTAGAAAACTTATTCCAAACAACTTTTAAATAAACAAATTTTATATTGAAGAATTCTTCATTATCTCATCCTCCTCTCTTGTAAATTCAAAGGCTGGCTGTTAATCTATCAGAAATAAATCCTTCAGAATAAGAAACCACGGAAAATCTATTACGTTTTCCTTCATTTTTGGTGCTGCATTGTAAAAACCTTTGGAAAAATCTGATTTTTTTTTGAAATCACCATTTTCAGATGTACTTTGAATCCAATTTGACCAAAATTTGGCCATGGCTTAAAAGTGCATTTGAAAATGGTGGATTCAAAAAAAAATCTGATTTTTCCCAAGGTTTTTACGATGCAGCACCAAAAATGAAGGAAAACGTGGTAGATTTTCCCGTGGTTTCTTGTCCTGAATGATATTTTTTTCTGATAGATTGACAGCATTTGAATTTACAAGGGAGGAAGATGAGATAATGAAGAAGAATTCATCAATATAAAATTCAATATAAAATCAGAAAAAAAAATATCATTCAAGACAAGAAACTAGGGGAAAATCTATCACGTTTTTCTTCATTTTCGGTGCTGCATCGTAAAAACTTTTGGAAAAATCTGTTTTTTTTTTTAAAACCACCATTTTCAAATGCACTTTTAAGCCATGGTCAAATTTTGGTCAAATAGGGTTCAAAGTACATCTGAAAATGGTGGTTTCAAAAAAAATCAGATTTTTCCAAAAGTTTTTACGATGCAGCACCGAAAATTATAGAAAACGTGATAAATTTTCTTGTGGTTTCTTGTCCTGAATGATTTTTTTCTGATAGATTTACAGCCTTTGAATTTACAAGGGAGGATGAGATAATGAAGAATTCTTCAATAAAAAATTTCATCGTTTGGAATAAGTTTTCAACATGTGTGGTGGAAAACAGTGCTTTAAGGGGGTAAATCCACTCTCTTGTACTTCAACGCCTTTTAAAGGGTAAATACCGTCTGATAATCATCTATGTTACTTTAAATGTTGAAGAAGTGACTTTCATTGAGTAAACTTCATATTTGATGTCTAAAGAGGTTTTTCGTCTTCGAATTGTAATATTACGGGGTTCTGGAAATTGCTAGTGAATTGAACCAAGGGGAAGAAAATTCCTAAGAAAACCTTCTGGAAAATCAATTTCATTTGAAATCAGTTTCCATAAAATATTCCAGTAGGTAGAACTATAAAACACCCCTACATTTTACACACCATTCGAGGGTCAATGATACCAAATAGTTCAGTATTTTATAAGTTCGTTGGTCCATCTACAATTGTCCTTTAAATTTCCTCGAATTGAGCAAAGCATCTTGGGTTGCCTATTTACTGCTTAAAAACTTCTATTGGAGCTTTTTATTTTTCATTTTCTGTCCAACGGCAGATTTAGTTTCCCTCATGGGGAAATTTTTCCCTTCAATATCGTTTACTTCTGGTAAAGCTCTTTAAATCGAGCTAGTTCATTCCTCTATATAATAAATCTAGGACTTCAATTCGTTTTCTTCCTTTTTTTGGGGGAAGTTCTAATTTTCTTTTTACAACAATTAGAGTCGTTTTTTTGTCAAAATTTTATTGTCCACGTTAGCTTTCTTCTACATATTCTTTTTATATTTCAACGATTTTCCCCAAGCCTCTGGTTATTTATCTGTTTCAAGTTCAATTAATTGAGAACTGCTAATCCAATGGGAGCTTTTTTTTCATTTTTTGCCCAATGGCAGATTTGGTTTCCCTCATGGGGAAAGTTTTCCTTTTAGTATCGTTTAACTTTGGCAAAGCTCTTTAAATCAAGCTAGCTTAATAAGTCCAGGATTCCAAACCGTTTTTTTCCTTTTTTTGGGGAAGTTCTAATTTTCTTTTCACAACATCTATTATGAATCGTTTTCTTCGTTAGCTTTTCTTCATCATCGATGATAATTTTTTTTTCGTTAATTCTGAATCTTAGATACTCAGGTACTACTCAAATACTTCCATTTTTGTTTACTACAATCCTAATATTGCACTTTAGTAACTACTTTCGACCTTCTTTCTTTAATATATATATTAATAAAAGAAAGAAGAAAGAAAGAAAGAAGGCTAATCCATATATGGATTAGCTATCGAACATTTGCCGTTAGTGCTTTTTAACTACAAATTGAGAAAAGCACAGCCAAATCAAGTCAAATCCTCAAAACTCAAATCCTGAATTTTTGGAACCTATGGTAGATTGAAAATTAATAAAAAAAATATTGGCACCCAATTATATGAAAACATTTTTATTTCTAATCCTGATGGACAGTAGTGTAACATAATGGGTGCTGAGAGGGGCCATGGATTTGGGCGGCACATAAAAATGAGGCGGCATATCGATTTCAATCGCATAAAAGATTTTGCTTTCGAAAAAATACGCAAAATACAGTTTTAAATAATTAAAGAATTTATAGGAATTTCTGCTTCTTCCGACCTTATTGTTTTAATATATGGTTATATTATCGTCTATATGCTTTTAGTGCTTTTTTAGTTTACAAATTGTAAAAAGCACAACTCGAAAAAAGCATTCTGGTCACATATTTAAATGATAGAAATGAAAACATCATTACTCAACATTGCAAACATTTTTCTTTATTTTCTAATCCTATCGGACAGTATCATAACATGATGGGTACTGAAAGGGCCATGATCTAAGGCCATGGCCCCCAGTAAATTAACATTCATAATTCTATAAATGATTTTGTTTTCGCAAAAACACGGAGAGTATATTTTTAAAAATCAAAGACTCTAAAGCTTTTTTACCTATTACCAATTTTCTTAGCTAATGATGAAAATAAAGGGCGGAAAATTTCCGGTAAACTAATGACCACGCACGCTGCTTCATTACTAACAGAGGAAAACAAGGGGTTGAAATTAAGTTTTACATACGCTAATTTCTAAACTATCAAGCCCAAAAATCTTTACTTAACTAAACTTCATGATCCTTATTTACATTATTAGGATATCTACTATATTAAATTATAATTAAAATTTTACAATTATACCATATTTTACACCACAAGTATAAACGTACCACAAATATTTGAATTATCAGACGATAATTGTGGTGAAATATCTCTACTGTTGCAAATCTTGAAGATATATTTTTATATCCAATAGACGAAGTCACGAATACACTTAAATGTGGAAGAAATATTTAAAGTTTAACCCCAGGATTTCATACTTAAGAGAAAAAGCCTAATCCGAAATTTCACCAACAGAAATTAAACCAAAATCAGTTCTAGATGGAAGATAATAGGTAATATCCTAAGACTATAGGTTTGCACAGAGTTTACGTCTCCAATTTCCAAAAAATCGTCATGATTTTAATAAAAATTGCTTCTTGGTGCAACAAACTTTTTGGGCGGAAAATTCAAACTTAACATTGCGATTTTTCATGAAAAATACAGAACTTTTGATTGGCTATAAGTTTGGATAAACAGCTTAAATGTTAAGGTCATTTATATAGACTTTAAAAGCTCTAAATTTTTCCAAACCAAAAATTTTCTCTTTCCTTTTCTCGCTTTTGTTTGACAAGATTTATTTAGAATTTTAGTTATGAAACTATGTTGCCTGCTTAATAATATGTATTGCAGGCAAAATATTTAAGTATATTTAAGTATCCGATTTCTTTTTCAACTCAAATTAATTGACTTTTCTGATTAAAATTCAAATTTTTCCCTAAATTTTCCAACTTAAGACTCTGATCAATTTAGTGAAATAAAACTGTGACTTTTTACAAGTTGAGTACCCAGGTTGTACTATTTACCAAAAATGCACAAACCGAGCTTTCAAATGCATCCGATTGTTGCAAGCATAAAAGCTCCGACATATTTATTAGCTACAACTTTAGGATACCTGAAGATTTTTCAATTAAAAACAATTAAAATTTAGTAGATAGGAGCATAGACGTGAAACTAAAAGGTAGAAAATGTTTGATATTTTTAGATGCCAATGCTTTATTCCCTAGTGTTCCTATCAATGGTATTGTTAGATTGGTTTAGAGAATAATATAGTAAGACATAAGCCATGGTTTAAACACTATAACTGTTAAAAATTTATGTAAATGTTCACATTAAATTCTACTTAAATTATGATGCAACGAAATAATTCAATCTTTCGACTAGTTCAATGATCAAATATCCACGAATACCAATATCATTTTTCTACAAAATTCAAAGCCAATTTATACAAAGCGAGTCCAATATGAATTTTTTACTCTACTTCTCTATTTCCAAAATATTCTATCCCAATTTCGGTTCTCCAATGAGTCAAACCCTTGATGAATCACTCGTACCAATTAAATATTAAATAAGACACAAAAAAAAATATGTATCTTTAAATGTCACAATAAATTGGAGCGGCCAAAAGAATTGAGTCAGAAGCCGTAAGAAAAATGAATATTATCACATTAGTCTCTGTTCATTTAGGTGCACGACTTAATTATTGTTCTCTTAATTGCACACTTAGTAAATATTTCAAAGTCATTTTCATATGACAATGCAATCACGGTAAAATATTTTCAGTCATTGAAATTCTATACCATATTTTTTTTGAATCAGTCTTGAAAGAATGTTATGGGAAAAATGTCTTATGGCATTTTATTTTGTTTTTAATTATTGAGGTGTATTTATAGTGTCGTAAAACTTTACGTTATTAGTTAGTTAAATATTGGAATAAAAACAGTTTTTTATTCAGTGATTTATGATGAGAAAAACCTCCTAAGAATTAACTTTTAAATATGTTTTAAAGTTGTTACAAAGTGCGTTTATTTTCCGACTTTGGTATTAAACTTAAATTTTCTCTAGACCAAAAATATTTCCTTCATATCATAAACGAAGGCAAATTCAAAAAGATATCATAGATTTAATAAAATACCTAAATTTTTCAAGCTACGAGGGCTGTTTGATAAGTACCCGTGTTTACCGACTGGCGGCACTACTGACGCAAAATTTTTACACCATTCTACAGCACCATCCTTATAACTCAGATTGTCAAAATTTCAGACATTTTCATCGAGTAGTTTTGTTTTGAAAGCTTTTAAAAGTCATCAAGTCAAATAATGGAAAAAGAGCAATATCGATCAGTGATTCGATTTCTGTTTTTTGATCAAGAACTGATTTAATGAATTTAAGCAAGGCCGAACATCTGTTTTTGATGAAGAGCACCCTGGTCGTCCGATTAAGGTGATTACGGAGGAAATGGTGATTAAAATTCATGATATATTCGACAACTTCGGAGTACTGGTTGGGCATGTTTAAGCGTAATCCAAAAGACTTTCTACGGCGTTTTCTAACTGTTGATGAAACATGGATCTCCATCACTATACGCCAGAAAGAAAGAACAGTCAAAGAAATGGGTTTCGCCCATCAAAACTCCTCCAAAGAAGGCGAAAACGGTTCCTTCGTCTGACAAGTCGTGTTCTTTGTTTTTTTGGGATCCGCAGGGCATCATCTTCACCGATTATTTGGAGAAGTATTATGCTGATTTATTGGACCAATTCAATGCTGAATTGACCCAAGAACAGTTTCATTTAGCGAAGAAGAAGTCCTTTTCCACCATAACAATGCACCTGCCCACTAGTTCGCAATCACCACAGCAAAAGTGGTTGAATTACGCTAGGAATTACTACCTTATCCATCCTATTCTCCTGATTTGATCCCATGTGGTTTCTTTTTGCTTCCAAACATGAAAAAATTGCTTGGCGGAAAACGATTCTCGTCTAATGAGGAAATCATCACCGAAACAATGCTTAATTTGTGAAGTTCGACAAATCATATTTTTTGGGTGGCTTGAAAAAGTTTGAATACCGCTGGTCTAAATATATCGAGCTAAAAGGAGACTATGTTGAAAAATAAATGAAGAAATAAAAAAAATTAATGCGTACTTACACGGGTACTTATCAAACAGCCCTCGTATTAGAATGGAGTTTTTAAATAAAATATTTATTGTTATAGAAACTTAAACAGAATTCGGAACTCTAGAGGACTAAAACGTAGAGGACTTATATAAAACATCAAAAAAAAAAATGTTTTCTTAAAAAAATTTTCCGATATTCAACCAAAGTTTCATTTTTCCAAAAAGCTCCAAAATTTCACATTGATTAATCCTAAGGGGCAGTTCATAAAATACGTTCACATACAAGGGGGGAGGGGTCTTGCTGAGAGTGACAAGATGTGACGAGGGGGGGGGTCTTCGGTAACGTGACGTTCGCGATTTGTCAAAAAAATTTAAATTAATATTTCTTTCGACTATTTTTCTTTTTCAATTTTTGTGCACTGAAATTTGTGCACTTTTAATTGAAATTTATCATATTCAGGGGGGAGGGGTCTTAGTTTTGTGACGAAATATTTCTAGGGGGGTCACAGAAAGTGTGACACAGCGTGACAATGGGGGAAGGGGGTCCGAAAAAGCTTATTTTAGCGTGACGTATTTTATGAACGGCTCCTAATTCAGATCCTAAAATCATTATGGATGATCCACCACTAAAAATATCTACAATTTGGGGTTTTAATTTTGATGAGTTGTTAAAAAACGTAAGTTTCGGTTTTCAGAAATATTAAAGAGAAATATTATTTATTTTAATCAATAAAAGACAATATTAAAGTGAGGAAAAGCGTGACGTTTTTTATGAACGGTCCCAAATTCAGATCCTAAAATCATTATGAATGGTGCACCACTAAAAATATCTTCAATTTGGGGTTCTAATTTTGATGAGTTGTTGAAAAACGTAAGTTTCAGCTTTGAGAAATATTAAAGAGAAATATTATTTATTTTAATCAATAAAAGACAATATTAAATTGAGGAAAACCCCCAATTTTTCGTTCGGAAAAATAAATATTTTAGCAGAAAAGTTTTAATGGACAAATCCATTGCTTCTACAAGTTGAATAGATTAAAAACCTTAAGAAAAAGCAATTTTCTCAACTACAACAAAAATGGTCACTAAGCCATTGATATCTTAAACATATACTGCATTAACAATTTAGGTGCATAATTAATGAGTTGTTAAAAACGTAAGTTTCGGTTTTGAGAAATATTATTTATTTTAATCAATAAAAGACAATACTAAAGTGAGGTAAATCCAATTTTTCGTTCGGAAAAATAAATATTTTGGCAGAAAAGTTTTAATGGACAAATCTATTGCTTCTACAAGTTGAATAGATTAAAAACCTAAAGAAAAAGCAGTTTTCTCAAAAAAAAAAAAAATGGTCACTAAACCATTGATCTCTTAAACATATACTACGCATTAACAATTTAGGTACATAACGATGTAATATTTGTACAAGACATTAACACTTCATCAACCGAAACTTACGTCATCTAACTCTAATTTCTCAACTCCACTTAAACAAACTAAAAATTGAATATTTTATCATCCGAAAATTTCTGTACAATATATTTGGTACCAACTAAATCACAAATACCTTTCGTTTCATGTTGTCGTCAATGTAACAAGTGAAGTGCGTTTCCCAACGACAAAACAAAACACTGCAACTGCATACATTGCCAAATCTGCTTTTCCAAGTTTCCTTTGCACTGCCACTTTTCACACTTTATTGTCAACAAATATGTTTGCACTGATTACAGAAAGTAGTTAATTTCACAAAAATCACGTTTTTCTCCATTTATATCAAGAAATAAAATGGCAACCACAGCAGGTATTAGGTAATTAATGGCTTAGTGACGTATAGAATAATTCGTTGTTTTCATTCACAATTGACGATTTTTTTTTGCAACCTTGATTAATTTTACTTTAAAATCATTTAAAAATATTTTAAAATTGTACACGAACAATAATAATATTAAAACACTAAGTAAAACACACGAAAAACTTCGATAAAATTGCAACGAAAAACCGCATTTCCTTTAAGCCAGTGCACTTAACTGACATTCAAGTTTTTCTTCTAGCGACTGCGGTTACCAACATAAAAATTTTTCAAACCAAATTGTCCTAAATCATTAATAATTGACAATTGATTTGGTTTTCCAATATTAACATTCTTTTGATAATTTCGGTCAAAATTATGAAGTATTCAAAACTATAAGAATATGTTTGATAATTTTTTTTTATTTAATATTTGCAAAGACAAATTCAATTACAGAGTCTTAAATCATTAATAATAGACAATTGATTTGCTTTTATGATATTGACATTCTTTTGATAATTACTTTGAAATTTCAGTCAAATTTATGAAGTATTCAAAACTATAAAAATATGTTTGATATATTTTTTTATTTAATAGTTGCAAAAACAATGCAATTACAGAGTTCTAAATCATTAATAATTGACAAATAATTTGCTTTTCCAATATAAACATTCTATTGATGATTTCTTGGAAATTTCGGTCAGAATTATGAAGTATTAGATATTATAAGGTAATGTTTGATATTTTAATTTATTTAAGTAATATTTGCAAAGATAAATACAATTACAGAGTCATGGTGACTGCAGATTTTTTAAGAAGAAAAAATCGCTGATCAAACTCAAAAATCTTTGGATACTTTGGCAATTAAAAAATGAAAAGTTAGAGAATGGTATTCAATAATTCCGGAGACATGATCCAATAAACGATTTTTGATTTAGATTTTTTTGTAGAAAATTAATCGATTTGTGGTCTTTTGCAAATCCGGGCTCCGGAACCAATCAGCTTAGGATCTGGATTCTGGATCAGTTAGGATAACTGAATAAATCTAAGATTGCTTCCTTACTCCCGGATTGGGCTTGAAGTTTATATTTGAAGAACTGATAAATCATTAATAAATGACAATTGATTTGCTTTTCCAATATGAACATTCTATTGATAACTTCTTTGAAATTTCGGTCCGAATTATGAAGTATTAGATATTATAAGGTAATGTTTGATATTTTCATTTATTTAAGTAATATTTGCAATGATAAATGCAATTACAGAGTCAAGGTGACTGGAGATTTTTTAAGAAGAAAAAATCGCTGATCAAATTCATAAATCTTTGGATACTTTTGCAATTAAAAGATCAAAAGTTAGAGAATGGTATTCAATAATTCCGGAGACATGAACCAATACACGATTTTTGATTTAGATTTTTTTGTAGAAAATAAATCGATTTGTGGTCTTTTGCAAATCCGGGCTCCGGAATCAATCAGCTTAGGATCAGGATTCTGGATCAGTTAGGATCTAAGATTGCTTCCTTATTCCCGGATTGGGCTTGAAGTTTATATTTGAAGAACTGAAATTTTCTATAATTTTTAAAAAAAAAACAAGGATAAAAACAATCAGATAATACTGTAAATGACAAGTTCTAGGCAATTCAAACGAGGAAAATATTTGTTGAAACTTTAAATAAACATAGTAATTTTTTCTTTTTGGTAAATACTTCTTTACTGATATTTTTTTTGGATCAGATATGTCTATATACCTCTAACAAAATTTATTGAAACTCTTAAAACTAGAATAAAACTAACTCTTTTCCTAAACCTCCGTATAGACTTAGAGGTACACAAAGTGGGTCCTTAATTGGCCTCGAATATTAACGCTAACATTGAAATAAACATTTAATAAATTTAATTTAATAAATAACATTTAAATAAACATATTAATAAGTTTTTACCTTTTGGTATATTTCACCTTTAACAGTAATATATAATATAATATGTAATATAATATATAAACAACAATAAAATTATTGGCAAAAGTTTCAGACGTATGTCTTTGCCTTTTGGTAAATAAATTGAGTATAATTTTATGTTTCTTTACTCAATTAAATAAGCATTCATATTAGATGGTGTAGAAGGAAAATGGAAAGATTCCAAGAAAAGAGGAAGAAGGAGAACAATGAGACGAGGAAAAGACTATTTCAATTCGAAGATTCTTGCCAGGTATAGGCAATGCTGATGGGAAGTTGTACCTGCCGTTAGGCAGCAAAACAGGAAAAAATATAACATAATTGAAAATCGATAAATTGGTTGTGACCATAATTTACTGTTTAACAATTAAGAATGTTCTGAAAGATTCTATAAACATGTGTTTGTATTAATATGATTTTTAGAGGCCTGATGAAGGTCAAATAAAGGACCGAAACGTCGCTAAATTAATAATTAGTATATGGATTTACATCCAAGTCCTATAAAAAACTTTCCTACTAAAAAATAAATAATATTATAATTAAAAATGCTTATTCCTGGCTGTTAACTAAAGTCTCTAATTTTTCTAGTAAATATGAAATTACCTCTCTCATTTCAAGGTTTTCCAGGAATGAGACCACTATGCCTATGCTCAGTTGCTAACCAAATAGCTTTTTAAATATAAAATGCTCCAAAATCACTAAAGAAATATGGCACTAACCAGTTTCCAGATTTTATAAGTTTAGGGGTGACAATAAAGAAAGTTAAGAAAAATTCTAATCAGGCAATCATAGGAATAGGAAATAAAGAAAGAAAATGTACAGAAGATTTAAAAGATAAAGTGAAAGTTATTTGGTGATCACAGGAAAAGTAAGTTTTGCTAAATATTTTCTTCAACCCCTAAAACAAACTATACTCATCTAACTATACCCCCTTTTACCAAAAGAAGACCAATAATAAATCAAAAAATCAAACTTGGAAGTAATGACATCGCATTCCACTTCATTAAATTCTTAGGGGTGACGTTAGACCAAAGATTAACATTTACTCTCCACATCAACAACCCAGTACAAAGAAGTAAGGGTCTCATTGTTGCACTTTTTACCTTGTTGAACAAGGACAGCGGCTTAAGTGCGAAAAATAAACTAATTATTTATAAAGTACTTATTAGGCCAATGTTAACCTATGCAGTAGTAAGTTGGAGCTTCATAAGCGACAGTAATTTTAACAAACTGCAAATAGTGCAAAATAAATTTTTGAGGTTTGCTTTGAATGAACCAAGGTACACGTGGATCCAGGAACTTCATGACAGAAGCGAATTACCGCTGGTAAAAGAATATTTAAAAGAAGTTTGTTTCAATTTTTTTAAGAAATGCGATGAAAACGAAAATGTAGCACTCAGAAATATTGGGGCTTATGATCAGAATATAGTGACAAAGCACAAAAGAATAAGATATATTTTATAAGAACTAGTATATTATTGTATTATTTTCTTTTCTTTATTCTTTTTTTTATTGAAACCTTGTTGGGTTTTTTAGGTCCTTTTTCCCAACATAAGAAACAGAGAATTTTTTATTTTTAGTTTTCACATATAATTTTATTTTGTAAAGAGGGAAAGAGCAACTGCTCTGGCACTCAAGCTTTTAATTTTTGTAAATAATAAATTGTACTGTTAATGGACCAATAAAGAATTTTATATATATATATATATATATATACCCACTTGTCGACAGAAGGTCTCGTCTAAGTATGGAATGTTCAATGATGATATACAATCAGTCATTAGATCACTTCTCGCATACTTTTGCACGTTCTGGCTTCCATCCTCAAAGAAAAATCACAATGATCTACAGGTGTTCCACAATTGAGTCTTCAGAATCATCACTAAAGCTCCATGGTATGTAAGATACAACCGAATTCATCATGAAATAAACGCCCTTTACATAAAAGACTTTCTAATCCAACTCACAAGGAATTTCCTTAACGGCTTGGAAAATTGTCCTAGTCCAGTAGAACTAGGCTTGGGGGAAACTATAAATCAAAGAAGGCAGAAGCGGAAACTCCCTCAAGAGCTCCAAGAAATAGCAATTGCGTGATCACAAGGTCAAGAACAATCAACAAATAAAAAAAATAAAAATGACAGGGGAATGAAGTTCGACTCCTCCAGCTACTTTAACGCCGATAAAGATCAATTGCATGTTATCACCTCCATGATATAGTGACACATTGTTGAACTGGTGCAAATTACATAATAGTCCACAAAAAAAAAAATCTCTTAAATTTTGAAGGCAATACGATCGTTCCATTTACAAATATCATACAAAAACTTTCCAAGTTATTCTCCAAGTGTTTTTTTTATATAAATAACGCCTATATACACAAGAATTTATAAATAAGAACGATAAAAAAAGAGATCCAAAAATGGAGTCCTAAATATTTAAAGTAATTGGAGAATCCTAGACTAGGGCAGAAACCTTTGACAATGAAAAAGATAAAAATAATAATAGTAGAAAAGCACACATTGGAAAAGGAAGAGAATATAACAAAAATGAAAGAAAAAATAATTTACGGGCGATCTGAGGTTGGAAAGTGAATTTTTAAGGGTAAAAACAGTTTACCACGATTTCCGGCAAAACTACAAGTCCTATGGAAAAAAGTTAAATAGTAAAGTTCTAAGGTTTAAATAGCAGAGTTCTGAGGTTCATCCAGCTACTTGGTCTTCAGCTAGGTGAACTAGGGACTTAGGAAATACATTAAGCTCTAAAGCTGCAGTGTTGAAGCCCAACTAAACTCTTCCTGGGAAACCCAACTTAACAAAATTAATTCATATAAATTTAATCCTCTGCAGTATTTTTTGAATAAAAATGAAGCCAATATTTTCAGTGCTATAAATTTTACAAAACTTAGATATTTTTTTACTAATTACTTCGGATAAAAAAGTAATGTAGCACTTTCCATCTAAAAATTTCATCCGCTATCTATCCTTTCCAACCTTAGACCAACGAAATTTTTTATTAAATCAATATGGTAAGCATCAAATCTATTTTTTCCAATTGTTGCACTCCAATTTGTGCAACAAACATACAACACTGCAATGCATTTTTTTGTTCAACCTGTCAACAAATTAAAATATTCCCTGACACTAATGTGCACTTAAAAGAGTTGCTCTCAACAATGAAGACAATTGCATGCATATCCATTTAATTTTTTCTGCATAACCCAAATATTTTAATTTCCACTTGTTTGATAACTGTGCCAAGAAAAACTCCATCCACTTATTTAAGTCAAACACAACAACAACAACAGCAAAAAAACCAAAATTCTTTTATTACAAAATTATATAAACCTTTTTTTATTATATGAAATAAACCGTTTGTGACATATTCAGCTCAAATTTATCTAAAAATATAAATTAAAAAATCCAAAATAGTTAAATGTTCGTTTATTTTTTTTTCTTGTCATCAAATATGATTTTTCCTCTCTCAAATAAATATTAAGAAAAAAAAAACGATGAAGTGTTTTCACGTATAGTTATTAATTATGAGCCTCATGTTTATTAGATATTGGATTTGTATACTTTGAACGTTCATTAAGATCATCACAAAATATGAAAATCTCTCCCGAGATCTGGTCCAGAAGGAGCGGCAGCATCCCATCGCATATCAGCTCACATCTCGTAAAATTTTACGATCTACACAAATGATGTGATCTCACTCTATTTCGCAAAAAATAAAACACATTTACAACACTAAACATGTCACAAACATTTACAAAACAGGGGTAATAAAATTATTTTTAAATAAATTAAAGAAAAATATATTTTTATGAATAAGTTTTGCTAATAATAATCATTAGGGTTTGAGAGGTGATTGTTGGTGGCTTAAATAACAAGAAAATGAACACAACTACCCCATGACTATCAAATCGAATACCTTTTGTAAAAGGGGTGAAAGATTAAGAGAAACTGGCAACTCTAACTTTTAAAATTAATCATTTATATTCTTTTTTTTTAGATATATTTATATATTTTAGAAGTCTAAGAAGAAATAAAAGTTCTGCAGAGGCAAAAAAAGCTGCTAATATTTGTCGATTTTCTATTCCCTTTCTTTGCTTTATTTAAGGGCCATTGCAGATATGCTAAGTAAATCTTTCATCCCTCATGCGAATATTTGTAACCCACAAAACGATGAAATGGCCATAAAAAATATACAATCTCCTCTCCCATTAGAACTCCCAGTGAAAGCTTTTCTTCCATCCGAAATAAAATCCCTACTTAATAAATCCCCATTGAAAAAATCTCCAGAGCATGATTTTTGAACTACAGAAATTCTTCGCCACCTTCCCGGAAAATCAATCGTCTATCTAACAACAATTTACAATGCAATTCTCCGCACAACGCACTTTTCAGCACAATGGAATTACTCTATTATCATCCTCATTTTTAAGCCCAACAAGCCTATATCGGACCCATCATCTTACAGACCTATAAGCTTCCCCACATAATTTTCAAAAATCCTTGAAAAGTCCTTCTTAAAAGAATAACTCCTTATCTTGAAAGTAGAAACATCAATCTTTCTCACCAATTTGGTTTTAGGCCTCATCATTCTACAACTCAACAAATAGCGAATAGTTTCAACGATTCTGTGAATTTGCTCTAGTGTTGGATCCGTTAATTTAAATAAAATATCCCCAAATATTAAAAGACTAAGGCCCAGTATTTTCACATCTAGATAGTGAAATTTATCTTCCAAATAAAATTTTAACCGGAAGATAGAGAAAACTTGCGTGTTTTCACATAAAAATAGTCATATCTTCAGGATAAAATGAAACTATCTCCAAGATTGCATATTCAGTACTCAGACTTCCAAATAGTCTTTTTATTTAAAAGATAGAACATACATTGCCTTCTTATTGTTTCTGCACATTGTTAGTGCTGCCAAACTTAAGTGAAGCGAAAAAAATTACATTACGAAATTGCAAGAATTTTCTGCCTATTTGGAGATTTACGAATTTATTAGGTAAATATATTGGTGTATATTATCTATGTGAAAATTAAATAAGCATCAATTTCATGTAATGATACATAAACAATATTAATTAGTTACTTTGTGGATATATTACAGTTGTAAATAAAAGTGGAAATAATTACAATGGATGATTTGGGATTGCTCAATGACCCTGAGGAAGAATTGATTCAACTTATAGAAATTATAAATCCTCAGCAACAATATAATGTAAGGCCAAGAATTGATCATTTTAAGAAATGGACAGACCAATAATTTTTTCAAAGATCTCGTTTTTCAAAACTTACGGTCGAATTAATATTATTACCAATTGAAGAAAAATGTGCAGTACTACACAATATAGCGATAGACCGAATGGAAGAAAATTTTTACATCGATGAGAATTCGGACATGGAAGACAATATTCTTCCAGAAGAACAGGAAAGAAATGTTGGAATTCATAATGATTTTTCCGCAGACCTTTTGTTGATTATTTTAGGAATTTATTGCATCAATAAAACGTTTAACTAGAAATAATAGAATCAATAAATATTTGTATTATGAAAATAAAAATGTCTTATTTAATAAAAATTGTATAAAATTATACATTTTTTAGTTGTTCTTAATAGAAATTTCAATATCCATAAGTTTCATTTTCTTACGATGCATTTCTTCTGCCCTCTTCTTTTTTTGATTAATATTATGAATTTTATTCATTAAAAGTTCGGATCTAAGGTCTAAAATTTTATCTAATTTTATAATTCAACAAATGAACTTCTTCATTATTGAAATTTGGAGCTGGGGTTCGTTTTTTCTTAACTTCGTTAGACATTCTAAATTATAAGTTATTAATTTGCAGAACGACTATTTTTATATTTCAAATTCAGTATAAGAGACAACTACAAAACTTTATTTTTTTACTTAAGAATGGTGTCTCTTTCTAACGCCTTTGATATCGCTATCAACTTGTCTTGGTTTATCAATATGTTGTTTCCTACACTGGCTTATCCATAAACTGTTATTACTGTTCTATTCTTTTTTATAAGATATCATGCAAATAACTAACCGGAAGTTAGTTTTGGTTGAAAATAAAGTTTTGATTTATCTTACAGAAAAAATTTTATCTAATAGATAATTATCATGGAGATAAAGCCTACCTATACTGAAGTGAAAATACTGGGCCTAAATTCTTTCCAATACCTTCCAGATATTTTTTCCTCCAACTCACGAAAGTTCATGTCACCTAGATTTCCCCATTTTTTCTTCCAAACCCCACAAAACCCCTACATCCCCATTTAATCAACAACAAAAAAAAAACACAATCTCAGCGCCATTATGCACTTTTTTTTTGTGAAACAAAAAAAAAGCCTCAAAAAACACATCATCAACGACGCGGCGATTGTTTAACGAAAACTCCCCATCTTTTCTCTTATGAATTTTCATATTTTCCCATTTTCATCATCACATCTTACCGCGTGTTTCCCCACACCCGCACCACCACCCGCCTCAACCGCCACCCCACGCTTGCCGGTTAAGTAATAAAGAAAACGATGTTCACCATTCAATTTACTCTTATCAGCATTATGCAAGCGGCCATACACTCACCACCGCCCGGCCTGATATTTAGAAACAAGAGAAAATTATTAAATAAATAAAACGCCATAGGCAAAGCCTTCCACATTCAATTTTCCAAAACTCACCCAATCCCCCCCCCGCCTCACAACTCTAAAAACAAAAAAGCAGCAAAAAAAAACCGCCTCAATCGCTTCTCTTTTTTTTTTCGCCGCATGTTTTGTTTTGTTTTAATGGAGGAAACATTTAAAAATAAAGCTTCTCATAATATTTTCAAGATCCTAAATAAACGTTTTACGTTTTTCTGGTTGTACGGTTTCAGGTCGAAAATGGGAAAGTGTACAATGTGTGGCTGGCTAGGAAAAAGGGGTATGGAAATAAATGATAGATGGATGGTATTTGAACGAATTTTCACTTAACGGAAATGCGAAAGGGAGCTTAGCGAGACAGAGCTTTTAACCGTTGTTTTAGGCGAGCTTTTTAATTCATCGACGGGAAAACGACAAGACAAATAAATGGATGAGAAACTTGCCGTAAATAACTGCTGGGACTTTCTAGGGACAAGAAAATATGGAAAATGAATAAAATTTTCACACAAAAAATGCAAGAAAATGAAAAAAAACAACCACTAATTAGAAATTATTTTCCTTGCAATATGATTCATACTATGTTGTTTAAAAAAGTCAGTTATCTTTTCTTCCATAAAATTAATTTTTTTAAGGGTTTTCAAACCCAAATAATAAAAAAAAAGTTTATAAAAATCAAATCATTCGATACCTTCCCTTGCTTGACTTGGAAGATCCTTTTTTTTTAGATAAGATTCAGTAACCCTACACTAGTCTCTTGATATACCAATTATCGGTTTTGTATTATCAAAATCCGGAGAAACAAAAAAAATCACTCAACCCCTATTTTTTCTTCTATACAAATTTCCAGACAAAAATTCCCTTTTTTTTCCTTATCTCATTTAAAAATTAAATTCTTGATTAGAGATCTTAACCAATTTTCAATAAATCAGATCCCACCCCACAATCACCACCGCTACTGCTACCAAACTTGATGTAAAGAATTATTAAATGGTAAAAGATAGAATAAGTGACATCTAAGGTTTAATAAAATGAAAAAATAACAACCTAAAGAACCTCACCAGGGATAGACAGGGCTGGAAAAAAGGATCCAAAACCGATAGGTAGAAAGCAATACAATATATAGATTGTTTTATTTTTTCTTTAATACATATAACCAGACAAAAATTCACTTTTCTATCCTTAAATAAAGTTTATGATAAGAAGTTTTAATGAATTATCAATCGGAAAATATACCTCCCCCCATCACTCCTACCAAAGTTGATATAAAGAATTATGAAAAGGTAGAAGAAAAAATAGAGGTAGATGAAAAAACCATGAAAAAAAGAAGAAATAATTGATATCTTGGTTTTGATAAAATAAGAAATTAACTGCCTAAAGAACCTCACCAGGGATAGCCAGACCTGGAAGAAATGGTATGCAAAATCAATAGCCAGAAAGCTAAGTAGGGGAAAGCAGTAAGAATTGATCCCTTTGGGTAAGATGATCCTTTGCGATTGTGCTGAAACCACTAACGCTATTTAGTTTATTTCACTGGTAAAACATAGCCCTGGACACCCCTCCCCCCACCTTTTGACCACCTTTTGATTTTGACGAGAAAAAATAAAATTGTGCCTGATTGACCTAAGAAAGACATGACTTGGATCTTATGTTACTTTTATTCAAACAATGGTAAATGTAATTACTATTGCTTTTGGGGCTTTTTATTATGCTTGATTTTAGTATTAAGGCCACGTAAATATAGCTACGTGTTTGTAGGCTATGTTTGGAAACTCTACATGGAAGATCATCTTACCCATGAGAGTGTACAAAATGATCACTTTGTAAGGTTTTAAAAAAATTAAAATTTTGAGTAATTTTGGGTTTTGAGTATTATGAAAGCTGGATAGATCAATATCCTAGTAATAACCATCTTTATTTTTGGCTTACCTTGAAGAATATATATTTTACAGCGATTCCCACTTAAGGGGGTCATCTCGTACTACCTTCCCATACGTTTTTTTTTCGTCAATACAAATTCCCAAATCAATATATGCTTTTGTTTTTGGATTTAATTATAAAAAGAACTTATTGGTTAGAGACTTTAAATAATTTTCAATTAATAAAGATCCTCCCATATTCCCTTAACACTGCCACTAAAATTGGTGATATATCTAATGAATTATTTCATGGTAGAAGAGAAAAGAAAATTGGAAGAATCCATTAAAAAAATAAAAATAAATTATTGTTATCGTAAGTCTAAATGAAAGATTCCTTGTTTGTTAAGCAAAAAATTAATAAACAAACCTTTATTTTAATGATTTTTAATACAATATAAAGCAGCAGGTTAAATTTTGTTCATATTTTTTTAGTACTAGCTCTTGGATCACTAATGTGCATGGAGCCCTTTGGCGCCTCATAAGATGAAACAGAGAGAGAGAGCGATACAAGTGCTATGGAAGTCTCTTTCTGCAAATTTAACAATCAAATGATCGCCTTCCCAATCGTAGGTCAGTTAAAAAGCTTGCAAGGATCAGTGTATGACCCATAGGTTATAGATTCGATATTACTGACATTCGATGTCCTGTTTTTTCTTCAAAAGAAAATACTATAATACTAAAAAAAATTTGAGAAAAAATTTATTGAATTCACTACTGAACATAATCCACTTATTTACGATAATGTCTACATATTTTTACATCAAAACATATAATTTGCACAATATTTTGTTAAGTTTGGAACTTAATAGATTTCCCTAACGACTGGACATCCTAGTATAAGTTTTCCGCTCCCTTTTCCTCACTTTTATCCTTTATTCCTGTCAAATTTGAAATGAAAAATTATTATAAGGAGGAGTAGCGTTTATATTTCTTGATCGTAAAAGTGTGAAAACCAATACTTTAGTACAATTCTTTTGAGGTTTTAACGTTTTTCGTCTGTAATTTTTTCCGACTATATCTGCCCCTAGCGGGGCGGTTTTTCTGGTTTCGGTACCCTTAAAATTTTTTCTCCTTTTTCCTTGACTTTATTCAGTTTTCTTTCTAGTACACCTACTAAAGTATTAATGGTAAAAGACGTCGTTTTTTTTTTTTAATTTTCCCTCCCCATGCTGTCTGATACTGTCACACTTTGAAACATTTTCCCGTCTTTTGCATATATTCGTAGTTCTTAAGAATCAAATAGTTTTATAGAAAGGTAAAAATTTTTGAGAAAACTTTTTCTTTAACATTTGAAAAGTAAACGTTGGTTTTTCCAAAGACTTCCTTCTTGTTGATATCAAAGATTGTCGTATTTTTGAACTTCAACGACTGGATCGGATAGTTTCAAAGATCAGTATAATTTCAGCACCGATTCCAGGAGGAACGTACCTAATTCATTGTAAATTATGGACAGTAGTATAATTTTTTGAAAACGGCACCCCCTTAGTATCTGCCTTACAAAATACTGTAGCCCTTTTTAAAAACTGAAATTGTTGAGAATACATTTTGTACCTTTATTACTCAATAATAAAACTTTTAAAATTGACCACTTGGTTTTCATTGTAAACCACCTGTTAAACGTGACCAATATCAAAAGAGACACAAAACTCGCCACATACTTGCAATATTGACCTCTGTTGACCAAATTTTTACAATTCCACCAATATTAATTTGAAAATGTGAAATGAAATATTTATGAGGCTTTATATTAAAAGTGGGAAATGGTGCGAGGCAAACAAAAAGGAAATTCCTGTCATAAGAGATTTTCACATTCATTTTCTCGCAATAAAAATTGTTTTCCTCAACCGTTTAAATATTTTTAAAATTGATTTTTCAAATAAATTACCGTCTTATTGGCACCGCGCCCATACACTCAACAAAAAACCTATATCTACACCCGAGATTTAGTGTTCGCCTATCTATTATTATGGGGTGAGGATTAAAAAAAAAATTTCCGGCATTTTTCGTGTTTGTAATTCTATTTTTATATATGTACGATTCTCTACTCTCCGTTGTCTATTGGGTGTATAATAGACGATGTGATATGATAGTTTTAGATAAAATTTATTTAATTTACCCTCCTATGATATATTTTGAACGAAGGCCAAGTGACTCGTGTCGTTCAGTAGAGTAAACAATATAGGTAGTTATATTCATACGGGAAAACACAAATAGAAAATCGAGAGAAAAACTTCAATAGTTTCCAGTGGGTTTTTGCGGGAGACAAAAGTTAATTGTTGTTCTTTGGCAAAGTTGTCAAAAAATTGGGTGATTAAGTCAAACTAAACAGGTAGAATTAATTGAAGTTGCCAGCCAAAGGTTGGCGTTGTAATAAAATGCATTAAATATGAAGATGTTGGGAGAACCTATAGCTTTTTTTTTCATTGTAACCGAGGAAAATTTATGTGGTAATATTACTGTAAAATACAACATTAAATGGTAATTGAAGTGTACAGTTCTTATCCCATTAATCTTGGATAATTTATTTTATTGGTAGGCTTAGTTTTGTCAACTTCTTTTTGAGTTGATTTGAAACAGAAATTCCCAAACTGTTTTTGTTCTTTGTAAACTAGTTTCATGATCAAATAAGGAGCAGAATTAAAGGGATCAGATTGGTTAAATTGAGGAACAAACTATTGGAAAATTAATTTAAAAGTTGGTTCCCTTGTAAATAATTTCAAAAGAACTTAAGCAATTTAAATAAAATTGATACTTTTAAACCTCCAAAAAAAAATCTTGTTGGGGGAATACAAACTCTTTTTAATTCTTTGAGTAGCACAAAAGTTCATATACGTCTTAAAGCCTCCTGGCCTTCAGGAGTACGATGGTACATGTAGGCCCTGGAACTTTGAGCTAGAGCAATATAAGCATCTATATATGTCTCCTTTTTAGAAAAATTTACTACTAGAAGTTATCCAGCACGAATAAACTCCCTACACAAACGGTTAATTATCGGAGAGTATAAGTATTGCATTATGGTAATGATTCCCATCCTTATACCCCCGGTCAGTGTGATACCCACTGAAATTTATATACGTATTATCAATAATCCTCAACAATAAGTATATCAGGAAAAATAAATATTGATCATCATTCGACTAATATCTTAGAATGTGGTCTTAAACTCAAAACGGTTGGGAACTTCCACTAATGGTCTTAACCTCCAGGAAGTGATATTTAAATGTTGGCTCCATTTTGGCTAAGTACAATAGTAGAAGCAAAAGACTAGGCCAAAAAACTCAACAATTTTTTTTTGAAAAGTATATCGAAAATATTGTTCAAGGGGACAAAAAAAATATCGGGATGGTTTGAGCCCTTAATATTAATATTAAGAGGTCTATCATCTTTAATTTCGATTTTTTATTTGTGCTTTCATTTTTGCGTCAATGCTGTCAAACTATCGAAGTAAAAAAAATTATCTGCATGTATATTTATAGAAAATTAAATTCCCTACAAAAAACTTCTTTTTAAAAATTTTTGCCAGATACGCCGTTTCTGAATAATCAAGCTATCAACATTAATATAATTTTTAAATTTATTTTCTTTATTTTGGAATTTTGTAACTAACGAACAAATAAATATATAAAATGAACAATATAGATTCTTGAAGGGAATTTAATGTTCTACAAAAAAAGTCTCTTAACATTTTTACATAAAATCACTTTTACAAAAGTTATTCACAATTAAAGTTGAAAGAAAAATTAAATTATTTTGAGACAGTAAATCTACGTTTTCGTGTAATAAATAGCTGTTAACCGAGAAAAGGTTTGGATATATTATAAAATTTAGATATGAAAACGATAAGATTGATAAAATTATAATTTTCGATGATATAAAATAACAATTTATCCCACTGAGTGAAAGAAAATTGGTTCAAAAACGAAAAAAAAAAAACAATAATTTAATATTTCAGTCGACTTTAACTGTGAATAACTTTTGAAAAAATGATTTTATGTAAAAACTTTAACAGACCTTTTTTGTAGAACTTAAATTTTCATAAAGAATCTGTATTATTCATTTCTATATACTTATTTGTTCGTTAGTTACAAAATTCTAAAATACAGAAGATAAATCTAAAAATTATATAAATGTCTGAAGCTTGATTATTCGAAAACGGCATGTCTGGCAAAAATTTTCAAAGAGACGTTTTTTGTAGGGAATTCAATTTTCTATAAATAAATGTGCAGATAAATATTTTTACCCTGATAGTTTGATAGCATTGATGCAAAAATAAAAGCACAAATAATAAATCGAAATTAAAGATGATAGACCTCTTAATATTAATATTAAGAGCTCAAACCTTCCCGATATTTTTTTGCTTGTCACCTTGAACAATATTTTCGATATACTTTTCCAAAAAAAATTGGCGATTTTTTTGGCCCAGTCTAATATAACATATAATGTACTCGGCTTACGTAGTTTTCTGAAACCTATTCCCCTACCTTATATGAGCTTGAAGTTTCGATTTACGCTGGTTTTTATTTCCTGGAACCTATTTTCCATTTATGTACGAACTCAAAGTCTCGATTTATGCGTTCGGATTCTTTAGTCCAAGAAAATATTATTTTTTTTACCAAATGTTTCCATATTTTGTGATTCAATACAAAGACATTTTCGGGCACTTTAACCAGGTTTATATTAAAAATTTTCGGGGTTTCGGTTTCGGGGAAACCCGAATCCACCTTTAAGGGGATTTCTCGTTCTTAGGACTAGAAATAATCGCTTAGGGATTTCTCAATCGTATATCGCAATTATTAGTTCTGAATTAAAAAAAAGCTTTGGCATAGATACCCACAAAACCCTTAAATGCGATTGCAATTTCCATACCCTTAATTTCAAGCTTTTAATTAAAAACATTTTAAACTATCAACTATTTTAATTTCAGTTTAGTTTTTCCTCATTTTGTTGCAATATACCCATGAAACAATTAACGAGTAACGATCCCAGAGTTTAGAATCCTATCAGACCAATTATCCTCCGAAATCATCCGAACTCATTTGCTTGATGGAAAATCAAGATTACATCAAAAATAGATCACAAAGTTGAATACTCCGCCGTGGGAAACTCAATCAAGAATTTCAACAATTTGAAAAACAATAAGTGTAAGATGCAGCCAAGATGTGTAACTCCGGTAACAATAGCAGGTAGTTTGGTATACCTACGGTAAGCTTTCCGTTCAATGCGATCTCGTCTCTAATTTGTCCGTAGATAGTTCCATATCTTTCCAGGCCAAAGCACTCACCGGATCATTATCGTACTTGACGTAGTACTTTATTGAAAAACAACAACGCAGCGCTTGGATAACAAACTTGTTGCATGTAATGCACTTAGATGTGGGGCAAGAAAGAGACAAATTGCATCCCCCACATCCCCATCGACTTTTCCCATTCGTGCATCACGTTCCTCGTCTTTTTCATCATCTCAATTTTCTCAAGACGGGGAATAAATACTTATATGATTAAAACGATGTCTTAAATTTTCTTTGATATGCCGGTGGTGTTTCTTGGGAGAAATGGAACATCTTGAACGATTTCTGATAGTGGTGATTAAGAAGTTGTTGAACTTGGATGAAAGTTGCTGGGTACTTAAAGTATGGAACTAAAAATAATTCAGGGTTTTTTTCGGTCGAATATTATTATCATGTTTCTAGCCACAAAAAAACAGTGTGTGTACTTATGTACGCGCGTGAGAAGTTATACTTCTTTGGTATAGTTAAAAATAGGTTTTTAATCCACTGCCGTAGCCTCTTCCGGTAGTTCCTAAACTGGCACACCAGTTATAAGCTTTGAGATTACTAAAATATGATACAATTTTAAACACAATTTACTTTTAATATCAAAATACATAATAAGAAAACGTATGTGTTGCGACAAAGACAAAGAATATACAGTTTAAATACATCCACTTTAGTGGAATACAAATATAATAATTATTGACTCAAATTTGAACAACCATGTTATTAGTTTCAACTGTCATTTCACTTTCATTCAATTGCTAGTTTTAGTCATTTGTCAGTTGTGCCAGTGTTGGGTTGTGAATATTTGACGGAATGTAACTGGGTTTCAAATAAAAGATTAAATTGGCTATTTGTACATTAATACTATATGCTTACACGTTTGGTTACTTATACAAAATGTATATACCATATTATATGTATTAACCGTTTAACCGAATTAACAGATTGGGTCACATGCTCGAAAAATACTTATCGAAAACATTTACCATATAGAAGTAGATTGTTGGCATTAAATACCATATATAGATATATATAAACAATCCCTAATAACGATGTCCCAAAAATTAAATCTATGCAATAGTGATTGTATATTTTATTTACCCATTCATATCTATGTATTGAAACTAATTTTTAATTCAAATATAGAAAAATATATTGTAATGTAATGTATCAATCCAGTTTAATTACATTGTTTTAAATATTACCCCGAATAACTTCAGAAAAATATCTTTCTTTTAAATGCATATTAATTCTCATAATAATAATAATAATAATAATAATAATAATAATAGGCAAACGTTAGTAATATGTATTCATATATTTCGGCAAAGGTATACAAATATTGTAAACACATACGTGTGAGTGAAATACCATCATTGTTTAAAATTTGAACTGAATGATTGTTGTCGTTTGTTTCAACAGTCATTTTGATTTCATTTAATCAATTTCCAATTCTTAGCATTTATCAGTCGTGTAAGTATATTGGGTGGCGGTGACAAAGAAAAATTATATGGTACGTCGCAACTGACGATAGTCTGTCGTAAAGAGAAACATGATTTTATTATATACCTACTTATTAGTTTATTAAGTAATAATTTTGTCATTTTTATTGCTAAATAATACATAAGGATAGTTAATCTCAATTGTATTGGAGCACTTAGGAAGGTTGATGAGCACAGTTTTTTCACAAATATTTTCTGATATTAATTAGTATTGATTTAAATATTCAATTTAAATCACTTCTGATTATAATTCAGAGGTACATATAAAATTCGCACTTGTATAATGAAAACAAAATGAAAACACGTGTTTTAAATGTAGAAACTCAAAGCATGTGGATAAATATTATAAATATAAATACACAGTGAACAGAGGCGGCATGCGTGCCAACATGCGCCACTAACAGAGGTTCCATTTCTGTTTTGTTGGTAGCATTTTTTCCTCAACTTCATAAGCGATTTAGTGGGCAACTTCACTCTGTTAATTTTGTGTCACGGGTGCGCGCGCATCGTAAAATTTCACTCTCATCAATTTTTCATAACGCGCCTAAAGAAGTATAACTTCAAAAATGAGGTTGGTAATGACATCATGGGAGTCTTGCATTGCTCAACGGAATATGTAATGAAAATAATTGCTGTAGGTCGGTCAAGAGGTGTGTGTATATGCTTTTTTTTTCGGATAAATATTTATATGTTGAAACATTTAATTTTATCCTTTTGGCATAAAGGAAAATATACGAAACGACAAAGTCTTTGAAATTATCGTTTGCGGGTGCTTTAATCAATGCTTTTTATTGCTGTAATTAGAGCCAATGTGTTCGTGGTTGTGGTGTTCGTTTGTGATTTATATTTGAGCCGCATTGACATAACGAATGCGGACATTTCAAAATAGACAAAGCAAAAGATGAAGGAAATTATGCCTGTGCCTCTACGATTTTCCAAACATCTGAAAAAATAGTTTGCATTTTCTTTGGTTTCCCGTATAACTAGCAGAAGACTTTACGATCTACGCTAAAATTGTTGATATGTCGAAACTTGTGGAAATCACCGAAAGTGAAAAAGAAAATCACTAGCGGGAAAATGTGGAAAAATTCATGAATTCCACCTGTCGTGTTCTAACAATACTGGCCGAATCGTAAATTATAATGTACGGGGAGGCCACACTCCACTATATATATATATGTAAACATCGTGAAATTTGCACAAATGATCTCGTTTTAAACGAAATTAACGTGACGTTAACGAGCCACAGACATCTTTATCGTGGGCAATTCCCACTTGACTAGCGGATATTTTTCCAACAAATTCAACACAGAACTGGGGGTACGATTAATGCGAAAATTAGTTCAAAATGTTTACGGAATGTTGCAGGTATGTTATCGCTGGTAAAGTTTCAGACTGTACGGAAATTTCGAAGAAAAATGTGATCGATTTAAATGCTTGTCTATCTCCCGGGATCAATGAGGAAGTTACACTTTAATTATTGCACGAAATCATTTTTAAAAAATCATCCAACTATGTTTCTCAACTGAAAATATCGAGCATAAATTAAATTTTTTCCTCTGTCTTTCTGAAGTTAAAACATTGTAGAATTCCTATATATCAAACTTATTCAATAAAACACCACACACCATGGACTAATTTTTGATGATAGTTCATAAAAATCATCAAATTAAAGGGTCATTTTTCCCGGGGATAATATCCCGCGGACACCCGAAACTTTCCTTTCCCTATATACTAACGATACAGCAATCTTTGCATCCTCCTGGAGAGCTGATACAGTGACCAACAGAATAATCAACACCTTAAAAAGAATAATAATTTTTTTTACAAAATAGCGATTAAGAGATTGAGCACTATCATAAATAAAATGCTGGCTCACGGATATTTTCCAGAAACATTCAAAAATTCAAAACAGATTCCGATCCTCAAACCTGGTAAACCAGCATACAGTCCCACTAGTTATAGGCCTCCCAGCCTACTAACGAACTATCCTAAGGCGAATAAAAGGGCAAATTAACAAAGAAAAAATACTAATACCAAAACAGTTTGGATTCAGACCCAGGCATTCCACAACAATGCACCTTTACAGGATATGTGACCATATAACTGACGCCTTTAGCAGTAATAAACACACGGGAATGGCTCTACTTGACATAGAAAAAGCTTTTGATACTCTATGGCATGAAGGGCTTTTATACAAGCTAATTAAATTGAAATTTCCAAGATACTTTATAAAAATAATATGGAGTTATCTCAAAAAGCGTCTAGTTTTGTGTGCAAATCAAAAATGAAATGTCAAATAGCAGATTAATTATGGCTGGAGTCCCTCAAGGGTCTATTATGGGACCTATTCTATTTATACTATATATAAATGATATTCCACGGACACCCGAAACTTTCCTTTCCCTATATGCTGACGATACAGCGATTTTTGCATCCTCTTGGAGGGCTGATACACAGGCCAACAGAATAACCAAGGCCTTAAAAAGAATAATATTTTTTTTTAGAAAATGAAAAATAAAGGCCAATGATAACAAAACTGAAGCTATCCCATTCACTAGAAGAAGACCCAACAAGCATTAAAAGGTATTAATAAATGGGAAAAATATAGAATGGGCAAAAACAGTTAGATACTTGGGGATGCAACTGGATTCCAGACTCAACTTTGCTGAACAAATCAAACTATCTAAAAACTAATTAATGGCCCTAACTAACATCTTATATCAATTACTAAAAAGACAATCAAGGTTGTCTTCCAGCAATAAATTAATAATTAATAAAACAGTGCTCAGACCAGTGCTTACATATGCATGTCCAATCTGGAGTTCAGCAAGCAAAACCAAGTATCTGACAATACAAAGAGTCCAAAATAAATTACTAAGAATGCTGGGAAACTACCCAGCCAAATACAAGGTACACGATCTTCATGAGGAATTAAGGATACTATCGCTAGACTTATATATCCTCGCTTTGTCGCGGAAATTCTATACAAATTGTAGAAATGGGCTTAACCAAATAATTAGAAACATCAGTGATTACACCTTCGATGACCTACTCCACAAATACAGAAAATACAAACATAAAAAAATAAGACATGGTCTTATAACAAACTGAAATCAGAAAGAATATACTGGGTTTTTTTAAGAATATCCATCTATTTTTCCCCAACTCAAATAAACAACTACAATATCGTAAACTAATCTCTATCCTAGATCCGGATCTACAAACGCTGCTTGGATGATTTATGCAAGGTACATCACACTTAAAATTAAAAACATAATGTAAACGAAGTATTTGTATATATAAGAGGAAAAAAAGTTATATAAAAAAAGGGTTGTTTTTTATACTAATTGAAAAAATACATCCTCCCAAACATATGCTGTATAAGTTTTTCCAAAAACTTGCTAGAATTAAGGGATGAAATCGACCGTCAAAATGGAAAAAAACTGCTCAAAATCAAGTACTTGGAAATTATCCACAAATAAAGGATAAAAGCAATCGACATAGTGGAAAAAATCACCCCAAAATCAAGTGCTTGAAAGTGACGATAAATGATGGAAGGTTTCAAAGTTATGGCCAAATTCACATCCATTGGAATGTTCAAAACGTTAATATAGCGAAACATTCGTATTCATAAACATTTGTATTAGAGGTGAAAAATATTTACGCCAATAAAAATTGAACTAACCTTCTTGACTTTCTTTGACTTTTCTCAAAAAATATTCCATATCAAAGGGTGGCTTTTCTAAGTCAATCGAAAGGAAATGTTCACAGAGATATGCTGTATCAAAACTACCTACAAATAAGGGATGAAACCGACCATCAAAGTAGCAAAAAGTACTCCAAATTCAAGAGTCTGAAAATTTATTTAACAGGAATGATTTTCAAGCCATTTCATGTTCGATGAAATGCCCCAAAACTGAGGGAACAATCATCGTTGATTTTTCTCAAAAAATTTCCCATTTTTAAATGATTTTTTTATGGCAATCGAACGAAAAGCTTAACTCATAAGTGTTGTGTTAATTTATCCAAAAATGAGCCTTAATAAGGGATAAAAGCAACCTTTAAAGTGCCAAAATCACGCCAAATTCAAGTGCCTAAAAATGATATTAAATAAAAAATTATTTGGAAACCTTACCCAATTTTATGATCATCAAATTCATCAAATTGCAAAAGCTATTCTTAATAGATGATAAAATTCAGATCTCAGCTTTTATTTTTTTAAATAAGAAGACAATTCAGGTTGTTTAAGATCGTTTTTTTTTATTTAATATTTTTACTATTCAATTAGCTACGTTTCGTTACGTATCGTAACTTCATCAGGCTTCTTGATTCACAAAAATATAATATTTTCAATTAAAAATGAAATTGAAAATATTATATTTTTGTGAATCAAGAAGCCTGATGAAGTTACGATACGTAACGAAACGTAGTTAATTTAAATATTAAAAAATATTAAATAAAAAAACCGATCTTAAACAACCTGAATAGTCTTCTTAATTAAAAAAGCTGTTCTTAATACCAATTGAAAAAAAACGAGTTGAAGTAAAGCTCGAGGCAGAGCCGAGACTAATTTAGATTGATAAGTATATGGCTGTGCCAATAAAAACATTAGCTTTTATGAAACCTTTTACAATAGTATAATTTTCTCTATGTTGTCAAAACTTCGTAACTTTCTTCTGATTTGCTCCATGAATTTGAAATTTCTCAACTTTCCCAAGCTTTTCAGTAATTTATTCCTCATGCGTTCATATAAAATTCCATAAAATTCCCTCAAAAAATATTTACCAGCTTTTTTGACAAAATTTGCAGTGATTTTTTCGCGATATCTAATGACAACTATTAAATATTAGGAATACATTTTATTTCAATATATTATATTTTCACGGTTCAGGTTATTTAAGATCAATTTTTTGTTTAATATTTATTAATATTCAAATAAGCTACGTTTCGTTATGTATCGTAACTTCATCAGACTTCTTGAACCATAAAAAATATAATAGTTTCAATTTAAATTCATTAAATAATTTTTTTTTATTCAAGAAGCCATAACGAAGTTACGATACGTAACGAAACGTAGCTAATTTGAATATTAATAAATATTTAATAAAAAAACTGATCTTAAATAACCTGAACCGTGAAAATATAATATATTAAAATATAATTTAATTCTTAAAATTTAATAGTTGTCATTAGATATCGCGAAAAAGTCACTGCAAATTTTGTCAAAAAAGCTGGTAAATATTTTTTGAGAAAATTTTATGGAATTTTTTGTGAATGCATCAAGGATAAATTACTGAAAAGCTTGGGAATGTTGAGAAATTTCAAATTCGTGGAGAAAATCAGAAGAAAGTTACGAAATTTTGACAACATAGAGAAAGTTATACTATTGTAAAAGGTTTCTTAAAGGCTAATGTTCTTATTTTCACAGCTATATACTTACGAATCTAAATTAGTTCACCTATCTAATTTAGTCTCGGCTTTACCGCGAGCTTTACTTCGACTTGTTTTTTTCAATTGGTATTAAGAACAGCTTTTACAATTCGATGAATTCCATAAAAATTGCGTTTGGCACATTACAATGACTCAATAAAATTGGGGATGGTTTCCAAATAATTTTTTATTTAATACCATTTTTAGGCACTTGAGTTATTGTAATGGTTATTAAAACGATCTTTAATAACCTGAATTGTCTTCTTAGTTAATAAAAGCTTAGATCTAAATTTTATCATCTATTATTACAGACTTAATTTATCCAAATCAACAAATATTTAAGTGCTCTTTTTTCTACTGTTAAACAACTGGCATGCCATCCAAAGTTGACACTCTACCGAATTTTTTTTGATTTTTACATTTTGAATTTCAACTTCTGCCATTTATATTCTGGAAATTCTATGATCCTGTTTTAAATAATATCTTAGTTATATATTTTACCATTAGAGTACCTGACCAACTGAGTCACTAAATTCCCTTAAAAATCCCTAAAGCGATAAAATTCAATAAATTTTGGTATTGTTTTATAAAGAAAAAGATCGCTAGTATATCATAAACCATGAATTAAGTTTTTCAAGTGATTTACTCAAATAATGATCACCTCTGGTTACAGGAAAAGTTAGGACTGTCAAGCAATATAATTTTCTTATTTTTCCGATGATTTTTGATGGAATTTCTTTTCTCATCAATCAAATTACATTGATTTGCGACAATGTGAGATGCAACAATTCGATGCAGTGCTCATTGCACTGAGCTTTTCACTAGCAATTGGCTGTTGAAGTTTGACTAGTGACGTCACTAGTCAAACACTTGTCCATTGGATCGACGTCGTTTCGACATCCGGACAACACGGCTTTTGACTTT
This sequence comes from Sisyra terminalis, assembly GCA_958496175.1. Lineage (NCBI taxonomy): Eukaryota > Metazoa > Arthropoda > Insecta > Neuroptera > Sisyridae > Sisyra > Sisyra terminalis. The sequence goes on along the minus strand of OY292278.1, from coordinate 46,708,138 downwards.
GATTCGCCACTATGACCCTTGTCGTCTTTGTAACATACATCGCTTCCTAAAATACATAACAATCGCATTCCCGAATCAAAAACTTTAATATGACGAAACAAGCTCGTAATAATATGCACATGCATTGCATTCAAAGCTCGGCGCCACGTCAAAGCTTCTCCCCATTAGCGGTCCAATTCCACAACGTCGACATCATCGAGTCAATTTGCATTTATTGTTTTGTCTCGAACAATTTAGTTTGTTTTCGGTTGGCATGCCACTGGATGGTTGGTACCACTGTACAGATATAGCGACGAGTCGCTCTATGACAAACGGGGAACGTGGGAGCAAACTGGGACGCAAATGGGGTGCAGATAACTAGAGAATGGAAAGTTTCGTTCAAATGCGAATGTTCATTTTAACTTTGAATTTACTTATTCTCATATATAATTATTATTGTTGTGGTTTGGTGTGCGGGACGAGTGAAGGGCTTAGAAGCCATCAATGGGGTTTGTAAAACTCCACATTATGCTCGTGTTATATTGTCTGTAAGGGTTGGAAAGTTTAATTTCTATTACAAGCGTAATTTTGCCGAAACAATAGCGCTAATTTAATATTAATTGCGGCTGGAATATATCCAACATTGTTTTTTTTTTTGAGGAGGGGGGGATATTTTTTTTGGCTTGTACAATTTGTCGCATCTTTTAGATTTTCAACAATTTTTGTATCATAAAACCAATTTTTCAATGGTAACGTTATTATAAGATTCATGAACTTTAATTGTGGACGACATAAAGCTCTGAAATTCAATGCTATGATAATTTTTCTGATTTAAACGAGTTTTTTGAGGCATTCCCCCCGCTTTTGAAAAAAAAGGAAATAGAAGAAAAAATAATATTTTTTGAATGACTTTACAAATTATAGGTTTGTACGATTATTATTTGATAGTCAGGTGTGCTACCTGCATGGGGCAGGCATTTATTTTCCTCACTTTAGTACATGAGTTTGTACTTTAGTTTATATTATAACAGGCAGTTTAATATCTCCATAATGGCCGTCCTTATATACTTATCTTAATATAGAGAATCTTTTCATCCTCAAAAAGAAGTAGTAAAATCTAAATTTTCTTCATCAATTTTTGGATTTTTATATAGTTAAACATCTCAAAAATATGAAACAAATAACCTATATGAAATTTGTTTAAAATTGACAAAATAATTATTATTATTATTATTACCTGATGATGACAGTCAAAAACTGTTGAAACGCGTCGTAATAAAGTAATTTGTTAATTGAATCTCAAAGACATATATATTATTATCCATTAATCTCAAAAGTATTTTTCCAAAATTCCTCTTGATTCCGAATAAAATTTAGATAGAACCAAAAACCAAAATATTACAAAACGTCAAATATTTTTCAAATCGAGGGAAAACCCTAAAGGGAAAATCATCCCAGACGCCAACTCAAAATGTTGTTCCATTCTACTGAAAAACATATTTTCTTCGAGGATATTCCACCAACTTCTATAATTTTTTTCTTTTGAGCAGTTTTAAATTAACCAAAAATGGCTTAAAAAAGTTAATTTGATATTTTTTTCTCCAGTTATGCACTCAAGAGAAATTTTGTTGAGTTTTTGGCTTCCATATCTTTGGAAAGTCCAGAAAACAGGAACTGTAAATACCTCAAAATTTTTGAACTTAAATTTGGTAAATTATCTACTAAAAAACATATTTTCTTCGAGAAAAAAACATATTCCACCAACTTCCATAATTTTCTTATTTTGAGCAGTTTTAAATTAACCAAAAATGGCTTAAAAAAATTAATTTGATATTTTTTTTTGTCTCCATTTATGCACTCAAGAGAAATTTTGTTGAGCTTTTGGCTTCCATATCTTTGGAAAGTCCAGAAAACAGGAACTGTAAATATCTCAAAATTTTTGAACTTAAATTTGGTAAATTAAATATTGATCTTAAACTTTTGTTCAGTTTTGCTATTTCAGGATGCAGTTTAGCATCCCCTTTAATCTTTATCGGTAAAAATTTCAATGAGGGATGCTGTTAGCTGTTTGGGTGATCTATCATAGAGTTAATTTACCTAATATATTTTTGCTTTAAGCATTTTATTGACTAATATCAAAATCAAGTCGTTCTATAGATGGTTATATTGCAATTTTCTTACAATAAAAACGGCTTATGGTCTACATAAACTTCGAATTTGTATTCAGCATGTCAAAAAACATGAGAATCATGCTCGGTTTAGTTCAAAAAAATTTCTATGTCTCCAAAACTGCCGATTTTAACCATTTTTTTTGGGTTTTTTAAAGTTTTCTCGAATTTTTGAGGGTGTACGAGTCAAACCGACCCCGGATTCATGTTCAGGGGGTCAAAATACGTAGATTTATGTAAGTCCGGTCAAAAGTACAGAGCACTTTTTTTTTGTGTGCCGGTGTTATTTTTCAAAATGCGGTTGGTTAAGAAACGGAATATGTTTTTCTAACTTTTACCGATAAATTTGGTTTTTTATGGAAAAACAAGCACTAGCATTCCCTGACTTTCCAGATGTTCCCAACCACCTGAACACCCCGTTTTTTCCAACACATTACTACCATAACACATTCCTAGACATCTCACCAACATCCAAGTGTTAATTTTTTTTCCTTCTTTCTTTCAATTAACCCAACGTGCAATCTAAGCTCTTTGATCTCTTCACCCGAAACCAATTGACTCGTCTCGAACATTAGTGACGTCATCGCATGACTAACAACCCAAATAAAAAAAAAACGCTTGAAATTTTCAAATTGAGCACGTCAATGTGCAAAGATGCGACAAAAACACTACCAGAAAGCTTGAGAGAAAGTAGGACGACAACAAAGTGCCCGCATATATTTAACGAAGAATTAATCAAACATAATTATCTCCCGTCTTTGACTCTAGGTACATATATATGTATAGTACATAAATGAACCACGTGTATGATGCGTTCTTCATTTTTTTTTTCTATTTGCTCTTTTGTCCATTAAACACTAAGATAATATATGATTCCGTTAATTAAATACAATTTAAAAGAGTATATGTCTACTATTATTGTAATAAGTCTACTCCTTTTTCATTCACATACGAATTGGTATGTTGTTTCTTTGTTCCATGCATATGCTCACTTGTTTAAACAATAAAACGGTAATTTTGTACCGTTTTTGTTTTGTTTTCATTGTTGTTTGGTTTTATAAATTTCCACGTATATACACATGATGAAAATTTTTAGGGACTGTTTCCTCGAAGTGTGACGGGGGGACAGTGGTGGCATATACGAGGAAAATATGTAGGGTCGTTGCGGTGATTTTATACTTTCAGATCTCAACTACAACCATTGTTATTGTTATTATTACGAACGTGTCCCGGGAGAGAACCGGGAATTATAATTATTTAACCATATTAGATGTATACATTTGTATTTGTGTGAAGGAACAGAGGATTTGATGAATGACAAAGAACAAAACGGGCTTTTCCAAGCGGGGGCGAGAAAGACCGCTTGTCTATATCCTATTTATATAATGTGCCCCATTGATAACATATGCAACCACGCGTTTTGTTTCCCTCTGTATTCATTTGTCTATTTCCATAAATGAAATTATCGTTACAATTTTCGGCACTCTCTCTCTCTCTCTCTCTCTCTCTGTTTCATCCCCCACCCCTCTTCTTCCCATTTTCCAACTCCCTATTTATCCCAATTCAGTGTCCATCCATTCCAACTCATCATCATCATCATACGAATCATTCCCTAATATTCCCATCGGGCAAACACTCCATATATAAACTCTATAAAACCACCTGATATGGGCTTTGGTCTAACGAGAACAACGAACTAAAGAGGGGGGCAGGGGGGGGGTTATAACAGAGCATAGAAACGGGATAAATTGTGTTTGTAAATTCATTTGCAATTGTTGAAATCGTTAACACGCCTATTAACTATCGTTTTATTATCGTTACATTTTGTATAAAACTGGATTTGAGGGAAGCAATGAAGTTAGGGTTAGTTTGGAAATACGTAGAAAATGATTGGGGGGGGGAGGTGAGGGGCAGAGAGTAGCTCAAAAATCTCTCGAGGCTGTAATTGTAGTTTATTTCGGTGAACGAAATTCGTTAATGTCCAGAGCAATAAAAGCAAAATTTCCGTAGAAAGAATATAAATAAGGGAATTTGGAATTCAATGAAAATTATATGTTTTCTGTGAAAACAAAAAACAAATTTTGTAATTAGTTTAAAAAAAAATTAGAAATTTCGATAATGTGTTTGCAATGAAATTAAAGATAAACACCAAATAAATTGCAAATTTTCGTTGGGTTTTTCATAAGAAGAAGAAAAAAAAAACGCTACAGAATAACAAGTTGTACAAAATTTATCTTTCGAACAATTGATTTTCGAAAAACTAAAATTCGAATAATTGATATTCCAGTTACAGATATAGTCCGTATAGTAGTATAAAAATTAATTTAAGACTAGCATCAGAATTTACACGAAAAAAAAACAGAGGGAAAGGGGGGGGGAATTTTTCTGGACAATTTTTGACTCTCATATATTTAGGTAGTATAATAAAAAAAGAAATAGTGACCTGGCATGTTTGCCTTTTTTGTAGGGAGCACTTTAGTTTACCTACATCAATTACAAACATCACAAACAGGCAGTTGAAATTATACGAAAGACCTGGCTACCAATCTTATAGAGTTAATGCCTGTCTTGTCTGTTACAAAAGCATGTTTTCTAAATCTTCTTTTAATAAAATACTCTTTTATGAAATTTAAGGATATAAACGTTGAAAAAAATTTTTTTTTATAAAAGATCTAAGCTAATCATTTTTGATTATAAACTTGAAGTTATAGATGGATTTCATTGAAAGGGAGTTTTATTCTATTTTTTTTTAAATTGTCTGTCTACATGTATGTCCTCTATAATTAAAAAAAAGGCTGAACCGATTTTGTTGAAATTTTTAACTGAGGGATAAATCTTGGTTCCTCACAAAATATGATACATATTACAATAGTAAAAATAGGTAATTCTTCTCTATATAACTAACAGATAGCACCATATTTATCTTCAAAATCGTGAGTGGTATCATTGGATAGATTTTTAAAAATTAATATCCTCCATTGAGAACATAGAATATAGGAGATTTAAGGTCAGAACTACAATTGTCCAATGATAAGTTTTTGATGTAAACAAAGCCACAGGCAAAAATTATGACTAAGAAATTGCAGTAATGCAATTCCCTATATTCTATGTACTCAATAGGGCATAGGGGGGGGGGAATTTATCGGGACAATTTTTGACTCTCATATATTTAGGTAGTATAATAAAGAAAGAAATAGTAACCTGGCATGTTTGCCTTTTTTGTAGGGACCACTTTAATTTACCTACATCCATTACAAACATCACAAACAGGCAGTTAAAATTATACGAAAGACCTACCTATCAATCTTATAGAGATAATGTCTGTCTTTTCTGTAACAAAAGCATGTTTTCTAAATCTTCTTTTTATTAAATACTCTTTTATGAAATTTTAGAATATAAGCGTTGAAAAAAAAAAATTTTTATAAAAGTATCAAAAAAAAAAGGTGTAAGCTAATCACTATTGCGTATAAATTTATAGATGGATTTCATTTACAAGGACTTTTATTCTAAATGTATATCTATCGGCATGTATGTCCTCTATAATTCTAAAACGGCTGAACCGATTTTGATGAAATTTTAATTAAAATATAAATCTTGGTTCCTCACAAAATATGATACAAATTACAACGATAAAAATATATTAAATACTCTTTTATGAATTTAAGAATACAAACGTTGAAAAAAAAATTTTTTTTGATAAAAGTATCAAAAGAAAAAAAAAGATCTAAGCTAATCACTTTTGATTATAAATTTGAACTTATAAATGGATTTCATTTACAGGGACTTTTATTCTAAATGTATGTGTGTCGGCATATATGTCCTCTATAATTCTAAAACGGCTGAACCGATTTTGTTGAAATTTTCAATTAAGGGATAAATCTTGGTTCCTCACAAAATATGATACAAATTACAACGGTAAAAATAGGTAATTCTTCTCTATATAACTAAGAGATAGCACCAAATTTATCTTCAAAATCGTGAGTGGTATCATTGGATAGATTTTTAAAAGTTAATATCCTCCATTGAGAACATAGAATATAGGATATTTCAGGTCAAAACTACAATTGTCCAATGGTAAGTTTTTCATGTAAACGAAGCCACAGGACCAAAAATTATGACTAAGACATTGCAATAATGCAATTCCCTATATTCTATGTACTCAATAGGGAATATTAATTTTTAATGATATATCCAATAATACCACATACGATTATGTAGATAACTTTGGTTCTATTTCTTAGTTATATAAGGAAGAATTAATTTAACTATTTATCACTTTTTCCCACTGTTATGAAGGAAATATGTATTATTGCTTAAATTTTAGATGCATCATTTCCTCTGTCTTCACCCTTTCCCATAGTACAACGGTTAAAAAAAAGCTATTGAAGATATTTACAAGTAGTGACAGTAATTTCTGTATGCATGACAGTTAATGCACTCAATTTTCCTCCTCTTCCCCTCTAATCCTAGTCCCTAATTTTTCCTTTTAAATACCTAAAAAACATTGATTTTTCCGGAAATTTAATGGCCTGCACAGCGATCCGATTGTTGCACGTTGAAATATAAAATTTTGCAAAAAATAAAGTGCATTCCTCTTAAAAAATATAAGACTAATTTAAAAGAGCTAATTCATTGAATTCATTTTAATGGAATTTTGCAGTTATTAATTGCTTATTTTAGCTCTAGGTTTTGTAGGACTAGCACCTCTCGAGGCTTTTCTAAGAGCGTAAAAGTCGAATTATTTTTAATGGAAATTTTTTTATAGAAAAACATATAACCATTAGGGTGTTTTTTTTTGGGACTATTTTTTTTTTGCTCCCATGCAGAAATTTTGTTGGAAATACTTCAAAAAAAATTCCCTGAAAGTTTGAGCTCTTAATATTAATATTACGTACTCGTTCACAGCGTGTGAATATTTTCCATTTAAAATACACGTAAATTTGTTTTTTTTTTTTTAATTTTTATAGTTCAGCGGCATTTTATGGTATCGCCTCGCTCAAAGTCGCGATTTTTTTAACAATTGTATGCTCTACAAAAGTGTCTATTTTTAATAATTTTTAATAAGAAATAAAAAATCAATATTTTCTTAAATTTTACTCAATAATCCGTAAAAATTTTATAGTAAGAGAAATTCAAGGCTCAATATCTCAAGAAATATCGATCTTAGCAATTTGGTTTTATGAAACTTTTTTGTAGGAAATTAAATTTTCTATAAATTTGACATTTACATTTTTTCTGTAGGTCTTGTAATTCATGAGTTACTGAGAGAAAAACGAGAAATCTATGAAAAATCTAGGTTTAGTGACCCGTGCTACCTTGCCCGTGTAAATTACAATTTTGCCACAATAGGCACTTTTGTAGAGCATACAATTGTAAAAAAATCCCGACTTTGAGCGAGGCGATACCATAAAATGCCGCTGTGCTAAAAAAATTTAAAAAAAAATCAAAGTTTACGTGTATTTTAAATGGAAAATATTCACACGCTGTGAACGAGTACTCAATATTAAAATTAAGGGCTCAAACTTTCAGGAAATTTTTTTTGAAGTATTTCCAACAAAATTTCGGCATAAGAGCAAAAAAAAAATAGTCCCAAAAAAAAAACCCCTAATAACCATCTTAAATATAAGTAAGGTATCAAGTTTTTTATATGTATAAATATATATAAATCGGCCATCAGGATCTAGGTCCTATTATTCGAGGGTATCAAGTTGAAGTTACGGATATCAGCTGGCAGAGCAAAGATATAATTTCTAAGCATAATTTGATATAATAACGTATAGCGTGGAGCTTTAAAGCTTTAGACATGATCTTATAATTTTAAAGATATGAATCCTCAAGCTTTTAAGTACCTGAAGAAGATTTGTTTAGCTGAAGATGCATGAATTGTGCACAAATCGTTCCAGATTGAAATTTTGGTGAACTTTTTAGACAAAAAATATATTTCTTTAAAATTGTGTACATTTTTTTGATAATTTCGATCTTTAGAAGAATTCAAGAGATCAATTATTATTTAGAAAAAACATTCCTCAAAAGTAATACAGAGAATTGGTTGGAAATTTATCTTTTTTTTTTTTGAAAATTTTAATCAAATTTTTGCATTCTGATTCTTCGGCGTTTCTGATGTGGTTCCTTATCCACTGGCTTCTATTTTCCCCAAGGTTTATAAATTACACAGGTTGTCCCATTAGAAAAAAAAAGACGTCATACGAAGAGTTTTGAAATTTAAATCAGTCTGAAGATATGTAAAAATTTCTTCTGGATACGTCACGTAGCGCATGAGGCCACCTGTGTATTTTATAAACCTTGTATATTCCCATTCAAAATAAACCGTTAAGCTTGCACGTTTGTGCAGAATGGACCAAAAGTCACGAAGGGGTTTAAACTTTCTGTAACTTTTTTAATAATGAACTTTCCTCTTTATCCATGTTGTTTAAGTCCTTGTCTTTTTAAATATAATAATTAAATTGTGGGCAATAAGGACGAAGCTTCTTGTGGAATATTTATTTATTCTATCGCCAACGTTTCGTCAGTCATTCCAGACTTCTTCAGGGCTCAAAATTAAAAAATTACTCCACAAATGTCATAAAAATAAGCTGTAAAATAACTGTAAATGATTGTTAAATCAAAATAAGATTTTTTCGCTGACTTTGAACAGTTATACTGTGTATACAATATATAAAATATATTGCAGTCCAATTTATATAGTATAATTTAATATAATAATATATAAAATACATACCACCAACATAAATTTGAACAGAAGTTCAAACAAAAATATTCGTGACCAATTGCCCCGATACGTATTTCGATTGCCAAGCAATCTTCTTCAGTCGTCATCAAGTAGTTTGGATCACTCCGTAACTGCTTTGTGATGATTCACCTTTGCGTGAATCAAAATTTAAGTTTATGGTATGATTTTTATATGATGAAGATGAAGATTGCTTGGCAATCGAAATACGTATCTGGGCAATAGATCACGAATATTTTTGTTTGAACTTCTGTTCAAATTTATGTTGGTGGTATGATTTTTATATATTATTATATTAAATTATAGTACATAAATTGGACTGTAATATATTTTATATATTGTATACACAGACTGTTAAATGTTTTTTAAACAATTTTTTATTTATCAATACCAAATTGTATTCTTGGTCTGTTGTTCTACCAGTTGGGTCATTTAACAGCTTATTTTTATGGCATTTGTGGAGTAATTTTTAAATTTTGAGCCCTGAAGAAGTCAGGAATGACTGACGAAACGTTGGCGATAAAATAAATAATATTCCACAAGAAGCTTTGTCCTTATTGCCCACAATTTAATTATTATATTTCCTTTTTATATTTTTTTTGAATTTGCACTTGGTATGTGTAAAAAATTATCTTGGAAATATATAGCACGTTTAAATGCACCAAAATCATCAGTTTTCCTTTGAGAACCATCATTTAATTGCAGGGACTCAACAAACGTATTTTCATCATTTTAACGTTAAATATGTATCTTTGGACGCAACAATAGATCGTTTTGAGCATGAGTCGGTAACCTGCGGCCCCGCGAGCCGCATGCGGCCCTCAAGATTCTCATCGCAACGCACATGACGGACACATAGCGGTTTATTTTTAAAACTAAAATATTTGTACATAAATATTGTAGGTATACCTACTGCAAGTGCGGCCCGCACTGATCCCCATGAAAAATATTTGGCCCTTTTACAACAAAAGATTGCCGACCCATGGTTTTGAGTAATAAGGTTCTGTAGGTAACCTTCTACGCATTGGAAAACCACAAATAGGACAGACGACCTATACTATCAAAGAAGACCCAGAAAAGTCGACTCGTCATTTGTATGAAGTGGAAAAATCGAAGGCATTTAAAAAGTTATATATTTCTTAGTTTAAAAAAAGCACCAAGATGTGTTCTTTCTTTTATGCTTTAAATTAACAAAAAAAATATAAACACCAAATATTCAGTGACTGATGAAAATCCCTTCTTAAATTTTGGACGATTTTTGTTACACGGAGTTGAGATCTGGAATCTTGAGCTTACTACGTAGAAAAAAGATCTGGGTACCTTGAAAAACTTTGTAGATCTACTTTAACTATTACCACAAAGAAGAAATCACTTTTGAGAGATGAACGATACAAAATTCTTCAGCTAATAAAATCAAGGATTGCAAAAGAAATGAAAGAAAGCATATGACAAAAAAAATATTCCCAATTGAACTGGTATACTTAAAAACCCGTGGAAAAATCCCTCAATATAATTACCAACATCAGATATAGCATGAAAAGAAGTATAAGTGAAAAGAGTTTAACCAATTGAAAATATCGAATTAAGGGTATAAAGTTTCCACTTTATTTTTACTTGAAAAGTTTAGCCGAGACAAAATAACAACATGGACGGATCAATACATCTCAATCTCAAATCATTTACGAAAGATATCCAACGTTGAGATTAAGGGTCGAGAAATTTTAGAAATGAGTTTCAAATTACAATGGAACCATATAAAGAGGCAACCTCAAGTTTGGATGTAAAGTGATCGCGGCGTATAATTAAATTTCGATAATGAATTCAATCTCTCCAAAACTATTAAAAAATCATCTATTAAATCCAACAATAAAACGTGTTTTTCATTCAAGGAAAATTGAATTTTAAATACCAGCAATAAAAAAAATAAAAGACATTAATAACGTTAAAAAAATCATGGAAACTATAATGATTTTTTTTTATTAAGAAAAACGACACATTGGCAATCAATCAACACCCACAAAATTTCCTCCGCATTAATATAGTAAATAAAAATTATTGAGAAGCGTGTGGGAAAGTCTTTTTTCGCTTAAAAAAAAGCCAAATTTTCCCATATCACTTTATTAAAAAACTTCGAATTTTTCATAAACAACTTAGCTATCGTTTCCTCATCGCTTTCCTGTTTTTCCGTCCGAATATTTAGAGATATCATCGATATTGGAGCCAATCCAAAAACTGGCACAATTCGCCTTTTTATTTATACCACATTTCGATTGGATTTACGCGATTAAATCGCGAATAAGTGTGTCATCAAGCACGTTTATACGCTTTATTTTCATTGCACATTATTAACCCTCTAAATTATTCGCAATTAGACCACCAAATTGCCACATTATGTCGCGATTGGAAAAATTTGTCAAGTTGCACACTTCCGCTCCGTTTTGGCGTGCGTTGGCAAAAATTCATTTAACTGCAATCGTTACAAATTGAATGTAATTTTTTTCAATCGTTAACTTCTTCACGTGTGGGATACGATGATAAGTTGGTACCAAACTTCAGCCAATAATAAGGGAAACGTAAAAAAAAGTGATAAACCGAAATTGATTTTTTTCCCTACACATTTTCGAAAGTATATTTTGAGAAATACAAGCATTTATTTTTAGCCAAAGAAAAAAATAGCAGATTTTTAATTCGACACGTATATGTCGTTTTTTTTGTATAGATAAGAATTTCCCGGAAAAATCAACAATTTTCCAAAACTGAATTTTTAAAGATATACCTCTAAACTTTAAGAACAAACTAATTATGATTACATTCAAAAGTATTCAATTAAAAAGGTTCTCTTCTATCTACTGTTTTTCCACTTCCACGACTTTGATGCTATTATTTTCCATGTCTTGGCTTGTACCAAATGCAAAGCTTTAGGTAATTAGAGCCTAGTCAGCTTCTTTATTTGTATAGGGAATCTTTCATTACAATGTTTGCCATTCATTTTCACTGGTAGTTCAATTAATGATTTACCGAATTTAATTCAAATTATCCAAAAGTCAAATACAAGTATTGGGTCAGTCCAAATAAAGTACTCCAAAAATAAATAAAATGGTTGCTCGACCATTTTAAAAATAAATAATTTTTTGTGTGCTATCACCCCAACATGTTGGTAGTTCAAATACATCATCATTTTAATTTTATTGTTGTTAGTTTTCCGGTGGTGGTCATATTAGTTTTACTAGACGCAGATATTTTCGCACTTTTAAGGGTTTGCGGAAACTTGATTATCTCAAGCCCTATTTGTCCTATCAAAATGAAACTAAAAGCAGTGTAATCATGAAAATATAAACTATAAAGTTGTAACAAGACGTTTTCACCTAAATGTAATTCTAAAGGGTGAAATTTCAGCCTAAATTTTTAGCTCTCATTTGTTAAAACTCCCATTTTCACTGAAAGATGGTGAAGGAAGGAAAAGAGTCTACACGTTAAAACTTTTTTTAACAAACAATTAGGTACTAATTGTATTCAAAACCAAAATTTGAAGTCTGAGACTTTAAGCCTTTTTAAAATAAAAAATAACGAAATTTGAAAATTTTCAAAATTTGCAATTTTCTGAGCTCAATATCTCTGGTGGGAGACCAGATAAAAATCTGAAATATCACCTCATTATAGTACTGCATAATAGTATTATTCACCTAAAATTTGGAGTTTGAGATTTGACTAGGAGCAGAGGTATTGCATGCAGAAAATGTCAAAATAAGACATACTTCAGTATGTGACATACTTCGGTAGTGCGAAAATGTCTGCGCCTAGTAAAACTAATATGGTCACCACTGGAAAACTAAAAACAATAAAATTAAAATAATGATGAATTTGAACTACCAACGTGTTGGGGTGACAGCAAAAAAAAAAATATCAGAATTAAAAAAAATAATCAAGCGACCAGTACTGGACCGACTGAATTGGACTGACCCTATTGTTAATAATTCATTTCAACTATTTTTTTTTTTTGAGATTTTTTCAATTAAAATTTCCATACAATACCACAAGAAGCAATACCAAACACTTTATTAAAAACCTCCTCTTAAAAAAGGGTAAGGTTCGATTAGAAATTGATTTGGGATTGACCATGGTATACATGAGGCATCATTGGGTTCTAATAAGGTTTCCCATTAAAGAAATTTCAATTAAGGCCCAAAGAAATTGTTTCCGATTAGATTTAATAGGAATACTTAAAAGAAAAACTCAATATTAAAAAAACAATTTTGGTCATCAAAATAAGATTTTTTTCGCTGACTTTGATCAGTTTTACTGTGTATACAATATATAGAATATATTGCGGTCCAATTTGTGAAGTATAATTTAATATAACAATATATAAAAATCAGAAGTTCAAACAAAAATATTTGTAACGTATTGCTCAAATACGTATTTCGATTGCCAAGCAATCTTACTCAGTGGTCATCAAGTAGTTTGGATCACTCCGTAACTGCTTTGTGATGATTCACAAAATAAAAAACGGATTGATCTCAATCTATATGTCGTGCCTTTCTTGTTTTGCGATATGGTTGTGGAGGAGGGGGGGGGGGGTGTTTCCGAAATTCTTTACTTTCACCGAATCCTTCGTAATATAATCCTTCCAAATTATTCTATATTAGACTGGGCTAAAAAAAATTGACTATTTTTTTTTTGAAGAGTATATCGAAAATATTGTTCAAGGTGACAAAAAAAATATCGGTAAGGTTTGAGCCCTTAATATTAATATTAAGAGGTCTATCATCTTTAATTTCGATTTTTTATTTGTGCTCTCGTTTTTGCGTCAATGCTGTCAAACTATCACGGTAAAAATATTTATCTGCACATATATTTATAAGAAATTAAATTCCCTACAAAAAACGTTTTTTTAAAAATTTTCGCCAGACACGCCGTTTCCGAATAATCAAGCTTTAAACATTGATATAATTTTTAGATTTATTTCCTTTATTTTGGAATTTTATAACTAACGAACAAATAAATATATAGAAATGAACAATATAGATATATCTTGAAGGAAATTAATTTTTCCTTCAAATTTAAGTGTGAATAACTTTTGAAAGAGTGATTTTATGTAAAAACGTTAACAGACCTTTTTTGTAGAACATTAAATTCCCTTCAAGAATCTATATTGTTCATTTCTATATATTTATTTGTTCGTTAGTTACAAAATTCCGAAATAAAGAAGATAAATCTAAAATCTATATCAATGTTTAAAGCTTGATTATTCGGAAACGGCGTGTCTGACAAAAATGTTTAAAAAGATATTTTTTTTAGTAAATTTAATTTTCTATAAATATATGTTCAGATGATTTTTTTTACCTTCATAGTTTGACAGCATTGACGCAAAAATTAAAGCACAAATAAAAAATCGAAATTAAAGATGATAGACCTCTTAATAATAATATTAAGGGCTCAACCTTCCCGATATTTTTTTTTATTACCTTGAACAATATTTTCGATATACTTTTAAAATAAAATAGTCAATTTTTTAGGCCCAGTCCTATATATTGTATACACAATTTTTGTCAGTTTTCACTGATCAGGTTTTGTGAGGACCCTAAGTAAAGAACTTCAACATAGAGACGAAAATTATTTTAAATTTTTCCCAATTGGATACGAGAAATGACCTAACTGGGATGATCCAATATTAAAAAAAAAATAATTAATAATTATTAATAAAAATAGATATTAATAAAAAAAATAGGTTACTTCTTTCGCTTCAAATATTACTCTATTAGATTCTAGTTTAAAATGTTCTTTTTGGAATCTCTACGAATTTCTCATTTAAAGGTAACAACTTTTAGCAAAATATCTCAATTTGAGTTCCTACAGAGAATCCCAAAATCAGGACCAAAAAGACCGACTTAAAAATTTCTAATTTGATACGACTTGTCTTGAGAACCACTGATTTAAAGACTAAGCTACCAATTTTGTACCAAAATAGTACAACAGTTAAAATACTTCACTTATTTCTCCTTCACAATAAACGACTCAATTCTATGCAGAAATTGGAGCAAAAGTGCAACGAAGAATTTTCCATAGCTGAATAATTACCAGTACAAATCTTTTTCTTATATTTACATGCAAATAGGATTTGAATTACAATCATTAACGGTGTTTTTTTCCAGCTGTAAAGTTGGATGCCTGATAATATTTCAGTGCTGCCAATCGTATGATTACGTAACACAAACAAAAAAAAAATATGACAAAAGAACAGTGCATTCGCAACAATGCTTTGTTATTATTATTTCTATCATTACCATTATTATCAACCCTTACACGAGCGCTAGCTCCTATTTGAAAAAATCTGGCGTGAAAAAAACTACCCCTTTATGTATGTGTGTAAAAAAAAATAAAAATTCAATGAAATTTTCCACTGGCACGAAAATAATAATGATAATAATATATGACGAGTCCAACATTCAACAATGGACGTCTAATGAGTACGGTAATGGACGTGAACGTACGATCATTCCCCATATTTTCACGCCAGTATGATGCGGGGGTTGTAGGGGGTAGGTAATGTCTATGTGTCACCGTGAAAAGTTGGCATCCCGTAAAAAGGCGAGCATACATACACATATATAGCAACTGGTAGTTGTTGCCCATTTTACAAGTCCGGGGCGTTTTGACGAGCCGAGTGGTCTAGAAACAAGGAATGACAGGGATGAAACATAAAGGGGTTGGTGGTGGCGTATAGATGGGCTGCCAGCGACAAGGGATGAACACGACACATCGACTCTTTATTTACCATTTATACATCTCCCTGCAATCCCTGTATTTACATACTCATACCACTAGCTTTTCCAATCCATCCACCATCGCTCATTTTGGCCTACATTTATATGCAAAACAAATGCACGCTCTATAACTAGCTGAAGAGAAAAAAAAAACGACTGATAAAAGTTTTCACGCTTCGCTTTTTAACAACCTTCCGGACACTATTCAAAACTAGCTGGTTTATTTTTTTTTTTGCCAATCATGAGCCTTCGAAAACGCATCAGTATTCACTTGGAAATCATTCCAAAAATTTGACTTTTTCCTCTGATGCATTTAAGGTAAAAAAAAAAATCAATCAATTTTTAAACAAAATATTTTGTTCATATACTGGAGCACTATTAATTTATCCAGTCAACAAAGACACCAACATAAGGAAAAAAAGCTCCAAAAAGCCGAAGCTTTCAGCCGAAATCACGCCGATAGTTAAGTGGTTTGGACAAAACAAACGAGACCGAATGCTAAAGCGGCCAAATAGAGATGTCGGGGTAGTAGTGGGTGCGAGATGGTGCGATAAGGGGATGAAGAGGATTTAGAAATTGATAAACACATACGAGATTAATGTTGAAACGTAGAACAATAGAAATATTAATCAGGTTATTATCTACAAAGGTTCAAAGGTGATCGTAGGTGCCTTGGAATAAAGAATAGGATTTAGACGCGGGGAGGGGGTGGGGGAGGAGGAGATAAACAAGTTAAACGGGAATGGAATGGGAAAATCGATTCAATTCGGTTACGAAATAACGGGGATTGTTTGCCTCAGTGGATTTAAAAGTTGATTATTTCAAACGAGAAAATTAGATACTTGCTTTGGTTGCATTTGAGAATAAATAAAGCGTTTCACCATCCATTATTTCAGTGGTTCTTATAAAGCAATTTCATTTAAAATATTTTTTTGCTCGCCTTTTTTAGTATAAGGTAGTTCGAGTGATTAGCAAGACGATAAAGTAGGAATCAACTGGTAAATTACTAGAAAAATGCTAAGTTATTTTCAGATGAAATTTTTTGGATAGCTAGCTATGATTCCAGAAAAAAAATCAAGCTGTATAATTAAGCACAAATTTGGCATTATTTTAAAAAACAACTTTGATAACTAATTTTCATCGAAGTAGCTTTAAAAAACAGTTTTACACGATCAATAGTGTAGGTCATGGAAAAAACAGATGACAGTCATATAGCGTCAATCCCAAATAATAAGTGGGATGATTAAAAATTGATCAACCAAACTTCTAGGACTTTTACCAGGTCTTCAAAGATATTGTCCTGGTGGAACACAAAATTTCTTTACTGCTCAATTTTGGCCTCTCCTGGTCAATTGGTTTATACAAGTAATCCAATTTCGGGCTCAAAGAGATCCAAAAAAAGTTTTTAGTATTTGGACACCAATTTCAGTACTAACATCCTTCCAACTTTATTAGTACCTCCAATCGAGGAAGTGAAATTTATTAATTAAATCTCCAAAAGTACATAGAAGCAAATTTGATCCCAAACATGATTTTATCTAAAAAATCCGTCACCGGAAAACGCCGCGTCCCTCTTTCCCCCTAAAATTGAATTTTAAAAAAAAAAATCCTTATAGCTTTTGAGCTGTGCTAAATCCAAATTAAGTCCTTTAAAGTGGCAGAAGTCATCAAACCATCCAAACTTCAACCGCATGTATCATCGTTAAATAAGGGATGATTTTCGAACCAAGGGCAGTTTTGGATTCGTAACAATGTATCAAACGACATTATAATAA
The DNA here is from genome assembly GCA_958496175.1 of Sisyra terminalis. NCBI lineage: Eukaryota > Metazoa > Arthropoda > Insecta > Neuroptera > Sisyridae > Sisyra > Sisyra terminalis. Next base: position 46,690,704 of record OY292278.1, on the reverse strand, counting down.
TCTACTTCGAATTCGAATCAAAAAAAATTTTCGTCAAAAAACACCGTGGATTAACGATCGTTGATTTTTCACGAAAATCTTCAAATTTTCGATTTGGTTTTTTAGGATGCCAATCGAAAGTATAAGTCTACCTGTACATGCTGTGCAAATTTTTCCGAGAACAAACCACGTTTAAGGGATGAAATCGACCATCAAAGTGCCAGAAGAAATCATCAAACCGTCCAAAGTTCAATCGCATGTATCATCGTTAAATAAGGGATGATTTTCAAACCAAGGGCAGTTTCGGGTTCGTAATAATATATCAAACGACATTATAATAATCTTCGAATTCGAAACAAAAAAAAATTTCATCAAAAAACAAAAATCGTGGATTACCTAACCATCGTTGATTTTTCACGAAAATCGGCAAATTGTCGATTTGGTTTTTTAAGATGCCAATCGAAAGTATAAGTCCACCCGTGCATGCTGTGTAAATTTTTCCGAAATCAAACCACGATTAAGGGATGAAATCGACCCTCAAAATGGCAAAAGAAGTCAACAAACCATCCAAACTTCAATCACATGTATCATCGTTAAATAAGGGATGATTTTCGAACCAAGGGCAGTTTCGGGTTTGTAACAATGTATTAAACGATAATATAACAATCTTTTTCGAATTCGAAACTAAATAAATTTTCGTCCAAAAAAACCGTGGGTTAACCATCATTGATTTTTCACGAAAATCATCAAATTTTCGATTTGGTGTTTTAGGATGCCAACCGAAAGTATAAGTCCACCCGTACATGCTGTGCAAATTTTTCCGAAAACAAACCACGTTTAAGGGATGAAATCGACCATCAAAGTGCCAAAAGAAATCATCAAACCATCCAAACTTCAATCGCATGTAATATCGTTAAATGAAAATTAAAGCTGAGGATATTTCCTACAAATAATGTTCCTTCATAATTTCCTACATGTGCCATAGCTAAAATGACGATTGAAAATATAGAAAAAATTAAATTTTTAAAAATCGTGTTACGTTATTGTTGATATTACTGAAGATTACTGGCATTTGTGGAAAAATCGGAAGCCAAATGATTTATTTATTTGTGTCCTTTATTTTCTTATCTTGAAAAGTTCAAAAATTACTAGATTTTTAATATTTTTTCGTTTCAAATATTGAAGAACTTAATTTTCAATTGTTAAGATATCAAAAGCTTCGTCAGATGTTATCTTACTATCAGAAACTAATTACAGGATGAAATCTGCACTCTTAGACTTTAAATTTTTAATCATAAAGCATTTTGAGATTTAATAGATATATAGTAGTTTTTAGTTTGGGCCATTAAAATTGAATTTTCCTCGGTTAAAAGGCCTTAATGATAAATATAATATTTCTGTTTTTTACTTTTCAGTTGATATATAAGAGTGTAAGTGATTAAAAATTTAAATATATTTTGAATTTGTACAAATGTTTTATAACACTTTAAACATTTAAAATGTTAATATAACAATGACAATGTATTACATAATATTTTTAAAAAATCAATAATATTGTAGTAAATTTTTCATTCCCAATATGTACATATCGATGGTTTTGATGGCACACATGTGGTAAGTGCATTAAAACTGCAATCAACAAAACAAAGAAAATTCCCGTGATCGTATGTGATAAGATATCACGTGTATACTGACGTGTTGGTAGTTTTGATGACTTTGCCATCCATTGAAGAAGAATTTATTTTCTAAGAAAGGGTAAAGAAGGTAGGAAAGTCTTTGTACCCCAAAGTTAGGAGCATATGTCGTTTTGTAAAGAAAATATTTTATTTTTACATAGTATGTCGATATTATACTAAATTCGAGGGTTTTCACGATGCCGACATTTCGGTTTATTATTGTAATTTCAATTTTTACACAAAGTACATCGTAGTACAAAGCTTAAAAATGAGTTTATCACTTTAGCTGATGAAATTTAAGTGCATGATTTTTCCTGAGGGCATAACTATTGAAAAACGGGAAATTTAAAAAAAATAATAAAGAGGTGAAATGGTAATAAATGGATGAAATTGTACTATAAGTTATTACTTTTTAGGATCCATTTTGATTATTAGCAAAAATGTAAACTTGAGTTAAGAAATCGCAATTTTTCCAATGTATAGTACGCGGAAAGTTCGTGCGCAATCTCATATCATGTAAAAAAAAAACAATAGTGCTTTCGACATCAATTTCCGGCCAAACTATGGCACTTATGGCAAATTCTTAAGGAATCCTTTTTGTAGAAAATATCCTCAGCTTTCATTTTGATAATAACTATTTTATTTCTATCTAGCACGGTTGAAAAGTTATAATGAATAAGGTAAATTTTTTGGAAAAGTCAAATGTGGGGGAAGACGTAATATTTACATTATTTTAATATTTACGTAATATTTACGTCTTTTATTCTTTAGTTTCAAAAATATTAAAGATTTATAAAAAAGATGAAATTGTAGTATAAATTATTACTTTCAAGGATCCATTTTGATTTTTAAGCATAAACTTACACATTAGACAGGAAAACGAAATTTTTTCAATGTATAGTGCGTGGAAAGTTCGTGTGCAATCTCATATCATGTAAAAAAAAACATTAGTGCTTTCGACATCAATTTCCGGCCAAACTATGGCATTTATGGCAAATTGTTATGGAATCTTTTTTGTAGAAAATATCCTCAGCTTTAATTTTGATAATAACTAGTTTATTTGTATCTAGCACGGTTCAAAAGTTATAATGAAAAAGGTAAATTTTTCGAAAAAGTCAAATTTGGGGGAGGTCAATGTTGAAATCATGTTTGGGACCTAATCAATCAATAAATAAATTGGCTTTTACGTATTTTTTGGTGAGTGCATACGCTTGAAAGCTGCATAAACTCGAAATTTATGAATATTGTCAAAAAAAAAATTGATGAAATAAAAAATTATTGATTTACATAAAAGTCGACAGACTTATTCGACTTTATCAAATATTTTTCGAAAATCTTGATCAAAGATCTCAATGCTGCCAGATTGAAGCTTTACCTAAATAAACAAAACCAAACAAACAAAAAGCTTTCAATACAAAAAGCTCTGTAGCAACTAGCTTATATCCGATTCACTCCACCAAAGCTCTTGCATTTCCTTTTTGGATAATTCCATGGATCAAACTTCCATTAACAAATCCACCATATAGAAACTGCAACATTCCAAATGCCTTGCATTTCATAATATATTTAAAATTTTTACGTCAAATTGGCACAAGAAATCTCGTAAAATCCGTAGCCGCTTTATTTACTACTTTTTATTTTTATGAATCGTAATAAAAGACCTAATGAGTTTAGCCACCAACCTGTTGACGATGCTGCACGGCGTTGTAGGAAAAATATTTCGTTTGTAAAATTCTTTTAGAGGATATACATAAAAATAAAATGAGTTCCGCTACTGTGCGGTTATAAATCAATCAAGTCAACTTTGCAAGACCATTCCGTGTAAAACAAAAGACTAACGTACATGGGAAATTTGTTGCTGGGATTGCAGTACTAATAAAAATTAATGGGGCTCTCTAATTGTAGTGGACGTGGATTTTGGAATGAGAGCCCAAATAAAACCATTGTTGCCATTTTCTATTTTCTTTTTCATTTTCTTGGAAAATTAGAAGAAAAAAAACGTCGTTTTATAAAATCATTTGGGGTGGAGGAATTTTTTTTTGTCATTCAAGGGGTTGGTGAATTGGTGACGGCTTGGCGAACAGCATGGGGAAGGAAAAGATGTGCACATTTGCGAATTTATACAAATCTGTCATGTGTCATTTATCTTTTATTTAATTTTTTTTTTGGCAGCAATGTCGTGAAATACCAACGTCACTCACTTGAATCTTATAGGCACGACAAAACGAAAAAAATGGGGTTGAAAAAGAAAATTTGAAATAAAATATTTTAGAGTTTCATAACTAATAAAAAACATTGAATCTCACAATTATTCCAGACATAAAAATTCCTAAACTATAATCATCCCCCAGGCATTCATCCCTAATCAAAATCCTTATGTCTCGAATCAAACATCTCACATATCACTTGTCAAGAGAAACAACCCTCTCCCTTTCAGTATCGCTTATACTTCCCCCCACCCCCAACCAATTGGACTAACAAACCAAGATTCCAAAACAGTTTTCGACAAACTACATTGCTTAGTTTAGTTGATTTACAAGACAAAGATTGCGAACAGAACCAAAACACATAATGCACAACAGACAACCCCCGCAGTTGTATACAAAGCTCCACAAGTACGACAGAGAGCGAAAAAGGACATCTCCGGGTAAATTAGCAAATCAAATTATCAAGTTTCTGTTAATGTTAACAATGTTAAATGGATTTCATATAAACAATTAGATTCATTTATCTAATCAATTTCGAATGTGTAATTGAGCGGGAAATTCAAAAATATTTTGTTATTACTCTCTGATGAGGTAATATTGATTATAATAATAATAATAATTATGTTTAATTATTGAAATTTCAATTAATAATTTCATCATATTAAATACACAATTTCAATTACCTTTGGCTTGTACCGTTCTTTTACTGCATATGACGTCATAAATTTACGTAATATATAACCAAGTTGACTGCACCTACCTGCAAAAAAAAAAACAAAATGTTAGTTATACTATAAAAAAAAAGGATAAAAATTTATAGTTGTCATTTTGGAATTGATTTTTGTGTGATACAAATGAAACTTTTGAAACCAACCCTTATCGATAGAGCTTTTTTTATATAGCACATTTTCGCATGCGTTTTCCAAACCCCAAATTAAAAATTTCGTATAACAAATCGATTTTCCCCAACATTGAAATGCCTAAAAATTTAATACCTAAAAATTTTTTCGCTGGTAAACGAAAAGATATATATATATATTATAATCTGTTCTTCTATTGTCGCTCCAAAATCTCATATCTGTCATTTTGCCAAAAGAAATTCATTTCGTTTCGTTTCGTTCCGCAATATTTGCCAAAAATTATGACATCTGTTTAACATACAAGGGATCTATATATATATATATATATATATATGTGTATATGTTCATCACAAACGACAACATTGACAACATTGAAATTCGCGACATAAGCGCCACAAAGTCCTCGTGCAAAATTCCCATAAAAATATTTTGCACCTTTTTTTCTGCCCGATTGCCATTAATTAACGTTTCGTCAATTCAAATATATCGTATCAAATTTTGGCAACGCCACCACCACACGTACCCAAAAAAAAAAAAATAACATACGAGTTTATTGCCACAATTCTTTTCGCAATTCCACCTTGCCAAAAATGACAAATTTATCATCTAGTTAAATGTTTTATTTTTATCAATTAGAAAACTATTAAAGCATACGAGTTTACACATAGGTATATATTAGACTGGGCCAAAAATATTGACTATTTTTTTTTTGAAAAGTATATCGAAAATATTGTTCAAGGTGACAAAAAAAAAATATCGGGAAGGTTTGAGCCCTTAATATCAATATTAAGAGGTCAATCATCTTTAATTTCGATTATTTATTTGTCCTTTCATTTTTGCGGCAATACTGTCAAACTATCAAGGTAAAAAAAATCATCTGCACATATATTTATAGAAAATTAAATTCCCTACAAAAAATGACTCTATGAAAATTTTTGCCAAACACGCCATTTCCGAATAATCAAGCTTTAAAAATTTATATAATTTTTAAATTTATCTTCTATATTTTGGAATTTTGTAACTTACGAACAAATAAATATATAGAAATAAACAATATAGATTCTCAAAGGAAATTTAATGCTCTACAAAAAAGGTCTGCAAACGTTTTTACATAAAATCACTTTATCAAAAGTTATTAACAATTAAAGTTGAATGAAATATAAATTATTGTTTTTTTCGTTTTTCTACTTTTTCGTGTAATACATAGCTGTTAACCGAGAATAGGTTTGAATATATTATTTAACTTGGATATTGCAAACGATAAGATTGATAAACTGATGAATTTCGATCATGCAAAAAATCAATTTGTCCCACCGAATGAAAAAAAATTGGTTCAACAACGAGAAAAACAATAATTTTATTTTTCCTCCAACTTTAATTGTGAATAACTTTTGAAAGAGTGGTTTTATGTAAAAACGTTAGCACACCTTTTTTGTAGAGCATTAAATTCCCTTCAAGAATCTATATTGTTTATTTCTATATATTTATTTCTTCTTTATTATATATTATTACTATTATTACCTGATGATGACAGACCCACCGTTCCCAATAATCAAGCTTTAAACATTGATATAATTTTTAGATTTATCTTCTTTATTTTGGAATTTTGTAACTAACGAAGAAATAAATGGATTATAATATATATAAATCTTTGAGATTCAATTAAAAAATTATTTTATTACAACGCGTTTCGACAGTTTTTGACTGTCATCATCAGGTAATAATAGTAATAATATATAATAAAGAAGAAATAAATATATAGAAATAAACAATATAGATTCTTGAAGGGAATTTAATGCTCTACAAAAAAGGTCTGCTAACGTTTTTACATAAAACCACTCTTTCAAAAGTTATTCACAATTAAAGTAGAAGGAAAAATTAAATCATTGTTTTTTCGATGTTGAACCAATTTTCTTTCAGTCAGTGGGACAAATTGATATTTAACATAATCGAAAATCATCATTTTATCAATCTTATTACTTGAAATATCGAAATTTCATAATATATCCAAACCTATTCTCTGTTAACAGCTATTTATTACACGGAAACGTAGATTTACTGTCTTAAAATAATTAAAAATTACAATTATGTGATTTAACTATTGAAAATTATTTATCTACACTATTCCACATAATTGAAGAAAAGAAAAATCAGATTGCGGATTATTAAATAATAGTATCCATGAAACAGAGTAAAAAAAATTATTTTAAGTATTTTTATAACTTAGAGTTTATAAAAAAAAAAAAATCTGTTATAATCAAAGTATTAAAATTAACTATTTATTACTTTATTTCATCACATTAAAGTGTTTTTTTTTTGCAATTAGGGAATTTTTTTCGGTACTCACTAATGGCCAATAGTAAGTACAGAAGTTGGTGTTCGTTTTTCGTAAGACACTTATTATATTCATCTATAAACGCTACATCCCGTTCAGCAACATCATTTACAACGTACAACGGCTAATTTGTCGAAAAATAGTTTACATTCTCCAAAACTATCAAGGTTTGGATATATTATGAAATTTAAATATTTCAATAGATAAGATTAATAAAATTATAGTTTTCGATGATCTAAAATATCAATTTGCCCCACTGAGGGAAAGAAAATTGGTTCAAAAACGAAAAAAACAATAACTTAATATTTCATTTAACTTTAATTGTGAATAACTTTTAAAAAAGTGATTTTATGTAAAAACGTTAAGAGACCTTTTTTGTAGAGCATTAAATTCTCTTCAAGAATCTATATTGTTCATTTTTATATATTTATTTGTTCGTTATTTACAAAATTCCAAAATAAAAAAGATAAATCTAAAAATTATATCAATGTCTGAAGCTTGATTATTCGGAAACGACGTGTCTGGCCAAAATTTTCAAAGAGACATTTTTTGTAGGGAATTTAATTTTCAATAAATATATGTGCAGATAATTTTTTTTACCTTGATAGTTTGACAGCATTGACGCAAATATGAAAGCACAAATAAAAAATCGAAATTAAAGATGATAGATTTCTTAATATTAATATTAAGGGCTCAAACCTTCCCGATATTTTTTTTTGTCACCTTGAACAATATTTTCGATATACTTTTCAAAAAAAAAATAGTCGATTTTTTTGGGCCAGTTTACTATATATTCATACAATAAAGTGGGGAAAAAATTCAGGAATTTTCAGTTCGTTTCCTATTGATTTTATAGGTAACCAGCATAGCTTCAATGTAGTAAAAGTTGTATCAAAATGTTATTACGCCATTTCTTCTATTTGTTTTCAAGTTAATGGTATTTTTATATGTAATCGGCTTTTAGAGCTTTTAGTAACGGAAAACTATGTGTTTTTTTTTTATTCTTCCTGTCTCGTTCACGTTTCATAACTTAGACAATCCAATTTAAAAATTTAAAATGTTTGTTAAAAAAAATATAGAAAAATATTTGTAAGAGTGAAAAAGATAGAAAAATGTGCACAAAATTTTCTTCTACAAGTAATCCTTCCACAGCTCGGTTTATAATTTACGGGAATCAGACAACACGATTCCATACATGATTGTTGATGATTCAAGGATTAAAATCTTTCGACAGCCATTACCAAAGCAATCGACCGCCATTAGGAATTGAAAATTAAGGATATCCTTTAATCGGTTTCAAAATTTTATGGTATTACTGCCTTTTGTGAAATCAATAAGTTCCAAACTACAAAATTTGAGGCCCAAAAATTTCAGGCTTTCCTCAATACACCAATGATCAAAAAAATGAGGGAAAACCCATGTAAACTTACGAATCACAAAATTGGTGTAAAAATCGTAAAAGCTTTTTTAAGTTTTTTTAGATAGCTGGCTATAATTCCAGAAAAACTAAAGCTATATAATTAAGCACAAATTTATGGCATTTAACAAAAACAGCTAAGATAACTAATTTTCATCGAAGTATCTTTTAAAATCAGTTTTATACGACCAATAGTGTAGGTCATGGAAAAAACAAATGACAATCATATAGCCCAACAAGCCCAAACAGTAAGTGGGATGATTAAAAATTAATCAACCAAACTTCAAGGACTTTTACCAAGTCTTCAAAGTCGTGGTCCTGGTGAAAAAAAAAAATATTTGATCAAATTATCCTTCCTTTACTTCAACGTTAAAACCAATAGACTTCAATTTATAATCTTCCAAAATATCTTTAGTTTCCTACTCTTAAAAATTGAAGTTATTTGTTGATCCAGAAATGAATGCTTTTAGAAAAGTTTTTACTAGATTTTTCTACTAGACCTGTGATAAAAATGAGCGACTTAAGGGTGGTTTTTCTGAACCAGGAAAAAATATTATTTGTTTCTTTTAACATTTGAAAGCCATTTCAATTCCAATTATTCTGGAATAAATCTATGCAGAATAATCAATCAGATTCCTCTGGATGTTTTCAAGTTTATACCCAAGAACTAAGACTATTACGAATCGAAACGGGGTAGTCAAATGATAATTTGAGAACCAATTACCTCCACCTAATTTTCTACATTTTTTTGACCCCAAAATTTATTTCCATTGTGTAGAAATACATCTTAAGATAGCAGTGTCCAATTCCAAATTTAAAAATCTTTCGTTATGGTTCATTAAAGATGTAAATCCACTAAGCTTAAACCTACATTTGGATCCATAAATTTAGCACCTTTGTGGTATAAAATTTTCTCTTTCAAAATCAGTTTCCATCATTAACAGGGGTAACAATTTTTTGGTCCATAATTTAACAAAAATTACTCCTCAAACCAATAAAAAATTAGCATCAGAGGTAAGGTAGGCAAAACATGCCGGAAAAAAAGCCTGTTTCTAGTTGTAGTCTTTACAATTATGGGCTAAATTTATTTTTAGTAGGAAACCACTTAAATACTTCTCTATTGTATCAAAATCTTATACAAATCGGTTCAACCATTTTTGAGAAAAAAAAATGAAATTCATCATTTTTTCCAATTATTGGAAAAGCAGTAACGAAAACTTTTTTTCTTTATTTTCAAAAAAATTTCCCCATTTATATTACAACCCCTAGCATACTAACAAGTAAATACAGCTCTGCATATATTTCCTAATTTATTGAAGTGCACTGCAATAAACAAGTTCTTCACCCTTAATATTGCCAATATGATATAATGCATATTAGCTTCAGTACACAATTAGAATCAGGAAAAAACTTCTTTTTTTCTTTTAACATTTGAATTCCAATTATTCTGGAATAAATCTATGCAGAATAATCAATCAGATTCCTCTGGATGTTTTCAAGTTTATACCCCAAGAACTAAGACTATTACGATCCGAAACGGGGTAGTCAAATGATAATTTGAGAACCACCTAATTTTCAACATTTTCTTGACCCCAAAATGTATTTCCATGATGTAGAAATATATCTTAAGATTGCAGTGTCCAATTCCAAATTTAAAATCTTTCGTTATGGTTCATTAAAAATGTATCATATCTTTTGGAATCTTTATCTCGGAATATTTTATTTGTTGATTCTAAATCCACAAAGCAGCTGCTTTTGGATTCATAAATTTAGCATCTTTGGGTATAAAATTTTTTCTTTCAAAATTAGGTTTTTCAAATTTTGGTCCATAATTTACCAAAAATTCCTCCTCAAACCAATAAAAAAATTAGCATCAAAGTTAGACAAAACTTGCCGGAAAAAAATTGCCGGCTAAATTTATTTTTAGTAGGAAACCCCTTAAACACTTCTCTATTGTATTAAAATCTTATACAAATCGGTTCAGCCGTTTCTGAGAAAAAAAAATTTGAAATTCATCATTTTTTCCAATTATTGAAAAAGCAGTAACTAAAACTCACGATTTTTTTTGATCTAAAACTTTTTTTCTTTATCCTCAAAAAAAATTTCCCAATTTATATTACAACCCCTAGCATACTAACAAGTAAATACAGCTCTGCATACATTTCCTAATTTATTGAAGTGCACCGCAATAAACAAGTTCTTCACCCTTAATATTGCCAATATGATATATTGCATAACTATTTACCAAAACATTTCAACCATAAACAGCTGATTTTGATCTTCAGGTAATCATACCTGTTATTAGGGTTGACAACAAATATTTGACCAGTTATATCACAGATACAAATAAAATAAAATTTTCCATTTTCAATCCCAAAAACGCAGGAGTACAAATTTCCCTCTCATTTGAATTTCTCTAAAATTACATTCCAGTTGGCTTAATTTATATTTGATGCGAATCACTCAGGGATTGCGGGGGGGGGGGACGAGATATTTTATTCGAGGATGATTGAGGATTGATGTAAAGTGTTGAACATAATACACCTGTGGCACCTGAAACGCCGTATATGTGTAGTGTAATGTGCGACAAAATTTACAACAGCAAGGCTTAATTGAAACACTATCTATGCCCGATACTTTGAAGGGGGTGCAAAACATGTGACAGTCGGGTGAAACAACCCCCAGATCGACATTTTGCAGGGATGAAATGGTGGAAAAAAATTATATTTACTGGCCTCATAAACAATATTTGCCAATGGCAAATGACGGTACGGCAAACGACCGGGTGTATTAAGGGCTGTGCGCAAATTTTGTGGACGATATTAATTTTGGCCGTAAATTTCCGGTGCAAAATGGCGGGCTTGGGGATTTCGCTGCTACTGTTATAGGCTTTTTTTTTTTGTTGGGAAAGAGTTTTCGTTGGTTTGGCAACAAATCTACGGAAATTATTCAACTTGAAAGCTTTTCGAGTTTATTTTGTTATGGTCAATGCCAAGAACTTCGCCTGTGTGGCACACTTATAGTAAAACGATTCAATGTTTCTTTAAAACTTCTTCAAGTACTACAATAAAACCTTACTAAAAACTAAAAACCTAAAAAAATATATTATAAAGTTAGTTTCTGCAGTAGTTTTAAGATTAACTGGGCTCATAACCTAGTTAGATTAACTAATTGATTTATTATCAAATTTAAGAGATTCTCATAAAAAACATGGGATAAGAAAAACTTTTAGAAGGAATACGATGGGGTGGGAGACGAGGATCGATTCAATGGTGTTGAATAGGTTTTATTAAAATTAATTTAATTCTTATCTCGTGAAAATAATATGCGGAAGACATGAAAGTAAGCGCTACAGTACCGAGAGGGCAAATAAACGACGAGTATCTCCATTTCGCATCCAATATAAAGAAACCGGGGGTACGAAACTATGGGATAGCGATGAAGAATGAAGGATGGGGTTGTTTTATCTTTTGACGCGTGTTTTGTCCCAGTGTAGTGCTCTTTTTGTATGTTCCTTTTACCTTCTAATACAAACCCACCCACCCACCACCACCAGCCGACGTTGATCCTGTCGGGAGATGCACGGGGATGGAAGGAAGAAAATTTTACTTGAACTGTTGCTCTCTGGTGTGGCGTGTAAGTAAATGTTGTCATCCCGGTTGCGTGTTTAATTAATTTTAATTCTCCCGTTTTTGCACCGAATTGGACCCCCGAAATGTATTGTGTATAAAGATATGAACCCGGAATTTGTGACACCCACCATTGTATGTTTTTCCCTTGGTTTTTTTACCACGGTGGACAAAAGAAAAACATGGTTGTTGAGTTTCTCGCGAATTTTCCTCATATCCATTGTTTCCACTTGAATTTTTCGTTTTTAAATTTTTTTCATATGTTCTTAATATTTCCTTAAGTTTTTCGTCGTGCGTTCGGTGGATTATTTCCAAGTGAAATGTTTTTAATGCGAATATTACGTTGTTTTGCTGGAGTCGGAGGGATGGGCGGATGAATGTTGAGGCTTTTTTTTTTTATTTGAGGGAGAAAAATATTTAAATGGTTGCTTTTGGACAAAGAAAATTAATTTTTGGTTTAAAATTTTTGATGTAAATTCCTGGAAAAAATTGTCGTAAATATGTGCAAATATAAGGGAAGCTTTCGTACGAATCGGGAATTAAGACGTACCTACCCCTAAACAATTACACCCACTTCAATGACATACTTATGTCAACCATTCGTTTAGAATATTTCATTTGGCAAAACGAAAAAAAAAATAAGAATTCCATTTGGTGGTTTCTTTAGAAATGGAAAATTTTCACACAATTTTTTGTTGAAACAAAGTGATAAATCAAGAAAACATAAAGTGGGAAAAACTACAATTAATAAAAGAAGATAAATTCGGATAAAAGTTTTCCCTTTGTTTTTCCATTGGTAAACTTCACCCTTATTTCTTCGCTCTTATTTGATCGTCTCATACATTCAATATTGACCGAAATCTCGTTAAATATTTGCGTTAATAAACATTTCCGGGACTATGTTATTGAGTGTTGTCCCAGTGCTGGCCATTTTGACTCGTTATTTACCACACAAAGACATATAGACATATCTCTTCCTCACCCTTAATTTGTGGTAGTAAAGTAAACTTTATAAACCCCATCGTATGCATCTCCCTTATATTGATCGCAAATTTCAATAACTAATATAGGGAAAAGTAATTAGATGTAGAAAAAGTGATTTTAAGCTTTCGAAAATGTGGCAATTTTAAGAAGGGGTAGAGAAAGGGGATGATAATTTTATGTCTGAAATATTCAATAAATCATTTTACAATAAAAATTTACAACAAAAGCTTTTAATATGAAATTTCTTTTGACGAAAATGAAAGATGATTTTCGTATAGTGTAATTATAAATATTTTTTGAATTATTGTCAATTGTGGTTCAATATTTTCTGCCATAATCCTATCTCTAACACACAAAATATCCGAAAAAATCCTAGTGATCAAGTAGAGGCATAGGGAGATTCCTCCACTGGGAGTGATCTCCAGCACGACAGCTCCGGCCCCCAAATCGGATAATAAGACCTAGACCCTGATGGCCGATTTATATATGTATATAAAAAAAAATCTTTCTGGCAAAAGCATAATTTCGATGGCAAAGAATTGATTCAGATGATTTTTGACCTCATAAAAGTTTTGCCATGGAAAAAATCTCATACAAGTTTGTTAACTCACCAAAAGCTTTTAGAGCTTTAATGAAATATATTGCCATCCCTAACATATTCTTTAGATTTGGTACCTTCGGGTTATTATTGGTTCTGGTCTTTACCAAAATTTTTAGATGGCAAAACTTTACGTCAAATGAATAGGTCAAAAATCTCCTGGATTAGTGTTTTGGCATCAAAGAACAAAAGTGTTATGGATTTATTATGGATTTTAGCATGGATTTATGTTACCACTATAAAGATAACAAAAAATATTCATCAGGCCTGCAAATCTGTTAAATTTTAAGCCATATTATTGCTTTACTATTGAACATTTCCATTGGCTTACTAAAAATATAAAAATTTTAGATCTTGCCTTCCACAAAATCAAGTGGAACTCTATTGGATTGAACAAAATATTTATTCTGTATTAAAAAATCATCTTTAATTTTATGAAAACTACATGGAAATCCCCTCATTAGATGATGTTAAATTTTTCAAAGTCCATCTAAACAAAAGACTAACGTAGGAGCATCATATAATACAAAAAAAAGGATAGCAGTTTGCATCGATTTCAAGAAACTATTGGGAAAATACTCAATACTTTGCCTTAAAGATAAAGCTTTTCCATACAAAACAACAATAATTCCAATTCGGACGTATGGTATTGAGCTTTGAGGCTCTACCAATAAGTCTAGCATTAAAATTATAAAAAGAAATGCTTAGACAACTGGCAAAAGCTCTATGGTACATAACTAATGAAACTTTGAGTACAAATTTGGTGATTTCAACAGTAGACAGCAAAATCGCCACCAAATACTTGGAAAAATGAGATCACCATCCAAATCCATTGATGAGGTCAACCCTGAAGCCTCAACCCTCAAGACGATTAAAGAGAAAATTGCCGAATGACCTACCAAATACCTAAGGGGCGAAGAGAAGTACCATTTTTTTAAACGGAATGAATAATATCTCAAGAATAATGTATCAAAATTTCAAGTCAATTGGAACAAAATTGACGAAGTTATGAGTATTTTTATACTGTCGAATTTTTATATCATCAGATCAACAGACTTCATACATATAAGCCTATATATACAAAATTCTTCATTGATCCATTAACAATACAATTTATTATTTACAAAAATTAAAAGCTGGCGTGCCAGAGCAGCAGCTCTTTCCCTCCAACAAAATAAAATTGTTATGTTGGGAAAAAGCAAGGTTTGTAAATTACACAGGTTGCTCCATTAGAAAAAAAAATGACGTCATACGAAGAATTTTGAAATTGATCAGTCTGAAGATATGTACGAATTTCTTCTAGATACGTCACGTATCCATCACGTAGCCACCATGAGGCCACCTGTGTATTTTATAAACCTTGGGGAAAAAGAACCTAAAAATCCAACAAGGACATATAAGCCGAGGATAGCAGGAAACTTGTAGACAAGTTAAAGAAGACAGTAAACACCTGCCAATAATTCATCTATCCATCCATGTTTAACTCTTCGGTGCAAAAATCGGAAATCGCATTCGTGCACAAATTGGATAAAAAGACCACAACCTTGATAACCAGTATATAAAAAAAATTATCTAAAATTATGTAAACATGGCTCATTTTGGGGTTGAAATATTTGTAGAAGCCAAAGGAAGGTTTAAAAGGTGAGAAAATAAGAAAAAGTTGTCAGGAAAATTGTAAAAGCAATAAAAATATCCCCATATAAACTGTTAATACCTGTCTAATAGGCCAAATTGGCCGAATAGGCACTGGCACCAATAAATATTTGACAACAAACAAATATGTCATATCTGGGCTATATGATTTTGCAAATGTACTGCCATTTACTTATATATATTTATATATATATATATATATATATATATTTTACTTAATATTTTTTGTAACCTGGAACAATTGGGGAAATGACAATTATTTGTCAATATTGTAAGGCGTTTAAATACAGCGATAAATCTACTGGATTATATTGTGCTGGTAGAAAAGTAAAATTACCATAAATGGTCGAACCACTAGATTCATAATGCGGCTTAGTTTATAGGATAGGTAATGATTCTAAATACTCCTTAGCCAATATTCAAAAATATAATAATTGTTTTCAAATGATGTCGATTGGCGCATAAAATAAATATTATGTTTAACTGAAGAAAACAGAAACATTCCCAATAGGCTTCCAGTCCCTGGCTATAGTGATCTTAGGATCGAATTAGCCAAAAGAATAATTCAATTTCGAGGGACATAAATATACAAAAACAAAAATATGTTTAGAAATATTAATGTTTATATTTAAACTCATGAATAGGGTGAGAATTTAAAGATTTTTTGTAGGCATATGAGGTTTAACATGTTTATTATTTTCATAGATATAAATCTAAATAAGTAAAATACAATGTATATTAGTTTAATTGTTAATTATTATTGTTATTGTTAGTAATTTAATAGTTAAAAATTTAGCAATATTACCGATTTCAATTAATTTTCGCAATTCAATTTTAGATGGTACGAAGTTCACCGGGCCTCTGATATTTTATTAAAAAAATATTTGCATATAATATAATCAAGTACATATCAATTGTAACGTAGACAATTTGTAAAAGGTTTTATTTTTTAAAAGTATTTATTATTATTACCATACACAAAAGAACTCAATGAAACCATGAAATTAAATTTGAAATTTGGATTGTTTGTAAAAACATTATAAATATTATTAAATTGTATATAAACGAAAATTACAAGTAAATGTCTACAAAAGATATATCCTTCATTTAGTTGGTATGTTCGCTTCGATAATTGAATGATTATTAACTTAAAACTGCATTCACAGATGTATAATTGAATTGAAATGAACTGTTTTTATCTTAACAGCTAATGAAGATTTAAATTTAAACGTATAGGCAAAATATAAATTTGAATTTATAATAATTACTTTAAATAAAATGAACATTGGAGTAGGTTTTTTGTTATGGCTTTTGTCAATATGGATTTCACACGTTAAGCCCGAAACCAGTTTACTCGTTAGCTAGTGAGGAATGCACAATATCATACTTTCAACTGTTGATATGAAATAACATAGTAGAAGCTTGAAGGCCAAAATGTGTATAAGAGAATGGCAGCTTTAAATATGTCGTTTAAGGAATCTGGAACCAGTTTAAGGTATTTATTATTTGTTGACATTTGTACTTACATTAACACCTCTTTCTGAATCCATTAGTTCTCACATTTTGGCCTTCAAGCTTTCACTATGTTATTTCATATCATCAGTTGAGAGCAGGTAGGAAATTTTTGCAATTTTAACACCACCTTGGAATTTATCAAGTTTCGATCACAATATTGATCATTATGTTACAAAGGTTGATAATTTGAATTTCAATTTCTGCCTATCTGCATTCTTTCGTTCGATTTCAAAACAGGTTTATCGATTTCGATAATATTTTGTTTCCAGGTGCATCTTAGTGTTTCGCCAAAGTATAAAGGTCACAAACATGTCTAATCTAAATAGTTGTACAAATATTTTATTCTGATTTCACTTATGGTTCCAATTTAAAGACAGCTTTACTGATTTGATAGAAACTTTGTAATCAAGTTCAACTAATTTTTCTTCAGAAGAAAAGGTTACCTTTTAACGTTTAATTATTAATAATAAAAGTAACATTTAGAAGAAGACCGATTAAAACAAAAAAACGGACACCTTTTAATTAGATATAAACTGGACCCTTAAATGAAATATCTATGTTATTTTTTAAGATACCTAAAAATTAATTTCAACGGCAAAACCGAATATTCATGGCAAGAAGTTATTCCTGTGAATTTGGTGGAACCAGATTGGACTAATATACTATAAGTTACTCCAACCTCATAAAATCATTACTAAAAACCTTACTATAACAATTAATACAATTTAGTCAAAAATTAAAGCTCAAATGTGGTCAACATACCAAATTCAGCAGAATTTTTTACTAAATGGCTCAAATTTATTAAGCAAATTTTGAAAGCTCTCCAATGGGATATCTTCCTTTACCTACTCTATTCACCGGATTTTACCCCGTCTGATTATCCCTTATTTTGGTCCATAAATCATAGCGACTAGCACTGGATAGTACATTAAGTAAAAAATCTAACAATACTTTTTTTAATTAACCCTTTACCATACTAAAAAAAATATATCCGTCAAGTTAACAATACACTTTTGGAATATGTGTAAAATATAAACACCAAATATGTCGGTGTTTTTTTTTTGCATATATATTTTCTAGAAAAACCCTTAAGTCGTAGGTTTAATGCTTTTCAAAGAACTGCAAAGAATTTATTTAAAAACTTTACGTCAAAAATCATCTGGATCAGTGTTTTGGCATCAAAGAATAAGTGTTATGAGCATGGATTTTATAGTACCACCATAAAGATAACAAAAGGTATTGGACTAGATTGGACCAGGTCTTCATCAGGCCTGCGAAACTGTTAAATTTTAAGCCATGTTATTGCTTTACTATTGAACATTTCCAGTGGCTTACTAAAGATATAAAAATTTTAGATCTATGATTTATGGACTAAAATATGGGGTAATCAGACAGGGTAAAATCCCGTGGATAGAGTAGGTGAGGGACGACATCCCATTGGAGAGCTTTCAAAGCTTGCTTAATAATTTTGAGCCATTTAGTAAAAAATTCTGCTGAATTTGGTATGATGAAGACATTTGAGCTTTAACGGGGGAAGCTGGTCTAGAATTTTGAAGAAACCGAAATTTTTTTTTTTTGTCTTAAAAGGTACTTTAGGGTCTTGAAAATAACATACCAAAGGATGGACGCCGGCAAAAATGTCTAAATGCCCAAACTTTCGCAGATTAAAGGTATATACGCATTTAATATGATTTTATAGTACTTAAAACTTTAAACGCATTTTTCTCGAAATCAATTTTTTTGAACTGGCCGAAGACATAACTCGAGCAAATCTTCACCGATCTATCCGAAATTTTGACAGTACATTCGAAATACCTTTCTCCGGAGACATACGTAGGATTTTTTTTTTATATTGCATAGTTTTTTTTAATCAACAATTTTGTCGTTTTTTTATAGTGAAAATTTTAATGTTTTATTCAAACGTGCACCATTTCGCGAAAAAACAAAATATCGAAAAAATCCTACGTACGTCTCTTGCTGTTGTTATATAGAAACTAAACATTTTTGGGATTTTGTTCCAGGACCAAAATTAAGGAGGTTACATCTTCGGCCATGGACCCGTCTAAAAAATGAGGCGCCTCCGAAGAAATGCTGGACAGCCGCCATTTTGAATTTAATTGACACGAAAAAAATTGTATTTGTATATTAAAACCTAAATTATAAAACCTCTTTCACAGATTTTCGATTGATCTTTTTGTTGAGTCACAAAAAATTCATAAATTATGCCCATTTTTTCACACTCTAGACCAGCTTCCCCCCTTAATTTATTGTTGCTAGTAAGGTTTATAGTAATGATTTTATGAGGTTGGAGTACCTTTTGGAGTATCGTTTTTTTTCTTCCAATTGCAAGGAATTTATCGTAGATCACTATTGCAGTTTAATTTGATAGATATTTCTTCAACTAATTGCGGAATCATTTAATGTCTTCGACTAGTACAGGGGTTGATTTTGAATTAAACCACAAAAAAAACATTACTAAACTATTGGAAATTTTCTTCATTATCTATGAACAGACTTTGAAATCATTCTGTGGTAAGATACACCCAACATTAACAGTACTTATTGATATGGAAAAAAAAATGCTCTCATGAAAAAATTAGGACGATATTTTTTATTCCAGGGCTACCCCTAATGGTAAAGCGTTCGAGGCAAAACAGCTTCCATCTGCATTATCCGTTTCCCTTATTTCATTTAATGGCATTATTTCGTTTTTTTTTTCGGTTAGTCTCATGTTTTTGAATAATTTACAAAGCCCAATTACGATTTACGAGCATTTCTAATTGGATCATATAGGGATCAACCACGCATACGTGCCGCTTTATTCCCATTATATCCCGGGGATCTTCTTATTCGGTTTAATTTAAACGAACAAAATACCTGTACTTGCACATATGAAGGTATATATATATATATTTATATATAAGTAAGCCAACTCAGACTTGGGGAAAATGTTAGGTGTATTATATATGTATGTTAACTAAAACCGGCAATCCGAGTGAAATGGGAAAACACTCCACAAATGTAGATGTGCTCGTTTTAAGGGTTAGCGCTTTTTATGGACATGATGACAACATTTCATCGCCCTACCCTTAAGGTATAAATACGGGGGGTGTATAGATGTCCCTTTTTCCACTCATCCCTGCCTCGTTTTCTATAAATATCCCATCCGAGTAGATCACCCACACCCTGCAAATAGTGGCACCATCTAGAATTATCATATAAAATTCATGGCATCCAAAATATGGAGTAGATACACGAATGAACATACATTAAAATATAACACGAACGAAAACCAAGAAATTTCCATTTCGGAATCATTTCATCTCCGTTTCCCTCGGTTCCTTTGCCCCGTCGTTATTCTTTATCCAACGTTTTCGGGATCTAACGATCAGGCTTTTTTGATATTTTAGAGAGGGCATCATTCATTGGCGTGCATGCCGGTGCGAGGCGAGGCGAGTCGTTATTCCCACGTGACAAATAGATTCAAACATTCACGATTCCAAGGAAATGGGAACGTGCAATGGTGGAAAAACAGGGATCGTTGATAATCTACGAGAATGATGATGTGGAAGACCTTTCGCCTCGTCATCTGATCTCCACGTCTCTCCCGAGTCCGATAACATTTCAAATTCAAATAGCCAATATCCTATACGCATAAATGTATATGAAAATATTACAATAAATCGCCATAAAAAAATTGAGGAAAAACTAGAAAGAAATGACACAAAAAAACCGGCTGTCAACAATCATTCCTCTAGCTTTTGTTTGAAAAACAAATGCTATTTTTATTTAGGTACTTAATAAGATGGTATTTTGTTTTCCATGGCGACGTTCTGCTACCAATTATAACAGCAAAGTGAAGAGAGAGAAATGGAAAGCATCCACATGTATTTATTTACAATTCTTGAAAAAAATTAAAGGTAGGGGAGACTGGGTACAAAAGTAACGGCAGGTCGAAAGTAACAAATGCTTTCTAGGTTTATTCAATGGGCGAACGTCGTTTTACTTCCATCAGGTGGTAGCCTAGGGTACCCCCTTAATCGCATATTAAGGGGGTAAGTCAACGGGGGTAAGTCATTAAGTCAACGCGTGCGCAGTGCGTTGTTAGGTTATATAATATGACGTAATGTGTTTTAAGGGTGAATCACCATCAGAAAAAAAAAATGTCGATTTTTTTCTTCCATAAATGTCTTTTTATAACATTCAAGAATAACGTGTTGAAAGGATTTGTCGATATTCGAAATATTTCGAGTTATAGACCTATATATACATATATACATGCGCTCCGCTGAGCAGCTGCTAAGCAGGTTTTTTTCTATGCGCTCTCTTTCTAACTTCTATTGTATAAATCCCTTTATTAATAAAATAAAACATTTTAGTTTCAAGTTGAGAACCTCTGTGGATGTATTTTAAATGCGTTTTTCTCGAAATCTTTTTTTTTTAAATTGGGAGACAAGATTTCTCAGAAACTATCCGACGGATTGACTTGAAACTGGAGAGTGATATAATTCAACACGTCTTCTTGGTACTGAACCTCTGAAATTGGCCAAACCTCACCCCCCTCAAAGTGGGAGAGGGGGAAAGTTCCAAAAAAAGGTCGTTTTTTTAACTTATTTTCAAAGTCGCGCCATTTTGTGAATTTTCAACTTTTTTCGGATTTTCGAGGTTCAGTACTAAGAAGACGCATTATCAAAATCTACATTCTTTGGAAAATCATGATCCGACTTCCGGTTTCCGAGAAAACTTGTCTCCCGTTTGCCTCCTCATTTTTGAGGACCCTTTTTCAAAGCGCTGTAAAATGGGGAGGGGGAGGGACATATCGGGGCAAATAAAAAAAAAATAGTTCAAAACTTCAACTTCTACTTTACTAGTTAATACCCACTTTTTTATGGGGCAAAAATATGATTTAAATTCAAAATTTGAATCGATTTTTTTAAGTAAAATAAATTTGTTTCAGCAAGGATTCGACGATTTTTCTAGGCAGTCACAATTCATAGCGATAGAAAAGGACAATTTCCAGGATTGCATAATTTAATAAATCAAGTTACTATTAAGAAGAACATAAACTAAACTTATATGTGGTTATATTCATTTGATGGCAATAATAACACCCAGCCAGAAATCAAGTTACTTTTGTACCCGGTCTCCCCTACGAGAAAAGTTTTATGAAAGATAATACACCTTGCCATCATACCGACTACATAAAAAAAACAATTACAGCACTTTAAAAATCTCAACTCTCATTACTAAGGAAATTCCCCTGATCTTAGTACGGAGTATTACATCAACGTTAAATCCTCTTTCCCCTAACTTCTACCTAAAAATCTTTAAATTGTAGAACCTAACTAGCAAACAAAAGAGAGTAGAAAATATATTCCCAATAGAGAATACACATAAAAAAGAAGCATTCCTCCAAAAATTGAACTAATAATTTTTATATAAGTTCTCATCTCTCCCTTTTAATTTCACAACGAATTTCCCTCAAATTTTTAACGAAAATTCAATTATATTCAACAATTAATCCACTCTCAATTGTTTTATTTCATTTTTATTAAATCAGTACGTTCTTTTTTTTTAAAACAAAGAACAAAAAGAACAAGCCAAGCAAAAGACAATACCAAAATTATTTCATTTATATAAATCTAATTCAAAAAAAAAAAAAAAACAAAAGACGGTACGTATTAAAACAAAAGAAATGAAAAACAAAAGCAAATCTTAAAAAACAAATCAGCTTAATTTCAAAAACACTCATCTTTTCTGTTCCATCACCGCCGCCGCCCCAATTTTCATCCAGTCCACACCTTTCACCACCACCACCCATCATTATCACAACTACAAACCCAAAACCTACTTAAAGCTCCACTTTAGAATTTCCCCAAAATCAAGGACGCCAGCCACCGGTTCCCATTTTGCTTCGATTCCACCTGGATGCACTAAAAGGCATTAGTAACGCATCACCTCCGTTACTTACTTACTCACTATCCAGTCCATCCATTCGGGAACAACAAGAAAATGCTTACAAAAACCCCTTTCCCCCGGTTCCTTGTCCCATCTCCCCTTTCCCTCTGTTATACGTACTGCCCCTATCCTCCCGTCCACCCCCACGAACAATAAACTCATTCTTCTCAATTGCCATTAAAAAGTCTATCGAAAGCTCAATAATTGAAAGACACCAAAAAACAGTTGAAATCAAACAATTAAAACAATATTAGTTGAATAGTTAGATTTTCACTTTTTTTTTGTTGTTGCTTAGAATTTTGTTTCAGTTAACCAATATATATTACACAAGGTTTTAATTTTTTTTAATAAGTTGATACAAACATCGCAAACGTAAGGTTTTTCACCAGTGCGAATCAATTTCATCACTATAAATTGTCATTAAACGTTTTATTACAAACATCACAAACACAGGAGCTTATGCCTTGTGATTTATTTTATATTTTTTTTTTAAATTTTACCAAAAAATCAAACGCTTTAAGTACAAATATCTCTTGAAAACAATGCACATTAAACTCTACAAAAAGTAAGAACTCTTAATAAGAGCAAAAGCAATGATAAATTTTTCTGATTCTTTAGGCTATTATTTTTTTTTTTTGGGAATTACTTTATGTATCTAAATAAATCTATTTATAATAAATTGATTAAAAGCAACAACAGAATTTCATCCACTCCTCGAATTATATAGAGTTTAATTTAAAAAAAAATCACTTTCGTAGTAATTTCTAATTCTTTTACTTTGTCATCTAGACGGAATGAATCGTTACACACATCACAAACGCAAATTTTTTCACCACTACGAATCGATTACATGCGACTATAAATCTTCGGAACAATCAAATATTTTATTACAAACATCACAAACATCAGATCTTCTGCCAAAGTTTAAACGTTAGATTTCTACCATTTTAGTTAATTACGTCAAAATCGAAGCACTGAAAGACCAGAAAAAATAAAAAATTGAATAGGAAAAGCCAGATCTTCATTCAACGACACGAAAAACATCCCTAAGGGTAGGGATCTCAATCTCAATTTGAAGGAAAAACTATTAAGGTGCTACGTATTTACTGTACTCCTGTACGGCATGGAAGTCTGAATCTTACACAAATCCACAATTGAGAAGATAAAGGCTTTCGAAAATTGGGTCCATAGACGAATTTTGAAAAATAGCTGGGTTAGGAAAAAGAAATTCTGAGGACCATATAGATACGTCAGTTTCAATACTTTGGACACATCATACAAAGCAATACTCAAAGGAAAAGAAGCATTGGTCGTAGTAGCACTTCCTGACTGAAAAAATCCTCAAACATGATTCAACAGTTTCAAAATTTAAAAGCAAAAGGAACTAGGGATACAAATTCATCGATTTTTTTAAGCATCGATATATCGTTCAAGAACATCGATGTTTTATGAACGATATTTTATCTTAATGCCACCTTCCGTCCCGTTTATCTACAGCTACACATATAAACATTAGACTGGGCCAAAAAATCGACCTTTTTTTTTTTGGAAAAGAATATCGAAAATATTGTTCTAGAAAACAAAAAAATATATCGGGAAGGTTTGAGCTCTTAATATTAATATTAAGAGGTCTATCATCTTTAATTTCGATTTTTTATTTGTGTTTTCATTGTTGTGTCAAGGCCGTCAAACTATCAAAGTAAAAAAAAATCATCTGCACATATATTTATAGAAAATTAAATTCCCTACAAAAAACGTCTCTTTGAAAATTGTCGCCAGACACGCCGTTTCCGAATAATCAAGCATTAAACAATGATATAATTTTTAGAATTATCTTTTTTATTTTGAAATTTTGTAACTAATGAGCAAATGAATATATAGAAATGAACAATATAAATTCTTAAAGGAAATTTAATAGGGTAATGGTACCAAATACTGAACATTTTTGATAAAAACAACAAAAAGACATTTCATACAAAATTGTTATTTAACCTAATGAACGGTTACAAGCATTTATATTATTAATGAAATATTAGCTTTCAATTTTTAATGTTTTTTTTTACTCTATTATTTAATAATTTACTTAAAATTATGATAAAAGTCATTACAGCCGATTTTCCCTAATATTGAACACCTAGCACTTAATATTGACCGGTCATGTTCCAAATATTGAACAGTAGTGTCACATTTATGATAGTTACAAAACTATACTTATTTTTTATCTGGATTATTAATTTTTTTATTCTTTGGATTTTTATTTTAAAATTATAAATAATTTTAACAAATTAACACGTTAGTCACTATCGGAATCAATCACAGGTCTTTGGCATCGTTTTTTGGTAACGCACCTCGTTGTATCTTGTTAGGTGCAGTGAGTTTGATCAGTTCTTTTTTAATCTTTTTTTCTATATTTTTCTATATTTTCCTTTTGTTTTTTTGCGTTGTTCTTCTTTTTTTTGTTCACGTTTTTTCAATTTTTCAATCGTTGACCTAACTTACAGGCAACAACTTGGTCTTGTTTTACTTTGTTAAATAAAGTACCCTTTGGTATATTATATTGCTGACTAGCTTTGTTAATACTTAATTCCGAATTTTTAACACTATTCACAGCATTTTCTAAATCCTCAAGACTATATTGCCATCTCTGACGGTTTTGAACTGACTTTTTGTTTTTAATTAGTGTTTTTGATGTCATTTTAAGGCACAGTTAAGTAAGTTACCTATCTAGAATGAAAATAAAATAAATACTTGCTTTAACTTAAAAAAAATATGTATTATTTAAATTTATTATTAATTATTTTGTGAATTCTTTAAAACTGAAACCATAAACTTTAAGATAAACTTATCATTATCTGCAAATAATACCCTGGTCATTCAATGGTGCCTTAAATTTAATAAATGTTCTAATTACTGACCAACGAACATTTTAATGGTGCACTCGATAATTCACGACACCAATTGTTGAACAGATTAATATTTAAATTGCAGCGACAATTATAATAAAAACAATTACTGACAACTAATCTTTGCTATTTTAACTTCATGATAAATACTAAATTATTTTTTACGAAGTTATTAAACTTATAAAATTTGACTGTAAAAGTACTTACTAAACACAACAAAGTTAAGTTTCTAATGACCAGTTTTCATGGTTTACTGACAGGTGTCCACAAACTTTTTTTTTTTAGTTTTATTGCGCAATATGTTTGCACATGTGACCATTTATATTTACAATATAAGTATTAATTAATAATTAGGTATATATTCAATATGAAATCAAACTTCAAATTATTCTAAAAATTAAGTTCCTACGCAGCCCGTTCAATAAATGGAGCCTGTTCAATATTTAGTACCGCTACCCTACTCTACAAAAAAAGTTTCTTAAAGTTTTTACATAAAATCACTTTTTCAAGTTATTCACAATAAAAGTTGAATGAAAAATTAAATTATTGTTTTTTTGTTTTTCTACGTTTTCGTGTAATAAATAGCTGTCAACCGAGAATAGGTTTAGATATATTATAAAATTTAAATATTTCAAGCAATAAAATTGATAAATTGAAGATTTTCGATCTTGTAAAATATCAATTTGTCCCACTGAATGAAAAAAAATTGGTTCAACAACGAGAAAAACAATAATTTAATTTTTCCTTCAACTTTAATTGTTTAAAAAATAACTTTTGAAAAAGTGATTTTATGAAAAAACTATAAGAGATCTTTTTTGTAGAGCATTAAATTTCCTTCAAGAATCTATAATGTTTATTTCTATATATTCATTTATTCGTTAGTTACAAAATTCCAAAATAAAGAAGATAAATCTAAAAATTATATCAATGTTTAAAGCTTGATTATTCGGAAACGGCGTATCTGGCAAAAATTTTTAAAGAAACGTTTTTTGTAGGGAATTTAATTTTCTATAAATATATGTACAGATAATTTTTTTAACTTGATAGTTTGACAGCATTGACGCAAAAATGAACGCACAAATAAAAAATCGAAATTAAAGATGATAGACCTCTTAATAATAATAACATTAAGGACTCAAACCTTCCTGATATTTTTTTTTTGTCACCTTGAACAATATTTTCGATATACTTTTCCCAAAAAAAAAAAAAATTGATTTTTTTGGGCTGGTCTAATAAACATATATCTTTCTGGGTCACAAGCATAGATTTGTAAATTCTATCAGTTTATAATATAACGCGTTAAATTACATACTAATGTTAGATTGTAATTAATTGGCATCAGATTATAAACTGACGAAGCTTACACTTTTACGATATCGTATATTATTATTTATGAAATATTTTATATAAAAAATAATCGAATAAAATCGATATTTCTTTCATAAATTTCGATGTTTTTATCATTGTTGTTTCATTTTTGAAAAAATCGATGCTTTTATGAGTAATGTTCCATTCTTAGAAGAAACATGAAGAAGAAGAATAACTTTAATGTTTATTACGAACATTTCCTTATAGTAACCCCAATGAAAGTACATGAAAAATCACTTAATTATAAAGAAGAAGTCTTCTTAAAACTGTTAAAACTGAGAACTTAAAAATCCTTCGAAATTTAAATTTCCCTTTTTAATCCCTTTGGATTGAAATTAAACTTTAAATGATTAAAACTTTTTGTTTTCATTTAATTTCCCAAAATAAAATTGATGCATTGATACAAGTACGTCTTTCGTTATCTCTTTATATAAAATCAAGGAGAAAATTAGTCATCATTGTTGTATTAGACATTTTCCAACAGATTAGTCAAGTGATTCACAATGTAATAGAGTGAAGGACTTAAACCATATTCCTAATAATCCAAAAGGAAAAAAAAACGGAAACACAAGAAGACCGACAAATTGGCAATGGAGTTCTGCATCATTCTATTGATCTTATTTTCGTAAATGTGTAACTAACATGTAATTACAAGTATGATTTATGACCGGTTTCATTTGCCATTGTAACGTAAATTGTGCATGGAATGTGTGCATTGAGAAAAAGAAATCAACAACGCCGACATGTTGCATTAAGACATGCACAGATGCGTTTTGATCTTTTGCAACGACAGTTTATCTTAAAGCCATTATGTCCGTGTCACAACACAACTTGACACGTGTCCCATCCGCCAATTAATGCCAAAAAATTCCCGTACAGAAATCGGCCAATTATTTGTTCGCTAAATCCACCCTTCATTAAAATCCCCGTTTACCACATACCAACCTCTATGCCCAATTTATTCGCAATTATTTGCCACATTCGTTTCATAATAAATCAGAGTGAAATTCATTTATTTTAATTAGAAATTTATTACGTATACTTCATATTTTATAATCAATTTACGTTGACAAATCAACATCAATGCCAAATTCAAAATTATCGCCACCTTGTGGGTTGATTCCGAAATTTTCTCAACTAATAATCGAAAGGCTAAAGTGATGAAAAATTATCCTAGACTTTGAATCTAGACTAGATTCTTGATTGAGATTTGTAAGCCACTGATATGCAAGGATATCCTAAGTAAAGTACTGTAATAAAATCTCCCCAGTTTAGATTATATTATTGGGAAGTTTTTACTATCCCCTGATAATTGTTGCAAAAGACTTAACGATTGAAAATATTTTATTTAATGAAAATTGATCTCCGCCTATGAAATCCATAATCTTCACAAAATTTCCATTGATTCCAAATATTCCAATAGTTTCAATGAATTCCAGTTTTGTTAAAAAAATTTCTAACTTTACATTTTTCTGGTGTCTACAGGTGCTATGCACCTCTTTAGAATATAACCAGAAGTAGAATAACAAAATTAAAAATTGATCTATAAGAAAGTAAATATTATGCGAATAATCTCAGGAAACACCCTTACCTCAGGTAATAACTATACAGTAGACTAATTCAAAAAAAAATTATGATTTTTTTTTAATTATATCGAAAATATTGTTGGAAATGACAAAGAAAAATCCTGCGAAAGTTTAAGCTCTTAATATTAAGAGGTGCCGCATCGCAAATTTCGATTTTCCATTGCAATAACATGGGAACAATATTCTCTTGCACTTTGGAATTTTGTAGCTCACGTTGGTGACAATATTTCGGAATGACCAAGGCATATTCTTGTAGAAAATTAAACGATCTACAAAAAAAGGTCTTATACAAGTTTTTGATATATTTATTCCTTCAAAAGTTATTCGAGGTCAAAGTTGAACTAAAGAGAAATTTTAATATTTTTTTCAATTTTTTGACTCAACCATCAATTTTATGAGAAAATTTTATAAGACATTTTTTGTAGAGCACTTTTTTCCCATAACTTATTCTGTAAAAGTTTTTGATATTTTTCACAGGTCCTAAGTTATTTGCATTAAACTGAAAATTCCCTGAATTATTATATTTTTAACATATTTTTTTTTTATTTTAATTAAACAACTTAGGACCTGTGAAAAATATCAAAAACTTTTATAGAGATAAGTTATAGAAAAAAAGTGGTCTACAAAAATTGTCCTATAAAAGTTTCTCATAAAATTGATGGTTGCGTCAAAAAATTGAAAAAATATTAAAATTTCTCTTTAGTTCAACTTTGACCTCGAATAACTTTTGAAGGAATAAATATAACAAAAATTTGTAAAATCACCTTTTTTGTAGATCGTTCAATTTTCTACAAGAATATACCTTAGTCATTCCGAAATATTCTCACCAACGTGAGCTTTAAAATTTCAAAGTGCAAAAGAATATTGTTCCCATGTTATTTAAATGGAAAATTGAAATTAATATTAATATTATGAGCTTAAACTTTCACAGGATTTTTTTTGTCATTCCCAACAATATTTTCGGTACAATTAAGAAAAAAAATTTTTTTTTTTTTTGAATCAGTCTACTATACAATAAACCACCACTAAAAACATTTGAAAAATGATCTATCGATTAACACG
Organism: Sisyra terminalis; assembly: GCA_958496175.1. Classification (NCBI taxonomy): domain Eukaryota; kingdom Metazoa; phylum Arthropoda; class Insecta; order Neuroptera; family Sisyridae; genus Sisyra; species Sisyra terminalis. The sequence continues at coordinate 46,660,974 of OY292278.1, read as the reverse complement.
TAAATCCCTCAAAATCCAATTGCCTATTTTCCATTTTCCTATTGCTGAAAGATTCAAAAATTGATGACAAAGACATTATTCGCATATATAGATTAAGAGCTTGCGATGCCTAAATCTTCGTTATTTTATCAAATTTGAAAATTTCCACCCCAATTTGTCCCCAACACTGGTAAGAACGATCATCAACTATGGAATTTGGATGGTGATTACTTTGACAATGTATCGTACGAGAATAAAGATCAGTATTCAAATATTTTCTTCGAAATAATATTCGAAATCACATTTTACATCGCTAGAAACTTAGCGTGGTTTCAACCCTCTGCTAGACACCCCTAAATTTTAATAATTCAATTTAATACAAGCAAACGTATGTACCAAGCACATGTAAAAACCAAATTTGAATTGACAGATTGCTGTCATTGGTTTCAACTGTCATTTAATTGCAAATTTTTACCATTTTTTAGTTGTATAAGTTTAGGCATATCTGGTAGGAGATTGAAACCGTACTAAGTATCAGACAATGAAGAATGTGATTTTTAAGATTATTTTGAAGAAAATATAATAGGTAAATAACTATTATATTTTCACAAAATTGAGCTGTTATTTTATACACTTTGACTACCTCTTATCCATCAAATAATCAAATCCATCAAAGTAATCTTCACCCGAAACTTCTGGGGACATGCACAAAAAATTTTCAGCTTTTATAAAATAACGAAAATCGGATGGAGGATCTACGAAGATCTAGATGATCGAGATTCGAAGGAAAAAGAAATCAATAGAAGACTAAGACAGGGCATTCTGCCACCCTTGATATTTAATTTATATGCAGAACAAATTGGTAAAGAAGCTTTAGAAGTAGGGATACATCATATGCTCTAAAAAACTTATATTAAAAGTTAAATATCGAAGTTTATGAACGATATAACAATTTTTCGACGTTTTTAAATTTCTTTTTTAAAAACTTTTTTTCATTTCAAGCACTCAAAAGTGCAATGAACTATAAAACAACTCAAATTACTGCATAATTATTCAACTATCCAATATGCAATGATGGCATTCCATTTGCCAATGATTTACAACATTCCCGCCAACATTGAATTACATTGTTTTGTTTTTGTATATAAAAGCTCCAAAAATTAACACTCAAATTACCGTCAAAAGCTACTAAATACTTTTCCAAATTTTTTTCAAAAAAAAAAAAAAAAGTTTACAAACAAAAAAAACTTTATTGGAAAATACGCGAAAATCAGACACCTTATCATAAATGGCAACAAGCTTGCATCATTGATCTTAAATTGTTTTCCGAGGTGGAAAAAAAGGGTACTTAAAAAACGTAAGAAAACTATCGACAAACCAAAACTAGTTCTTTACTATACATTCGTTTATTACTTTTTTTTCAAATATAATTAAAAAAATTGTCATTTTATGTACTGAACTATTGAAAGCTTTTTAGTAAAAAGCGAGCTTTAGGGGTAAACGTCACGTATACTTGGTTGCCAGACTCTCGACCGTATAGTTTGAGCAGTAATTCGAAATTTGTCGACAAAAACCCACAGAATAACCAAAACAAATTTTTTTCACTGACTTTGAACAGTTATTCTGTGTATACAATATATAGAATATATTGCAGTTCAATTTATTTAGTATAATTTAATATAATAATATATAAAAATCATACCATAAACATAAATTTGAACAAAAGTTCAAACAAAAATATTTGTGATATTTTGCCCAGATACGCATTTTGATTGCCAAGTAATCTTCGCCAGTGATCATCAAGTAGATTAGATCATTCCGTAACTACTTTGTGATGATTCACAAAATAAGTTACGGAGTGATCCAAACTACTTGATGACCACTGAGGAAGATTGCTTGGCAATCGAAATACGTATCTGGGCAATACGTCACAAATAATACTTTCAATAAAGTTTTTCCAAAGAAAAATTCTTTGGTTTTTTGGAAAATTTTATGGATTTTTACAAGGAAAAATTAAAGTGATTAAAACGCTTTTTGGATGGAATGGTGAAAAAGAAAAACCATAAGAACATCGCTATTTTTTTAAGACGGATTCCCGAACAAAGGATTAGACTAATGATTTAGTTATTGAAGAAAAGATTTTTCTAAAAATATTTGCTATTACTTTATAGATTTTCCAGGAAATTTCGATTCCCTTGTACGACTTCACTTTGTCAAAGGCTCAGTGTTTAAATGCATTAAAACTTTAAGAAAGAATATCTAGAATTACATAAGAAGACAATTCAGGTTGTTTAAGATCATTTTTTTCTTATTTAATATTTTTTAATATTCAAGTTAGCTACGTTTCGTTACGTATTGTAACTTCATCAGGCTTCTTGAATCAAAAAAAAATAAAATAATATTTTCAATTTAAATTCAATAAATTTATTTATTGAAGCCTGATGAAGTTACGATACGTAACGCAACCTAGCTAATTTGAATATTAAAAAATATTAAATAAAAAAAACTGTTCTTAAACAACCTGAATTGTCTTCTTATTTAATAAAAGCTGAGATCTGAATTTTATCGTCTAATATCTAGAATGAAAAACTAATTATTGGTATATGCAAAATTTTAAAGGAAAACTATGGATAACATTATTGCGATTGCATAATTTAATTGAGTTGAATATTGAATTGAAGTTATAAAATTGAATTTTATAATTTATATACAAAAGGGCGCAAAAAGCTATTAAATTTGTTAAAGCTTTGAAATCCACCGATATAAACTAAATGATATGATAAATATTTAATGATGAATTTCTCTTTATTCACTAGTCCATTGATTCAGTCATTCATCAAACTAATCCCGGTTTGGAAATAATGAGAATAATAATTATTTTGAATCCGAAAATTCCATGTTTGAAATCAATGCACCCGTATAGTTGCAGTACATCGTTTGTGATGAATGTGGAGGTGTTTATGACGGACTTGATGCCGGATGATGAGATACTCGGTTAGATAGCGGCTGTGGGGGGGTGGAGGGATGTAGATACGGGACAGGTAAACTATTAATATATTTTCAATTTTGCATAGGATGAATTTCTCTCTTTGAATTAACAAAGGTGCCGGAGTGGAGGTTTGTGTATGTTCCTTTCGTTTTAGCCGCATTTTCGGGCGCTGCACCATCCCGATAGCAGCCCCTGGAAAATACATCAGGATTGTCTGGATAATATGTAGATGGAACATTTCCTGTCTAAATTGGGGCCGTGCATACTAGTGGTACATATCGGGAATGGATTCAAATGTATATCTCGATTTTGGGGTGGTGGTGGTGGTGGTGGGGTGGTGTTGAAGGAAATTTCTGAGGGGATAAGGCAAAGGGTGTCTTTAGTCTTTCATATGCAGATCAGTAATGGCACAGAGTCATCATCAGCATAAATTAATCGACTGTGTACCTGTGTATCTAGACAGGCTATGGAAACATATGGGATGACGTAATGTATGTGAGAATGAATACATCAGCGTATAGTTGGTTGCCTATCTTACCACGCTTTGTATTATCTAGCTTTATTTTTATAAAAAAAAAACACTCTATAGAAATATTGAATACAAAAAATTCGATATTTTTTATCAAATAACTGAAAACTACTTTTATGATTTAAATAAAAGCAAGAATAACGTATAATACGAACAATATACCTAATGGATTGATATATAGAAATTTGAAACATTTTTTTTTATGTAACGATATGTTTAGTAAATTATTCAGAGTTGTTTCGTAATAATAGAATTATATATAATGGAAGAGCAATTGGGAAATTTTCCAAGAAAGAAAAATAAATTCTTAGGTAAACATATATCCGAAAGTTGTCCCGCTTTTTGACGGGAATTTGTCTAGAAAATGTTCATTACATTACGTTGAAGTTAAGCTTTGAAACGTTTTTATGTTGCTTGATAGAGAAAAGAGCTTTTTATGAGACATAAATTAGTTGGAAACATTATTATAGAAGTCGGATTGAATATTGTTAAAATCTTATTATTAAGTAGCTGAGGAAAACTTTCGGAAAATAATGCAAAAAATTGCAAGCAAATTTTGTAATTGTTTGAAAGCTTTTGTTTAAATTTTGCGCAAACTTTAACGATCATGATTTTTTAATGTTTGCCGGATTTAATTTATACTTTGCCCTATAAGTACTCAGGGTTAGATTTAACACTACATAAATCTATATCTACAAAGTAGAATAATATTACAAAGTAAAATCCTGGTTGCTCTCATTCATGGTGTGGTAAGTAATTAAGGGTGGATCACCGTCAGAACGTAAAAAAAATGACTTTTTTTAAACTGCTGCCATTTTTTTTTGTTTTGAGATATTAAAAAACGGTCTTAGGCATGTAAAAGTTGAAGTTTTGAACTATTTTTTTTTATTTACCCCGATATGTCCCCCCCTCCCTCTTATACAGCGCTTTGAAAAAGTGTCCTCAAAAATGAGGAGGCAAACGGGAGACAAGTTTTCTCGGAAACCAGAATTCGGATCATAATTTTCCAAAGAATGTAGGTTTTGGTAATGCGTCTTCTTGGTACTGAACCTCGAAAATTCGAAAAAAGTTGAAAATTCACAAAATGGCGCGACTTTGAAAAAAAAGTTTAAAAAAACGACCTTTTTTTGGAACTTTCCCCCTCTCCCACTTTGAGGGGGGGAGGTTTGGCCAATTTCAGAGGTTCAGTACCAAGAAGACGTGTTGAACTATAACACTCTCCAGTTTCAAGTCAATCCGTCGGATAGTTTCTGAGAAATCTTGTCTCCCAATTTTAAAAAGTTGATTTCGAGAAAAACGCATTTAAAGTTTTTTTAAGATATTTTTTTATGTTATTATCAATTTATTCAGTTTTTATCAGTGAAAATACATTAGTCAGCTATTCCAATCCGTTTACCACGTTATTCTTGAATGTTATAAGAAGACATTTATGGAGAAAAAAAATAGAAATTTTTTTTTTCTGACGGTGATCCACCCTTAATAATATTCTTGAGTAACTTGGACTCAAATAATAAGACGTTAAATTTTCAAATCATCTCAACGTTTCGTTGGTATTTATTTCCAACTTCTTCAGGAGAACTAAAACATAGTAATAATGTTGTTCAAAGCCAAATTACACAAATAAATTAATTTTCACTGTTCAGTATAAAACTAAGATAACAGTGTTAAAAAATACATAAAAAGAATAAACCTTACTTTTTGAGAATAACATCCTCACTGTAAATACTGGCTCATTATACCGGGTCAAAAATTAAAACAAATATATAAAACAAGATTAAGTTAAGTTACAATAATTGCTGGTCATTCTCATTCCAGTATTAAAATAAACATTATTTAAATAATCATTTTCAACTTTTAGTTCCCCTGAAGAAGTTGGAAATAAATACCAACGAAACGTTGACATAATTTGAAAATTTAGCGTCTTATTATTTGAGTCCAAGTTCCCAAAAACATTATTTATTAATTACAATATAAAATTTCATAACTAACAACTGTCATTGAATATAAATGCATGGTGAGGGATTGTAGGCTGCAGCCTACAATTCCTTTTCCATATGCCCAAGCCTGACCTTTCTATATCATAACAAAAATTTCAGAATTTCCAGGAAAAGTATTCTTAAGAAATACAAATACCTACGACAAATGTCCACCCTTACACCACCTGTTCATCTCAAAAATTTCATTTATTCCATAACATCTCAATAAACGCCTAAGGTAATCACTTTACCTATCCAAAGTCACATAAAACGTCTACATCAGACCGAACCGATTCCAAAAGAAATAAATTTCGTATCATTTCACCACTCTTTTTCCAAACCCCAAAAAAAAAAATATCTATTTTTCCACCCTCTGTCGTCTCCGTATAACCATCACGTTACAAAACAATTGACAATAAAATCCCCATAAAAAATTTTCACAATCGAAACAACAAAAGAGCATCACAACATTGCTCAAAACCCACCCCCATCTCCAACCCACTTGTATAGATCCCATTTTCTTTGACGTAACCAAGTCACCGCCGTGTACCAACAAGTGCCGTCTGTTATCATTTACGTCCAATTGTATTAACTTTGATGTGTTTTTTTTCCCTGACTCCTTCTCAATGTGCTCTTTTGTTTTTACAAATACATATTATACACATTCACTTGTTTAACTTAGGTGCAAATAATTTTGTAACTTTGTTAACTTTTCTTTTATCCGCTTAACGTTTCCCATTTCTCCTGATGGCGGGTTGGGAGAAATATTAAAGCGTTGTTAAATGAAAATATGAAACGACGACAACAGCAATGAGTTGTGATAATATAAAGGATGAGGAAAATCCAGGGGAACGGCAGGGTGTGGAGACTGACCATAGCCAACTAAGTAAATCTAATTATATTTAACGGTTGTCGTTGTGCATGCGGGGACAAAATAACAAAATTACAGGACGATGTTCATTTTATTCTTTCATCCCCGTACATCAAACCATTGCCCCTATCTCCCGGTTGCCACCCTTATTTAGCGTTTAGTATGTAAACCATGGCGATATGCTTACGGTCAAAGACAGAAATTGTTCATTTAGGGATTTTTTTTTTGGATTTTTCAACCCTGCTCCATTTGTTCGATACTATCAATTTTAACGACATCGAAATTTTTCGAAAACCTTTCTGAAAAACGATAATAAAAATTGTTGGCTATAAAAAAGAAAATTATACCACATATAAGAATTGAAAATTAACAAAATTAACCAAAAAATCACGAGTAGAATCAATCACCAGATTTGACGGTTCTAAAAAGGAGATGAGCCTCGATTTTATTCAATTGTCAATTTTTGTCATTTGTTCTTTATGCCAATGTTGGCTGTGATTGTTTCACGGATAGCTACTAGTAATCCAAATCCATTTTAAAGCAAAAACCAAAACACTTAAATATAATGTTGAAAAAATGGCATCAATTTGAAATCTAGCACCAGTACATTGCTAATCGTGAAATAGCTCACAATTAAATCATTACCCGGAAACTGTTGATGTTGTTATATATAAAAATCAAAGCAATTTTTTAGTCGATAGACGCTTCTTTGAATTCTCCTGAGTGTTTTTGGTAGCCCCCCTCCTTACCCCCCCAAAAAAGGATCTAGACTAGTAAATCAATAAAGGACATAGGACGATAACTATAGTGAATCGGGCCCAGAAGGGTATTTGGTTGATAATTTCAGGGTATGTTGGTACTATTAAGATACAATAATTCGGCAAGTTTCAGATCCCAACCGTTCCTATAAAATTCGAAAAAAGCTGCAAATCAGAAAAAAAAAATTCTCAGAAACTAGTGAATCGATATATTTGAATTTTGGATATGTTATAGATGGTTGTCCGTTATTTCCGAAATTGATTTTTTACAGCGATTGCCCCCTGAATTTTTAGTTTAAGATAAAAAAAAATATCCAATACAATTAAGCTCTTAATTTCTTGATTAAACCGTGCCGGAATCATGTTACCTTTACCATTTAAATAACATGCGATTATTTGACTTTTTACTTTTAATTTTTTTTCTCAGAAACAAATTGATGAAAAGATTTAAGGTTAAATTATTCTGACATAAAATTTAACGCTCTACAAAAAAGGTCTCTTATGAATTTTCGATTAAATCACTCCATCAAAAGTTATTCAACATTTCACTTGTGCCTAATATAAACCTTGCAATATTTTAAACTTTTTGCTCATTTTTACTTTTTTTAACTATAAAATTATTGGAAGAGAAGGTAAAAATTGTTATCATTAGTGCGCCAGTGATTATTTGTATTAATTTAATGGCTTGAACTGAAAATTAAACAAAAAAAAAACATTTTTTGACAATTAAAACAGGTGACATAAGATCCGAATTCGCTATAGTCGTGAAATTCAATTTATCCAGGATAAATTTTCGTACTTTAATCAATATTTTGTACCTACGAAGTGAATTTCATACTAATTAATGACACTGTCGACAAAAGTTCAATTATTATTCGAATTTTTACCATTTCACCTGACACCATCTATGAGCAATTTCTTAGAACTTGTAGTCAACAAATTAAATGTTGAATAAATTACAAAAATACAAATGAATCCATGTAAAATGTTGAATAACTTTTAATGGACTGATTTAATCGAAAATTCATAAGAGACCTTTTTTGTAGAGCGTTAAATTTTATGTCAGAATAATTTAATCTTAAATTTTTTTATCCATTTGTTTCTGAGAAAAAAAAAATTAAATGGTAAAAAGTCAAATAATCCCATGTTATTTAAATGGTAAAAGTAGCATGATTCCGGCACGGTTTAATCAAGAAATTAAGAGCTTAATTGTATTGGATAATTTTTTTTATATCTTAAACTAAAAATTCAGGGGGCGATCGCTGTAAAAAATCAATTTGGGAAATAACGGACACCCTACTGTAACATATCCAAAATTCAAATAAATCGATTTACAAGTTTCTGAGAATTTTTCTTTTTCTGATTTCTAGCTTTTTTCGATTTTTGAAGCAACGTTAATACATAGGGATCTGAAATTTTCCAAATTATTGTATCTTAATAGTACCAACACACCCAGAAATTATGAACCAAATACCATTCTGGGGCCGATTCACTTATTGTCCTATGTCCTTTATTGATCTACTAATCTAGATCCTTTTTGAGTGGATAAGGGGGGGGGGAAGCTACCAAAGACACTCAGGATTATTCAAAGAAGCGTCTATCGACTAAAAAATGTCATGATTTTTATTTATAACAACATCTTAATTGTATCAGCTTAATTGTATTGGATATTTTTTTTTATATTTTAAACTAAAAATTCATGGGGCGAACGCTGTAAAAAAAATCAATTTGGGAAATAACGGACACCCTAATGTTATAGGGGCTGATTGTAGCTTCTAGAAAAAAAAATTAAGAACCTTAAAAATCATTATTTGGCTCATAAAAAAATTGGATATTTTTTCCTCAACTAAATATTTAACATTTCCTCTGTAAAATTTAGTCCTTGTGAAATCGATAACCTTTGAAATATTTGAATGGTATAGTTGTACTAAATACGTTTTTTTGAATTTTTGAATTTTTTTTACTAATTAAGAATTATTAGGTTGATTTCTAAGTAAAGTTTTAGAGTTTGAATTTGTTTATCGAATAGAAGTTAACGATTATGTTGTCGAAACTGTGCGTTCTCGTTAAAAATCAAACAGACGCCAGACATGTAGGCAGATATTTACACAGATATCTATCAATGTATCATTACGGCCCAAGTGGAAAATAAATAGAGAAACGATACTTGAATTCTATCCAAATAATTTTGCATGAACATACACGTAAATAACTCAAGCGATTTATTGATATATAATGTGCGCGGGAAAGAGACGGAGCGTTCCAATGAGCTGAAATTGGCAATGGGGATGCTGGGGGATGGGGTGGATTTAGTTGATCTCAAGTGCGTTCGCTTTGCATTTTCAATGGTCATTGACATGGAATGACAATAATGTTAACAAGTCAACAAAATTCATTAATTAGCATATCATCGTCAACGTCGATTGCTCCATTTTCGATCGATCGAAACACGCATAGACATTTCATTAAACTAATCACATGTATATTCGGGACCAGGCAACCAATTGGGGAAATAATATTCCTCAGATTTTACCGTGGTGCAATTTTTTTCCACCCTTCATCCCCGTTGCCAATCAATCAAAACTCTGACGTCACAAATCATAACCGCTAACATCGACATCTCACATTATTGACATGCTAATGAATGAAATAAAAACACGAATTCTCAATTCATCCCTTCGCCCCATGAATCCGCGCCCCAACGCTTGTTATCTCACCCTAGCCGTCCATAAGTCCATAGATAAATATTGAAATATTTTATATTTTTGTATTCACGTGAATAGGAAACGGTGGGCTTTGTGTGAAGCTTTGGACGTTAAGCTTCGCGATGCATCCCCCAAAAGCCGTCCGACACGGACGTTAAGTCCATCTTTGTCCATTGAATTCGATCACGATCCGGATAAGACATGAAACGAATGGATTACGTCATTGCGGTCATCATTTTGATCCGTTTGACCGATCGAGCAAGCTTATGGAAAAAATATACGTAAAAAGGAAGCCATTTTGAAAAATGGCGACGCATCTAGTGAATTCAATGATATGTACGTGAACACGTAATGGTTGATTGTCTGGGGTTGCAATTGGGGGTGGTGTGGGCAAGTGTTTTGTTTTTCCTATGGCGTATGAAAAATAAACACAATACAATCAACACACCACGGCACGGGTTGGACACAAAGGGCCGACATGTGTTGGAATTAACTAAACCAAAACCGATGGGGAAAGATCAAAGGGCAATCAATTTATCCAAAGTTTATTGTTATTTCGTTTTGTAAATTTCATCAAACAAATGACAAACTTGGTTCATCGACGAGAACCATTCGTTTGTACTATACGAGAGCTTTTTTTCCATTTGGTTGAAATTTAAACAAAAAATCAAAGCTTTTAAACTATTCCAAGAAAGGACATAGGACAATAAGTATAGAGAATCAGCCCCAAAAAGGTAATTGGTTCATAATTTCAGGGTATGTTGGTACTATTAAGATACAATAATTCGGAAAATTTCAGATCCTATGTATTAACGTTGCTTCAAAAATCGAAAAAAAGCTAGAAATCAGAAAACAAAAATTTTCTCAGAAACTTGTGAATCGATTTATTTGAATTTTGGATTATGTTATAGTAGGGTGTCCGTTATTTCCCAAATTGTTTTTCTTTTACAGCGATCGCCTCCTGAATTTTTAGTTTAAGACACAAAAAAAATTATCCAATACAATTAAGCTCTTAATTTCTTGATTAAACCGTGCCGGAATCATGTTACTTTTACCATTTAAATAACATGGGATTATTTCACTTTTTACCATTTAATTTTTTTTCTCAGAAACAAATGAATGAAAAGATTTGAGGTCAAATTATTCTGACGTAAAATTTAACGCTCTACAAAAAAAGGAACCATAACTTTAAAGAAAATTGGATGGGGAATTCGAAAAAAATAGTTTCGTGATTGTACCAAAATTGTATCATGGTTAAAAATTAAAATTAAAAGAAAAAGCTCTCTTTTTTCAAGGATCTTATTGATCGATAAAGCTCTTAATTTTTTCTATAGAAGCTGTCATCAGCTCCTATAACATATCCAAAATTCAAATAAATCGATTCACAAGTTTCTGAGAAATTTTTTTTTCTGATTTCCAGCTTTTTTCGATTTTTCAAAAAACGACATAGGGATCTGAAACTTGCCGAATTATTGTGTCTTAATAGTATCAACATTAGGGTATCCGTTATTTCCCAAATTAATTTTTTAACAATCGCCCCCTGTATTTTTAGTTTAAGATATAAAAAAAATTATCCAATACAATTAAGCTCTTAATTTCTTGATTAAACCGTGCCAGAATCATGTTACTTTTACCATTTAAATAACATGGGATTATTTGACTTTTTACTTTTAATTTTTTTTCTCCGAAACAAACGTATGTACAGATTTAAGGTCAAATTATTCTAACGTAAAATTTAACGCTCTACAAAAAAGGTATCTTATGAATTTTCAAATAAATCACTCCATTAAAAGTTAATCAACATTTAACTTTTTAACGACAAATCAATCGACTATAGGCTCAATAAAAATGATGTTGACTACAAATTCTAAGAAATTTCTCATAGATGGTGTAAGGTGAAATGGTAAAAATTCAAATAATAATTGAGCTTTTGTCGATAGTCTCATTAATTAGTATGAAATTCACTTCGTAGGTATAAAATATTGATTAAAAGTAAAAATTTATCCTGGATAAATTGAATTTCACGACTATAACGAATTCGGATCTTATGTCACCTGTTTATTTGTCAAAAAAAATTTTTTTTGTTTAATTTTCAGTTCAAGCCATTAAATTAACACAAATAATCACTGGCGCTCTAATGATAATAATTTTTAACTTCTCTTCCAATGATTTTATAGTTAAAAAAAGTAAAAATGAGCAAAAAGTTGAAAATATTGCAAGATTTACACTAGGCAGAAGTTAAATGTTGAATAACTTTTAATGGAGTGATTTAATCGAAAATTCATTAGAGACCTTTTTTATAGAACGTTAAATTTTACATCATAATAATTTAATCTCAAATCTTTTCATTGATTTGTTTCTGAGAAAAAAAATTAAAAGTAAAAATTCAAATAATCCCATGTTATTTAAATGGTAAAAGTAACATGATTTCGGCACGGTTTAATCAAGAAATTAAGAGCTTAATTTATGCTTAATACTTTTGTATTAATTTTAATTTAAATCAATACAACTTTTTTATTTGTAGAGAATGAATTAAATAAATATATAAATTCCAAAACAATGAGATTGTTTCTTTAAATCTCTCGTAAATTGTAATTAAAACTTAGGTACCCCGTTCCGCCCCAGGATCCCCTACTTCTCAATTTTTCTCAATCACAGTGGTGATTGATTTATTCAATTGTCAGGAAAACTCTGTCATTGATGGAAACAACCAAAGCAAATATTCGATAAATTTTCCCAATTGTCTTTCAATATGGAAAAAAAAGAAAATTTGATGACTAAAATTATAGGAGGTCTGGACGATTTTGACACTGTAACAGTCAATTACATACAATTTTATATTAACTGGAATGGTCCCAAAGGAACCTCCATACTATCTACCCAATTTTCCACTGTATAATGTGTACTCATGAATGTGACAAAGATAAATTATGCGTTTCATTTTTATCTAACCAAATGTACTAACACAGCTTTTATTATATACAAGACGGTACGTCTCAGCTAACGACAGTGTTCTTTCTTATACTCTTATTAACTTATCAAGTAAAAACCACGTTTTCGGTCTGTTTATAGATTGTTTTTTTTTAAACCCGTATAGTGAATTTAAATAAAATTAAATAAAATACGTTCGTATACAAGGGGGGGAGGGGTTTTGCTGAGTGTGACAAAATGTGACAGGGGGCGAGGGATCTTCGGTAACGTGACGTTCGCCGTTCGTCAAAAAAATTTAAATTAATATTTCTTTCGACTATTTTTCTTTTTCAATTTTTATCATGATAAAAAGTCATTCATTTCGTATTTAGTAACTATTAAATATAGAGAGTTTTTAAATATATACAAATTTGTGCACTTTTAATTGAAATTTATCATATTCAGGGGGGGGTCTTAGTTTTGTGACGAAATCTAGGGGGGTCACAGAAAGTGTGACACAGCGTGACAATGGGGGGAGGTGGCCAAAAAAAGCTTATTTTAGCGTGACGTATTTTATGAACGGCCCCTTTCTTGAAGTTTAAACTACATATTTTGAAAGTTTGGGATGCCTGGTAGCATTTTTTATGCTAATAAAAATAAATTTAGTCTATTCGATAACAGAATTCTAATAAGATTATGTATTTTTAAACTGCAATAACTTTGTAATAACTTAGTGAATAATTTTAAAATTTTCACAGCTTTTTCAGCATTAAATAAGAAAAATTTTGCTAAATTTTTAATTGCCTGGTAGTATTTTAACATACCTCCACAACATCCTTAAAGGATAAACCAATTATGCTACTTGGGGGTCGTCTTTCCGTTGTTAGAAAAGTGTTACGAGATACTCCCCACATAATTAAGGACTTAGGTCCCCAATTTTTTTGTGTTCTGAAGAACTGCCAGAAATTTGTCTTTTTTTTGCGTTTTGATTGATTAAAAATGTAGTGGGGAACATTGAAAAACCCAAACGAAGTTCATTCATAATTCTTTGTGAAATTATTTTCTAATTATAAAATGAAATCCTATCAACTTGAACCTGCAATCCGGCAAGCGCGGTGTCCCGGTGTTCCCGCTCCAGCTGCGGCGGGGTAGGGGGGAGGAGGGGAACACTTTTCATCATCTCTCACACGTTCTTTGATTTTCCGTTTCTATGTTTTATGCAAATTTGGATTGCGTCCATTTGCACAAATATCTAATACGATCCTTAAATCCATCCACTTTCCATCCCCATTCCAGTGGCATTCAATTTTCGTGACGTATTCTCGCTCTGTCTCTCGCTATTCGGGTCTCCCATTGCTTCCCCCCCTCTTTTACCCCCCACCCCCTCTTGTGCTTCGCATCAGACGACTTAAACAAGTCTTGTCTATTTCCAGAAGCTACGTCATCACTTAATCTCTTTCCCTGTTTCCCATTCCGAGTTGTTTCGGGTAAAGTTTCCTATTTGTACCCGACGCCCTCCCCCTCACGGTTGCCTAGCACAAATCCCATATATGCGTTCTCTGTTCATCTAGTGCACACCATTTCTATGGACTCTTCTAAAACTCTAGGTGCTTGCTCCATAAAGCTAGTTTTGTATTCAAACTTCCCGCTCGCATTACACACTCTATTACCGAACGTCTCTTTTCCCTATTTATATTTTATGAATATACACACATATATATATACATATATACAAATTGATATACAAAGTAGAACATTAAAAATGTAACCGTTTTGAAATTTCAAATGCGTTACCTACATTTCGAGTCAAAGAAAATATTAAATTTCCTTGTTAAGAGGAAAGCTGTGGAAAGTATGAGGGGGTGAGGGGGGATGAGAGGGTGTAATGAGGATGTGTGGAATGAGGTTTTATCTTCTTTTCTCCCGTTGAGAGCATCTAAGAAAAGAAACAATTCATCTCAATAAGAAAATGAATAAAATGGATTTGGAAAAATCTAACAAAGAGTTGAGGGAAAACTTAAGGGATGAATAGAGCCGAAACAGGCAAGGTCGTCCTGAGCCTGACATCGAAGGATTAGCGTGTCGCTAACCTTAAAATTATACTTAAGCTTCCATGTCAAAAAGCTTTCAAGCTGTTTTTTTATTTTTTTTCTTCCCTATGGTTGTCATTTTACGTAAAATCTAAATGAATTTTTATCAAATATTAATTTTTCGCTTTTCTCGGGTTTTTCTAATATTTTTTTGTTGTTTTATGAATTATTTATTAAGTGATACCAAAGACAGGGGATGTTTTATTTTCTATATCAATATTGGTGAATTAATTTATTTGTAGTGTCACTTTGGGGTTGAATATTGGTGTTCTGGAGCAAAACGTATTTATTTTCATGGTTATACTTGCGGTCACTTTCCCTTATTTCTTAAGGGTTGAAATTATCAATTTTTTGTTCGTTTTGTCAGGAAATCAAAGATTTGCACTCTTCTTCCTTTTTTCTTTGCAAATTCCAATTAAAATCGTTTAAATCATTGTTTCCTAACCTATGGTCTCATTTGAAAAATTTTGTTTTTTGTTTTTTAATTTAAAGGAATTGTCCGAAAATTGCACCTTTTTTCACTCAGGGGTCCTTAGAATTATGCTTGATTTCCTTGGGGTCCACGGCTGAAAAAGGTTAGGAACCGCTGGTTTAAATTATATCAAATAGTTAATAACTGGCAATGTGGCAGTGCTTTTTTTGGGTACTTCATTTAAGAAACTTTGGATAGTACCAAAGAAGTCGTATTTTCAATTTAAAAAAAAAAATCATCGTTTTCCCAATCGTATACTTCACGGTAGTATTTCCCAAAATGTGGTTCATGTGTCCCAAAGGGTAGAAAAAAAAAATTTATGGTAACAACTGAATCACAAAAAATATCTTGTTTTTTTTTAACAAAATTTTGTTGACGAAAGGTACTGAGTGTTACGATTGCTATAGAAAGGGTACATAGATCCTGAAAGTTTGGGAAACACTGCATTCCAGAGCTTAAGGTTTTTAATTTTTTTGCAATATGACGTACCGTTTTTTAAAATTTAAAAAACACATTAATTTAACGGAAATTGGATGGGGAATTCGAAAAAAATAGTTTCGTAATTGTACCAAAAAAAAGCTCTCTTTTTTCAAGGATATTATAAACCGATAAAGCTCTTAATTTTTTTTTTCTCGAAGCTACTATCAGCCCTTATAACATATCCAAAATTCAAATAAATCGATTCACAAGTTTCTGAGAAAAATTTTTTTTTCTGAATTGCAGCTTTTTTCGATTTTTAAAGCAACGGTAATACATAGGAATCTGAAACTTGTCGACTCAATGTATCTAAGTAGTACCAACACAAGGTTTATAAATTACACAGGTTGCCCCATTAGAAAAAAAAATATGACGTCATACGAAGAATTTTGAAATTTGAATCAGTCTGAAGATATGTACGAATTTCTTCTGGATACGTCACGTAGCGCATGAGGCCAACTGTGTATTTTGGTACCAACATACCCAGAAATTATGAACCAAATAAAATATCCATACAAAATTGACCAAATTTCAAAGCACATAGGACGAAAAAAATATTTTCGTAATTGTATCATGGTTAAAAATAAAAATTAAAAGAAAAAGCTCTTTTTTCAAGGATCTTATAAACCGATAAAGCTCTTAATTTTTTATAGAAGCTACCATCAGTCCCTATAACATATACAAAATTCAAATAAATCGATTCACAAGTTTCTGAGAAAAGTTATTTTTCTGATTTCCAGCTTTTTTCGATTTTTAAAGAAACAGTAATACATAGGGATCTGAAACTTGCCGAATTATTGTATCTTAATAGTACCGACATACCCTGAAATTATCAACCAAAACTATATACAGTTTGGTAAGTATCGACCTATTTATTCGCCTCATGGTACTCTTTTGTGTACTTTTATCTCCGACTGTATCTCCATAACATCCTTAACTAACTTATTTTTCCTAAGAACCATCAGCCAATATTAAGCACAAATCTATAGCTAAAAGGCAAATTACCACAAAGAAATTATAATTCCTTTACAAGCCTACCAATTAATTGATACAATTTCAATCGAAATGCTTTACAATTTCTTAGAACAAAAAAATTAAATACAATATTACAAACTAATTAAATTTGCAAGTAATTAATTCCATTAAAAAAAAAACGAACCCCTAAGACATTTTTAAGACCGACAAAGACAAATAAATTGTGACAATATAATAATGTTTTCCAAGTCAAATAAAAGTTATATTTTTTAGAAAATGAAAAACATCAAATATCTATAAGAAATTGAAGACCCAGATGTTTCATTTTACACATTGTTTGGTCTAATTTTCCGCGTTTTTCCTTATCAAACATGACTTTCACGTTTAGTTATCGAAAAAATGGGAAAATTCTTTTTGCCCCATCTTAATTTTCCTCGCCTCGTCTCGTCTTGTTTTGTGCTTTAAAGCTTGAAAGATTAAGCCTCACGTCTAACAAAGGGATGTACAAAAGAAAAGCTTTGATTTTTAACCGACGAAAAAAAAAAAGTTCTATCGAACTATAAAGTAATAGATAATAATAACAAAATTTTTGCCCGCAGGAATATTCACGTATTTAAATATCATCGACCTCAGAAGAGCCCTGAGAAACTCAGAAAACACTTAGAAAATCTTCGAATTTAGCCTATTTTTTTCCGTTAGCTGTTACAAAAAAAATTATTAAAAACTTGAAATTTTCTGCTACGAATTTTCTAAATTTTTAATATTCATTCATAAAAATATTGAAAATAAAAACCCGAGGGAAAATTTTGAAGAAAATTCGATAAATTTCCCACTCCCATAAAATCAAGCTAAACTTTTTACAGGTTGCAGAATTTTATTAAAAGAATTTATTTACTAACGGTTTACGAAATTTTTTTCGCCTTAAATAATTCCAGAAGTAAAAATTTTTCCTGATCCTTCCAATAGTAGAAGCCTATTTCAAGAAATTCGATAGTAATCACTAAGGGTTGGTATTTTTACAACTAGATAGTGGTATTTATCTTCAAGATAAAATTTTATTCGGAGGATAGAAAAGAACTTGCGAACTGAGAATAGTGATTTGTGAAGGATTAATCTGGCAGATAAATTTTTATATATTAAATAGCTAAAACAAGAAAAATCTAAGTAGTGATTAAATATTTTACATTTAGCTAAGCCAATTTTGTATAATCAATAGACTGGACCAAAAAAATCGACTATTTTTTTTTTTGAAAAGTATATCGAAAATATTATTCAAGATGACAAAAAAAAAATCGGGATGGTTGACCCCTTAATATTAATATTAAGAGGTCTATCATCTTTAATTTCGATTTTTTATTTGTGCTTTCATTTTTGCGTCAATGCTGTCAAATTATCAAGATAAAAAAAATTATCTGCATATATATTTATAGAAAATTAAATTCCCTACAAAAAACGTATCTTTGAAAATTTTTGTCAGACACACCGTTTCCGAATAGTCAAGCTTTAAACATTGACATAATTTGTAGATTTATCTTGTTTATTTTGGAATTTTGTAACTAACAAACAAATGAATGTATAGAAATGAACAATATAGATTCTTGAAGGGAATTTAATGCTCTACAAAAAAGGTCCTTTAATGTTTTTACATAAAATCACTTTTTTAAAAGTTATTCACAATTAAAATTGAAGGAAAAATTAAATTATTGTTTTTTTCGTTGTTGAACCAATTTTGAAAGAGTGATTTCATGTAAAAACGGTGAAGACCTTTTTTGTAGAGCATTCAATTCCCTTCCAGAATCTATATTGTTCATTTCTATATATTTATTTGTTCGTAGATAACAAAATTCCAAAATAAAGAAGATAAATCTACAAATTATATCAATGTTTAAAGCTTGATTATTCGAAAACAGCTTGTCTGGCAAAAAATTTTAAGGATACGTTTTTTGTAGGGAATTTAATTATCTATAAAATATGTGCAGATGATTTTTTTTACCTTGATAATTTGGCAGCATTGTCGCAAAAATGTAAGCACAAATAAAAAATCGAAATTAAAGATGATAGACCTCTTAATATTAATATTAAGGACTCAAACCTTCCCGATACTTTTTTCTTGTCACCTTGAACAATATTTTCGATATACTTTTCAAAAAAAAAAAAATAGTCGATTTTTTTGGCCCAGTCTAATAATCAACCCTTGAACATTGATCTGTTTTTACGACTGAATTCTTCAACTTTGAAATTTTGTAACTAATCAATGAATTGACATTCAAAGCAAAATTTTTAAATTTTGATGGAAGGAAATTTAAAGCTCTACAAAAAAGGTTTCTTAACCCTTTTTGATAAAGTTACTAAAACAGTGATACTCAAAAAAAAATTACTATCTCAAATATTATTAATATTTTACGATAACGAAATTTCGTTGCTCTACTTAATTATTAACAACTATTATCTTCTCGTATTAGTTTAATGAGGGGAGGGAAACATTTTTTACAAGACGTCGGACTTTGAGAGTCTCTACCGAGGTTGAAACTGATCAGGTTACAATTCCTGTGGGATAAGCGTCCGAAGTTGAACGGCAAACATACTGGGAACTAAGACTCACCAAGTTCTCGGTCTTGTCTTTCCTTTTATACAATATGATAATAATAACCGCTGGATGTTTAGGATTCGGGATCAGCCAGTGATCGAGAGGGAGGGGGTTTGCAGTATACACAATAAAGTCATATAGAGTATAGCGAGTATATTCGCACACCATACAGACATCATAGAATTTCGGCAATAATTAAAGCGCGCCGTGGCCCCGATTTATTATTTATTATATGGAGCTGAACCGTGAGCCACCCACGCACCACCACCCGTCGCCACCACCGTCTCTCTGTATGGCTTATTATTCATATCCGACATTATTACAAAACTGAATAATATATTCGTCGTGGCAGAGAAATTGCTCTCTCCTTTCCATTCCATTCCGGCACAGTGCTATTCTAACGACGACGCCGACGTCGGTTTAACAGAAGGACAACGACGGTGCTTGCCTCCCGGAATACAAAGGGCTCCAGTTCAAAGAGGTAGCAGCACTTGCGGTTGGGATCGGGTGCCAAACATTTTTTCTCAAGCTTTAGAAGAAAATTATAGAAGCAAATTAAGATTAAGGTTTGTCGAGAAGATTACAGGGAATGGATCAGTGCAACAATTATTGATTCCCAGAAAACCGATTCATTCCCGAAAAATGATTCAGAATTGTATGAGAAACAAATCGGAAATCTAAACCTTTGGAGACTATGAACTATAGAAAAAAATTAAGATTAAGAAAAGTTGCCAGGTACATAACTTCAGTTGAACCTCTAATTTTTGTCGAGAAGATTACAAAGAATGGATCAGTGCAACAAGTATTGATTCCCAGAAAACCACTTAATCAAGTAACCATCTAAACTTCTGGAGGATTCAGAATTGTATGAGAGACAAATCAGAAATCTAAACCTTTGGAGACTATGATTGATGAATCAAAAATGAATGATAAGAAGATGATACATGAGAAAAATCCGGAAAAACAAATATTTGTGAAACTGGGAAAAGTTTGCTAAGTTTAACTGGTAAATTTCCAGGAAAATATCAGAAGAGAATATCACAATCCAAGTAGTTCGAATATTTTGCAAAAATGCAGCGATAAAAGCACTAAAATTTTTATACATCTATTCCCAATGGGTTGGGGATTACAAAAAATTCGGTGGTAACTCAGATGGCGACATACATTGACGAAGAAATGTGGAAACAAACTACCGGGAAAAAGCAATTATTTATCGATTATCAATTCAAAACCACCTGTAAATCAGGCAAAATATCGCTTTTACGTGTGGACTCAAGATGACCAAAAAAAAAACATGGAAAGCTATTTAGAAGAAAAATTCTTAAAGGATAAATAAATCCATCAATGATTCTCATTCTGGATACTTAATATTCAATGTTTTTATTAAATTTTTCATACAATGTTTCACCACTTTCGCAGCTTCCTCAGGTAAATCCTCTGATGTCGTCCAAGAAATTTTTAATCAATACATTAACGTTGTACGAAAAATTTAATAATAACATCGAATATCAAGTATCCAGAAAATGAGAATCATTATTGAACAATAACCATGGATAAGAATACCAGCAATGGTAATGTATTGAGTAAAGATTTCTTGGACGACATCAGAGGATTTACCTGAGGAAGCTGCGAAAGTGGCCAAACATTGTATGAAAAATTTAATAAAAACATCGAATATTAAGTATCCAGAAAATGAGAATCATTGATGGATTTATTTATCCTTTAAGAATTTTCCTTCTAAATAGCTTTCCAGTTTTTTCTTGTTGTTGAGTTCACGTCACGTCATTAACGTTATTAACAGCAAAATTATGTTTTAATATTAGTTTAAAATATTTTTAATGCATTTAAAATTAGGTAAGGTGGTTAATAAATGAAAGAACAAACTACAGGGCAAAAGCAGGGTCACGATAGTTCACCTGTAAATATCCCAAAGTATACTGAGACGCTTGTTAAAAAAGGACATAAGATGAACAACGAAAAATCATAGAACTATTTAGAAAGGAATTTCTTTTAGGTTACAATAACTAAAACTTTTAGAAAAATAACGAAAGTTTCTAAGCCTAAAATGAAATGGAATTCAGGTGTATACAAGTGTGAAAAAGGGAGAGAAAATGACCTGAAAAGTTCAAGATTTGTTTTTCAATTTAAGTTCCCAGAATTTCCAGGATTTTCTGCCCACTGAATACTCTGTTACACATTTAAAAACCCTTTGCTTTTCTCGTTATAATTTTTTCTTGATTTACCAACCCAATTTCTAATTGAATCGATCATTTAAAAAGAATTTTTTAAACAAGTATTTTCTAGATCCAAAATCTATGATTATAGGTTGAAAAAAACTTCAAAGTATTGTCTTAACAATAAAAAATTTAGACAATTTTACAGGAAACTAAAAAATGTACCTATTTTATAGGAATTGCATTGTTTGGTGTACGTATAGGCAATTACAAGTACATAAGTGTAACGTTGGCAATCTATACATAAAAAGTAGGCATTGAAGGTAATTTTTTTGAGAAAATCTAAAAAAAAACAATTTTTTGACATAATAATTATGAATTTCTGTAAAAAAAATTAACGATAGACCACCAAACTAAAATGTTGATCCTAATTATCTCTCACATCACAAATTTTCTTCTCAGATTCACCAGAATGGGACTTTCCTGAATTGTTGCAATGTTTGACTTTTGAGAATTGAGTCCCCAGCCAACGATTTGGTACCCCAAATTAAAAATTTTCCCTTACCAATGCATGAATAAATGTACGGAACTCTAAAAATTAACCAACGTAATCCTCTATGCGTTTTAATTGAAACTATTGCATCGTAATGCATTTTATAATAGATTGGCAATCAAACGAAAGTTACCAAATCAAAGTCAATCGAAAAATACCCCAAAAAAAAAAATCACTGTTAAGCTAAATTAAATCCGTTGATGCAATAACTGATGGAATCAACCCACCTTCATACCACCACCCCTTTAATCGTCTATGGCTATTTGCCTCCACTTCGCCAATACATCCATATTTTCCAATTTCATTTCGTCCAATAAATAATATGATTATGAAATATTCGAGCGCCAACGCTGGTTAGAAAATCATTTCCCCAAATCATCATCATCATCATCAACATTCCACGCTTAAGAGGAAATAGAGTGATGGAAATATCAATTGACTCTCGAAAAATTGATGGTCAATCATTGCCATGTAGTATAGGTACGCACGTGTCATCAACATTTAAGCACCCAATTTTCCAAGCATAGCCATCCTCGATCACGAAAATACCAAGTCCCACCCTCCTCCATTCGGGCAAAGTCCCTCATGAAATCATAACACAATTACGAAAATCATATACGTATTTGATCAAATTATCACGTCAAGCAACAGCGTCATTAAAATCAAATCCCGAGATTGGAATATCAAACAAAACACAAGAACATTCCACCCCACCCCCAAGGGGTGCAAGTTGATGGGGTCAAATATAAATTCTCATTTGTAAAAATTAATTAATTAACATGTCCCAACACTAAGTGCCTGTAGGTTCTCCTATTCCGGCCACCATTTCTTCTCGGTTTCTTCCCTCACTTGCCTCCCCCCCCCCGATAAACCTTTCAAATCTCTCCGAAAACCCGACGCTCTATCCCATTATAAAATATTAATTAATATTCGTGTTTGTCTAAGTCGACCATCCAACCTTCACCACCCTATTCCATAGTCTAACATACCGTAGATATGTATATATATATATATATATATAGGGAATCTCAACTCCATTTATATACTTAAATTCAACAGTTTGGCAAGGTTTTAGACCACGCCAAAGTATAACGATACTAATAATAACTATCGTCGTAACGAAAATGATTGTTAGTACAAAACTTTTCACAAAAACCACACGAAAATTCGTTCGTCTATCAAGATGGCTATGAAAATGTTTCAAAGCCGTCTAGATACCCACAGACTGATTCAAAATTCAAATCATAGACTGTCAAAAAGCATTAAGGGAACCAAATTTTTTTGTCATAAAAAAAACACTTTTCTCAATCTAAATCCAATACATTTTCCTGGAAAAACTTCAAACATTAAATGTTTAATGTAATCATCTAAAACTTTCCAACCATTGTACGGAATTTTGAATCACGCCATACCGAAATACAAGAAATAAATGAATATCACATCATATTTACTCAAACTAAATAGTAGGTGGCTACGACACGACTTTCTTTTGTTTCAATTCCGTTTTCAAATCAAACAAAAGAGCCAAACTTTGTGCAGCCATTTTAATTTCGTTCTTATATTTGCTTTTCGCGTAAGTGTATGGAGTGGAAATGGATATTATTTCTAGTCGTCCCTAAGAAAAAGAGAGCCTACTACGTTGCCATGGCAAGGGTTTAGTTTTTCAAACGTGGAGGACATTAATTTTAAACAATACAAACGAATTTGCACCTCTTTGAAATTTAAGCCTTCCACAGCCTACTGGGAATGGTATGTCTTTTGGTGAACAATTTACAAAAAAAAAAAAGAAAATCTTACCTTAATACGCCTCAGTACATTAAGGCCCCTGAAATCATAAGAAAAATATATTAAAATTTGTAATATTCAACAATCGTCTTGGAGAAAATGTGGAAAATTTTTCCGGGAAAAATTCTACTTCAAAGTCGTAATTTCTTTTTTTTTTGAGTCAGGGTATGGTAAGTTATATAATTAATAAGGGTAGTAATGAAATTTTCAAATTTCCTCTCATCCCGTCCGGAAATTTAAAATTATATTTAATACTGCCCCTCAAGAATGATTCGTAATTTTGCAGGGTTGGACTTGAAACACATTTACACCCGGAAAAATCGGTGACTTAGGTCCACAATATTAAATTTAAGAAAAAAAAAATTAAACCACATTAGTAATTTAAAAACATTGGTATGATTTTCCTGTATTAATCTCTTCATCATTTTTTATCCCAAAACAGTTCACTTCTGCTAAAATATCATTAAAAATTTTCCGCTTTTTTTTTTTGAAAATCTCATAGTTGAATTTTCAAAATTTCTTTCGTAATATTTTTATATAATTTTTGATTAATTTAAATAGTTAAATGTTCAAAAATATGACTAGGTATATTTAATACTTGAAATTTATGAAAAATTATTTGGATTTATATAAAATATAACACTATAAACAGTAGACTGGGCCAAAAAAATCGACTATTTTTTTATTTTGAAAAGTATATCGAAAATATTGTTCAAGGTGACAAAAAAAAAATATCGGGAAGGTTTGAGTCCTTAAAATTAATATTAAGAGGTCTATCATCTTTAATTTCGATTTTTTATTTGTGCTTTCGTTTTGCGTCAATGCTGTCAAACTATCAAAGTAAAAATATTTATCTGCACATATATTTATAGAAAATTAAATTCCCTACAAAAAAAGTCTCTTTGAAAATTTTTGTCAGACAGGCTGTTTCCGATTAATCAAGCTTTTAACATTGATATAATTTTTAGATGTATCTTCTTTATTTTGGAATTTTGTAACTAACGAACAAGTAAATATATAGACATGAACAATAGATTCTTGAAGGGAATTTAATGCTCTAAAAAAAAAGGTCTCTTAACGTTTTTATATAAAATCACTCTTTCAAAATTGGTTCAACAACGAAAAAAACAATAATTTAATTTTTCTTTCAATTTTAATTGTAAATAACTTTTAAAAAAGTGATTTTATGTAAAAACGTCAATTGACCTTTTTTGTAGAGCATTGAATTCTCTTCAAGAATCTATATTGGTCATTTCTATACATTCATTTGTTTGTTAGTTACAAAATTCCAAAATAAAGAAGATAAATCTAAAAATTATATCAATATTTGAAGCTTGATTATTCAGAAACGGCGGTGTCTGGCAAAAATTTTTAAAGAGACGTTTTTTGTAGGGAATTTAATTTTCTATAAATATATGTGCAGATGAATATTTTTACCTTGATAGTTTGACAGCATTGACGCAAAAATGAAAGCACAAATAAAAAATCGAAATTGAAGATAATAGACCTTTTAATAATAATATTAAGGGCTCAAACCTTCCCGATATTTTTTTTGGTTCCCTTGAACAATATTTTCGATATACTTTTCAAAAAAAAATAGTCGATTTTTTTGGCCCAGTCTAATAAAGAGGATCATTTTTTAAAAATCGTTTTTCATGTTACTGATATCTGCATCTGATATAACATTATACACATTAATACGAAATCTATCGTTAGAATTATCCATTTTATTCTTTTATTTGTTAGACATAAAATTTCTTCGCTTTTGAAGAAATCAAAATTGCGAATGCATTCAACTTTGCCAATGCATTTACTGCAATTTAATATACAGTATTAAATTTCTTTGTATTTAAAAAAATCAGTCATATTTTTTACCATACCAAAGCAATTGCAATATCCATAGCTGATGTTTGTAAATATGGTGACAAAGGTGTTGTTTCTTCAGAAATTCGTAAAAAATATTTGAGCTGTTAAAATAATATCAAATTTTTGGAAACGCGGTCTAAATAGTGTTCCTCGATGTCTAATTTCTTTGTTAAACTTTTCGGATATAGATATTTCATAGAAAGTCTGCAGAACATCAACGAAAAATATAATTCCAGATGTACTGTTAAACGTACCAAACATTTTTCTTAATATCTTATCTTTATCCCACCAAAGTGTTTCTCCAATAGTAGAAATAAATTTAAATTTACTAAATTCTCGCCATATGTTAAGTTGTTTATATGATCCTTTAAAAAAACCGTATATGTATCTACATTACCAACTAGTGAGATGGCTCCTTTGGTCTTGAGTGTGATATTCAAAATAACCAAATTTAATAAATGTGCATAACACCAAGTATGAACTTGGATTGGTGAAACTTGATTTAACCATGCAATAAAACCTTAATAAGTACCTTGTATATTCGATGCACCATTAGTACAATTACCAATACATTTCCTAATATAAATTTTTATTTTTTTAAAATTTTGCATATTAATTTATAGATATTTTCTCCAGTTGTTGAAGTACAATTAGCAAAGAAAAATCATTCAAGAATCTTAAAAAAGATATTAAATTAAAGAGTCTAATTTAAATTCAATTAATAAGTGTCCGTTTCATTGTTTTAATCGGTCTTCTTCTAAATGTTACTTTTATTATTAATAATTAAACCTAAAAAGGTAACCTTTTCTTCTGAAGAAAAATTAGTTGAACTTGATTACAAAGTTTCTATCAAATCAGTAAAGTTGTCTTTAAATTAGAACCATAAGTGAAATCGATTAAATATTTGTACAACTGTTTGATTAGACTTGTTTGTGACCTTTATACTTGGGCAAAACACCAAGATCTACCTGAAAACAAAATATTATCGAAATCGATAAACCTGTTTTAAAATCGTACGAAAGAATGCAGGTAGCCAGAAATCGAAGTTCAAATTATCAACCTTTGTAACATAATGATCAATATTTTGACCGAAACTTGATAAATTCCAAGCTGGTGTTAAAATTGCAAAAATTTCCTACCTGCTCTCAACTGATGATATGAAATAACATAGTGAAAGCTTGAAGGCCAAAATATGAGAACTAATGGATTCAGAAACAGTTGTAAATGTAAATACAAATGCCAACAAATAATAAATACCTCAAACCGGTTCAAATTCCTTAAACGACAAATTTAAAGCTGCCATTCTCTCGTCCATATTTTGGCCTTCAAACTTTTACTATGTTATTTCATATCAACAGTTGAAAGTACGATATTGTGCATTCCTCACTAGCGAATGAGTACATTGGTTTCGGACTTAACGTGTGAAATCCATATTGACAAAAGCCATAACAAAAAACCTACTCCAAAGTTCATTTTTTTTCAGATTTTTTTTTCTTAATTATATCGAAAATATTGTTTGGAATGACAAAACAAAATTCTTTGAAAGTTTAAGCTCTTAATATTAATATTAAGAAGTGCCGCATCGCAAATTTCGATTTTCCATTGCAATAACATGGGAACAATATTCTCTTGCACTTTGGAATTTTGTAGCTCACGTTGGTGACAATATTTCGGAATGACCAAGGTATATTGTTGTAGAAAATTGAACGATCTACAAAAAAGGTCTTGTACAAGTTTTTGATATATTTATTCCTTCAGAAGTTATTCGAGGTCAAAGTTGAACTAAAGAGAAATTTTAATATTTATTCAATGTTTTGACGCAACCATTAATTTTATGAGAAAATTTTATGGGACATTTTTAGTAGAGCACTATTTTTCTATAACTTACCTCTTTAAAAGTTTTTGATATTTTTCACAGGTTCTAAGTTATTTGCATTAAACTGAAAATTCCCTGAATTAGTATATTTTTAACATAATTTTTTTATTTTTTTTTATTTTGATTAAATAACTTAGGACCTGTGAAAAATATCAAAAACTTTTACAGAAATAAGTTATAGGAAAAAAGTGCTCTACAAAAAATGTCCTATGAAATTTTCTCATAAAATTGATGGTTGCGTCAAAAAATTGAAAAAATATTAAAATTTCTCTGTAGTTCAACTTTGACCTCGAATAACTTTTGAAAGAATTAATATATCATAAACTTGTTGGAGACCTTTTTTGTAGATCGTTCAATTTTCTACAAGAATATATCTTGGTCATTCCGAAATATTGTCACCAACGTGAGCTATAAAATTCCAAAGTGCAAGAGAATATTGTTCCCATGTTATTTAAATGGAAAATCGAAATTTGCGATGCGGCACCTCTTTATATTAATATTAAGAGCTTGAACTTTCACAGTATTTTTTTTTGTCATTCCTAACAATATTTTCGATATAATTAAGAAAAAAAAAATCATAATTTTTTTTTTAATCAGTCTAATGTATATATAAGTAAATGGCAGTACTTTTACAAAATCATATAGCCCAGAAATGATATATTTGTTTGTTGTCAATTATTTATTGGTGTCAGCGCCTACTCTGCCTATTTGGCCTATTGGACAGGTATTAACAGTTTATATGGGGAAAAATTTTTTATTGCTTTTACAATTTTCTTTACAACTTCTTCTTATTTTCTCACCTTTTAAACCTTCCTATGGCTTCTCCAAATATTTCAACACCAAAATGAGCCAAAACGGTCCAGCCGTCGTCAAGTTTTTGCAAGACCCACAGGTCTCATCTCATTTTTATATAAAAGATTCACAAATTTGATGAAATAGAAACCAAAATATTTCGTTTTCGGTCTTTTTTCCTCCGAATTGATGTTTTTCTATAGATCTTCGTTTGTTCGTGTAAGATCTAGGTGGGTACCTGTTACCACCCGACTCCGATTTTACGTTAAGGAAGTTAATTTTTAGGGTTAAAATTTTAGATTGAGGAGAATAACCTTACTGGAGATTCGGTATGGTTGGTGAAGGATTCTACGGTTCCATCAATATCCATTTGATTTTTAAGTGAAATATTCAGGTTAAGAGAAAATTCTTGAGGATTATTTGCAATCCATCCAAATTACTGAGACCATTGATTAATAAAAAATTTTTTGGTTTCAAAATGAAGTACTTGCAAAGGGTAAGAAGCTCAGGAGAATAATCACTAGGTACCTAGGCTCTACCATACCTCGGAAGCAAAAAAAAATCTTACAAAATCGGATGTTCTATTGCAGTTGGAATGCCAACAGGTTGCATAATTTGGAGGAAAGAATTGAAAGTTTTTTGTGCAAAATACATCATGGAAAAGTCTATCCCGAGAATTAAGGTTAATTAAAGTTTCCTCAAACCACAAAATTGTTAGCCAGGGATTCGAGAAGGAATTTACAGTTGAATAGGTTAAAGATTGTAGACGAAGAAGAATAAGCTACCACTAGATTTAATGGGGATGAGGAAAACTTTCGTGTGACCATATGAAAGGTGATGTTGGTCGATGGATCTTAAAATCTACTCATTTTTTTACAAGGATACCAGTCTTTCAAACTTTAAAGTTTTTAAACAATGCTTTTTTCTAATAACTGATTCTGCTACCCCTTTTTCACAACCCCCCATCCCCCACTTCTGCCTCGTTTAAATGCCGTAAAAGCATCAAAAAAAGTTTTCAACAAAATTTCATTCAAGAACTGCCCAGAAGCGAACACCAACAAAAAAACAGTGCCCCAGGCACTTTTTCGAATTTCCCATTTTTATTTCGACAAATATGATTAAAAGATGAGGGGTAAAACATAGGATTACGCACAGCAGCACACTGCAGAGCCAAAGCTCTGCCGGTGGGTGGGTAAGAAACAGAAAATCTCCACAAAGCACCCACCAAAGTGAAACGGATAGACAATTTGCAAGTGCAAATCCAAGAGGCGCAAAAAAAAACACACGAGACAAATACAAACTAAAATATTAATTTCGCGGTGGTGGTTTGGTGGAAAAAAAACGTCCGGGGGGGTGGTGGTGCACACACCCCTTGAATTTTATTTCAAATTAACTCTGAATTTGATGCAAAACGGAAAATGGGTTCGGTAGGTAATGGGGAAACAAAGCGAACGAAAGAGCATAGGAAAGAACTTTGTTTCATTATACGTTTTTTTTTTTCAAATCGAAATTCACAAATGTAAAATGGCCTGAAGTAAAGCGTTTTTTTTTTTATATTTTTCAAATGAAAAAAATTGTTTTAATTTGATTTGCTGTTTGTTTTTTGCATGAATTTCATTATAAATAATAAAAAGGTTATGTTTTTATTAAATTTTTGTATTTTTCGAGGACCATTTTGCAGATTTAAATATTTAAAAATCCCCGCTTCTAAAAACTCCTCAAACTTCACATGAGTTACATACAAAGCCTGCTATCCCATTCGTTTTCATAAATGTTGCCCCTATTAGCATATGCATTTAATCATACACAACTGTTGACTTTTCAATCTAAACATTTACATTTTAAATAATAAATTCTCATCATTGCCGTTTCTCCTTATATTTTCTGTTACAATTAAATAAAATTCACCAAAAAAAAAACCTAATTCACTAAATGGAATCGAACGACATGGAAACCTGGAAAAGGCTGCCGAAAGTATCGATGAAAAACTTTTCAAACTTTTACCATTTCTCTCATTTTGAATACATGAAATGAAAACATTATTCAAGCATATACACATTGAAAGAGAGATAAAGACACACAAAACGTTGAAGGGAAAATTTATATTCAATTGGAACGGGAATGAAGTGAACGATCTTTTCATAAGTTATCAATATTTATAATTAAATCCCATTAAACGAAAAAAAAACCAAACGACAAACATTCTTTCGGAAGAGAGAAACTTTCATGGAAGCCTCCCGGAAAATTCATCAATTCAATTGATCAAATTACCCCTCAAGCAATATCAAGAAAAAAATCCAACTTTGATCTTTAAAATTAAAATAATAAAAGTCTACTAACATCCATAAAATTCATTAAAAACATTTCCCATTTTGATATATAGAACTACTAGAAAAGGATGCCGAAAAAAATTAACCACTCGGAAAACTAAATCTGCCATTAGGAAAAATATCAACAAAAAAAAATATTATCATATCAATAGAAAAAAATTAAGTTAATAAAAAATCAAATCAACCTCTCCTTCTCTACACAAAACTGCAATCTCCACTCCTTCTCTGATTATTTTAAATGAACATTTTTATTATTTGCATAAGAGATGAGAAACGCTCACAGCAATTTTCCATGGAAAATTAAATTTTCCCATTTTTTTTTATTTGCAACATTTTCCATCAGTCGTTTTGAATATATAAACCCTTCCTTCAACTCGGCGTGCATATAAATTCAATTAATATCAATAAACACGGTCTCATTCCAATTTAAATATAACTTGATTTCAATTGCTCAACCAAAAAAAAAAAAAAAAAAAAAAAACAAACATTTTTCTCTTCTTTTCCAATATTGTATAGCAAATATAGCGAATAAATTAGAGAAACTCAATAATTGCACGAAATGTTTCCATTTAATATTAATTGCAATGATTGATGGCATATAGGCAACCATGTGTACATTTATGTAGCAATGGTAGCCATCAAATGTATGACTAATGAAAAACGATGCATTTAAGTAGCATTTTTCATTGGGGAAAATTAAAAATAAATTCTAGGTTTTGATAAAATATTTATGAAATTATATTTTTCATGGGAAATAAATAAAAGATGAGACATGCACGTGAGCATACATGTTATACATGATGCATGAGACTTCCTATCGAAACCAAACTGTTTAACCTATGTAATACATTATCAATCAAAATATGATTTATTAATAAGTACTACATTTTCGATAGAAAATGAATAAATTTCCATGAATAAAATATAACTGACATAAAATTTTAATTCACCAAACAATTTTTCAATGTATCTTAAATAAATGATTGCGCTTCTGTACAGGTAAAAAAAGTTTTTTTTTTTTAAATTACGTCAATTCAAAAAGCATGGCATTGTTGGAAAATTTGAATAATTCGTTATTTTTTTTCAACAAATAATTGAGTTTTTTGAAAAGAAAAGTTAATGTTTATGAAATTCTTATGTAAATATTTATTTCTGTTTTAGGTAATCAAAGAAGAGCTATATATTTATTTTTCTAAAGGCATTATTGATTTTTAGTTAAAAAAAACGCGCTTCTATTCACGTAAAGTGTGTAGGTGTTATTATAGTCTTTGAAGTGATTTCTTGAAAGGAAAAATTTTTGCTTGACTATTTATTTATTTAATATGCAAGGGTGATATGGGGGATGAAACCTCTTTATAGTGCCATATGTTAATTTATGTATTACGCGTCTGGATAGTGCGGGAGAGGGTTTGTTTTCAAGTGGGAAATCATAAGAGCGTATGAAGAGAATATGGGGAGAGTAATAATAAATTTATTGAGAAGTAAATGAGATAAATTTTGAATTGGGGTATGTCTCAAGTGGAATTGATTTTCCTGCCGACAATTAAGGGTGGAATTTTTCCCATTGCAAATTTTATAATTTATCAAAACGTAGTTCAGATACAAAACTATTGAAAACGTAGACAAAAACAATAGAATAACTCACCCCAGCATTGCACACTGGATCTGAAAGCTGGAGCACCCCACGCGTGTTTTGTTCCCGAAAACCCTTTTACATTTAATTGATTAGAAAAATATCAGTTACATTTAACGCAACCCGGCAATCGTAAAAGCAACACTAATCCCTGTACCGACAGGAAACTTGGCAAACTTGTTGTAGTTTGTTTGGAAAAATAAATTTATGGAAAACACGCCGCGGAAAGTTAACAAGTGGTCGCGAGCAAGATGGCCACCGCAATAATAATTACGGAATGATGACAATTGTGTGGGTTTTTCGTGCGTATTTTTAACAAAAATCTCCCCGTACATATCACACAAATGTAAAAATTATATATAAAAATATTCTATTAATACTGGCCTAATAGTTTTTGGTCCGAAATCGTTAAATATCACATTTGGTCCGCGTAACAACCGTCCGTCAAATAATAAATAAACTATCACGGCTGTCGGTAAGGCAGAGATCGCTTCGTTTCGGCTAAGAAAATTCGAATTTTCCTCGAAACGTTAGTGACTAGATGAGATGAATTAAGCGTTTAAATTTTTAAAAGTTCCTTTTTTTTTAATTTAGTTTTATATTTCAATTATTGACATTGAAACTTGGTTTGAAAAATTTGAAATTTCATTGTTGCCGATCATTGTTTACATTTGATTTAGGCCGGCTTCAAAATATTTGAATTATGGTATTTAAATTTCGGCGTTATAAAAATTCCGGGAAACTAGTTTTAATGATGAGTTCTATTATTATTTCATATTATATTCAATTATATATCTTTAATTTTTAAGCTGAATATAAGTCACAACTTTGATTTTTGGGCTTTAATTTTTTCAAAAAAATGTTTGCAAATATTTATCTTAACACAATTAATATTTGCACTCACTTGCACTTAAGGAATAATCGCAAGTTTTCGATGAAACGTAACTATCGGATTTTATAAGGTTTAGTTTGATGTATTTGTCGCTGTTTAAAATTATAAACTTAAAATTTTTTCCGAAGAACAAATGAAAAGCTAAACGAAGTAAATATATTTTTTTTAAATTTGGACTAAAACTTACCCCAAAAATATACACCTTGACAAATTGTTCTTTATCGGCAACTCTAATATTATAAGTGTAAGAAAATTGCCTATCCCTTAATTAATTATATTATAAGGACTTATGAAATTTTTCTCGTTAGTATTTTATTATTTTTTATTTTAATTCAAATTCCAAATATATTAAAATTTTTAATTTACATAATTCAGTTTAAAAATACATTTCATTTGAGCAATTGCAATATCAATGTTTACATTTTGCTAACTTGTAATTTCTTTACTGATATTAAACTTGTAATTAGATGATATATTAGAAAATTTAATACATTTTCGAAATTCTCAACAATAAAACATTACTTTATCAAAAATTTGGAAGAATTTAAATGTTCTGAATCATTGAAATTCTATTTATTGTATGAAATTTAGTGAAGAGATATAAATAAAGTCTGCGAAACGTCGCAATTTTTATAATTTGGCATTTTCATTTATAAGGTCCAATTCCCAAAATAAAAAACGTATTAATTAGTAAAGAGATTTCTTTTAAACATCAAATTATTTTTTTTATTTGCCAGGATACAAAAATAGTATATACGTACAAAGAATGCACCTAGGGAGGTGTTACAAAAACTCCTGTACATAGGCCTGGAAAAGAAAACTTATTTAATATTACATCAAAACTTAATTTTAAAGTACAAGTACCATTTTACGTAAATACAAAAGGATCATTGCAAAAAACAAGTAATGGACATTAGAGAGCTTATATTTATTAAGCTTATTTTTTATATTTAAAGACCTTAATGTCTGTGGTAGCTAATTATAATACTTAATTGCTATATATTTAGAGTTTTTATATGAAATATTTTTATTGATCTTTGGTAATTGCAAAGGTTTGGCACTGGTTTTACCCTTATAATTATTATATTCATCTTTACAATGATAATAATGATAATTCATAGTGCCTCTGCTATAACTTATTCTTAATTCCCAGTATCGGTGTCTTATCATCTTTATCATGTAATAATCGGATTAGTTTATTTTGTATTTTCATTAGCACTTTCGTTACATTATTATAACTACCGCCCAAGCAATAATACCATATGTCCAATAAATTGTTTACCAGAACATTAAAAATTTATCTTACTTTCTTAATCAATGGTAGACAAAGTTAATAGTGGCATAATCGACAATATTTTTTCTTATTAATACGTGATCGACAATCAAAAATGGGTAAAATTAAAATCAAATACAAATTTAAAGAGAACATGAGTAGGAGGCAGTATTAGAAGCACTATTTGGGAATCATTAACACCCGTTATGGAATAAATGGATGTTTAGTTTTGAATTCTAGCATTTTTCATCGTTACTTTTTCATCGTCTGCTAAATTTTTAGTTTACATTTTCAATTACAAGAATTGAAGTTTACCTAAAACATTACTTAAAATGTTTGCAATCAATTGTCGACCTGTTCGTAGTCGACCATTTGTCCACCTTTGTTCTAGATGTTTCACAAGCATTTGATAAACTTTGGTACCAGGACCTTTTGTAGAAATTAAATAATGTTATTCCCGGATAGCTGGAAATGTAAACATCGTATTTGGAAGATTGATTCTTCCAGGCTAAAGTATGGGATGAGTTAGCTGCACTAAAACCAGTCAAAGCAGGAGTTTTTTAAGTATACTGGCTCCATTATTATTATTTTTGCTGTACATAGTTGATATGCCAGTGATAAATTACGTCTTAGATACGGCAATTGTAGCGACGGTAGAAACCCCAGAAAATGCATCAGTGAAATTCCGAAACTACCTAAACAAAACCGAGGAATGGACTAGAAAGTGGAGAATAAAAATTGAGTCTAAAAAATCAGTGCATGTTACCTTACCTTGCGAAGAGGAACATGTCCCACTGTAACTATCAACAACTTAACGTTACCATAAAAACTACGGTCAAATATCTGGGTTTGTAACTTGATAGAGGTCATACTTAGGCACACCATTTTGAAATCATTACATTTTAATTGCCCGTATTAACTTTAAACGACTTCTAATGGGTTTTTTGAACAATTTAAATGCCTTTTTTGTCAGGGAAGAGCACTTTTAAAAAGAAAATTCAGAAGAATATAGTAGTTACTCGTAAGATCATTCATTCATTCTACGGAAAATAAATCTCTAATTTACGAAATCTTGCTAAAGCTGGTATGAACATACGGAACTCAGCTGTGGGGAACTTTCCAATTTAAACAATATTCCTGAGATTCCACTCTAAAACCGTTGCGACAAATGAATATCCCCTGGTATGTTAACAACAACAAAATACGGAGAATACGAAAACGCTAACGGTAAAACAGGAGGTTAAGATTCAGCAAAAAAATACCAGGAAAAACAGGATGCACATCCGAACAATCTTGCTTTAAGTATACTGGACAAAAGTTAGTTCAAAAGAACACAGCTCAAAGATAAAATACCACTGATTTAACTGATAGATTTTGAGTACCAAATGACAAGTATAATTTAGTCTTCTGAGACTAAAACATTCATGACATATACTTAATTAAATGCACTCATTGCAACATTGTTCAGATTGTAATAAAAGAAATTAAAATATTAAATAAAAAAAAATAATTCGCTATTCCATCAATTTTTATTTCATAATTTAACGTCAGTTTATAATGAAATGAATAAATAACAATAAAATGTAACAAATGTAAGATATCGCACAATAACTATATTAACAACTATTTATTACTTATTTTCTTCAACGTGATTATCGAAATATTCATAGTGCCATCGCCACCAAGCCACTTTCATACGATCCCAAATATTTTCCCAACTAAACAAAAAAAAAAGAATAAGTAATAAATTCAGAACAACTTTACAAAGTATTACTTATCCATAGCCGGTCGAACATCTAAAATAGCGAAATTAAAATGTGGATCGACATTTCCGCCATCATAATAATCAATCACATAACGCACTTCTTTTCCACATCGATCAATAATCCAATCATGACGATCAAATGGCAATTCATAACCGAGTAATTGGCGAATTCGAGCCCGTGGACTGTAATGGGACGCCTTGCCACCAAAGCTTTTAAGCCTGCATCAATAATTCATAGCGTTAATTGCGTGTTATATCCATTATTAATTAAATAAAATAATTAATATACTTGGGCTCGGTACAATCGCAGGCATGCAACGCCTCCCACTTAAGAACCTCTTGCCATGCTTGCTCGTTGTTTGCATTATGAATTTTTATTATATCCGCCATATCCTTCTGCTTGATGTCCTCATCCTTCCAACGCCATCCCTTGCGTAACATTGCATTCCAAAACATCTACAATCAAATTTAGTAATGAGCAAATTTTCTCAATAAAATTTCCGGAAAAATCAACTTGTTGGCTAGGATAGACCCAAAACTCTTGTATTCCTTTCTCGCCGGTTGATTTGGGAATCGAGGAGACTTGACGTTCGGTGGGTAACGCAAATGGTTGATCCGGTGCTGGCCTTTGATTGGCCGGAGGCATCTTAAAATCAAACAATTAATTAAAAGCTTATTAAACAATTTTTCATCATAAGTCAACACGACATTGTATATGTAATGTTGGTTGCCTACACACTATATTTTTAGTAGTCATCAATTTATTCATCCAATAGATAGACAATTTACTGCGAAAAATATGGATCATTAGAAAAAATCAACGAAAACAAATCTATCATTTCGAAATTGATGATTTTCTCCAGAAATTCTAGATGTTGAAATGACCTAATCGTGAAATATATAGGCATAGACAAGACACAACGGGATTCATATAACATTTGGAAAAAGTTTAAAATAACTAGCTAAAATGATTTTCTAGACCAAAGTTAACTTATTTCCTTGTCGATTGTAAAATAAAATCAAAAATTTTCATTGAAATTATTATTTAACATAGATTCTCTGCATTTCATACTTATTTACCATGTTAAAGAACTTTTATAGCTATATGTAAAATATTGTCCTAAGATATAATGATATGAAGATTTGTTGAAGCAATTACGTTTTTTTGGTTCTTTTAGTACCCCTCTACACATCTTTAGAAGCTTTTTTAGATATGTGTGGTTGTTTTGGAAGAACTTTTAAAATATTTATCTTCCAAATAGGAAATGACAGTTTATCATTTTTCAAATTAAAAAATTAGAGATTAAGCTTTTGCGTATAAATAAGAACTAGTTTCATCAACATAAAATAGATAAATCTATATAATTCTTCAAGTGAAACTCGTTTACAAAGCAAAAAACCGTTTTTCTTTTTCGCTCCTAAATTTTGTTAAATTTCGACTGGTTTTTTTTATCATGACATCAAAGATATGATAGCATCGATCATAAATACCATATTCAACGGATTTATATCGCTGTTGTCGTGATTTATAGGACATTCTCCGGAAACTTTAGGTTTCGGTGGTTGTTTCTGGTGCATAGGACATTCCGGAGGAATTTCCACATTTTGTCCGGTCGACAGATAAAAGTGGTGATTGAGGGGCAGTTTTGATTCATGCTGTGCATATTGTTGCGGCTGAAGAATTTGAGTGGCGGCCAATTGAGCCACGGACACGGTGTTCCCCATTTAACCTAAAAGACCTAAAGTTATATAATTGATGTTTTCCTATGTGAAATTTGGTGGTTTTTTTTCACCAATTATTATATTTATACCTGTACTGTACCAACGAATTTAATTTACATACAATTTTATGAGTTTGAACGAGTTTATTTCTGATTTTAATGATTTTAAAACATTTCATTAATCTATTATGATTTGACAGTTCTAGTAACAATATACGAGAACAATGGAAGTTAGTGGATCGATATTTTTTATTTGATCTAAATTTGAAAGGGATGATTTTAAGGGGGTTGTAGCTTTGAAATTTAATATGAAATACAGTTTTAGTCATCATTTTTTGTTATAATTAGTATTTGAAAAGTAAAAATTTGATGTTGAAAGGCTGATGATAGAAGTTTATGGGAAGTGAAAAGTTTTAACTTTGAATGGTAATTTAAGTATTGATTTAGAAGATATAAATGAAGAATGGATTGTTTATAGCAAATTTTTAATGATACGTAACGTTTTTGATGATTTTAATTGAGATTTTTTTAAAATTGGTGTAAAATAAAACGTATGTCAATTGTTAAAAATGAGATGTGGTGATTGGTGAATTTGAGTCGATCGTCATTTGGTAAATGCCAACCGAACATGACCGAGAATCGAAAAACTCCAACATCATCAGTCACATGACCCGGCTTGTGTGCATACGTGTAGACGTGTTAACCAATCATATTGTGTAAAATGCTCAGTTCTTCGTGGTCTTGTCATCATCATCGTCGTTAAACCATCAGCATCATCAAATAGACCCGTAAACGTTACGAGTTCACATCGAAATCCGTGGCACCCCATCAATACTGTGTTTTTGGTTTATCCAAACACAGCCTGCTATTCATTATCCACTACTACTGTGTGGAAAAAGCCAGTGTGCATTTTTGCAGAGGAAAAATTTCGAATTTAATTTCAAACCCTCCACACGACAAACACTATCACCATGGGAAGTAAGTTTGCCCTACAAATCCATTTTTTTCACAAACTAATCCATCGATTTCTTTTTAGTCAAATTCCTAGAGGTGATCAAACCCTTTTGTAGCATCCTGCCCGAAATAGCCAAACCAGAACGAAAGGTATGCCAAATTTACCGTTAATTTCACTTAAAAAATTTAACATAATCCCTTTTCTAGATTCAATTCAGAGAAAAAGTATTATGGACAGCAATCACTCTATTTATCTTCTTAGTATGTTGTCAAGTATGTATTAAAACCATCCAAATCTATTCAACATATGTGTACCCATCTGTATACTTAATCATTCTTGTAGATACCACTTTTTGGAATTATGAGTTCAGATAGTGCCGATCCTTTCTACTGGATTCGTGTAATTTTGGCCTCAAATCGTGGTACTTTGATGGAATTGGGTATTTCGCCGATTGTCACCTCCGGATTGATTATGCAATTGTTGGCTGGTGCCAAAATTATCGAAGTTGGTGACACACCAAAGGACAGAGCCTTGTTCAACGGAGCTCAAAAACGTTAGTTTCTTATCAGTCAGATGCTTATGATCATCGTAAATAGCTGGAGTAGGAAGTCGGAGACTTCAAAGTCTCCAAGAGTAATAATCATAGTGAATACTTGACTTATAATAAAAAAAAATAAGCTCATCTAGTATAACAATTTAGACTAGAACCGGAGCCTAGTTACCAGATAACTTGAAATATAAATCTTAAGTCGTTAATTTTACTATTTTAAAATAAATGCCGTTAAAGAGACAAAATTTCCACCAATTGTAACTTCTGGTCTTTTTGCAGTGTTTGGAATGGTGATCACAGTGGGTCAAGCCATCGTCTACGTAATGACCGGAATGTACGGTGACCCGTCAGAAATCGGTGCCGGAGTCTGTCTACTTATCATCATCCAGTTGTTCGTCGCCGGTCTTATCGTACTTCTGCTCGATGAACTCCTACAAAAAGGATATGGACTTGGTTCGGGAATTTCCCTCTTTATCGCGACAAACATTTGCGAAACGATTGTATGGAAAGCGTTCTCACCGGCTACCGTTAACACTGGACGTGGTACCGAATTCGAAGGCGCCGTCATCGCCTTGTTCCACTTGCTGGCCACCCGACAAGACAAAGTGCGAGGACTGCGCGAGGCTTTCTATCGTCAAAACTTGCCGAACCTGATGAATTTGTTGGCAACTATTCTCGTCTTTGCTATCGTCATTTATTTCCAAGGATTCCGCGTTGATTTGCCAATCAAATCGGCTCGTTATCGCGGTCAATACAGTAGTTATCCTATTAAGTTGTTCTACACGTCAAATATTCCTATTATTTTACAATCGGCGCTCGTTTCGAATTTATACGTTATTTCACAGGTGGGTAAACCGAACAACTTTTATTGAAACTTTTGGAACGTAGTTTGGTGGGTTTTAATAATAATTTAATCTTTTTTTTTTTAATTTAGATGTTAGCTGTTAAGTTCCAAGGAAACTTTTTCATCAATTGGCTTGGAGTTTGGGCAGATGTTGGAGGTGGTGGTCCAGCTCGAGCCTATCCCGTTGGAGGTTTGTGCTACTATTTGTCACCGCCAGAAAGTGTTGGACACATTCTGGAAGATCCAGTCCATGCCGTTCTGTACATTATATTTATGTTGGGCTCTTGTGCGTTCTTCTCAAAATCATGGATTGAAGTTTCTGGAAGTTCTGCGAAAGATGTAAGTTTAGCATAAACTGGAAGTTTTTGAACAGAAACTAGATGTGGGTATTCCGACTTCTTCAGGTAATTTAATGGTATATAATCATATTCCGAGTAGTTGTCGGGTCGTTCTGCTTGAAGAAGTCGTAAATCTTGACGAAATATCAATTTTTTCGAATGAAATTAAATGATTTTTTTTACAATAGGTGGCCAAGCAATTGAAAGAGCAACAGATGGTGATGAGAGGTCATCGAGACAATTCAATGATCCACGAATTGAATCGATATATTCCAACGGCGGCGGCATTCGGTGGACTGTGTATCGGAGCGTTGTCGGTGTTGGCCGATTTTATGGGCGCAATTGGTTCCGGAACCGGTATTCTATTAGCTGTTACAATTATTTATCAATATTTCGAAATTTTCGTCAAAGAACAATCAGAAATGGGTGGCATGAGCACATTACTGTTTTAAAGTATAGTGTCAGACTTATTTTTATATAATATACTATACAATAATTTATTTAAATCGTTTCGATTTTCTCTTTTTCATCAAATGTAAGTGATTGGTGAAAAAGATAAAAGGACTCAATTTTATTAGAGATTGCCAAGGTGTTACGTAAAAACCTCATCGAGAAGTTCTTTGGCAAATTGTACTGATAATTTTTTTTTAAGAAATGAAATGAAAGCCCTCATTATTTCAAGTTGTTTTTTCATGTCCAAATTTTTTTCCAAAAATAAAATTAAAAATCCAAAAAAAATATATATATATATAAAATATATAAATATAGGTGAAACATATGAATAGTTAATAGATTAATTAAATAAATTAATTTATGTGTTTTTTTTTTCGTTCTGGTAATCATTAAAGAGCAAAGAAATAAAGGAAAGATTTTTGTACAAAATTCTCTATTAAGTTTAAAGATAATGATAAAATAAAAGTCTTCTTGTAAAAATAGATTTGTTTTTTGGGTTTTTTTTTACAGATTTTTACAGAAAAATGAAATGATTAAAAGTTTTGAATCAAATGTGTGTACATAATGAATTGTGTGTGAATAATTGAAATATTTTCTTTTTCCTTTGTGAAAAATTAAAATAAATGCTGGTTTTTTTGATTTGTGATTTTATTTTTTATCCTAATTTTAATAAAGTTTGGAATACAAAGTTTCGGTTGTTATAGGAAATTCTTTCTTACCTGATGTTCGATTATAACGTACGTTAATTGAAAGGTAAGTGTGAAAAAAGTTAACAATTTCTCCCTCATGTTGTATATTTTAATCATTAATTTCAATTCAAAATTATATGAACTTTTTACGGGAAGGATTTTAATGTATGCTATCGACATTACAAAAACGTATTGAGGTTGCATGTTTTTTATTCAATGTAGATGGAAATTAGACTTTATTTTCTATTAATTATTCTTTAAACCAAAAATACTTCCCATGAATACCTTAAATAACATCTATCAATTGAAACATAAGAAAATTTATCCTTTACCCTGATTTTTTTACTCAAAATTGACCCTTTTTGAATTGTTTGAGAAGAATCGTGGTTTCTACTTTATTTACAAGACAAAATTTTTGACTCATGTGTAATTTAGCACACCCAGAATCTGGCAATGTTTCATTTTCGATTTTGTTTTTAATTTAATTCGCGATTAAGTCGGTCCATAATGAACATTTAGCCACAAAAGAGAGAATTATATCATATTAGAATTGAATTAACAACAATATCGCGAATTAAATTAAAAACAAAGTCGAAAATGCAACGTTACCAGATTGTGGGTGTGCTAAAGTACACTTGAGCCAAATTTTTTTTGCATTTTCACAAGGATAACTATTCTCTCTCGAAACATGTTGGAAAAAAACACCCTTTTAAGAAAACCGACCCCTTAAAGTGGACAATTTTCAACTAGAATCAATGAAAATGTTATTATACGGCTTATTTTTACGGACGTTACCAATTATGTTAATGTGAAAATTTATAAATTGAATTCTTTAATAGCAATTTTTTGATTAAGGGAAAACAATAAGTGCAAGTACAAAAGCAATCTAGTGAAGGGAACTACTACACATTTGTGTACTTATAGTTGCATATACATCATCATACTAAAAAGGATGTTTCAATTGTTCCAAGAAAATTTGAAAGAAAAGTAATTTTCATGTGAGTACTGCTGATAAACTACTTATTTTTCAATAGTTTTACATATTTCAATTCTGAAATTCCCTTTTGTTGATTTTTTTTTTAACAAATGATTCATTTTTTCGTGGGAGAAACCAATATAAAAACCAAAGACATTGTAATTCTAAATCTCTTTGGAACAAAGAAATTTGTTGGCTGCCATTCGGTTTATCTAATTACAAAAAATTAAAACCATTTCCTTTGGTTATCTAAAATTAATACCTAAAAAGAGCTATACAATAGTTTGAAAAAAAAAATAACAAATTTGTTTCAATTCCTTAGTTTTTCTTCTGTGGTTCAATATTCAAAAAGTATTCTTGAGAAAAAGTTATTTTAATTTTTCAAGATTAGAAGAAAATTTAAAGTTTTCGTAAAGAATTGAAGAAACTCAAATATTTTTCAATTGATTAAAAAAAAGAAAACCTAAAATAGTAGTTCTTGTAACTTTGAATTGCAATTGAGCTTTCTCATGCTTAGATAAGCACTACAATTTCATACTTTGTATAATTTATATATACTTGTACAATTTCATACAACAATTTCATTGTTGGATTCGTTCATATAATATGTTAATGATATAAGCTTTAACTTTCAAAGACCTATTCTGCTTTTGAAAGATCTAATGAACCTTTGGAATAAAATTTATAAGAGAACAGAGAATAATTTACTGTTTATGAAATAGAAAGATATTAAAGTAAATATGCGTCACTACCCGAACAGTTCATCACTCAAATCTTGAGTACTATAACATATATTCGACATACTTAATTAGTTATTTACAACTTTCAATTATGCTTAATTGTTGCATGTTTTACTATCACATATTCTTATTCCAGGTAATTCCAACAATCTTCTGAAAGAAACAACAAAAAATAGAAAATTGGTCACAATTCTGATAACAATAACTATTTATTTTCTCATATCAAATATTACGTCACTAGAGACTAAAAGAATAATTTTTAAAATTAAAATTTGAAATGACATCAGCACGTGGGGCCATAGAAGCGGGATGAACCTACATTCAGAATTTGATTGTAATAATCAAGCCAAATAATAAAACGGGTTTGCAAAAAATTTCCATGATCAATTTTAATGAAGCATAAAGTGAACATTTTCAGCTTTTTTTCCTCATAATTATTTTCATTTCCTTGCCCCTCTTTACTCCACCTGAAGTTTCGATTGACATCAATAAATTTTGATAAAATCTGGTACATTTTTATAAACTAGGACAACATTATAAATGTTTAATGCGTTGTTTTTTTCGGCTACTAAAACCAGAATCCAATTAATTTATTTGGTGTTTAGTTTTTTTATTTTAATGTAGGACATGAAAATTTGCTTTTGCTTGAAAATTTCAAACACTAAAAAAAAGTGATATTTGATATTAATCCTTCGAGAGCCGTTCTCATACCGCTTTCCTTATCGCTTTAAAAATACTTTTTTCTACCAAGTGAAACCTTTGCGATGCCTCTTTGAAACATTACAATCCCCTTACTAATTAACTTCCGGAATTATAGGTATATAATATATAAAAATTTAATAGT
Organism: Sisyra terminalis; assembly: GCA_958496175.1. Taxonomy (NCBI): domain Eukaryota; kingdom Metazoa; phylum Arthropoda; class Insecta; order Neuroptera; family Sisyridae; genus Sisyra; species Sisyra terminalis. The sequence goes on along the minus strand of OY292278.1, from coordinate 46,616,607 downwards.
TACAAAGTCCGAAATTGTATAGTTCAAAAGTAAAAAATCGTTGGCGAATGAATACCTAAAGTTAATATAAAACAAAATTATTTAAAATCGAAGGTCAGCTAAAAAAATTTGATCATCAAAAAGTTAATTCAAGGGATCATTTTCTGCAAATATCAAGGATTTTGCAGGAGAAAAGCTGGAAAAGTTCTAGGAAGAAGGAAAAGAGATTAATGAACTTTTGCGACCTAAAAAACCTTGTCAAAGATAGACAGCTGCAAGGGCAATTTCAACTACGCGGGAAATTAATCCTGCTATTATTCAGAAAACATAATTTGATGCTTATTTAATAATTCTGGACAAAGAAGTTACAATAAAAAATTAATAGGAAACTTTTATTACACGGAATGTCCAGTTTTTTTTTTCACAACAAAGTTCCCAAAATTCCCGAATTTCTCAAAAAAGATAATTTGATCAATTTAACGATAAAAGATTGTAAAATAAAATCAAATATCTTTGTTATTTCGGGTATAGATGTATTTTACTAATCATTTTATTTTTTGTGCTGGTTCTTTACATAATTTGTTTATTTACGACAAAGTTTGCTTTTTTCCACGCTAAATAGCAATCAAATTATGAGGAAATTGAAAATATCTAAAAAATTGCCAAGTTCCCTGATATTAGTCCTGGTTTTTCCCAGTTCTCCCGAACCGCTTAATATCCTCATAGTTTAGAGGCGTAAGGGTTTAAGGTAGATCAAAACACATTTAATTAATGATTTTTGGTATTATTTCACCCCTCAATTATTGTCGCTGGAATAAGTTTCTGATTAATTTCCAGGCCACAAATACATCGTTTTAACAATAGTAGCAAAACATTTTATTTTCGACCATAACCGGAACTTTTCATTGACAAATGAATTATTTTAGCTTTTAAAGTGAAATTCATTTTAATTTTATTAAAAATTCATCAAAAGTAGAAATATTTTAGTTGGAGTTAGTTGAATCTTGGCAGGAAAAAAATATTTCATGAGTTGTATATTTATTATCATTTTTGATTGACCTTAACTTGGTTTTTTTCTAGACTGATATATTGCTTTATTTGAGAATAAAAAAAAAATCGTCATATTACTCAATCGATTTGTGGTTTAGTAGTTTCAATGATGTGATGATTTGTAAAATTTGTAAATGGAAACCTCAAGAAAAGTTCAAGTTTAAATTTGTATTTTCTGACGAAATTTCTTATCCGAATTGTTAATTTTTTCCAATATATTTGAATATTTCTCTATATAGGATTTGAATAGATTAAATTATTGGTAAAGTTTCATCAGATTTGATAAAAGTAAGCACAAGGCAATGTAATGAATTGATATGATGCAATTATCATTAATGATTATGGAGCAAACTATGCAATAATTTGCGTAGCAAAAATTTCTATGAAAAATATAAATATTTTGATTTGAAAGTTTTTTTGTTCGTATGAAAATATTTTCGTCAACGATTTTCAGCAATTAGAATACGTTTGTCGTTCAAATACTTAATAAATCGTTTACGACAATCATCAAATATAAATAGAAAAATTATCTGCAACTTAAAAAATATTTATGGTTTGTGACATTTGAACTTTTTGTGAACGAAGAAGAAGAAGAAGAAGAAGAAGAATTTCATGAAATGCGAAAATGAAAGTCGTTACGACGTCACCGCAATCATCATACGATTAATATACAATGTGCCAGAAAAATGATATGCGAACTAAAAATATTTACATTTTCAGCGAAAAGAAAATATTTTGCTCGAAAAACTAGATTGAAACCACGTAATTCCAAACCGAATGAAAAGAATTAGTTTCGGATTGATTTCCAACTCACAAATATGATACACACATAGTGGAAATTACACTGAGGAGCTTAAGAAAATGTATTCTTTTTACTTCAAAAAAAAAACTTAACTAATCAAACTTCACCAACACCAAAAACCACGTTGAAAATTTGAAGTTTTTCCGATGAAAAACGTATAAAATGTGTCGAAATAATGCACCAAAATCAATGTAGCCGCTTCAAAGCTGTCCAAAGATTTGAAGTGAAGCCGCTCCAAATTTACTTTCTCAAATCACTATTCGTTATTATCATATAAACAATTTTTTTTATAACATCCATTTTCTGTCTCAAAAAATTTGACTTACTTTATTAATCTAAAAAAAAAAAACGCAAATATCAATGAAATTCTTTCAAATAAAAAAAATAATTTTTTTCATCAAATTGTTTGTATTGTTACCATAAACTTTGAATGAAGTTCAAATATTTAAATTTTTTCGATTAGATTTTTCTAGTTGTAATAGTCTTTTTTTGGTAGATCCAGAGTTCTAAATCTCTTTTCTTCCTTTTTTCTTTGTTGCTTCCAATTTTCCATCGGTATGTATTTCTACATTTTACTTCCCCAACTCAATTCATTTCATTATTAGTATTTTATTCGTACGATAAAATCGATTTTTATTACAAAGTGGTAAAAGAGTTCGTAGGTTTGAGTTTCACGTCCGCAGGACGACAATCTAAAGGACTTAATCGCTGCAGAATGATCACCCAGTGGGTCCTGGGAAATTTAGAACACCCCGACTAATAACCATATTAATCACCATACATCAGCAACGATTTCATGATAAATTAGAAGAAGTTATAGTAAATAGTTTCGCATTGACTTCTTAATTGATTTTTCCGAATCAATTAATAACTGCCGCAAAGGAAACAAATATTTATCAATCATCAATTTAAAAAGAAAGTAATAATGGATAATAATATATGTCTTATGAGACTCAATTTCTTCTTTATTACAACGCGTTTCAACAGTTTTTGACTCTCATCATCAGGTAATAATTATTTTGTCCTTATTAGAAATTGAGTCTCATGAGACATATATTATTATCCATTAATTTATTGTAACTTGGAAATAAATAAAATACTTATCAAAGTTAAAAAGAAAATAACACTTGATTTGAGCTATTTTGTCAACTTATTGATGATTTAAATCATTTAAAAACGCTTATACTGGAAGAAATTTCAAAAAATTTCCAACATTTAAATTTTTTTTTAAACAAACCGTTTGTCTTTTGAAAATTGCGACAAAGACCCCAAATTATTACGTATTATTGGTGACGGCTTTTCTTTGTAATTTGAAACTTGCGTTATTGATTTCCTTAATCACAAAAGGAAATGCAAAACACCATAAAAAAAAGTCCAAATGTTACTATGAGAGATAAAAAAACTTGAACTGTAAATCAAAATAAAGCCGATTCATCTTGATAAGTTTGCGTTGATAAAAAATTCGTCAATGGTTTATATTATTGAAGTAAGTTATTGATTGAAAAGATTAAATGTTTTCGGATTTAAGATATACAAAAACGGAAAGAAATCATTGGAAAAACAATAATATTATTATCGAATAGGCAAACGTTTATGGGAAAGATGAGCTGAACGTTCCGATTTGATGGATTGGAAAAGAAAAACTTCCAATTTTCTTATCACGCTTATCTTGAAACGTAATACGTAACACATACGTACATGTGGCTTGGTATTTGTTCGTCGATTTTCATATAAAAGAAACTGGTAGCAATTGTACACATTTAGTTACGATTTGTCCGTCAGCAACAGATATTGAATCAATTCGATTTGGCAACAGAAAGCTTATTGGTCACTTATTAACTTAGAGACTTAAAAAACAGTCAATCAAAACTTTTTTCTGGCCAAAACTCGTTTGTTTTCAAATCACAATCTCTCGTGTTTTATTGCTGCTCAAAAAAAAAACCAGTTTGCATAGCGTATTAGAATTAGTGTACTGGCCGATCAATTTAAATATCGTTTAGAATATTTTTTGTGATTGTTTGGTGAACTTTTTCTTTTTGTCTACGTGAGAAATGCAAGCGAGCTCTTCCTCATCGGTCATTCTGCATCCAACTACGGACGCTGCAGTTACCACAGCATCATCACAAGCCAGCCAGCACCAAGTGGATCTTATTTCCCTTGCAATGACTGCTTTACGTTTAGCTAAATCCAAATCGTCTTCACGACTTCCTCGTGTCAATCTAATCGGAGTTCCCGATGAGCTCATCATCACTTTGGATGAAGTCTCGTGGCATGACAGCGCTCAAGACTGTTGGATCATTATCTATGATCGTGTCTACGATGTAACCGAATTTCTCAATGAGGTAATTTTGCTGTTAATTTGTCTAATTCGTAACAAGAAACTAAGTTAAGCTTACAATCTTTAGCATCCTGGTGGCAGTGATGTTTTGTTGGAAAATGCTGGAAGAGATGCCACTTTGGCGTTCCGTGGAGCCGGACACACACGTGGAATGGTCGCAAGCCTCAAAAGATTTCAAATTGGTCGTTTACCTCCACACGAGTGTCTCTTCGGAAAGAATGGTGTCATCAAATGTAGCGACCAGCCCGATTATTAAAACCCTTAAAAAATGAAACCAAGTGCCATAAATTTACAAATTAATTCTTATGAATTTCAAAAAAGTGCCATAATTTACTTTTTTTTATACTAATAATTTATAATTTTTATCAAAACTGTATCTATTTTTTTTATTTTATATCTATTTATATACATAATATTATTTTCTTATTTAATTTTTAATTTATCTTTTGATTGTTTATAATAATTTTTCATTGCAGTATTAAACATTGATACATTGAAAATAAACTATGATATAAATATAAAAAATATACGTTTTTCTTTTTATATAAATTTGTCTCATTTTGTTAATACATACACGGTTTTATCTTTCAATGGAAGAATCTCGAAAAAAATATGTTGATTTTTTTTTGCAAGTATTAATGGCAAACTTTTTACTATGGACTTAATGTCTAGACAGCCAAAAGAATCGTTGACCGTTTAAAATTGTATTAAACATATCGATTTCTGCATTAGAACCGCAACGAGTATTGAGTTTCCGATAAGACGAAAACCGCGTGTTTAACATGTCTTTTAAGCAAATATTGTGCAGTAAGTATCACAAAAAATCTTCTACTAACCATACAGACAACGTTTAGCAATCAAAAAAAGTTTTTAACACAAAAAATTCAATGTTTAAATAAGTGGAAAAATGACTACTTTTCGTCCAATCTTTCATGTCCCGCTACAAGTCTTGAGCTTTGAATTTTGACATGTGAAACAAATCACGCAAATTAATTAATAGTTAAATGAGAAAAAATAAAGTAATTAATGTAAAAGATTTGAACTAATTAATAATATAGTTCATATCGGAAAGACAAGTCGCAGAGTATCAAATTGAAAAACTATGTCAATTGAAGCGATTTAAATTGATTGGAGATAGTAATGTCGAATTAAATAAAATAAGTTATTGAAGTTTCTTGAAAATTTAATCTTTTTAAGGTCAAAAAAAAGTTACATAGAGCGAAATTCGAACAACAGTTTTCCAATGTACAAGGTGCACTACATTTCCAATGTTTATCTATTGCTGTATAGGCAACCCGCTTTTTAATAATCTGTATTTATTCATCTATACTTCTAAGAAATGTCATCAAGCTTTTCTTATTAATTTATTTTAAACTATTTCATCGTTTATTTTAATTACCGTGAGATTATTTTCCTAAATAATTTCATTAAACACTTAGTAAACTATTCGGAGAATTAATCGTTTGCCAAAAAAATGCACTTTTTTTATGTAATTTTATAATTAATTAAGATTTATTTACATATCTACTTCAACTTATTCCGCTTTATCATAAATTATGTGCCCACTTAAGGAAACCAGTTTTTGAAATTTGTGGAAATTGAATAATATGAAATTCATCAATTAACATACGCTTAATTTACCTGTTGGTGTTGAATAAAATAAAAAAATATATTATATATGACAATAAAAACTGTTGATGTTTAAGAAAAATTTTTGAAATTTCGGAAGTATTTTGATCAAAAGGTCAAACATTTGACCTGAAAAAAAAAATTAATGAAGAACAAATAAAAAAATTTATCAAAATAAATTACGTCAAACTATGATCTAAATAGAAGAGTTAAAATTAAATTATTTTTTTATGAAATGTATTAAACTATTTATAACAAGAATTGATTGAAAATAATATTTGTATAGTTCCCCCGTTAATGGTGGATCCCATAGGACCATAGATCTTTGAAGATTTTATATGTATTTTTTTTTGTAGAAAATTTGGATGAAAATGATTCATTAGATAAGATATTAACATATATCATAATTAACATGAATTTAAGAACTTCAACTCTTAAATGAGGGGGGCCATCCCTTAGATCTTTAATATAAAATGAAGTTAAAATCTCTTGTTTATTTTAAATTCGTTACTGAAAATTTCTTCACACCTTTACTAACAGTCGATATAAACAACGCATCTGTAATTATTCCTGAAGCCTATCTTCGATTTCTGATTGCTGGCGATACTATAATCATTTCACATATTTAAAAATTCATATAAAAATATGAAAACTTTTTCAAGATTACATTTTCAACCATCATTCCTTTATATTGAAGAAAAATATAGGATTACTATATCTTAATAATAAATGCACAATAAAGTAGGTTCTTAGGGACAGTAAACTATCATAAAAATTTCGAGGTAATTCGAATTAGACTTTTTTCTATTTCTTTGCTTATTTAATCCTTAAATTCACCGTTTTTTTTTCTGTTTAATGAAAAGAACATCATTCATATTGACCTTAGCAAAAATTATTGTTGTAAGTACATTGCAATGTAGTTCATTTTGACGGTGTAGGATAATAAACAACACTTTACAGAGGAGTATTATATTTAAGTCATTTAAGTAACAATGCTATTGAACTTTTTGCTCTCCAACAATAACAGACAAAATTCAAAGACGGTATGGTCTATAAAAACCATTTCCTCACTTTCAAAATTATAAATTGTCCTTATTATTCGTCTAAAATAAGTACATTCTGGGGACTACTACTATTGGCAAAATCTAGTTACACAAATATCAAATCAAACTTTTAAAAATATTTTTATAATATTTTTTTATCTAATTTTGGAATTTGATAAGAATTATCCATATATACACATGAAAAAGTACCTCATCGCACTATTTTATTATTCAAGTATAAAAAACATTCCCTTGTTCAACAGTTATTTCAACTTTTTTGGTCCATGAAGAAATTATAAGGAGGAAGTTTTTTTTTCTTGTTACATTCAATTGGAAAATAGAAAAGTGTTATTTAAAAGTTTTTTTAGAATATCTAACGCTTAAATTTGATCAAGGACCATTGTTATCATTGTTATAGAAACTTTTGAATCGATTTGAAACTTTGAAAGAAAATGAGACTAAAGTTGGTAAACTCTTTAATACATATAGTCAATATTACCTTAAGGCAATTCAAATGAATACTTATTTTTGTTGAAAATTCGGCATTGAGTTTTCCATTTTCTTTCATGAAAATTATATACCTGTAAGTGCAACTGATAGAAAAGCATACACTTTTAAATGTGAGAAAAAGAGATGAAGGAGTTCTTTACAATTGTTATGGGCTAAGTTTTATATTGAATATATTAACCCAATTTAAATGAAATAAGATTGAAATTGGAAGATTAATCTGTTGTGAATAATTTGGAGTAAGTTTAATAGTTTAATTGCTTCAGATATTAAAGAAAATCAGGAAACGCAACAATTAAAAAGAGGACCTTCTCTATTGTGTATATTTCAAAAATGGATTTATATCTCTATGGTCTTCATTGTCTATTTTAGTTCATCATTTTACCACCAGTTGCACATATTTTTTTGCAAATAAAAAATAAATTAAAATAAATATAATTTCAGTTCCTAATGTTTCAAAATAAGTAATTTTACTTAGGTAAGATAAACAAATGGTTTTACGATTATAAAATTAACGAACAAATCAATTAATTAAAGTTATCGTATCACGAATATCTCGTTGGAATTGAATCAATGATGTGAAGAGGTTATGTTGCAACAACAGACGAATCAATTCTCTCTCGAAATTTGATTAGAAAATCAATTGATTTTGGAGAATTTGGCAATGAGTGTGCAAACGAAGAAAGGTTCGACGACCGTGGACCAAATGATTGAACATATGACGGCCGACATCCAAACTTCGGATGGCCAGTACATACAATTGGGGTTTACTCCCCCAGCTACCCCTAACGACACGTGCAATCATCACCAGGTCAATCAACAATCCCCGCATCAACCCCACAACTGGCAATCTGAGTTCCATCCACATTCGTCATCCAATGGCAATTTCCAACCATCACAGATTTATCCTAACTCACCATATCGTTTGGGTACCAATTTTGGTCCGGTGGACCAAGTAAATTTCCCTCAAAGTAACTATCAAAACTATATGCCACACCAGAACAATCAAAGTGGTGTTTTTATGCCGGAAATGTATGAAAAGCATGCACCAGTCATGCACTCGAACGCCAAGGGGGCAGAAGGACGTCCTGATTTGATTCCAGTGATGGACATGCGAAATTCTGGTTATATCCTTTTCAATAATATGCCTCAGGCCGATGTGAATAACGTTTGCAACTATATTTACTCGGAGAATCGAGATTTCAATCTCATTTCATTATCTCAACAAGAAATTCAAAATTTACAACAACTTCAACGCCAAAATTCGCAAGTGTTTCTCGAAAACCCTCATTACATGCACCATCACATGGAACAATCCAACATAATACTGCCTTCCACCCAAAATGTTCCTCCAGCCCAACCAAACGCCAACCGAACGCCTCTCATTGAAAATTTAGTTGGGAACTGGACACCAAACACTAGCGGAACTTATTCCCCGTTTGGAAACCAAACAAGTCCAACTAATGGCATTTTCGAAACGCACACTAAAGATTCAAGTGACGGAAAATCTCACGGAACAATCAAACATTCAAACTCCAATCAAATTGATCTAAACGTGAAGAACTCGAAAAACATTAAGAAACCTCGAATGGTGGCAGAAGTAAAACCGATGCGACCCAGCTACTCGGACGTTCTGGCCAAATCCGTTCCCACCACTGCCTCGATCAACCCAAAACAATCCAAAATCGAAACCAACTTCACGAAAAAAGTGCCCGTGAAAAAGAACGGAACCAACTCGAAAAACTCCAACAAAAATCACTCGCGCACCACCACCACCAACGAGGACAAACCCACCAACGATTCGGATAGAAAAAAGGAGAATATTCCACCGTCTCATTCAGCGTCTCGATTCACAACCGTCGAAAATCTCGACGAGAATTTCGATCTAAAAAAACGTCCAAAGAAGCGGTTCGACGAACCGTTTTTGTGCTCCAACAGTACGTCATCGTCATCCAACTCGTCGGCATCGTCCTCGTCGACCACCACACCCACCACGTCTATGCCTAACGTCCACTTCAAATCCGACTCGCGTCCCTCAGTTCTATCGAATTCCGATGAGTTTGAATGGCGAGATTCGCGAGGAAACGAACCGACCACCCAACACAAATCCTTCACCGACAAAAATGGAAAAAACTTTAAGAAATCCAAAGATAAAATTTCCGGCAACGCATCGTTTTCATCAATCGGACGAGGCGTTGGCGAACGGTCTTCCTACGGGGTTTTGGACAAGCCGAACATGTCGGGAGGAAAACGTGGACATAGACATCGACGTCGCGATAATGACTTAACTCTCTTTGGTAATTACTTGTTAAACAAAATAGATCCAAGTTTCTTTACTATAAAAGATACTTTAATTTTTTCACCAGTGGTTCCCAACACTTTAAACTTTCAACAAACCCCAACAATGATTTTGTCTTGAAAATTAAATATAAAATAAGCTTTTAAGCTTGAAAACCTTGGGAACCTCTGGTTTATACTATCTTAATCATATTCTTATGTAATTTTTATCTTTTTAGCTGTTTTCGGACGATCCTTCATTGAATACATGCACCGTTGGTTCAAATTGGCTCTCTATTTAATTGTATGGTTATTCTTTTTGATCTCAGATGTTTTTGGTCTCAGCATCAATTTAATAAAGGACTTGTAAGATTTTTTTATATTTATCGTAATTTTGGCTCTTCAGGTGGTTGTTGATTAAATCTATAAATAATTTTCAACTGAAGAACCACTTGAAGATACTCTTTAATATAAAGCAAGATTATTAAGTATTTAGTTTTAATTCTTGTATTTTAGATGTACAAACGGATGGAATTTTTTACGAAAAAATTCATCTACAACTTGGAAACATGTTAGTGAATTCTTAATGCGAATGAAATATTTCTCGTCTATTGTTAAGTTTGTCGATTCGACTTTGGGGTCGAGTCGATGGGCGTTTTGGAATCGAGGACAAAAGGATAATCAAAATCGAAACGGTAAACTAGGTGATCCTGGAGGAAACAAAAGTTGGTTGTCGGCAGGCCTTGAAAATAATATTACGATGCCCACCACGGGTGAGGAGGCAATGAAACGGCTGTTGGCGTGTCGAGGAAAAGATCCCTATAGGTATATTGGTTGTATTCAATGTTTTTTTGTAAAATTAATTTTTGATTTTATCTGAAGAAATTCGCAAGTAGTTGAAGAAACGTTGTGAATTGAAGTTTTGTTGTTGAATTATGGAAATTTATTAGTAAATGAACAATTTTGCTTTGTTAGTATCCTGGGTGTGACTAACGATTGTACGGACGATGATATCAAAAGGTATTACAAACGACAGGCATTTTTGGTTCATCCTGATAAAAATGCTCAACCGGGAGCCGAAGAAGCTTTCAAAATTCTTGTTCATGCTTTCAATATAATTGGAGAACCGGTACTTAATTGTTTTATTTTTTCTTGATTTATTTACTATTTTTCTTTTCCTGTTAAAGGAACGAAGACAATCATACGATCGAAAAGTGCTTGAATCTCATCAGGTGGAACAAGCGTGGAGTGAATTAAACGACTTAATATCGCAATTGCATCAAAAAATGGAATATGCTGCCAATACTATTCGATGTACAAATTGCACGAAGCGACATCGGCGAATTCATGTGGAACGACCTTGCTATGCGGCGCGAATGTGTGCCCAATGCAAAATTCATCATTCGGCTAGAGAGGTTCCTAGCGAAAAACCCCCAAAAAAGAGGAAATTTACTTAGTATTTTAATTTTTTTCTAGGGAGACATTTGGGCGGAATCTGTATTTTTTGGGCTGTTGTGGCGTTATTACGCGTGTATGGACGGAGCCGTTTATAATATCACGGAATGGGCGAGTTGCCAACGTGCCAACTTGCGTCATTTGCGACCCAACACCCACCAAGTTCAGTATCGAATCGTTCTAGGCAAACAAGCGAGTAACGGTTGTCCGACCGGAAGCACCTCGAACCCGCCAAGTTCACATCGACACAAAACCCGTGCGGCCCCGGCAAACGCAGGATTTGAGTCTAGTGAACGGGAACCAGATCTGGAAGAGTTTCTTAATCAATTTTACAGTCATAGTGGACCCAGCACTGGACCGGCCGGACCTGCAACCGGTGCCACTCCGACAAGTCCATCCGAAACAAACTGTCGACCAGACTCGGCTCGTAACCGGAAAAAAAATAAACGTAAAAAATAAGTACACATTTTTGTTCGATTTAGAATTTTGTGTACGATTTTAAAATATTCAATTAATATTATATGATAATATTCAGTTAATGTCAGCTTTTTCAGGTAAAATTTAAAAAAAAAAACATAGTTAATAAGGAACGTTTAAGCCTCGAATATATTTTATATTTTTTTCGCTATTTTAAATTGACTCCGTTTTTTTTTCCAGACGTAAAATCGGTTTCAGCAAATTTTAATTTGTAATGATTTAATTCTTCAATCAGAAATTTCCGGAACATCAATTTAGATTTGTGGTATCAAATGATAGAATTTTCATAAATATCTTTAGTCCATAAGATTTAGTAAATATTACTTATAATACCATTAAATCACTACAAATGAAAAAAATTGCCTGGACCTGTTTTTTTTCATGTGGCAAATAGATAGCGGAGTCCTTTGATCAGCTTCTCGCGAATATTTTGTGAATTAGCATTCCAAAGTACTTTTTTCAATTGTTGTTCCTAATAAACTTTTTAATAAGAAGCAAATTGTAACACTTCTTGCTATGACGTGGAGTCTTCCGGTTATTTATGCGAAGATTTACTTCTTCCACAACTTGTTCTGTTTCAGTTAAGTGCACCGTCTCGCCTGTGGGTCACACATGCGGTCACAACGTGTGTGGATCGTAACGATCATGATAATCATTAATTAACTTTGCTTTCTTTTTCATTAGCAAATATTATTTTAAGAAAACGCTTCGTTCTTAGTAAATTATATTTAATTGCTATGATAATTTTAATGATATTTTATAAGTTTAAATGATAAGTAAAAATTGTCTAAAGATCGATGTTTGTGCAGTAAAAAAAAAAAATGTTTGTAAAGTTTTTCTTTTATTTAATGAAAGAAAGTAGCATGATTTTAATTAAATAAATGTTTTTGAATGAAATTTATGTTTTTCTTTTAAAGGAAAGCAAGAAATTCACTCAAATCAATCAAGTTGCAACATAGTATTAATGAAATTCAACTTTTCTTTTATTGCAACTATAAAAAAATCAATTATCATCAATTTTTTTCAAATGCACATGATTCAAGCTATAGATTTGACGAATGTGACGTTGAAGTAATTGTTGCAGAAAAATGTTGCACAAACTTTATATATGTATGTTTACCTACGTAAAATACGTGCTGGAACTATAATGAAAACCTTTAAAAAACATAAGGGAACGTAGATTTTAGTTTGGAGAGTCATAAATTTAAATATTTATTAGAAAAAATCGAGCTTAAACTTTGAAGTCCCCTGACTTCTAACGCATTTTTTCAGCATTAATGTGAATTTTCTTTTAGTAAATTGGTCATTTTTGCCTTAAAAGTTTTATTGTGGCTTAGTTGAATCATTTATCTATCGATTGATATCAAATTTAACTCTCAATCGAAAATATTTTTATAGATAAGTCTGAAAAAATCTTTAGCTCTTTTGAAGGAATAGGATCTTGAGATATCAAATTTTTCTGGTTAAATTTAAAAAATATAGCTATAAAGTCCATGTGGGTTGGCTTAATCATTTTTTTACAGGATAATCCCAAATTTAAGTAGCAATTGATTTTTTTTCGTGAAAGGAGCTACTAAAAATAGCATACCTTACAATAGAATATACGACTCGTTTATTTTGAAAGTGGCGTAAGTCCATTTCAAGGACGGTCTATATGGTGATTCTTCTTGTAACTTGAACAAAGTATGTTGATTATTTAACTGCTAAGTTTTCAGAAATTACTAATTTCATTTTAGTTGTTAACAAAAACGCCAATTATTCCCTCCTCCTTAGTATCTTATGTTCCTATGGTTAAAAATTATAATACTATAGGGATTGTTCTTGAAATGGACTTAACTCACTTTCAAAATAAACGGCTCATATATTGTTGCCTATATTTTTGGATTTTGTTCAGTTATTAAATAGAAAGTTAGACCCAAAAAGTTGTTTCGAGTTGAAAAAATTATTTTTCTATCGATTAATCGAAAGTTTGATGTAAGATTAATACTTTTAATAATAAAAATTTATAGAAGAATATCATATCATACCGTAGACCGTAATTGATGAGTTTTCTGATTGTTTTTCAATTTAATTAGAAAATGTTGTTATAAAATCGTTATTCTCAAAGGAATAGATATATTTTTACGAAACAAATCTCACCCCAAAGAAGATTCAATTCGTGGCATATATTTATGGGTTGTTTTTATTATGTAGTTAAAAAAATTAAGCTTGGGTCTTTACAATAATTTAGTTTGATCATTATTTTGAAAGATTTAGTAATTGTTATCATAGAATCAAATCTATATGATTTCATTGAGAACTTTCACAAAAATATTCCTTTCACTTTGGAATAGATGATGTTAACTTGAAATATCCAATCATGTGATTTTAACATTTACAATAAATAAATTGAGAAAATACTTACCCTCTTTATTGGAGTATTGGACAAGCTTAAGTGGTAAAAAACGGTGCAGTCCTAACACCGCGATAGAAAGGATTTTGTAAAGAAATAAGAAGACAAGAAATTAATTAAAGGGTAGTTTTATGATTAAATACAGAATTAAAAAATAGTTCTAATCTAAGGCTCCTTCAAGGAACGAGAGGGCATCAATCGCTTCAATGGCAGCATCAACATCACGTCTTTGTATAGTTTTCTTCTTATTCTTAGCCGTATACGAAAAAGTCTCTCGAGTTAACGATTCGATAAATAATTCCTACAAAAAATCAACTTTTACTCCACCAAAATCAAAACAATCCCAACAATTAGCATACTGTCGCTTTGGTGACTAAAAAGACTGACTCTTGACTAGCCATTTGAAGATTAGGATCCAATTTCATTATGTGCTTAACCCGAGCCAGTGGCAGTTGTGTTAACTTTTCTGTGGAAGAAGTTGTACTTTTGGTGACTGAGTTCTCCTCCTGAATCTGATAATCGGGAACTGGAATCGGCTGCACGGGCGGTTCCAGCGGTTGTAGTTCATCGACAACATTTGAGGTTAGGGCAAAGTCCTCGCTGAATAAATCTGTGCTTTGTTGAAATTGCTCGTACTCGAATGGAACCTCACTGCTCGGTTCCATGTTTTGTAATGATATAAATTTGGGAGACGAAGTCATTTGGATGCCCTAAATAATTCTTTGGATTCTCTGCAGCAACCCCTAAAACCAAAATAAAATTTAAGCGCTACTTTTCGGCGAAAAAGTCACGAATAGGATTACCTCAAAGCAACAATTAAATATTTGTTCAAACTTTTATTGTTGATGGGTAAAAATTAAACAATTCCTTTGCTTTTTGGCGCTTTGATGTCAATTTTTAGTTGGCTTTGGTTCGTAAATTATACGTCTAGTATCAAGTTGTACAAGTCTATCGGTTTCAATTTGACGTTTAACAATTTGTCAATTTTTGGTCAAAAATATTCAATTTTACTTAAAATGTTATCGAATTTACGAACTGTTGGATTGAAATTAGTAAGTTTTTTGCTTAACTGCTTAATTGGATATCAATTTAGTTAAATGTATGAAAAGTTAGGGAAAAAAAGCAAATGAAATCTTAACCTAAAGTTTGTATCTTACATAATATTTCCCTTTATTAATCTGGTAAAATAATAATTTTTAGTGGCAAGGAGCGGCAAAACGGTCATTACAAACGTCCACGGCTTGTCAACACGATGCAATTTTTGTGCATAGAGATACCGATAAAAATAATGCAGCTACCAAATTCGAATGGACTCCAGAAAATTTGAAAGTATTTAACTTTATATTACTTAAGAAATGGCTATTTTAAGCTTCTTTTTTGAGCTTAGAGGGCAGAGGCTATTATGGCTATTTATCCCGAAGGACACAAACGGGCTGCGATGATTCCTTTGCTGGATTTGGCGCAGCGCCAATTTGGTTGGCTTCCGATAACGGCAATGCACGCCGTGGCCGATATGCTAAAGTTGCCTCCAATGCGAGTCTACGAAGTCGCCACATTCTACACAATGTTTATGCGGTAATATTTGCCTCCCTATGGCTTTTATATTAACTTTATTCACAAGTTAAAATCAATTAATTTGTTTCGAAGGAATCCAACTGGAAAATATCATATACAAGTATGCACAACGACGCCGTGTTGGTTGCGTGGCTCTGACGAAATTTTACAACAAGTAGAAAAAAGTTTAGGAATTCATGTAGGCCAAATGACCGATGATGCAAAGTTTACAATTTCTGAGGTTGAATGTCTTGGAGCTTGTGTTAATGCGCCAATGATGCAAATTAACGACGACTATTATGTAAGAAACGATTTAAAATTTCATTGAACTTTTTTCTAAGTTATTTTTTTTTCTGTTATTACAGGAAGATTTAACTGTTAAAGACACTGAGGAGATAATAAATGATTTGAAAGAAGGGCGAGTTCCACGAGCAGGGCCAAGGTTCAAACTTTATTTTTTATCGTTATTGATTAATATTTACTAACATTAGGCGTGAAGTACAGGCTGTCGCCTGTGGCCTAATAAGGCCATTGCATACGAAAACTTTAACCATTCATAATTTTCATTTTTAACTTTTCTGAATGTTTAAAATTATAAATACCGCCTGATGACTAATCTGTACAGTAATGTTTGAGTAATTTACAAGCAAATAATTCAGCTAACATTTTATACAAAAGAATTTATCAATTATGTAATTGAATCGGTCACTGTAACCGTTTTCTTAAAAGTAAATACATATTTTTAGTCAAAAACCACGTAAGTCACTATATTCCTTCATCTTCAAATAATACCGTGTAATCAACTTTCATTTACAACATAAACTAGCGACTTAAGTGGTTTTTGCATTTAAAAAGACCTTTAGGTCTTTAAAAAAATTAAATATTGGAAATTAAGATATGTGACAGGTTGAAAAGTTCTTTTTAAGAGAATTTTTTAATATTAGATAGCAAAAGATATGATTAATACGTATTATAGTTTAAATTGGTAAAACTACGATTCTTCCGGCGCAACGATGTTTTGACGGATTTTTATAGATCTCGAAGTAAACAATTTCGTTAACTAAGCGATATATCGAAAAATTGTATTGTTAAAAACATCGTGGCGTCAGAAGAATCGTAGTATCCCCTTTAAATTATTAGTCAATGACTTTATTTGTCATTAAGGCGTAAAAGTTATTTATTTGTAAATGACACAGTTATTTCCTGAAAAATTTTAATTAAGAGATTTATGAAGTTTTTGAAGTCGCTAATTTAATTTTATTATTTTTTTTTTCTGTTTAGAAGTGGACGGTTTGCTGCTGAACCTTTAGGAAAACCTACATCGTTAACTAATCCACCACCTCCTGCCGGATATAAATTACAAGCGGCTTTACAAGATAAATAAATTTACATAATGATGAACGTTTAGATGATTTGAGTATATTAAATAAATAATTTTAAAATTTAATATTTGCATTGATATCATATTTCGCTTTGAAAATTTGCTTGTTTAGATTGGAACAATATGGTGAATTACAAATAAAATAAAGATTGAGACTTTGCCAGATTGTACTAGTTAAAAGTATACTTGTCCCTCTGTATCATTATAGTGGTACAATTAGGATGCGATATGGTTTGGACAATAATTTTTAATTTTAAAAGAAAAAAGCATTGAGACGGTGGACCCGGTGGACAAATATGTATGTTGGGTCACGGACAGTTCCATATGTTCCGAACTAAAAAAGCACTGTTCTTCCACGACACCAGGTGCGCCAACTGTATTATCGGAAAAAAATGAAAGATCTATTGGGAATTCTGTCTTCTTTTACCAGCAGTTATTTTTGATATGACATCCTTCAACAGCTCTCTGGTTCTGTTTAGATCGCGTATAACCCGTGGTTTTAGTAGCCAATTTTTTCGGTTTAAAACAGGTTTATTATTTTTGTTAAATACTATTTTAATAAATGCAGTTGAAAGCAATTAATTTTTTTTTCACTTATCAGTTTTGTAAAATATGAAGTTTGATTTGCTTGAATTTGCACTATGTGAAAATTAGAGGTTAGAGTCAAAAAACGTTAAAATGGCGGTTCAATGTAATCGCGGCGTGTAATGTCTATTTGAATTTACTTTTCAAATAATTGTTTTGACCATTGTTGGACATATTGGATTAAATTTTTATTAATGGCAGCCGAAGGGAACGATTATATACAAAATATCAAGAGTTTAATGACCGATTTATTAAATCCAGATGCAAGAAAACGAAGGTAAGGCAATTGCATTTGTTGCGTAGGGAATTGTATGTTTTTTTTTGAATTTTCCTCTTTTCAGATGTGACATGGACGAAATTAATAGTGTGCAACGCAAACGTAAGCGGCTTTTTATTGATGAACCGGCTAGAATTGCCTTACATAACACTTTTTATTCGCCGAATTACGCCAAGCCGAAAGTGAGATGCTGTTCGATGCCAGCCCAGCGAATTTGGGCCCAATCAAAGAACAGCTGTGTTCATGCAACGGAAGACAGTGAAGAAATCGAGGCCTTCAATTGTTCCAGAAATTGTTCGAGAAACCATGAAGAGTATTTTGCCAACGGCGACCACTATGACCAGTGCGAGGAAGACTATGAGGACTTCCCTTCCGATTGCCACAACTCAAGTCGAAGCATTCGTACCAAATGCAAAAACATCCTTTTTAGAAACCATGCACACGTATCTCACTCAGAAAACCGATGCATCCGGCAGCTTCCCAAGCCAAAACAATTATCACCATACAACTTCATCGATCGGGATAAATATCAAGAACTAATCAACAATCACACTCCCAAATATGACACACCTAAATCGACTGGAACTCGTAATTCACTGGACTTCACACATTTGCTTGTTAACCCATCCAAATCAATTACCACCCGAATAGTGAACTCCGTAATTGATTACGAACTCAACAAACTGAAGACTAGTTCAAGTAAAATCGACGGCTTTTCCAAGTTCGATGTTGAAAAATCAATTGACCGTAATTCAGTTATGAACTGTGATAAAGTAAATATATCATTCCTGAACTTTCGAAATGAAATTGAATTAAATTCAACGACCGTCGTAAATAAATCCGTGGACAAAAGTGAAACATCTAGTCGAATTACTAAAGAAGACGTTTTACCTCCAGAAAACAAACCAGCTGAAAGTGACAACACGAACCAAGAGTGCAAGCCAATTAAAGACTTGCTAGAGAAAACAATTTGCCAGAAACAATGGCTAGATAGTTTGTAAGTATAAATTTTCAAGATGAATTACTGTAGATATTCATTTGCCTTAACTATTTGAGTAAATCACTTGATTCTTTCATTCGTCTTATCCACTAGTCATTGGATAAGATGCAGGGGTCATCCTATATAAAAAAAATCAGCACTTTGGAAAATAAGTTCCATTGAATATAAACGAAAAATTGTAACGTATGATTTTATTTCATAAAATGGGGTCAATCCATTTAAAATCGTCCAGAAATTGTTGCTCAACATTTTTTTATGTTCCAGATTCTTAAAGGTAGACAATCACATAATTCAAAAACAATTGCATTCCGCATTAAATAAAGATGGGCTTTCGTCAAAAATGTTGATAAAAACGAAAAAAACATCCTTTTTATGCACTTGAAAATTGTCTTTTTTGAATCTGTGAAACGATATTGCGGGTATCTTTTTGCATACAGGACTTTTTCACATCACTTCTCACGTTAGGGTATTGTCCCATAATACGTTGGTAAAATATATCCTTATAAGGAAATCTCACCTGGTGCATGTATTTTTAACATCTTTTTTTCCATTGTTTTGGGGGCCTCTCCTGAGAATACCTCTGCGCTGCGTCCTATAGTTTGGAGATGTTTTCTCAAATTGCAGTGTTCTGTTAGTAGGCCTACCAGCGTTTTGATGTCCTTACGTCTTAGATTTAGAAGTCTTTTGGTATATTCTTTCAGAGATTTCTTTATCATTACCTTTGAGAACTTGCCTCCTGCATAGTTATTCCAGGATTTTATTTGTTCATTCGGCTATTCAATTCAGTGTTATGCACTTTGGTAGGCCTATAGCCGGCTCTGGACCCATAAATGGCATTCTTGAATCCGCTTTTAACATCCTATATTTACTGTTTTGCTTTCCCAAGGATATAACCGTTAAGTAGAACTTTTTTTTGCAATTTCAATAAGGATGAATTAGTCTTAAATATTCTTTTCAATTTCACCGAAAAAAAACCATCACTTATATCCTTATTTTGCTGTTGAAAATAGTCCTTTTTAAAATTTGGAATTGTGATTGTCCTATTGCCCACAGGACGGAATTTTTTTTCAAATTACTATTCACTTGAAGGCGTTAATTCATAATCCGTTCAGAAAAATAGGCCTCATAATGAAAAATCATTTCAATTTTAGACGAAATTTGTCGCATAGATTTTCAACTCCTTAACTTCTCGTTTAAAATTCCCGGCACACTTTATCACGCTTTATTTCAGCGAAAAAAACCATTCCTTATATCCTTATTTTTATGTGGAAAATAGTCCTTTCTGAAACTTTGAAATGTAATTGTGAGCGTCCTGTTGCCCATACGACTATTTTTTTTCACATTACTATTCACTTGAAGGCCTTGTTTCATAATCCGTTAAGAAAAGTAGACCTCATAATAAAAAGTCACCTCCTAAAAATGGCCCAATTTCAGACGAAATTTGTCGTATAGAATTACAACTCCTTAACTTCCCGTTTTAATTCCCGGTTCAGTATCCCGTTAAAACCAAATATTTTTCATGAGCTATATTAAGGAGGATTCGACCAATAATATTCAGCTAAATTTCAGCGAAAAAATAAATCCCTTTTATCCTTATTTTTCTGTTGAAAATAGTTCGTTTTGAAACTTTGAAACGGAATTGTGAGCGTCCTGTCGCTCACAGGACTAAAATATTTTCACATTACTATTCACTTGAGGGCCTTGTTTCATAATCCGTTGAGAAAAGTATGCCTCATAATAAACTCACCCTCTTAAAATGGTCTGATTTCAGCCTTAATTTGTCGCATAGATTTTCAACTCCTTAACCTCCCGTTTTAAATTCCCGGCATTCTGTCCCGTTAAATCATATTATTTTTCATGAGCTATGTAAAGGAGGATTAAACCAATAATATTCAGCTTAATTTAATCGAAAAAAACCATCCCTTTTATCCTTAATTTTCTGTTGAAAATAGTCCTTTTTGAAACTTTGAAATGGAATTGTTAACGTCCTGTTACCCACAGGAAGGAAATTTTTTCAAATTACTATTCAATTGAAGGCCTTGATTCATAATCCGTTGAGAAAAGTAGGTCTCATAATGCAAAGTCACCCCCTCAAAATGGCCTTATTTCAGCCTTAATTTGTCGCATAGACTTTCAACTCCTTAACATCGTTTTAGCATCGCCCAGGATCTAAATATATCAACCATAAAACATTTTTAAGCCAATTGCACAAATTTGGATTCTAAAAAAAGTTTGATGTTGAATCAAAAATATTTTTTTTATTATTTCTTGCTAAAAACCCTACCTTCTTAACATTTTACTTTATCAATGACTAAATAATTAATTTTTCCAACGCCAGAATCTTTGGAAGCTTGGTTGAGAAGTTTTGATGCATCTATCATCTAGTCCGGATTTGGTATCAAAGATTACCATCATTTTTTTGCATTGCGAAGCTTTCTTAGTGAAAAGAAATTGACATCAAGAAAAGACCGTGAAAATGATTTACCAGAGTTTTTCGTCAAAAGGATACAAGACTTCTATTAGAAAGGCATTATTAAGCTACCCTTAAAATGGCAACAAACTATAGAAGAAAACGGTGCATATTAAATAAAAGCTTTTAAGTTCACATAAAAATAATAGATTTCATTTTCCTCAACCTAATATTCTTCGATCATGCCCATCTTTATATCTTTACATTTATATGTGATTTGTTGAGGTGATTTGTATATATTTAATGCAATTTTTATATAATTTTATTTCATACAGTAGTAATCACCTGGATACTGGAGTACCTACAAGGTTTCCGGGTTATAAAAGTTGTTCAGACATTAAATTTTTATTTAGCAACAATTTTTATTAATATTGGGCGATTTTAAATGGATTAGTTCAAATTTTTTTTTTATGGAAAAGTCAGTGGGAAAAAGGGAATTTTGGTATGGGAAGTCGAGGAATTTGTATGGAAGATAACATTGGATATTGTTTACTAGACTGATTCTGAAAATACTGATGGAAATGACAAAAAAAATCCTGTGAAAGTTTAAGCTCTTAATATTAAGAGGTACCGCATCGCAAATTTCGATTTTCCATTTAAATAACATGGGAACAATATTCTCTTGCACTTTGGAATTTTATAGGTCACGTTGGTGACAATATTTCGGAATGACCAAGATATATTCTTGTAGAAAATTGAACGATCTACAAAAATGGTCTGTTACAAGTTTTTGATATATTTATTCCTTCAAAAGTTATTCGAGGTCAAAGTTGAACTAAAGACAAATTTTAATATTTTTTCAATTTTTTGGCGCAACCATCAATTTTATGAGAAAATTTTTTAGGACATTTTTTGTAGAGCAAATTTTTTTCTATAATTTATCTCTATAAAAGTTTTTGATATTTTTCACAGGTCCTAAGTTATTTAATTAAAATAAAAAACAAAAATTTATGTTAAAAATATAATTCAAGGAATTTTTAGTTTAATGCAAACAACTTAGAACCTGTGAAAAATATCAAAAACTTTTATAGAGATAAGCTATAGAAAAAAAAGTGCTCTACAAAAAATGTCCTATAAAATTTTCTCATAAAATTGATGGTTGCGTCAAAAAATTGAAAAAAATATTAAAATTTCTCTTTAGTTCAACTTTGATCTCGAATAACTTTTGAAGGAATAAATATTTCAAAAACTTGTTAGAGACCTTTTTTGTAGATCGTTCAATTTTCTACAAGAATATACCTTGGTCCGAAATTTTGTCACCAACGTGAGCTATAAAATTCCAAAGTGCAAGAGAATATTGTTCCCATGTTATTTAAATGGAAAATCGAAATTTGCGATGCGGCACCTTTTAATATTAAGAGCTTAAACTTTCACAGGATTTTTTTTTTTGTCATTCCCAACAATATTTTCGATATAATTAAGAAAAAATAATCATTTTTTTTTTTTGAATCAGTCTGTTGTTTACTCTTTTTGACTAATTTTGATTAATTTCCGTGAATGAATTGAGTAGAAATTACTCGACTCTTCCATAGAAATTATTCTTTTTTTTCCTTAACCTCCTCGATTTAAAAAGTTCCCGAGCAAATTTATACAAATCATGCATTGATCTCTCTATATAACTTTATCTTGTTAGCCTTTTTTAAAAAAAAAATGTTTTATTTTTTAGAAATGAGAGTTTTGAGAGCAAAATACAATTAAAACTTAAATTAATCGAAACGGAATCAAGAAGAAAAAATGCATTCTCCGATCACAATCGAGGATATGATTCAGAATTGGAGGATCGAATAGAGAAAAGTTTGCTTTCGAAATTGTTCTTCGAACCGTTGGAAGAGGTTGGTGAGGACAGTTTTCCAGAATTGAGCGAAGACCAAGAACGGACGGTGACACTTGCCTGGAAAGGTGGTCCACCGCATCAGGTGGTCGCGGAAAAATTCAACATGAGTATCACGCGTTCTGATTTATTAACGTTGGCTGGTCTTAATTGGTTGAATGACGAAGTGATCAATTTCTATATGAATCTCTTGATGGACCGAAGCAAAAACAATGCGAATCGTCCGAAGGTCTATGCAACCAATACGTTTTTCTATCCGAAACTAATGCAAGGGGGCCAGGCCTCGTTGCGACGATGGACCAAAAAAGTGGACATATTTGCTCATGATTTAATGCTTGTGCCGGTGCATTTGAGCGTGCATTGGTGCATGGCTGTGATTGATTTTCGGGAGAAGGCCGTGAAGTATTATGACAGTATGGGTGGTCATAATCAGCAGTGTGTCAACGCACTTATACAGTATTTAATCGACGAATGTTTAGATAAGAAGAAGGAGAATCTTAACGTTGAAGAGTGGTCGGCGCCGGCGACTAAAAGCATTCCGCAACAGATGAACGGAAGTGATTGTGGCGTGTTTTCTTGCACATTTGCCGAATTCGAGTCACGTGATGCCAAGTTTACGTTCTCGCAAGACGATATGCCGTATTTACGAAGAAAAATGGTTTATGAAATTATTACCGGAAAGCTTTTACTTGACTAACTTAAATGTTGGAACATTGTATATTTATCAATTTTTGAAATTAAATAGATGATTTTCATTAATTTATATCTTTTCTTTACACTACAATGTCATGATATTCTAATATATTGGAGGATTGATATAAGAATGCAATTTTGTGTTTTGCTAAAGCTACCATATAGTTTATTCAACCAACCATATTTTATTGATTCAAAAATAAACATTCTTTATATTGCATTTAAAAATCGTCCTTTATAAGGAACAAACTTTTCAAAATTCGCACATAAATGCCATCTGTTAAAACCCGTTATAAAAATCCTTTTAGCGAAAAGCAATCTTAAGCCAAAGTTGAAAAAGTTTACTATTAAAATATTTCAGAACCTAATTAGCTTTACACTCTTTTTCACTAGTAAAAATACGGTCCAAACCGTATTTAGACAAAATATATTTTTTTATGCACACCTGGTTGCCTATAAAGCAAAACATGTCCTTTTTGAAAATTTGAATTTTGAGCGTCCTGTTGCTCACAGGACTAAAATATTTTCACATTACTATTCACTTGAGGGCCTTGTTTCATAATCCGTCGAGAAAAGTATGCCTCATAATGAAATGTCACCCACTTAAAATGGCCTCATTTCAGCCTTAATTTGTCGCATAGACTTTCAACTCCTTATCTTCCCGTTTTAAATTCCCAGCATTCTGTCCCGTTAAACCATATTATTTTTCATGAGCTATGTTAAGGAGGATTAAACCAATATTATTCAACTTAATTTCAGCGAAAAAAGTCATCCGTTATATCCTTAATTTTCTGTTGAAAATAGTCCTTTTTGAACCTTTGAGATGGAATTGTGAGCGTCCTGTAGCCCACAGGAGTAAAATTTTTTCTCATTACTTTTCTATTAAAGGCCTTATTTCATAATCCGTTGAGAAAAGCATGCCTCATAATGAAAAGTCACCCCCTTAAAATTGCCTTTTTTCAGTCTAAATTTGTCGCAAAGATTTTCAAATCCTTAACTTCCTGTTTTAAATTCCCGGCTTACTATCCCGTTTAAACAAAACCTATTACATTAGCTATGTTAAGGAGGATTAGACCAATAATATTCAGCTTAATTTTTTCGAAAAAAACCATCTCTTATATCCTTAATTTTCTGTTGAAAATAGTCCTTTTTGAACCTTTGAAATGGAATTGTGAGCGTCCTGTTGCCCACAGGACTAAAATTTTTTCATATTACTATTCTCTTGATGGCCTTGTTTTATACTCCCTTGGGAAAAGTATGCCTCATAATGAAAAGTCACCCCCTTAAATTGGCATTTTTTCAGTCTAAATTTGTCGCATAGATTTTCAATTCCTTAACTTCCCGTTTTCAATTCCCGGTTCACTATGCGGTTAAATGAAAATATTTTGCATGAACTATGTTAAGGATGATTCAACCAATATTATTCAGCTAAATTTCAACGAAAAAAACCATCGATTATACCATATCCTTATTTTTCTGTTGAAAACAGTCCTTTTTGAAACTTTTAATCGATTTTGTGGTTGTCCTTTTGCACTTAGGAAATTTTTTCGTTCACATTTCTATACAGGGTAGAGCATCGTTTTATAAATCATTGGCCAAAATAACCGTTATCAGTAGAAGCATACTCCCTATTTTCCATTTTTTTATATAAATGCTGAAGTTAGGCAACCCTTGTTTCATTTATGTTATGGGGTAGCGGCCTGTGTTCCACTGTTGACAAGTTAATGTAACTGAGGGGTATGAGTGTTTTAAATGTTAATAAATTATCTTTTTACAGATCCTTATTACCAGGAAGTGTAAGGACTAATCACTAGGACTAATAATAATAAGGGAAAAGTCACCCCCTTAAAATGGCCTTATTTCACCCTTAATTTGTCCCATGGATTTTCAACTCCTTAACGTCCCGTTTTAAATTCCCAGCATTCTGTCCCGTTAAACCATATTATTTTTCATGAGCTATGTTAAGTAGGATTCAACCAATAATATTCAGCTTAATTTTAGCGAAAAAAAACCATCCCTTATATCCTTAATTTTCTGTTGAAAATAGTCCTTTTTGAAACTTTGAAATGGAATTGTGAGCGTCCTGTTGCCCACCGGACTAAAATTTTTTCACATTACTTTTCTATTAAAGGCCTTGTTTCATAATCCGTTGAGAAAAGTATGCCTCATAATGAAAAGTTACCCCCTTAAAATGGCCCATTTTCAGCCGAAATATGTCGCATAGATTTTCAACTCCTTAACTTCCCGTTTAAAATTCCCAGCTCACTATCCCGTTTAAACAAATTATTTTACATTAGCTCTGTTAAGGAGGATTCAACCAATAATATTCAATTGGATTTAAGCGAAAAAAACCGTTCCTTATATCCTTTATTTCCTGTTAAAAATAGTCCTTTTTGAAACTTTAAAATCGAATTTTGAGCGTCCCGTTACCCACAGGACTGAAATTTTTTCACATTATTCTTCCCTTGTAGGCCTTTTTGCATAATCCGTTGAGAAAAGTATGCCTCATAATGAAAAGTCACCCCTTTGAAATGGCCCATTTTCAGCCGAAATATGTCGCATAGATTTTCAACTCCTTAACTTCCCGTTTAAAATTCCCAGCAAACTATCCCGTTTAAACAAATTATTTTACATTAGCTTTGTTAAGGAGGAATCAACCAATAATATTCTATTGGATTTAAGCGAAAAAAACCGTTCCTTATATCCTTAATTTCCTGTTAAAAATAGTCCTTTTTGAAACTTTAAAATTGAATTGTGAGCGTCCTGCTACCCACAGGACTGAAATTTTTTCACATTACTTTTCCCTTGTAGGCCTTTTTGCATAATCCGTTGAGAAAAGTATGCCTCATAATGAAAAGTCACCCCCTTAAAATGGACCATTTTCAGCCGAAATATGTCGCATAGATTTTCAACTCCTTAACTTCCCGTTTAAAATTCCCAGCACACTTTCCCGTTTAAACAAATTATTTTACATTAGCTATGTTAAGGAGGATTCAACCAATAATATTCTATTGGATTTAAGCGAAAAAATACCGTTCCTTATATCCTTAATTTCCTGTTAAAAATAGTCCTTTTTGAAACTTTAATATTGAATTTTGAGCGTCCTGTTACCCACAGGACTGAAATTTTTTCACATTACTCTTCCCTTGTAGGCCTTTTTGCATAATCCGTTGAGAAAAGTATGCCTCATAATGAAAAGTTACCCCCTTAAAATGGCCCATTTTCAGCCGAAATATGTCGCATAGATTTTCAACTCCTTAATTTCCCGTTTAAAATTCCCAGCAAACTATCCCGTTTAAACAAATTATTTTACATTAGCTTTGTTAAGGAGGAATCAACCAATAATATTCTATTGGATTTAAGCGAAAAAAACCGTTCCTTATATCCTTAATTTCCTGTTAAAAATAGTCCTTTTTGAAACTTTAAAATTGAATTGTGAGCGTCCTGCTACCCACAGGACTGAAATTTTTTCACATTACTTTTCCCTTGTAGGCCTTTTTGCATAATCCGTTGAGAAAAGTATGCCTCATAATGAAAAGTCACCCCCTTAAAATGGACCATTTTCAGCCAAAATATGTCGCATAGATTTTCAACTCCTTAACTTCCCGTTTAAAATTCCCAGCACACTTTCCCGTTTAAACAAATTATTTTACATTAGCTATGTTAAGGAGGACTCAACCAATAATATTCTATTGGATTTAAGCGAAAAAAACCGTTCCTTATATCCTTAATTTCCTGTTAAAAATAGTCCTTTTTGAAACTTTAATATTGAATTGTGAGCGTCCTGTTACCCACAGGACTGAAATTTTTTCACATTACTCTTCCCTTGTAAGCCTTTTTGCATCATCCGTTGAGAAAAGTATGCCTCATAATGAAAAGTCACCCCCTTAAAATGGCCCATTTTCAGCCGAAATATGTCGCATAGATTTTCTACTCCTTAACTTCCCGTTTAAAATTCCCAGCATACTATCCCGTTTAAACTTAATATTTTACAATAGCTATGTTCACGAGGATGCAACCAAGAATATTCAGCTTAATTTTAGCGAAAAAACCCATCCCTTATATCCTTTATAATCTGTTAAAAATAGTCCTTTTTGAAACTTTGAACTTGAGTTGTGAGCGTCCTGGTGCCCACAGGACTAAATTTTTTTCACATTCCTATTCACTTGAAGGCCTTATTTCATAATCCGTCGAGAAAAGTATGCCTCATAATGAAAAGTCACCCCCTTAAAATGATCTTATTTCAGCCTTAATTTGTCGCATAGACTTTCAACTCCTTATCTTCCCGTTTTGAATTCCCAGCACACTATCACGTTTAAACTTAATATTTTACAATAGCTATGTTCACGAGGATTCAACCAATAATATTGAGCTTAATTTTAGCGAAAAAACCCATCCCTTATATCCTTTATAATCTGTTGAAAGTAGTCCTTTTTGAAACTTTGAAATTGAATTGTGAGCGTCCTGTTGCCCACAGGACTAAAATTTTTTCACATTACTATTCATTTGAAGTCCTTGTTTCATATTCCGTCGAGAAAAGTATGCCTCATAATAAAAAGTCACCCCCTTAAAATGACCTTATTTCTGCCTTAATTTGTCGCATGGATTTTTAACTCCTTATCTTCCCGTTTTGAATTCCCAGCACACTATCACGATTAAACTTAATATTTTACAATAGCTATGTTCACGAGGATTCAACCAAGAATATTCAGCTTAATTTTAGCGAAAAAACCCATCCCTTATATCCTTTATAATCTGATGAAAATAGTCTTTTTTGAAACTTTGAAATGAAATTGTGAGCGTCCTGTTGCCCACAGGACTAAAATTTTTTCACATTACTATTCACTTGAAGGCCTTGTTTCATAATCCGTCGAGAAAAGTATGCCTCATAATAAAAAGTCACCCCCTTAAAATGACCTTATTTCTGCTTTAATTTGTCGCATGGATTTTTAACTCCTTATCTTCCCGTTTTGAATTCCCAGCACACTATCACGATTAAACTTAATATTTTACAATAATTATGTTCACGAGGATTCAACCAAGTATATTCAGCTTAATTTTAGCGAAAAAACCCATCCCTTATATCCTTTATAATCTGTTGAAAATAGTCTTTTTTGAAACTTTGAAATGAAATTGTGAGCGTCCTGTTGCCCACAGGACTAAAAATTTTTCACATTACTATTCACTTGAAGGCCTTGTTTCATAATCCGTCGAGAAAAGTATGCCTCATAATGAAAAGTCACCCCCTTAAAATGATCTTATTTCAGCCTTAATTTGTCGCATAGACTTTCAACTCCTTATCTTCCCGTTTTAAATTCCCAGCACACTATCCCGTTTAAACTTAATATTTTACAATAGCTATGTTCAGGAGGATTCAACCAATAATATTGAGCTTAATTTTAGCGAAAATACCCATCCCTTATATCCTTAATACTCTGATGAAAATAGTCCTTTTTGAAACTTTGAAATGGAATTGTGAGCGTCCTGTTGCCCACAGGACTAAAATTTTTTCACATTACTATTCACTTGAAGGCCTTATTTCATAATCCGTTGAGAAAAGTATGCCTCATAATGAAATGTCACCCCCTTAAAATGGCCCATTTTCAGCCGAAATCGGTCGCATAGATTTTCAAATCCTTTACTTCCCGTTTTCAATTCCTGGTTCACTATAAGGTTTAATGAAAGTATTTTGCAGGAGCTATGTTAAGGATGATTCAACCAATATTATTCAGCTAAATTTCAATGAAAAAAACCATCGTTTTTATCCTTATTTTTCTGTTTAAAACAGTCCTTTTTGAAACTTTTAAATGATTTTGTGGTTGTCCTTTTGCATATAGGAAATTTTTTCGTTCACATTTCTAAACAGGGTATAGTATCGTTTTATAAATCATTGACAAAAATAACTGTTATCAGTGGAAGCATTCTTCCTATTTTTCGTTTTTTTATTTAAATGCTGAAGTTAGGCAACCATTGTTTCATTTATGTTATGGGGTAGCGGCTTATTTTCCTCTGTTGACAAGTTAATGTAACTGAGGGGTATGAGTGTTTTAAATGTTAATAAATTATGTTTTTACAGATTCTAATTACCAGGAAATTAAGTATAAGGACTTTTTTTCGCCTTGAAGTTAGTTTAATTTTTGGGAGTAAAGGGATTAGTAAGTACCATTATTTACCATTAGAGACCTCTAAATAATGTTCTAATTGAATTTTTCGCTACAGACATCTGACTGATGACATCAAATAATTATTCATTGGATTTTTATTGTTCATCATTTCCAAATGGACGTTTGAGGAAGAAATGTGGATCGTTTGAGAATCATCAATGAAATTTTTCAAGGATATCATTTCCCCAATTGTTACGAATGGATTTACTATAACAATCAGTGGTGTTAATTGTGTTTAAATTAATCAGTGATCGTGAAGTGATTAAAGAGATTAATTATTTATATATTATAATAGTCAAAAACTTTTTATTTACTTTATATATCTATATGATTGTTACAATTGATACTTTTGCTTAAATCATACATAAAGTATATATTGTATAAATTATATAAACTGAACAATTTATTTTTTATATATTTTAATTAATTATATATTGTTATTGTGCCAAAAATTCATATTGTATGAAATTATAAATTTAATTGATATTTAACATTAATAAATTAATTTTAATTGATTTCATTGTTTCAATTCGATTTATCCTCTTGAATTTTATATTTCAGAGTTGTTTTTTTACAGTTTGAGAAATTAGAAGAGTTTAATTAATACAACGATAAGGTAGGTACGTTAGGTTGGTAGGTATTGTTAGCTTATTCGATATAGATTAAATAGTTCGAATATGGCCGGGAAATTCTAATTAATTCGATCGAAAAAAATTATCAATTTTCCACAAATCTCATAAGAATTGTTTATATATGAGTTTTAACGTCATTTACATATATCATCTGATAGCCGAGTCGCTAAGGTCGCCGCCGCAGCCGTTGCCATGCCGAGGTCCCAGGTTCGCATCCCGATTGGTCCAGGATTTTTATAATTTCTAATAATTGATTTCAATTCCTTACAGCTTCTAATATCACTAATTAATATTCATAATTATTTCCAGACATTGTATCATCGAAATATTCGATCGAGAAGTTTCCAGCCTTTCGGGGTTGGAAATGATCGATCGATCGATGCATTATATTTTCCCTTTTATTTTTGCTCATTGGTTTGGTGACGTCACTCAATTTGGCGCGATTTTTTTTTTCGAAAAATGAGGGGGAGGACCTCGAATTTTCGAATTTATCGAAATAGGATTTCGGAAATGGTTTAGTTACGTTGCGGGATGCCTAAAAATCATATCCTTAAATTGAATTTTTCATTTTTTTGGAGGAAATTTTTCGGGCAAAATCCAAAAAAATCTGAAAACTTGGCCAAAATAGGCACTTTTTTACACTTTTTTCAACTTTAACGTCGATATGTGCGTTAACTATCGATCGTAGGTTAACGATCGATAGCTTATTCGATAGCGCTTGAATTACTCTATCGATGGTGTAAATATGGTCCCGGAAAAGCGTAAGGGGAAAAACTTTTTTTTTCAACTCTTCAGAAATTTCATTTCGTCGACCCGATGCACGTCGATTTTATAAAATAAAAAACGAATATTTTTTATTCGAATTTTCCGATGAAATTCGCACCATAACTGCATTACGTTACGATAAAAGCATAATCGAAAAGAATCTCAACTTTTCGATGTCGTTAATGATTTTTTTGATTTTTAAAATTCATCTATTGTGCAAGCTAATGCTTTTTAAATAAAAATTTGTTTTGTTAGAAAAAGGATTAAGGACCCTAAAATGTGACAATTTTATTTTTCAAATTTTCCAAACGTCACATGGAGAACCTATGGTTTAAATATTTCCGGAAAACTCTAAGAAAATCTCAAGGTCAAATCTGTTTCACCAGATCGATTTTTATGGAATTTTCCGGAAAAACTGAAACCATAGGTTCTCCATGTTAAGATCGGAAAAGATGTCAAATCACATTGCATACTTTTAATGTCCTTGATCCTTTTTTACCATAAAACATAAATGTATTCTAATGAAGTTACGTCACAACATTTTAATCTTTAATATCGAAAAAAACGATTAAGGGGATCGAAAAGTTGAGATTTTTAGGTATGTGGTGTTCGTTCGTGCCATTGTGTAGCTATGGTGCGAATTACATCGGAAAATTCGAATAAAAAATATTCGTTTTTTATTTTATAAAATCGACGTGCATCGGGTCGACGAAATGAAATTTCAGAAGAGTTGAAAAAAAAAGTTATTCCCCTTAAGCTTTTCCGGGACCAAATTTACACCATCGATAGAGTAATTCAAGCGCTATCGAATAAGCTAACTATCGATAACCTTCGATCGTTAGTTTTCGCTCAAATTGACGTTAAAGTTGAAAAAAGTGCCAAAAAGTGTCAGTTTTGGCGAGTTTTTCAGATTTTTCCGGATTTTGCCCGAAAAATTTCCACCAAAAAAAAATCAAAATTCAAAATAAGGATATGATTTTTAGGCTTCCCGCATCGTCTTTATGCCATACCCCAAATCCTATGTTACTAAAATCGAAAATTCGATATCCTCCCCCTCATTTTTTCGGGAATGACGTCATTTGATGACGTCATTGAGTGACGTCACATATGCAGGATCAAAAAAAAAAATTTATGTAACTCATCGATCGATCGATCCAGTTCCAACCCCGAAAGGCTGGAACTTCTCGATCGAATATTTCGTCCTTACAATCACTGGAAACAAGGATTAATGTTATTACATGATATTATATGCTGTAAGGAATAATTAGTAATTATAATATTTGAAAAAAAACCTGGGTCCATGTCCATCCGGGAATCGAACTCGTGATCTTCCGCTCGAGAGGTGCCGCTTATATCCACTTGGCCACATGAGTTATATGTATAGTTTGTTAAAACTCATATTTAAAATATTCTTAATCAATCGAGACTTTAAAATTTTTTCGATCGAAATAATTGTAAGTTCCCGAAAGTATTCATAACTGAAATGCATGATAATTATATTGGACGTTTAAAAACATTACATTTTCGATTTTTCGAATACATTCGATTTTTAAATCCTTTTCTATTCCCTTAATATTTACAATTTTAATTAGTAGATAAAGATTTGTGAAATCAATTAAACAGTTATCGTATGCATAAAAAGTATTTAATCGGTTTTATTATTATTATTATTTTATTAAAGTATTTATTTTTTTTTTAATTTCGTTTCAATAAATGGAGTGTTTTTTCCGTAATAAAAAATTCAAGTAGCAAATATTTTCTTAACTATTTTAATATGGTTACGCCATCTATGTAAGTAAGAGTGAACTTTTAGCACGGAATTCCATTACAACCAACTTAAGTTTACAGCGCCTCTATGATTTTACACATGAACTTTTATCATATATTTTCACCCTAACCAACCTTAAGTTTATAGTGACATCTATAGGAATAATGTAAGAACTCAAAGCTTCCAACAAATTTCGTAACCCATTTCAGCGTCGTTTTAATTCAAAATTAAGAATGCTTTTACAAATTTTTCAAAATTGCAAACAATTTTTTAAACAAAGAAATAATATATAAACAATAAAATTATTTTCAGCTTATTATTGTTGTTTTTTTTATTTATATAACTTTGTTATGTAAAAGAGAACATGGAAGTTGAGAAAATGGCGTAATTTCAGGTGCTGAAAATGGACATTTCAAAAGGAATTGTTGGATAAAATCAAACGAATTATTAATCAATGATTCTACAGTTTCCATGCTTTTCGATTTATCGTCTAATATAATTCACATGAATTTCAGTTATAAATATTTTCAGGAACTTACAATTATTTCGATCGAAAAAATTTTAAAGTCTCGATTGACTAAGAATTGTTTAAATATGAGTTTTAACGAACAATAGATATAACTCATCTGGCCAAGTGGATATAAGCGGCACCTCTCGAGCGGAAGATCACGAGTTCGATTCCCGGATGGACATGGACCCAGGTTTTTTTCAAATATTATAATTAATAATTATTCCTTACAGCATATAATATCATGTAATAACATTAATCCTTGTTTCCAGAGTTTGTAAGGACGAAATATTCGATCGAGAAGTTCCAGCCTTTCGGGGTTGGAAATGGATCGATCGATCGATGAGTTACATATTTTTTTTTTTTTTTTGATCCTGTATATGTGACGTCACTCAATGACGTCATCAAATGACGTCATTCCCGAAAAAATGAGGGGGAGGATATCGAATTTTCGATTTTAGTAAAATAGGATTTGGGGTATGGCATAAAGACGATGCGGGAAGCCTAAAAATCATATCCTTATTTTGAATTTTGAATTTTTTTTGGAGGAAATTTTTCGGGCAAAATCCGGAAAAATCTGAAAAACTCGCCAAAACTGACACTTTTTGGCACTTTTTTCAACTTTAACGTCAATTTGAGCGAAAACTAACGATCGAAGGTTATCGATAGTTAGCTTATTCGATAGCGCTTGAATTACTCTATCGATGGTGTAAATTTGGTCCCGGAAAAGCATAAGGGGAAAAACTTTTTTTTTCAACTCTTCAGAAATTTCATTTCGTCGACCCGATGCACGTCGATTTTATAAAACAATTTCTGAATATTTTTTAATCGAATTTTCCGATGAAAATCGCACCATAGCTACACAATGCCACGAACGAAATCCCTATACCTAAAAATCTCAACCTTTCGATCCCGTTAATAGTTTTTTTCGATATTAAAGATTAAAATGTTGTGACGTAACTACAATTGAATACATTTATGTTTTATGGTAAAAAAGGATCAAGGACATTAAAAGTATGCAATGTGATTTGACATCTTTTCCGATCTTAACATGGAGAACCTATGGTTTCAGTTTTTCCGGAAAATTCCATAAAAATCGATCTGGTGAAACAGATTTGACCTTGAGATTTTCTTAGAGTTTTCCGGAAATATTTAAACCATAGGTTCTCCATGTGACGTTTGGAAAATTTGAAAAATAAAATTGTCACATTTTAGGGTCCTTAATCCTTTTTCTAACAAAACAAATTTTTATTTAAAAAGCATTAGCTTGCACAATAGATGAATTTTAAAAATCAAAAAAATCATTAACGACATCGAAAAGTTGAGATTCTTTTCGATTATGCTTTTATCGTAACGTAATGCAGTTATGGTGCGAATTTCATCGGAAAATTCGAATAAAAAATATTCGTTTTTTATTTTATAAAATCGACGTGCATCGGGTCGACGAAATGAAATTTCTGAAGAGTTGAAAAAAAAAGTTTTTCCCCTTACGCTTTTCCGGGACCATATTTACACCATCGATAGAGTAATTCAAGCGCTATCGAATAAGCTATCGATCGTTAACCTACGATCGATAGTTAACGCACATATCGACGTTAAAGTTGAAAAAAGTGTAAAAAAGTGCCTATTTTGGCCAAGTTTTCAGATTTTTTTGGATTTTGCCCGAAAAATTTCCTCCAAAAAAATGAAAAATTCAATTTAAGGATATGATTTTTAGGCATCCCGCAACGTAACTAAACCATTTCCGAAATCCTATTTCGATAAATTCGAAAATTCGAGGTCCTCCCCCTCATTTTTCGAAAAAAAAAATCGCGCCAAATTGAGTGACGTCACCAAACCAATGAGCAAAAATAAAAGGGAAAATATAATGCATCGATCGATCGATCATTTCCAACCCCGAAAGGCTGGAAACTTCTCGATCGAATATTTCGATGATACAATGTCTGGAAATAATTATGAATATTAATTAGTGATATTAGAAGCTGTAAGGAATTGAAATCAATTATTAGAAATTATAAAAATCCTGGACCAATCGGGATGCGAACCTGGGACCTCGGCATGGCAACGGCTGCGGCGGCGACCTTAGCGACTCGGCTATCAGATGATATATGTAAATGACGTTAAAACTCATATATAAACAATTCTTATGAGATTTGTGGAAAATTGATAATTTTTTTCGATCGAATTAATTAGAATTTCCCGGCCATATTCGAACTATTTAATCTATATCGAATAAGCTAACAATACCTACCAACCTAACGTACCTACCTTATCGTTGTATTAATTAAACTCTTCTAATTTCTCAAACTGTAAAAAAACAACTCTGAAATATAAAATTCAAGAGGATAAATCGAATTGAAACAATGAAATCAATTAAAATTAATTTATTAATGTTAAATATCAATTAAATTTATAATTTCATACAATATGAATTTTTGGCACAATAACAATATATAATTAATTAAAATATATAAAAAATAAATTGTTCAGTTTATATAATTTATACAATATATACTTTATGTATGATTTAAGCAAAAGTATCAATTGTAACAATCATATAGATATATAAAGTAAATAAAAAGTTTTTGACTATTATAATATATAAATAATTAATCTCTTTAATCACTTCACGATCACTGATTAATTTAAACACAATTAACACCACTGATTGTTATAGTAAATCCATTCGTAACAATTGGGGAAATGATATCCTTGAAAAATTTCATTGATGATTCTCAAACGATCCACATTTCTTCCTCAAACGTCCATTTGGAAATGATGAACAATAAAAATCCAATGAATAATTATTTGATGTCATCAGTCAGATGTCTGTAGCGAAAAATTCAATTAGAACATTATTTAGAGGTCTCTAATGGTAAATAATGGTACTTACTAATCCCTTTACTCCCAAAAATTAAACTAACTTCAAGGCGAAAAAAAGTCCTTATACTTAATTTCCTGGTAATTAGAATCTGTAAAAACATAATTTATTAACATTTAAAACACTCATACCCCTCAGTTACATTAACTTGTCAACAGAGGAAAATAAGCCGCTACCCCATAACATAAATGAAACAATGGTTGCCTAACTTCAGCATTTAAATAAAAAAACGAAAAATAGGAAGAATGCTTCCACTGATAACAGTTATTTTTGTCAATGATTTATAAAACGATACTATACCCTGTTTAGAAATGTGAACGAAAAAATTTCCTATATGCAAAAGGACAACCACAAAATCATTTAAAAGTTTCAAAAAGGACTGTTTTAAACAGAAAAATAAGGATAAAAACGATGGTTTTTTTCATTGAAATTTAGCTGAATAATATTGGTTGAATCATCCTTAACATAGCTCCTGCAAAATACTTTCATTAAACCTTATAGTGAACCAGGAATTGAAAACGGGAAGTAAAGGATTTGAAAATCTATGCGACCGATTTCGGCTGAAAATGGGCCATTTTAAGGGGGTGACATTTCATTATGAGGCATACTTTTCTCAACGGATTATGAAATAAGGCCTTCAAGTGAATAGGAATGCGAAAAAAATTTAGTCCTGTGGGCACCAGGACGCTCACAACTCAAGTTCAAAGTTTCAAAAAGGACTATTTTTAACAGATTATAAAGGATATAAGGGATGGGTTTTTTCGCTAAAATTAAGCTGAATATTCTTGGTTGAATCCTCGTGAACATAGCTATTGTAAAATATTAAGTTTAAACGGGATAGTGTGCTGGGAATTCAAAACGGGAAGATAAGGAGTTAAAAATCCATGCGACAAATTAAGGCAGAAATAAGGTCATTTTAAGGGGGTGACTTTTTATTATGAGGCATACTTTTCTCGACGGATTATGAAACAAGGCCTTCAAGTGAATGGTAATGTGAAAAATTTTTAGTCCTGTGGGCAACAGGACGCTCACAATTCCATTTCAAAGTTTCAAAAAGGACTACTTTCAACAGATTATAAAGGATATAAGGGATGGGTTTTATCGCTAAAATTAAGTTGAATATTATTGGTTGAATCCTCGTGAACATAGCTATTGTAAAATATTAAGTTTAAACGGGATAGTGTGCTGGGAATTTAAAACGGGAAGATAAGGAGTTGAAAGTCTATGCGACAAATTAAGGCTGAAATAAGATCATTTTAAGGGGGTGACTTTTCATTATGAGGCATACTTTTCTCGACAAATTATGAAACAAGGCCTTCAAGTGAATGGTAATGTGAAAAATTTTTAGTCCTGTGGGCAACAGGACGCTCACAATTTCATTTCAAAGTTTCAAAAAAGACTATTTTCAACAGATTATAAAGGATATAAGGGATGGGTTTTTTCGCTAAAATTAAGCTGAATATACTTGGTTGAATCCTCGTGAACATAGTTATTGTAAAATATTAAGTTTAATCGTGATAGTGTGCTGGGAATTCAAAACGGGAAGATAAGGAGTTAAAAATCCATGCGACAAATTAAAGCAGAAATAAGGTCATTTTAAGGGGGTGACTTTTTATTATGAGGCATACTTTTCTCGACGGAATATGAAACAAGGACTTCAAATGAATAGTAATGTGAAAAAATTTTAGTCCTGTGGGCAACAGGACGCTCACAATTCAATTTCAAAGTTTCAAAAAGGACTACTTTCAACAGATTATAAAGGATATAAGGGATGGGTTTTTTCGCTAAAATTAGGCTCAATATTAT
Organism: Sisyra terminalis; assembly: GCA_958496175.1. Classification (NCBI taxonomy): domain Eukaryota; kingdom Metazoa; phylum Arthropoda; class Insecta; order Neuroptera; family Sisyridae; genus Sisyra; species Sisyra terminalis. The sequence goes on along the minus strand of OY292278.1, from coordinate 46,578,343 downwards.
TGGTTGAATCCTCGTGAACATAGCTATTGTAAAATATTAAGTTTAAACGTGATAGTGTGCTGGGAATTCAAAACGGGAAGATAAGGAGTTAAAAATCCATGCGACAAATTAAGGCAGAAATAAGGTCATTTTAAGAGGGTGACTTTTTATTATGAGGCAAACTTTTCTCGACGGATTATGAAACAAGGCCCTCAAGTGAATAGCAATGTGAAAAAATTTTAGTCCTGTGGGCAACAGGACGCTCACAATTCAATTTCAAAGTTTCAAAAAGGACGATTTTCAACAGAGTATTAAAAATATAAGGGATGGGTTTTTTCGCTAAAATTAAGCTCAATATTATTGGTTGAATCCTCGTGAACATAGTTATTGTAAAATATTAAGTTTAAACGGGATAGTGTGCTGGGAATTCAAAACGGGAAGATAAGGAGTTAAAAATCCATGCGACAAATTAAGGCAGAAATAAGGTCATTTTAAGGGGGTGACTTTTTATTATGAGGCAAACTTTTCTCGACGGATTATGAAACAAGGCCCTCAAGTGAATAGCAATGTGAAAAAATTTTAGTCCTGTGGGCAACAGGACGCTCACAATTCAATTTCAAAGTTTCAAAAAGGACGATTTTCAACAGAGTATTAAAAATATAAGGGATGGGTTTTTTCGCTAAAATTAAGCTCAATATTATTGGTTGAATCCTCGTGAACATAGTTATTGTAAAATATTAAGTTTAAACGGGATAGTGTGCTGGGAATTTAAAACGGGAAGATAAGGAGTTGAAAGTCTATGCGACAAATTAAGGCTGAAATAAGATCATTTTAAGGGGGTGACTTTTTATTATGTGGCATACATTTCTCGACGGATTAGGAAACAAGGCCTTCAAGTGAATAGCAATGTGAAAAAATTTTAGTCCTGTGGGCAACAGGACGCTCATAATTTCATTTCAAAGTTTCAAAAAGGACTATTTTCAACAGATTATAAAGGATATAAGGGAAGGGTTTTTTCGCTAAAATTAAGCTGAATATTCTTGTTTGATTCCTCGTGAACATAGCTATTGTAAAATATTAAGTTTAAACGGGATAGTGTGCTGGGAATTCAAAACGGGTAGATAAGGAGTTAAAAATCCATGTGACAAATTAAGGCAGAAATAAGGTCATTTTAAGGGGGTGACTTTTTATTATGAGGCATACTTTTCTCGACGGATTATGAAACAAGGCCCTCAAGTGAATAGCAATGTGAAAAAATTTTAGTCCTGTGGGCAACAGGACGCTCACAATTCAATTTCAAAGTTTCAAAAAGGACGATTTTCAACAGAGTATTAAAAATATAAGGGATGGGTTTTTTCGCTAAAATTAAGCTCAATATTATTGGTTGAATCCTCGTGAACATAGTTATTGTAAAATATTAAGTTTAAACGGGATAGTGTGCTGGGAATTTAAAACGGGAAGATAAGGAGTTGAAAGTCTATGCGACAAATTAAGGCTGAAATAAGATCATTTTAAGGGGGTGACTTTTTATTATGTGGCATACATTTCTCGACGGATTAGGAAACAAGGCCTTCAAGTGAATAGCAATGTGAAAAAATTTTAGTCCTGTGGGCAACAGGACGCTCATAATTTCATTTCAAAGTTTCAAAAAGGACTATTTTCAACAGATTATAAAGGATATAAGGGAAGGGTTTTTTCGCTAAAATTAAGCTGAATATTCTTGTTTGATTCCTCGTGAACATAGCTATTGTAAAATATTAAGTTTAAACGGGATAGTGTGCTGGGAATTTAAAACGGGAAGATAAGGAGTTGAAAGTCTATGCGACAAATTAAGGCTGAAATAAGATCATTTTAAGGGGGTGACTTTTCATTATGAGGCATACTTTTCTCGACGGATTATGAAACAAGGCCTTCAAGTGAATGGTAATGTGAAAAATTTTTTGTCCTGTGGGCAACAGGACGCTCACAATTTCATTTCAAAGTTTCAAAAAAGACTATTTTCAACAGATTATAAAGGATATAAGGGATGGGTTTTTTCGCTAAAATTAAGCTGAATATACTTGGTTGAATCCTCGTGAACATAGTTATTGTAAAATATTAAGTTTAATCGTGATAGTGTGCTGGGAATTCAAAACGGGAAGATAAGGAGTTAAAAATCCATGCGACAAATTAAGGCAGAAATAAGGTCATTTTAAGGGGGTGACTTTTTATTATGAGGCAAACTTTTCTCGACGGATTATGAAACAAGGCCCTCAAGTGAATAGCAATGTGAAAAAATTTTAGTCCTGTGGGCAACAGGACGCTCACAATTCAATTTCAAAGTTTCAAAAAGGACGATTTTCAACAGAGTATTAAAAATATAAGGGATGGGTTTTTTCGCTAAAATTAAGCTCAATATTATTGGTTGAATCCTCGTGAACATAGCTATTGTAAAATATTAAGTTTAAACGGGATAGTGTGCTGGGAATTTAAAACGGGAAGATAAGGAGTTGAAAGTCTATGCGACAAATTAAGACTGAAATAAGATCATTTTAAGGGGGTGACTTTTTATTATGAGGCAAACTTTTCTCGACGGATTATGAAACAAGGCCTTCAAGTGAATAGCAATGTGAAAAAATTTTAGTCCTGTGGGCAACAGGACGCTCATAATTTCATTTCAAAGTTTCAAAAAGGACTATTTTCAACAGATTATAAAGGATATAAGGGAAGGGTTTATTCGCTAAAATTAAGCTGAATATTCTTGTTTGATTCCTCGTGAACATAGCTATTGTAAAATATTAAGTTTAAACGGGATAGTGTGCTGGGAATTCAAAACGGGTAGATAAGGAGTTAAAAATCCATGTGACAAATTAAGGCAGAAATAAGGTCATTTTAAGGGGGTGACTTTTTATTATGAGGCATACTTTTCTCGACGGATTATGAAACAAGGCCCTCAAGTGAATAGCAATGTGAAAAAATTTTAGTCCTGTGGGCAACAGGACGCTCACAATTCAATTTCAAAGTTTCAAAAAGGACGATTTTCAACAGAGTATTAAAAATATAAGGGATGGGTTTTTTCGCTAAAATTAAGCTCAATATTATTGGTTGAATCCTCGTGAACATAGCTATTGTAAAATATTAAGTTTAAACGGGATAGTGTGCTGGGAATTTAAAACGGGAAGATAAGGAGTTGAAAGTCTATGCGACAAATTAAGGCTGTAATAAGATCATTTTAAGGGGGTGACTTTTTATTATGAGGCAAACTTTTCTCGACGGATTATGAAACAAGGCCCTCAAGTGAATAGCAATGTGAAAAAATTTTAGTCCTGTGGGCAACAGGACGCTCACAATTCAATTTCAAAGTTTCAAAAAGGACGATTTTCAACAGAGTATTAAAAATATAAGGGATGGGTTTTTTCGCTAAAATTAAGCTCAATATTATTGGTTGAATCCTCGTGAACATAGTTATTGTAAAATATTAAGTTTAAACGGGATAGTGTGCTGGGAATTTAAAACGGGAAGATAAGGAGTTGAAAGTCTATGCGACAAATTAAGGCTGTAATAAGATCATTTTAAGGGGGTGACTTTTTATTATGTGGCATACATTTCTCGACGGATTAGGAAACAAGGCCTTCAAGTGAATAGCAATGTGAAAAAATTTTAGTCCTGTGGGCAACAGGACGCTCACAATTCAATTTCAAAGTTTCAAAAAGGACGATTTTCAACAGAGTATTAAAAATATAAGGGATGGGTTTTTTCGCTAAAATTAAGCTCAATATTATTGGTTGAATCCTCGTGAACATAGTTATTGTAAAATATTAAGTTTAAACGGGATAGTGTGCTGGGAATTCAAAACGGGAAGATAAGGAGTTAAAAATCCATGCGACAAATTAAGGCAGAAATAAGGTCATTTTAAGGGGGTGACTTTTTATTATGAGGCAAACTTTTCTCGACGGATTATGAAACAAGGCCCTCAAGTGAATAGCAATGTGAAAAAATTTAAGTCCTGTGGGCAACAGGACGCTCACAATTCAATTTCAAAGTTTCAAAAAGGACGATTTTCAACAGAGTATTAAAAATATAAGGGATGGGTTTTTTCGCTAAAATTAAGCTCAATATTATTGGTTGAATCCTCGTGAACATAGTTATTGTAAAATATTAAGTTTAAACGGGATAGTGTGCTGGGAATTTAAAACGGGAAGATAAGGAGTTGAAAGTCTATGCGACAAATTAAGGCTGAAATAAGATCATTTTAAGGGGGTGACTTTTTATTATGTGGCATACATTTCTCGACGGATTAGGAAACAAGGCCTTCAAGTGAATAGCAATGTGAAAAAATTTTAGTCCTGTGGGCAACAGGACGCTCATAATTTCATTTCAAAGTTTCAAAAAGGACTATTTTCAACAGATTATAAAGGATATAAGGGAAGGGTTTTTTCGCTAAAATTAAGCTGAATATTCTTGTTTGATTCCTCGTGAACATAGCTATTGTAAAATATTAAGTTTAAACGGGATAGTGTGCTGGGAATTCAAAACGGGTAGATAAGGAGTTAAAAATCCATGTGACAAATTAAGGCAGAAATAAGGTCATTTTAAGGGGGTGACTTTTTATTATGAGGCATACTTTTCTCGACGGATTATGAAACAAGGCCCTCAAGTGAATAGCAATGTGAAAAAATTTTAGTCCTGTGGGCAACAGGACGCTCACAATTCAATTTCAAAGTTTCAAAAAGGACGATTTTCAACAGAGTATTAAAAATATAAGGGATGGGTTTTTTCGCTAAAATTAAGCTCAATATTATTGGTTGAATCCTCGTGAACATAGTTATTGTAAAATATTAAGTTTAAACGGGATAGTGTGCTGGGAATTTAAAACGGGAAGATAAGGAGTTGAAAGTCTATGCGACAAATTAAGGCTGAAATAAGATCATTTTAAGGGGGTGACTTTTTATTATGAGGCAAACTTTTCTCGAAGGATTATGAAACAAGGCCCTCAAGTGAATAGCAATGTGAAAAAATTTTAGTCCTGTGGGCAACAGGACGCTCACAATTCAATTTCAAAGTTTCAAAAAGGACGATTTTCAACAGAGTATTAAAAATATAAGTGATGGGTTTTTTCGCTAAAATTAAGCTCAATATTATTGGTTGAATCCTCGTGAACATAGTTATTGTAAAATATTAAGTTTAAACGGGATAGTGTGCTGGGAATTCAAAACGGGAAGATAAGGAGTTAAAAATCCATGCGACAAATTAAGGCAGAAATAAGGTCATTTTAAGGGGGTGACTTTTTATTATGAGGCAAACTTTTCTCGACGGATTATGAAACAAGGCCCTCAAGTGAATAGCAATGTGAAAAAATTTTAGTCCTGTGGGCAACAGGACGCTCACAATTCAATTTCAAAGTTTCAAAAAGGACGATTTTCAACAGAGTATTAAAAATATAAGGGATGGGTTTTTTCGCTAAAATTAAGCTCAATATTATTGGTTGAATCCTCGTGAACATTGCTATTGTAAAATATTAAGTTTAAACGTGATAGTGTGCTGGGAATTCAAAACGGGAAGATAAGGAGTTAAAAATCCTTGCGACAAATTAAGGCAGAAATAAGGTCATTTTAAGAGGGTGACTTTTTATTATGAGGCAAACTTTTCTCGACGGATTATGAAACAAGGCCCTCAAGTGAATAGCAATGTGAAAAAATTTTAGTCCTGTGGGCAACAGGACGCTCACAATTCAATTTCAAAGTTTCAAAAAGGACTATTTTCAACAGATTATAAAGGATATAAGGGATGGGTTTTTTCGCTAAAATTAAGCTGAATATTCTTGTTTGAATCCTCGTGAACATAGCTATTGTAAAATATTAAGTTTAAACGGGATAGTGTGCAGGGAATTCAAAACGGGTAGATAAGGAGTTAAAAATCCATGTGACAAATTAAGGTAGAAATAAGGTCATTTTAAGGGGGTGACTTTTTATTATGAGGCATACTTTTCTCGACAGATTATGAAACAAGGCCTTCAAGTGAATAGCAATGTGAAAAAATTTTAGTCCTGTGGGCAACAGGACGCTCACAATTCAATTTCAAAGTTTCAAAAAGGACGATTTTCAACAGAGAATTAAAAATATAAGGGATGGGTTTTTTCGCTAAAATTAAGCTCAATATTCTTGGTTGAATCCTCGTGAACATAGCTATTGTAAAATATTAAGTTTAAACGGGATAGTGTGCTGGGAATTCAAAACGGGAAGATAAGGAGTTAAAAATCCATGCGACAAATTAAGGCAGAAATGAGGTCATTTTAAGGGGGTGACTTTTTATTATGAGGCAAACTTTTCTCGACGGATTATGAAACAAGGCCCTCAAGTGAATAGCAATGTGAAAAAATTTTAGTCCTGTGGGCAACAGGACGCTCACAACTCAATTTCAAAGTTTCAAAAAGGACGATTTTCAACAGAGAATTAAAAATATAAGGGATGGGTTTTTTCGCTAAAATTAAGCTCAATATTATTGGTTGAATCCTCGTGAACATAGTTATTGTAAAATATTAAGTTTAAACGGGATAGTGTGCTGGGAATTTAAAACGGGAAGATAAGGAGTTGAAAGTCTATGCGACAAATTAAGGCTGAAATAAGATCATTTTAAGGGGGTGACTTTTTATTATGAGGCAAACTTTTCTCGAAGGATTATGAAACAAGGCCCTCAAGTGAATAGCAATGTGAAAAAATTTTAGTCCTGTGGGCAACAGGACGCTCACAATTCAATTTCAAAGTTTCAAAAAGGACGATTTTCAACAGAGTATTAAAAATATAAGGGATGGGTTTTTTCGCTAAAATTAAGCTCAATATTATTGGTTGAATCCTCGTGAACATAGTTATTGTAAAATATTAAGTTTAAACGGGATAGTGTGCTGGGAATTCAAAATGGGAAGATAAGGAGTTAAAAATCCATGCGACAAATTAAGGCAGAAATAAGGTCATTTTAAGGGGGTGACTTTTTATTATGAGGCAAACTTTTCTCGACGGATTATGAAACAAGGCCCTCAAGTGAATAGCAATGTGAAAAAATTTTAGTCCTGTGGGCAACAGGACGCTCACAATTCAATTTCAAAGTTTCAAAAAGGACGATTTTCAACAGAGTATTAAAAATATAAGGGATGGGTTTTTTCGCTAAAATTAAGCTCAATATTATTGGTTGAATCCTCGTGAACATTGCTATTGTAAAATATTAAGTTTAAACGTGATAGTGTGCTGGGAATTCAAAACGGGAAGATAAGGAGTTAAAAATCCTTGCGACAAATTAAGGCAGAAATAAGGTCATTTTAAGAGGGTGACTTTTTATTATGAGGCAAACTTTTCTCGACGGATTATGAAACAAGGCCCTCAAGTGAATAGCAATGTGAAAAAATTTTAGTCCTGTGGGCAACAGGACGCTCACAATTCAATTTCAAAGTTTCAAAAAGGACGATTTTCAACAGAGTATTAAAAATATAAGGGATGGGTTTTTTCGCTAAAATTAAGCTCAATATTCTTGGTTGAATCCTCGTGAACATAGCTATTGAAAAATATTAAGTTTAAACGGGATAGTGTGCTGGGAATTCAAAACGGGAAGATAAGGAGTTAAAAATCCATGTGACAAATTAAGGCAGAAATAAGGTCATTTTAAGGGGGTGACTTTTTATTATGAGGCATACTTTTCTCGACGGATTATGAAACAAGGCCTTCAAGTGAATAGCAATGTGAAAAAATTTTAGTCCTGTGGGCAACAGGACGCTCACAATTCAATTTCAAAGTTTCAAAAAGGACGATTTTCAACAGAGTATTAAAAATATAAGGGATGGGTTTTTTCGCTAAAATTAAGCTCAATATTATTGGTTGAATCCTCGTGAACATAGTTATTGTAAAATATTAAGTTTAAACGGGATAGTGTGCTGGGAATTCAAAACGGGAAGATAAGGAGTTAAAAATCCATGCGACAAATTAAGGCAGAAATAAGGTCATTTTAAGGGGGTGACTTTTTATTATGAGGCAAACTTTTCTCGACGGATTATGAAACAAGGCCCTCAAGTGAATAGCAATGTGAAAAAATTTTAGTCCTGTGGGCAACAGGACGCTCACAATTCAATTTCAAAGTTTCAAAAAGGACGATTTTCAACAGAGAATTAAAAATATAAGGGATGGGTTTTTTCGCTAAAATTAAGCTCAATATAATTGGTTGAATCCTCGTGAACATAGTTATTGTAAAATATTAAGTTTAAACGGGATAGTGTGCTGGGAATTCAAAACGGGAAGATAAGGAGTTAAAAATCCATGCGACAAATTAAGGCAGAAATAAGGTCATTTTAAGGGGGTGACTTTTTATTATGAGGCAAACTTTTCTCGACGGATTATGAAACAAGGCCTTCAAGTGAATAGCAATGTGAAAAAAATTAAGTCCTGTGGGCAACAGGACGCTCACAATTCAATTTCAAAGTTTCAAAAAGGACGATTTTCAACAGAGTATTAAAAATATAAGGGATGGGTTTTTTCGCTAAAATTAAGCTCAATATTATTGGTTGAATCCTCGTGAACATAGTTATTGTAAAATATTAAGTTTAAACGGGATAGTGTGCTGGGAATTTAAAACGGGAAGATAAGGAGTTGAAAGTCTATGCGACAAATTAAGGCTGAAATAAGATCATTTTAAGGGGGTGACTTTTTATTATGAGGCAAACTTTTCTCGACGGATTATGAAACAAGGCCTTCAAGTGAATAGCAATGAGAAAAAATTTTAGTACTGTGGGCAACAGGACGCTCACAATTCAATTTCAAAGTTTCAAAAAGGACGATTTTCAACAGAGTATTAAAAATATAAGGGATGGGTTTTTTCGCTAAAATTAAGCTCAATATTATTGGTTGAATCCTCGTGAACATAGTTATTGTAAAATATTAAGTTTAAACGGGATAGTGTGCTGGGAATTTAAAACGGGAAGATAAGGAGTTGAAAGTCTATGCGACCAATTAAGGCTGAAATAAGATCATTTTAAGGGGGTGACTTTTTATTATGTGGCAAACTTTTCTCGACGGATTATGATACAAGGCCTTCAAGTGAATAGCAATGAGAAAAAATTTTAGTCCTGTGGGCAACAGGACGCTCACAATTCCATTTCAAAGTTTCAAAAAGGACGATTTTCAACAGAGTATTAAAAATATAAGGGATGGGTTTTTTCGCTAAAATTAAGCTCAATATTATTGGTTGAATCCTCGTGAACATAGCTATTGTAAAATATTAAGTTTAAACGGGATAGTGTGCTGGGAATTTAAAACGGGAAGATAAGGAGTTGAAAGTCTATGCGACAAATTAAGGCTGAAATAAGATCATTTTAAGGGGGTGACTTTTCATTATGAGGCATACTTTTCTCGACGGATTATGAAACAAGGCCCTCAAGTGAATAGCAATGTGAAAAAATTTTAGACCTGTGGGCAACAAGACGCTCACAATTCAATTTCAAAGTTTCAAAAAGGACTATTTTCAACAGATTATAAAGGATATAAGGGATGGGTTTTTTCGCTAAAATTAAGCTGAATATTCTTGTTTGAATCCTCGTGAACATAGCTATTGTAAAATATTAAGTTTAAACGGGATAGTGTGCTGGGAATTCAAAACGGGTAGATAAGGAGTTAAAAATCCATGTGACAAATTAAGGCAGAAATAAGGTCATTTTAAGGGGGTGACTTTTTATTATGAGGCATACTTTTCTCGACAGATTATGAAACAAGGCCTTCAAGTGAATAGCAATGTGAAAAAATTTTAGTCCTGTGGGCAACAGGACGCTCACAATTCAATTTCAAAGTTTCAAAAAGGACGATTTTCAACAGAGTATTAAAAATATAAGGGATGGGTTTTTTCGCTAAAATTAAGCTCAATATTCTTGGTTGAATCCTCGTGAACATAGCTATTGTAAAATATTAAGTTTAAACGGGATAGTGTGCTGGGAATTCAAAACGGGAAGATAAGGAGTTAAAAATCCATGCGACAAATTAAGGCAGAAATGAGGTCATTTTAAGGGGGTGACTTTTTATTATGAGGCATACTTTTCTCGACGGATTATGAAACAAGGCCCTCAAGTGAATAGCAATGTGAAAAAATTTTAGTCCTGTGGGCAACAGGACGCTCACAATTCCATTTCAAAGTTTCAAAAAGGACTATTTTCAACAGAGTATTAAGGATATAAGGGATGGGTTTTTTCGCTAAAATTAAGCTGAATATTCTTGGTTGAATCCTCGTGAACATAGCTATTGTAAAATATTAAGTTTAAACGGGGTAGTGTGCTGGGAAATTAAAACGGGAAGATAAGGAGTTGAAAGTCTATGCGACAAATTAAGGCTGAAATAAGATCATTTTAAGGGGGTGACTTTTCATTATGAGGCATACTTTTCTCGACGGATTATGAAACAAGGCCCTCAAGTGAATAGCAATGTGAAAAATTTTTAGTCCTGTGGGCAACAGGACGCTCACAATTCAATTTCAAAGTTTCAAAAAGGACGATTTTCAACAGAGTATTAAAAATATAAGGGATGGGTTTTTTCGCTAAAATTAAGCTCAATATTATTGGTTGAATCCTCGTGAACATAGTTATTGTAAAATATTAAGTTTAAACGGGATAGTGTGCTGGGAATTCAAAACGGGTAGATAAGGAGTTAAAAATCCATGTGACAAATTAAGGCAGAAATAAGGTCATTTTAAGGGGGTGACTTTTTATTATGAGGCATACTTTTCTCGACAGATTATGAAACAAGGCCTTCAAGTGAATAGCAATGTGAAAAAATTTTAGTCCTGTGGGCAACAGGACGCTCACAATTCAATTTCAAAGTTTCAAAAAGGACGATTTTCAACAGAGTATTAAAAATATAAGGGATGGGTTTTTTCGCTAAAATTAAGCTCAATATTCTTGGTTGAATCCTCGTGAACATAGCTATTGTAAAATATTAAGTTTAAACGGGATAGTGTGCTGGGAATTCAAAACGGGAAGATAAGGAGTTAAAAATCCATGCGACAAATTAAGGCAGAAATGAGGTCATTTTAAGGGGGTGACTTTTTATTATGAGGCATACTTTTCTCGACGGATTATGAAACAAGGCCCTCAAGTGAATAGCAATGTGAAAAAATTTTAGTCCTGTGGGCAACAGGACGCTCACAATTCCATTTCAAAGTTTCAAAAAGGACTATTTTCAACAGAGTATTAAGGATATAAGGGATGGGTTTTTTCGCTAAAATTAAGCTGAATATTCTTGGTTGAATCCTCGTGAACATAGCTATTGTAAAATATTAAGTTTAAACGGGGTAGTGTGCTGGGAAATTAAAACGGGAAGATAAGGAGTTGAAAGTCTATGCGACAAATTAAGGCTGAAATAAGATCATTTTAAGGGGGTGACTTTTCATTATGAGGCATACTTTTCTCGACGGATTATGAAACAAGGCCCTCAAGTGAATAGCAATGTGAAAAATTTTTAGTCCTGTGGGCAACAGGACGCTCACAATTCAATTTCAAAGTTTCAAAAAGGACGATTTTCAACAGAGTATTAAAAATATAAGGGATGGGTTTTTTCGCTAAAATTAAGCTCAATATTATTGGTTGAATCCTCGTGAACATAGTTATTGTAAAATATTAAGTTTAAACGGGATAGTGTGCTGGGAATTCAAAACGGGTAGATAAGGAGTTAAAAATCCATGTGACAAATTAAGGCAGAAATAAGGTCATTTTAAGGGGGTGACTTTTTATTATGAGGCATACTTTTCTCGACAGATTATGAAACAAGGCCTTCAAGTGAATAGCAATGTGAAAAAATTTTAGTCCTGTGGGCAACAGGACGCTCACAATTCAATTTCAAAGTTTCAAATAGGACGATTTTCAACAGAGTATTAAAAATATAAGGGATGGGTTTTTTCGCTAAAATTAAGCTCAATATTCTTGGTTGAATCCTCGTGAACATAGCTATTGAAAAATATTAAGTTTAAACGGGATAGTGTGCTGGGAATTCAAAACGGGAAGATAAGGAGTTAAAAATCCTTGCGACAAATTAAGGCAGAAATAAGGTCATTTTAAGAGGGTGACTTTTTATTATGAGGCAAACTTTTCTCGACGGATTATGAAACAAGGCCCTCAAGTGAATAGCAATGTGAAAAAATTTTAGTCCTGTGGGCAACAGGACGCTCACAATTCAATTTCAAAGTTTCAAAAAGGACTATTTTCAACAGATTATAAAGGATATAAGGGATGGGTTTTTTCGCTAAAATTAAGCTGAATATTCTTGTTTGAATCCTCGTGAACATAGCTATTGTAAAATATTAAGTTTAAACGGGATAGTGTGCTGGGAATTCAAAACGGGTAGATAAGGAGTTAAAAATCCATGTGACAAATTAAGGCAGAAATAAGGTCATTTTAAGGGGGTGACTTTTTATTATGAGGCATACTTTTCTCGACAGATTATGAAACAAGGCCTTCAAGTGAATAGCAATGTGAAAAAATTTTAGTCCTGTGGGCAACAGGACGCTCACAATTCAATTTCAAAGTTTCAAAAAGGACGATTTTCAACAGAGTATTAAAAATATAAGGGATGGGTTTTTTCGCTAAAATTAAGCTCAATATTCTTGGTTGAATCCTCGTGAACATAGCTATTGTAAAATATTAAGTTTAAACGGGATAGTGTGCTGGGAATTCAAAACGGGAAGATAAGGAGTTAAAAATCCATGCGACAAATTAAGGCAGAAATGAGGTCATTTTAAGGGGGTGACTTTTTATTATGAGGCATACTTTTCTCGACGGATTATGAAACAAGGCCCTCAAGTGAATAGCAATGTGAAAAAATTTTAGTCCTGTGGGCAACAGGACGCTCACAATTCCATTTCAAAGTTTCAAAAAGGACTATTTTCAACAGAGTATTAAGGATATAAGGGATGGGTTTTTTCGCTAAAATTAAGCTGAATATTCTTGGTTGAATCCTCGTGAACATAGCTATTGTAAAATATTAAGTTTAAACGGGGTAGTGTGCTGGGAAATTAAAACGGGAAGATAAGGAGTTGAAAGTCTATGCGACAAATTAAGGCTGAAATAAGATCATTTTAAGGGGGTGACTTTTCATTATGAGGCATACTTTTCTCGACGGATTATGAAACAAGGCCCTCAAGTGAATAGCAATGTGAAAAATTTTTAGTCCTGTGGGCAACAGGACGCTCACAATTCAATTTCAAAGTTTCAAAAAGGACGATTTTCAACAGAGTATTAAAAATATAAGGGATGGGTTTTTTCGCTAAAATTAAGCTCAATATTATTGGTTGAATCCTCGTGAACATAGTTATTGTAAAATATTAAGTTTAAACGGGATAGTGTGCTGGGAATTCAAAACGGGTAGATAAGGAGTTAAAAATCCATGTGACAAATTAAGGCAGAAATAAGGTCATTTTAAGGGGGTGACTTTTTATTATGAGGCATACTTTTCTCGACAGATTATGAAACAAGGCCTTCAAGTGAATAGCAATGTGAAAAAATTTTAGTCCTGTGGGCAACAGGACGCTCACAATTCAATTTCAAAGTTTCAAATAGGACGATTTTCAACAGAGTATTAAAAATATAAGGGATGGGTTTTTTCGCTAAAATTAAGCTCAATATTCTTGGTTGAATCCTCGTGAACATAGCTATTGAAAAATATTAAGTTTAAACGGGATAGTGTGCTGGGAATTCAAAACGGGAAGATAAGGAGTTAAAAATCCATGTGACAAATTAAGGCAGAAATAAGGTCATTTTAAGGGGGTGACTTTTTATTATGAGGCATACTTTTCTCGACGGATTATGAAACAAGGCCTTCAAGTGAATAGCAATGTGAAAAAATTTTAGTCCTGTGGGCAACAGGACGCTCACAATTCAATTTCAAAGTTTCAAAAAGGACGATTTTCAACAGAGTATTAAAAATATAAGGGATGGGTTTTTTCGCTAAAATTAAGCTCAATATTATTGGTTGAATCCTCGTGAACATAGTTATTGTAAAATATTAAGTTTAAACGGGATAGTGTGCTGGGAATTCAAAACGGGAAGATAAGGAGTTAAAAATCCATGCGACAAATTAAGGCAGAAATAAGGTCATTTTAAGGGGGTGACTTTTTATTATGAGGCAAACTTTTCTCGACGGATTATGAAACAAGGCCTTCAAGTGAATAGCAATGAGAAAAAATTTTAGTCCTGTGGGCAACAGGACGCTCACAATTCAATTTCAAAGTTTCAAAAAGGACGATTTTCAACAGAGTATTAAAAATATAAGGGATGGGTTTTTTCGCTAAAATTAAGCTCAATATTATTGGTTGAATCCTCGTGAACATAGTTATTGTAAAATATTAAGTTTAAACGGGATAGTGTGCTGGGAATTTAAAACGGGAAGATAAGGAGTTGAAAGTCTATGCGACAAATTAAGGCTGAAATAAGATCATTTTAAGGGGGTGACTTTTTATTATGTGGCAAACTTTTCTCGACGGATTATGAAACAAGGCCTTCAAGTGAATAGCAATGTGAAAAAATTTTAGTCCTGTGGGCAACAGGACGCTCACAATTCCATTTCAAAGTTTCAAAAAGGACTATTTTCAACAGAGTATTAAGGATATAAGGGATGGGTTTTTTCGCTAAAATTAAGCTGAATATTCTTGGTTGAATCCTCGTGAACATAGCTATTGTAAAATATTAAGTTTAAACGGGATAGTGTGCTGGGAATTTAAAACGGGAAGATAAGGAGATGAAAGTCTATGCGACAAATTAAGGCTGAAATAAGATCATTTTAAGGGGGTGACTTTTTATTATGTGGCATACATTTCTCGACGGATTAGGAAACAAGGCCTTCAAGTGAATAGCAATGTGAAAAAATTTTAGTCCTGTGGGCAACAGGACGCTCATAATTTCTTTTCAAAGTTTCAAAAAGGACTATTTTCAACAGATTATAAAGGATATAAGGGATGGGTTTTTTCGCTAAAATTAAGCTGAATATTCTTGTTTGATTCCTCGTGAACATAGCTATTGTAAAATATTAAGTTTAAACGGGATAGTGTGCTGGGAATTCAAAACGGGAAGATAAGGAGTTAAAAATCCATGTGACAAATTAAGGCAGAAATAAGGTCATTTTAAGGGGGTGACTTTTTATTATGAGGCATACTTTTCTCGACGGATTATGAAACAAGGCCCTCAAGTGAATAGCAATGTGAAAAAATTTTAGTCCTGTGGGCAACAGGACGCTCACAATTCAATTTCAAAGTTTCAAAAAGGACGATTTTCAACAGAGTATTAAAAATATAAGGGATGGGTTTTTTCGCTAAAATTAAGCTCAATATTATTGGTTGAATCCTCGTGAACATAGTTATTGTAAAATATTAAGTTTAAACGGGATAGTGTGCTGGGAATTCAAAACGGGAAGATAAGGAGTTAAAAATCCATGCGACAAATTAAGGCAGAAATAAGGTCATTTTAAGGGGGTGACTTTTTATTATGAGGCAAACTTTTCTCGACGGATTATGAAACAAGGCCTTCAAGTGAATAGCAATGAGAAAAAATTTTAGTCCTGTGGGCAACAGGACGCTCACAATTCCATTTCAAAGTTTCAAAAAGGACTATTTTCAACAGAGTATTAAGGATATAAGGGATGGGTTTTTTCGCTAAAATTAAGCTGAATATTCTTGTTTGATTCCTCGTGAACATAGCTATTGTAAAATATTAAGTTTAAACGGGATAGTGTGCTGGGAATTCAAAACGGGAAGATAAGGAGTTAAAAATCCATGAGAAAAATTAAGGCAGAAATAAGGTCATTTTAAGGGGGTGACTTTTCATTATGAGGCATACTTTTCTCGACGGATTATGAAACAAGGCCTTCAAGTGAATAGCAATGTGAAAAAATTTTAGTCCTGTGGGCAACAGGACGCTCATAATTTCTTTTCAAAGTTTCAAAAAGGACTATTTTCAACAGATTATAAAGGATATAAGGGATGGGTTTTTTCGCTAAAATTAAGCTGAATATTCTTGTTTGATTCCTCGTGAACATAGCTATTGTAAAATATTAAGTTTAAACGGGATAGTGTGCTGGGAATTCAAAACGGGAAGATAAGGAGTTAAAAATCCATGTGACAAATTAAGGCAGAAATAAGGTCATTTTAAGGGGGTGACTTTTTATTATGTGGCAAACTTTTCTCGACGGATTATGAAACAAGGCCTTCAAGTGAATAGCAATGTGAAAAAATTTTAGTCCTGTGGGCAACAGGACGCTCACAATTCCATTTCAAAGTTTCAAAAAGGACTATTTTCAACAGAGTATTAAGGATATAAGGGATGGGTTTTTTCGCTAAAATTAAGCTGAATATTCTTGGTTGAATCCTCGTGAACATAGCTATTGTAAAATATTAAGTTTAAACGGGATAGTGTGCTGGGAATTTAAAACGGGAAGATAAGGAGATGAAAGTCTATGCGACAAATTAAGGCTGAAATAAGATCATTTTAAGGGGGTGACTTTTTATTATGTGGCATACATTTCTCGACGGATTAGGAAACAAGGCCTTCAAGTGAATAGCAATGTGAAAAAATTTTAGTCCTGTGGGCAACAGGACGCTCATAATTTCTTTTCAAAGTTTCAAAAAGGACTATTTTCAACAGATTATAAAGGATATAAGGGATGGGTTTTTTCGCTAAAATTAAGCTGAATATTCTTGTTTGATTCCTCGTGAACATAGCTATTGTAAAATATTAAGTTTAAACGGGATAGTGTGCTGGGAATTCAAAACGGGAAGATAAGGAGTTAAAAATCCATGTGACAAATTAAGGCAGAAATAAGGTCATTTTAAGGGGGTGACTTTTTATTATGAGGCATACTTTTCTCGACGGATTATGAAACAAGGCCCTCAAGTGAATAGCAATGTGAAAAAATTTTAGTCCTGTGGGCAACAGGACGCTCACAATTCAATTTCAAAGTTTCAAAAAGGACGATTTTCAACAGAGTATTAAAAATATAAGCGATGGGTTTTTTCGCTAAAATTAAGCTCAATATTATTGGTTGAATCCTCGTGAACATAGTTATTGTAAAATATTAAGTTTAAACGGGATAGTGTGCTGGGAATTTAAAACGGGAAGATAAGGAGTTAAAAATCCATGCGACAAATTAAGGCAGAAATAAGGTCATTTTAAGGGGGTGACTTTTTATTATGAGGCAAACTTTTCTCGACGGATTATGAAACAAGGCCTTCAAGTGAATAGCAATGAGAAAAAATTTTAGTCCTGTGGGCAACAGGACGCTCACAATTCCATTTCAAAGTTTCAAAAAGGACTATTTTCAACAGAGTATTAAGGATATAAGGGATGGGTTTTTTCGCTAAAATTAAGCTGAATATTCTTGTTTGATTCCTCGTGAACATAGCTATTGTAAAATATTAAGTTTAAACGGGATAGTGTGCTGGGAATTCAAAACGGGAAGATAAGGAGTTAAAAATCCATGTGACAAATTAAGGCAGAAATAAGGTCATTTTAAGGGGGTGACTTTTCATTATGAGGCAAACTTTTCTCGACGGATTATGAAACAAGGCCTTCAAGTGAATAGCAATGTGAAAAAATTTTAGTCCTGTGGGCAACAGGACGCTCACAATTCAATTTCAAAGTTTCAAAAAGGACGATTTTCAACAGAGTATTAAAAATATAAGGGATGGGTTTTTTCGCTAAAATTAAGCTCAATATTATTGGTTGAATCCTCGTGAACATAGTTATTGTAAAATATTAAGTTTAAACGGGATAGTGTGCTGGGAATTCAAAACGGGAAGATAAGGAGTTAAAAATCCATGCGACAAATTAAGGCAGAAATAAGGTCATTTTAAGGGGGTGACTTTTTATTATGAGGCAAACTTTTCTCGACGGATTATGAAACAAGGCCTTCAAGTGAATAGCAATGAGAAAAAATTTTAGTCCTGTGGGCAACAGGACGCTCACAATTCCATTTCAAAGTTTCAAAAAGGACTATTTTCAACAGAGTATTAAGGATATAAGGGATGGGTTTTTTCGCTAAAATTAAGCTGAATATTCTTGTTTGATTCCTCGTGAACATAGCTATTGTAAAATATTAAGTTTAAACGGGATAGTGTGCTGGGAATTCAAAACGGGAAGATAAGGAGTTAAAAATCCATGTGACAAATTAAGGCAGAAATAAGGTCATTTTAAGGGGGTGACTTTTCATTATGAGGCAAACTTTTCTCGACGGATTATGAAACAAGGCCTTCAAGTGAATAGCAATGTGAAAAAATTTTAGTCCTGTGGGCAACAGGACGCTCACAATTCAATTTCAAAGTTTCAAAAAGGACGATTTTCAACAGAGTATTAAAAATATAAGGGATGGGTTTTTTCGCTAAAATTAAGCTCAATATTATTGGTTGAATCCTCGTGAACATAGTTATTGTAAAATATTAAGTTTAAACGGGATAGTGTGCTGGGAATTCAAAGCGGGAAGATAAGGAGTTAAAAATCCATGCGACAAATTAAGGCAGAAATAAGGTCATTTTAAGGGGGTGACTTTTTATTATGAGGCAAACTTTTCTCGACGGATTATGAAACAAGGCCTTCAAGTGAATAGCAATGAGAAAAAATTTTAGTCCTGTGGGCAACAGGACGCTCACAATTCCATTTCAAAGTTTCAAAAAGGACTATTTTCAACAGAGTATTAAGGATATAAGGGATGGGTTTTTTCGCTAAAATTAAGCTGAATATTCTTGTTTGATTCCTCGTGAACATAGCTATTGTAAAATATTAAGTTTAAACGGGATAGTGTGCTGGGAATTCAAAACGGGAAGATAAGGAGTTAAAAATCCATGAGACAAATTAAGGCAGAAATAAGGTCATTTTAAGGGGGTGACTTTTCATTATGAGGCATACTTTTCTCGACGGATTATGAAACAAAGCCTTCAAGTGAATAGTAATGTGAAAAAATTTTAGTCCTGTGGGCAACAGGATGCTCATAATTTCATTTCAAAGTTTCAAAAAGGACTATTTTCAACAGATTATAAAGGATATAAGGGATGGGTTTTTTCGCTAAAATTAAGCTGAATATTCTTGTTTGAATCCTCGTGAACATAGCTATTGTAAAATATTAAGTTTAAACGGGATAGTGTGCTGGGAATTTAAAACGGGAAGATAAGGAGATGAAAGTCTATGCGACAAATTAAGGCTGAAATAAGATCATTTTAAGGGGGTGACTTTTTATTATGTGGCATACATTTCTCGACGGATTAGGAAACAAGGCCTTCAAGTGAATAGCAATGTGAAAAAATTTTAGTCCTGTGGGCAACAGGACGCTCATAATTTCTTTTCAAAGTTTCAAAAAGGACTATTTTCAACAGATTATAAAGGATATAAGGGATGGGTTTTTTCGCTAAAATTAAGCTGAATATTCTTGTTTGATTCCTCGTGAACATAGCTATTGTAAAATATTAAGTTTAAACGGGATAGTGTGCTGGGAATTCAAAACGGGAAGATAAGGAGTTAAAAATCCATGTGACAAATTAAGGCAGAAATAAGGTCATTTTAAGGGGGTGACTTTTTATTATGAGGCATACTTTTCTCGACGGATTATGAAACAAGGCCCTCAAGTGAATAGCAATGTGAAAAAATTTTAGTCCTGTGGGCAACAGGACGCTCACAATTCAATTTCAAAGTTTCAAAAAGGACGATTTTCAACAGAGTATTAAAAATATAAGCGATGGGTTTTTTCGCTAAAATTAAGCTCAATATTATTGGTTGAATCCTCGTGAACATAGTTATTGTAAAATATTAAGTTTAAACGGGATAGTGTGCTGGGAATTTAAAACGGGAAGATAAGGAGTTAAAAATCCATGCGACAAATTAAGGCAGAAATAAGGTCATTTTAAGGGGGTGACTTTTTATTATGAGGCAAACTTTTCTCGACGGATTATGAAACAAGGCCTTCAAGTGAATAGCAATGAGAAAAAATTTTAGTCCTGTGGGCAACAGGACGCTCACAATTCCATTTCAAAGTTTCAAAAAGGACTATTTTCAACAGAGTATTAAGGATATAAGGGATGGGTTTTTTCGCTAAAATTAAGCTGAATATTCTTGTTTGATTCCTCGTGAACATAGCTATTGTAAAATATTAAGTTTAAACGGGATAGTGTGCTGGGAATTCAAAACGGGAAGATAAGGAGTTAAAAATCCATGTGACAAATTAAGGCAGAAATAAGGTCATTTTAAGGGGGTGACTTTTCATTATGAGGCAAACTTTTCTCGACGGATTATGAAACAAGGCCTTCAAGTGAATAGCAATGTGAAAAAATTTTAGTCCTGTGGGCAACAGGACGCTCACAATTCAATTTCAAAGTTTCAAAAAGGACGATTTTCAACAGAGTATTAAAAATATAAGGGATGGGTTTTTTCGCTAAAATTAAGCTCAATATTATTGGTTGAATCCTCGTGAACATAGTTATTGTAAAATATTAAGTTTAAACGGGATAGTGTGCTGGGAATTCAAAACGGGAAGATAAGGAGTTAAAAATCCATGCGACAAATTAAGGCAGAAATAAGGTCATTTTAAGGGGGTGACTTTTTATTATGAGGCAAACTTTTCTCGACGGATTATGAAACAAGGCCTTCAAGTGAATAGCAATGAGAAAAAATTTTAGTCCTGTGGGCAACAGGACGCTCACAATTCCATTTCAAAGTTTCAAAAAGGACTATTTTCAACAGAGTATTAAGGATATAAGGGATGGGTTTTTTCGCTAAAATTAAGCTGAATATTCTTGTTTGATTCCTCGTGAACATAGCTATTGTAAAATATTAAGTTTAAACGGGATAGTGTGCTGGGAATTCAAAACGGGAAGATAAGGAGTTAAAAATCCATGTGACAAATTAAGGCAGAAATAAGGTCATTTTAAGGGGGTGACTTTTCATTATGAGGCAAACTTTTCTCGACGGATTATGAAACAAGGCCTTCAAGTGAATAGCAATGTGAAAAAATTTTAGTCCTGTGGGCAACAGGACGCTCACAATTCAATTTCAAAGTTTCAAAAAGGACGATTTTCAACAGAGTATTAAAAATATAAGGGATGGGTTTTTTCGCTAAAATTAAGCTCAATATTATTGGTTGAATCCTCGTGAACATAGTTATTGTAAAATATTAAGTTTAAACGGGATAGTGTGCTGGGAATTCAAAGCGGGAAGATAAGGAGTTAAAAATCCATGCGACAAATTAAGGCAGAAATAAGGTCATTTTAAGGGGGTGACTTTTTATTATGAGGCAAACTTTTCTCGACGGATTATGAAACAAGGCCTTCAAGTGAATAGCAATGAGAAAAAATTTTAGTCCTGTGGGCAACAGGACGCTCACAATTCCATTTCAAAGTTTCAAAAAGGACTATTTTCAACAGAGTATTAAGGATATAAGGGATGGGTTTTTTCGCTAAAATTAAGCTGAATATTCTTGTTTGATTCCTCGTGAACATAGCTATTGTAAAATATTAAGTTTAAACGGGATAGTGTGCTGGGAATTCAAAACGGGAAGATAAGGAGTTAAAAATCCATGAGACAAATTAAGGCAGAAATAAGGTCATTTTAAGGGGGTGACTTTTCATTATGAGGCATACTTTTCTCGACGGATTATGAAACAAAGCCTTCAAGTGAATAGTAATGTGAAAAAATTTTAGTCCTGTGGGCAACAGGATGCTCATAATTTCATTTCAAAGTTTCAAAAAGGACTATTTTCAACAGATTATAAAGGATATAAGGGATGGGTTTTTTCGCTAAAATTAAGCTGAATATTCTTGTTTGAATCCTCGTGAACATAGCTATTGTAAAATATTAAGTTTAAACGGGATAGTGTGCTGGGAATTTAAAACGGGAAGATAAGGAGTTGAAAGTCTATGCGACAAATTAAGGCTGAAATAAGATCATTTTAAGGGGGTGACTTTTTATTATGTGGCAAACTTTTCTCGACGGATTATGAAACAAGGCCTTCAAGTGAATAGCAATGTGAAAAAATTTTAGTCCTGTGGGCAACAGGACGCTCACAATTCCATTTCAAAGTTTCAAAAAGGACTATTTTCAACAGAGTATTAAGGATATAAGGGATGGGTTTTTTCGCTAAAATTAAGCTGAATATTCTTGGTTGAATCCTCGTGAACATAGCTATTGTAAAATATTAAGTTTAAACGGGATAGTGTGCTGGGAATTTAAAACGGGAAGATAAGGAGATGAAAGTCTATGCGACAAATTAAGGCTGAAATAAGATCTTTTTAAGGGGGTGACTTTTTATTATGTGGCATACATTTCTCGACGGATTAGGAAACAAGGCCTTCAAGTGAATAGCAATGTGAAAAAATTTTAGTCCTGTGGGCAACAGGACGCTCATAATTTCTTTTCAAAGTTTCAAAAAGGACTATTTTCAACAGATTATAAAGGATATAAGGGATGGGTTTTTTCGCTAAAATTAAGCTGAATATTCTTGTTTGATTCCTCGTGAACATAGCTATTGTAAAATATTAAGTTTAAACGGGATAGTGTGCTGGGAATTCAAAACGGGAAGATAAGGAGTTAAAAATCCATGTGACAAATTAAGGCAGAAATAAGGTCATTTTAAGGGGGTGACTTTTTATTATGAGGCATACTTTTCTCGACGGATTATGAAACAAGGCCCTCAAGTGAATAGCAATGTGAAAAAATTTTAGTCCTGTGGGCAACAGGACGCTCACAATTCAATTTCAAAGTTTCAAAAAGGACGATTTTCAACAGAGTATTAAAAATATAAGGGATGGGTTTTTTCGCTAAAATTAAGCTCAATATTATTGGTTGAATCCTCGTGAACATAGTTATTGTAAAATATTAAGTTTAAACGGGATAGTGTGCTGGGAATTTAAAACGGGAAGATAAGGAGTTAAAAATCCATGCGACAAATTAAGGCAGAAATAAGGTCATTTTAAGGGGGTGACTTTTTATTATGAGGCAAACTTTTCTCGACGGATTATGAAACAAGGCCTTCAAGTGAATAGCAATGAGAAAAAATTTTAGTCCTGTGGGCAACAGGACGCTCACAATTCCATTTCAAAGTTTCAAAAAGGACTATTTTCAACAGAGTATTAAGGATATAAGGGATGGGTTTTTTCGCTAAAATTAAGCTGAATATTCTTGTTTGATTCCTCGTGAACATAGCTATTGTAAAATATTAAGTTTAAACGGGATAGTGTGCTGGGAATTCAAAACGGGAAGATAAGGAGTTAAAAATCCATGTGACAAATTAAGGCAGAAATAAGGTCATTTTAAGGGGGTGACTTTTCATTATGAGGCAAACTTTTCTCGACGGATTATGAAACAAGGCCTTCAAGTGAATAGCAATGTGAAAAAATTTTAGTCCTGTGGGCAACAGGACGCTCACAATTCAATTTCAAAGTTTCAAAAAGGACGATTTTCAACAGAGTATTAAAAATATAAGGGATGGGTTTTTTCGCTAAAATTAAGCTCAATATTATTGGTTGAATCCTCGTGAACATAGTTATTGTAAAATATTAAGTTTAAACGGGATAGTGTGCTGGGAATTCAAAACGGAAAGATAAGGAGTTAAAAATCCATGCGACAAATTAAGGCAGAAATAAGGTCATTTTAAGGGGGTGACTTTTTATTATGAGGCAAACTTTTCTCGACGGATTATGAAACAAGGCCTTCAAGTGAATAGCAATGAGAAAAAATTTTAGTCCTGTGGGCAACAGGACGCTCACAATTCCATTTCAAAGTTTCAACAAGGACTATTTTCAACAGAGTATTAAGGATATAAGGGATGGGTTTTTTCGCTAAAATTAAGCTGAATATTCTTGTTTGATTCCTCGTGAACATAGCTATTGTAAAATATTAAGTTTAAACGGGATAGTGTGCTGGGAATTCAAAACGGGAAGATAAGGAGTTAAAAATCCATGTGACAAATTAAGGCAGAAATAAGATCATTTTAAGGGGGTGACTTTTCATTATGAGGCATACTTTTCTCGACGGATTATGAAACAAGGCCCTCAAGTGAATAGCAATGTGAAAAATTTTTAGTCCTGTGGGCAACAGGACGCTCACAATTCAATTTCAAAGTTTCAAAAAGGACGATTTTCAACAGAGTATTAAAAATATAAGGGATGGGTTTTTTCGCTAAAATTAAGCTCAATATTATTGGTTGAATCCTCGTGAACATAGTTATTGTAAAATATTAAGTTTAAACGGGATAGTGTGCTGGGAATTCAAAACGGGTAGATAAGGAGTTAAAAATCCATGTGACAAATTAAGGCAGAAATAAGGTCATTTTAAGGGGGTGACTTTTTATTATGAGGCATACTTTTCACGACAGATTATGAAACAAGGCCTTCAAGTGAATAGCAATGTGAAAAAATTTTAGTCCTGTGGGCAACAGGACGCTCATAATTTCTTTTCAAAGTTTCAAAAAGGACTATTTTCAACAGATTATAAAGGATATAAGGGATGGGTTTTTTCGCTAAAATTAAGCTGAATATTCTTGTTTGATTCCTCGTGAACATAGCTATTGTAAAATATTAAGTTTAAACGGGATAGTGTGCTGGGAATTCAAAACGGGAAGATAAGGAGTTAAAAATCCATGTGACAAATTAAGGCAGAAATAAGGTCATTTTAAGGGGGTGACTTTTTATTATGAGGCATACTTTTCTCGACGGATTATGAAACAAGGCCCTCAAGTGAATAGCAATGTGAAAAAATTTTAGTCCTGTGGGCAACAGGACGCTCACAATTCAATTTCAAAGTTTCAAAAAGGACGAATTTCAACAGAGTATTAAAAATATAAGGGATGGGTTTTTTCGCTAAAATCAAGCTCAATATTATTGGTTGAATCCTCGTGAACATAGCTATTGTAAAATATTAAGTTTAAACGGGATAGTGTGCTGGGAATTCAAAACGGGAAGATAAGGAGTTAAAAATCCATGTGACAAATTAAGGCAGAAATAAGGTCATTTTAAGGGGGTGACTTTTCATTATGAGGCAAACTTTTCTCGACGGATTATGAAACAAGGCCTTCAAGTGAATAGCAATGTGAAAAAAATTTAGTCCTGTGGGCAACAGGACGCTCACAATTCAATTTCAAAGTTTCAAAAAGGACGATTTTCAACAGAGTATTAAAAATATAAGGGATGGGTTTTTTCGCTAAAATTAAGCTCAATATTATTGGTTGAATCCTCGTGAACATAGTTATTGTAAAATATTAAGTTTAAACGGGATAGTGTGCTGGGAATTCAAAACGGGAAGATAAGGAGTTAAAAATCCATGCGACAAATTAAGGCAGAAATAAGGTCATTTTAAGGGGGTGACTTTTTATTATGAGGCAAACTTTTCTCGACGGATTATGAAACAAGGCCTTCAAGTGAATAGCAATGAGAAAAAATTTTAGTCCTGTGGGCAACAGGACGCTCACAATTCCATTTCAAAGTTTCAAAAAGGACTATTTTCAACAGAGTATTAAGGATATAAGGGATGGGTTTTTTCGCTAAAATTAAGCTGAATATTCTTGTTTGATTCCTCGTGAACATAGCTATTGTAAAATATTAAGTTTAAACGGGATAGTGTGCTGGGAATTCAAAACGGGAAGATAAGGAGTTAAAAATCCATGTGACAAATTAAGGCAGAAATAAGGTCATTTTAAGGGGGTGACTTTTCATTATGAGGCATACTTTTCTCGACGGATTATGAAACAAAGCCTTCAAGTGAATAGTAATGTGAAAAAATTTTAGTCCTGTGGGCAACAGGACGCTCATAATTTCATTTCAAAGTTTCAAAAAGGACTATTTTCAACAGATTATAAAGGATATAAGGGATGGGTTTTTTCGCTAAAATTAAGCTGAATATTCTTGTTTGAATCCTCGTGAACATAGCTATTGTAAAATATTAAGTTTAAACGGGATAGTGTGCTGGGAATTTAAAACGGGAAGATATGGGAGTTGAAAGTCTATGCGACAAATTAAGGCTGAAATAAGATCATTTTAAGGGGGTGACTTTTTATTATGTGGCAAACTTTTCTCGACGGATTATGAAACAAGGCCTTCAAGTGAATAGTAATGTGAAAAAATTTTAGTCCTGTGGGCAACAGGACGCTCATAATTTCATTTCAAAGTTTCAAAAAGGACTATTTTCAACAGATTATAAAGGATATAAGGGATGGGTTTTTTCGCTAAAATTAAGCTGAATATTCTTGTTTGAATCCTCGTGAACATAGCTATTGTAAAATATTAAGTTTAAACGGGATAGTGTGCTGGGAATTCAAAACGGGTAGATAAGGAGTTAAAAATCCATGTGACAAATTAAGGCAGAAATAAGGTCATTTTAAGGGGGTGACTTTTTATTATGAGGCATACTTTTCACGACAGATTATGAAACAAGGCCTTTAAGTGAATAGCAATGTGAAAAAATTTTAGTCCTGTGGGCAACAGGACGCTCACAATTCAATTTCAAAGTTTCAAAAAGGACGATTTTCAACAGAGTATTAAAAATATAAGGGATGGGTTTTTTCGCTAAAATTAAGCTCAATATTCTTGGTTGAATCCTCGTGAACATAGCTATTGAAAAATATTAAGTTTAAACGGGATAGTGTGCTGGGAATTCAAAACGGGAAGATAAGGAGTTAAAAATCCATGTGACAAATTAAGGCAGAAATAAGGTCATTTTAAGGGGGTGACTTTTTATTATGAGGCATACTTTTCTCGACGGATTATGAAACAAGGCCTTCAAGTGAATAGCAATGTGAAAAAATTTTAGTCCTGTGGGCAACAGGACGCTCACAATTCAATTTCAAAGTTTCAAAAAGGACGATTTTCAACAGAGTATTAAAAATATAAGGGATGGGTTTTTTCGCTAAAATTAAGCTCAATATTATTGGTTGAATCCTCGTGAACATAGTTATTGTAAAATATTAAGTTTAAACGGGATAGTGTGCTGGGAATTCAAAACGGGAAGATAAGGAGTTAAAAATCCATGCGACAAATTAAGGCAGAAATAAGGTCATTTTAAGGGGGTGACTTTTTATTATGAGGCAAACTTTTCTCGACGGATTATGAAACAAGGCCTTCAAGTGAATAGCAATGAGAAAAAATTTTAGTCCTGTGGGCAACAGGACGCACACAATTCCATTTCAAAGTTTCAAAAAGGACTATTTTCAACAGAGTATTAAGGATATAAGGGATGGGTTTTTTCGCTAAAATTAAGCTGAATATTCTTGTTTGATTCCTCGTGAACATAGCTATTGTAAAATATTAAGTTTAAACGGGATAGTGTGCTGGGAATTTAAAACGGGAAGATAAGGAGTTGAAAGTCTATGCGACAAATTAAGGCTGAAATAAGATCATTTTAAGGGGGTGACTTTTTATTATGTGGCAAACTTTTCTCGACGGATTATGAAACAAGGCCTTCAAGTGAATAGCAATGTGAAAAAATTTTAGTCCTGTGGGCAACAGGACGCTCACAATTCCATTTCAAAGTTTCAAAAAGGACTATTTTCAACAGAGTATTAAGGATATAAGGGATGGGTTTTTTCGCTAAAATTAAGCTGAATATTCTTGGTTGAATCCTCGTGAACATAGCTATTGTAAAATATTAAGTTTAAACGGGATAGTGTGCTGGGAATTTAAAACGGGAAGATAAGGAGATGAAAGTCTATGCGACAAATTAAGGCTGAAATAAGATCTTTTTAAGGGGGTGACTTTTTATTATGTGGCATACATTTCTCGACGGATTAGGAAACAAGGCCTTCAAGTGAATAGCAATGTGAAAAAATTTTAGTCCTGTGGGCAACAGGACGCTCATAATTTCTTTTCAAAGTTTCAAAAAGGACTATTTTCAACAGATTATAAAGGATATAAGGGATGGGTTTTTTCGCTAAAATTAAGCTGAATATTCTTGTTTGATTCCTCGTGAACATAGCTATTGTAAAATATTAAGTTTAAACGGGATAGTGTGCTGGGAATTCAAAACGGGAAGATAAGGAGTTAAAAATCCATGTGACAAATTAAGGCAGAAATAAGGTCATTTTAAGGGGGTGACTTTTTATTATGAGGCATACTTTTCTCGACGGATTATGAAACAAGGCCCTCAAGTGAATAGCAATGTGAAAAAATTTTAGTCCTGTGGGCAACAGGACGCTCACAATTCAATTTCAAAGTTTCAAAAAGGACGATTTTCAACAGAGTATTAAAAATATAAGGGATGGGTTTTTTCGCTAAAATCAAGCTCAATATTATTGGTTGAATCCTCGTGAACATAGCTATTGTAAAATATTAAGTTTAAACGGGATAGTGTGCTGGGAATTCAAAACGGGAAGATAAGGAGTTAAAAATCCATGTGACAAATTAAGGCAGAAATAAGGTCATTTTAAGGGGGTGACTTTTCATTATGAGGCAAACTTTTCTCGACGGATTATGAAACAAGGCCTTCAAGTGAATAGCAATGTGAAAAAAATTTAGTCCTGTGGGCAACAGGACGCTCACAATTCAATTTCAAAGTTTCAAAAAGGACGATTTTCAACAGAGTATTAAAAATATAAGGGATGGGTTTTTTCGCTAAAATTAAGCTCAATATTATTGGTTGAATCCTCGTGAACATAGTTATTGTAAAATATTAAGTTTAAACGGGATAGTGTGCTGGGAATTCAAAACGGGAAGATAAGGAGTTAAAAATCCATGCGACAAATTAAGGCAGAAATAAGGTCATTTTAAGGGGGTGACTTTTTATTATGAGGCAAACTTTTCTCGACGGATTATGAAACAAGGCCTTCAAGTGAATAGCAATGAGAAAAAATTTTAGTCCTGTGGGCAACAGGACGCTCACAATTCCATTTCAAAGTTTCAAAAAGGACTTTTTTCAACAGAGTATTAAGGATATAAGGGATGGGTTTTTTCGCTAAAATTAAGCTGAATATTCTTGTTTGATTCCTCGTGAACATAGCTATTGTAAAATATTAAGTTTAAACGGGATAGTGTGCTGGGAATTCAAAACGGGAAGATAAGGAGTTAAAAATCCATGTGACAAATTAAGGCAGAAATAAGGTCATTTTAAGGGGGTGACTTTTCATTATGAGGCATACTTTTCTCGACGGATTATGAAACAAAGCCTTCAAGTGAATAGTAATGTGAAAAAATTTTAGTCCTGTGGGCAACAGGACGCTCATAATTTCATTTCAAAGTTTCAAAAAGGACTATTTTCAACAGATTATAAAGGATATAAGGGATGGGTTTTTTCGCTAAAATTAAGCTGAATATTCTTGTTTGAATCCTCGTGAACATAGCTATTGTAAAATATTAAGTTTAAACGGGATAGTGTGCTGGGAATTTAAAACGGGAAGATATGGGAGTTGAAAGTCTATGCGACAAATTAAGGCTGAAATAAGATCATTTTAAGGGGGTGACTTTTTATTATGTGGCAAACTTTTCTCGACGGATTATGAAACAAGGCCTTCAAGTGAATAGCAATGTGAAAAAATTTTAGTCCTGTGGGCAACAGGACGCTCACAATTCCATTTCAAAGTTTCAAAAAGGACTATTTTCAACAGAGTATTAAGGATATAAGGGATGGGTTTTTTCGCTAAAATTAAGCTGAATATTCTTGGTTGAATCCTCGTGAACATAGCTATTGTAAAATATTAAGTTTAAACGGGATAGTGTGCTGGGAATTTAAAACGGGAAGATAAGGAGTTGAAAGTCTATGCGACAAATTAAGGCTGAAATAAGATCATTTTAAGGGGGTGACTTTTTATTATGTGGCATACTTTTCTCGACGGATTAGGAAACAAGGCCTTCAAGTGAATAGCAATGTGAAAAAATTTTAGTCCTGTGGGCAACAGGACGCTCATAATTTCTTTTCATAGTTTCAAAAAGGACTATTTTCAACAGATTATAAAGGATATAAGGGATGGGTTTTTTCGCTAAAATTAAGCTGAATATTCTTGTTTGATTCCTCGTGAACATAGCTATTGTAAAATATTAAGTTTAAACGGGATAGTGTGCTGGGAATTCAAAACGGGAAGATAAGGAGTTAAAAATCCATGTGACAAATTAAGGCAGAAATAAGGTCATTTTAAGGGGGTGACTTTTATTATGAGGCATACTTTTCTCGACGGATTATGAAACAAGGCCCTCAAGTGAATAGCAATGTGAAAAAATTTTAGTCCTGTGGGCAACAGGACGCTCACAATTCAATTTCAAAGTTTCAAAAAGGACGATTTTCAACAGAGTATTAAAAATATAAGGGATGGGTTTTTTCGCTAAAATTAAGCTCAATATTATTGGTTGAATCCTCGTGAACATAGTTATTGTAAAATATTAAGTTTAAACGGGATAGTGTGCTGGGAATTTAAAACGGGAAGATAAGGAGTTAAAAATCCATGCGACAAATTAAGGCAGAAATAAGGTCATTTTAAGGGGGTGACTTTTTATTATGAGGCAAACTTTTCTCGACGGATTATGAAACAAGGCCTTCAAGTGAATAGCAATGAGAAAAAATTTTAGTCCTGTGGGCAACAGGACGCTCACAATTCCATTTCAAAGTTTCAAAAAGGACTATTTTCAACAGAGTATTAAGGATATAAGGGATGGGTTTTTTCGCTAAAATTAAGCTGAATATTCTTGTTTGATTCCTCGTGAACATAGCTATTGTAAAATATTAAGTTTAAACGGGATAGTGTGCTGGGAATTCAAAACGGGAAGATAAGGAGTTAAAAATCCATGTGACAAATTAAGGCAGAAATAAGGTCATTTTAAGGGGGTGACTTTTCATTATGAGGCAAACTTTTCTCGACGGATTATGAAACAAGGCCTTCAAGTGAATAGCAATGTGAAAAAATTTTAGTCCTGTGGGCAACAGGACGCTCACAATTCAATTTCAAAGTTTCAAAAAGGACGATTTTCAACAGAGTATTAAAAATATAAGGGATGGGTTTTTTCGCTAAAATTAAGCTCAATATTATTGGTTGAATCCTCGTGAACATAGTTATTGTAAAATATTAAGTTTAAACGGGATAGTGTGCTGGGAATTCAAAACGGGAAGATAAGGAGTTAAAAATCCATGCGACAAATTAAGGCAGAAATAAGGTCATTTTAAGGGGGTGACTTTTTATTATGAGGCAAACTTTTCTCGACGGATTATGAAACAAGGCCTTCAAGTGAATAGCAATGAGAAAAAATTTTAGTCCTGTGGGCAACAGGACGCTCACAATTCCATTTCAAAGTTTCAAAAAGGACTATTTTCAACAGAGTATTAAGGATATAAGGGATGGGTTTTTTCGCTAAAATTAAGCTGAATATTCTTGTTTGATTCCTCGTGAACATAGCTATTGTAAAATATTAAGTTTAAACGGGATAGTGTGCTGGGAATTCAAAACGGGAAGATAAGGAGTTAAAAATCCATGTGACAAATTAAGGCAGAAATAAGGTCATTTTAAGGGGGTGACTTTTCATTATGAGGCATACTTTTCTCGACGGATTATGAAACAAAGCCTTCAAGTGAATAGTAATGTGAAAAAATTTTAGTCCTGTGGGCAACAGGACGCTCATAATTTCATTTCAAAGTTTCAAAAAGGACTATTTTCAACAGATTATAAAGGATATAAGGGATGGGTTTTTTCGCTAAAATTAAGCTGAATATTCTTGTTTGAATCCTCGTGAACATAGCTATTGTAAAATATTAAGTTTAAACGGGATAGTGTGCTGGGAATTCAAAACGGGTAGATAAGGAGTTAAAAATCCATGTGACAAATTAAGGCAGAAATAAGGTCATTTTAAGGGGGTGACTTTTTATAATGAGGCATACTTTTCTCGACAGATTATGAAACAAGGCCTTCAAGTGAATAGCAATGTGAAAAAATTTTAGTCCTGTGGGCAACAGGCCGCTCACAATTCCACTTCAAAGTTTCAAAAAGGACTATTTTCAACAGATTATAAAGGATATAAGGGATGGGTTTTTTCGCTAAAATTAAGTTGAATATTCTTGGTTGAATCCTCGTGAACATAGCTATTGTAAAATATTAAGTTTAAACGGGATAGTGTGCTGGGAATTTAAAACGGGAAGATAAGGAGTTGAAAGTCTATGCGACAAATTAAGGCTGAAATAAGATCATTTTAAGGGGGTGACTTTTTATTATGAGGCAAAATTTTCTCGACGGATTATGAAACAAGGCCTTCAAGTGAATAGCAATGTGAAAAAATTTTAGTCCTGTGGGCAACATAACGCTCACAATTCAATTTCAAAGTTTCAAAAAGGACGATTTTCAACAGAGTATTAAAAATATAAGGGATGGGTTTTTTCGCTAAAATTAAGCTCAATATTATTGGTTGAATCCTCGTGAACATTGTTATTGTAAAATATTAAGTTTAAACGGGATAGTGTGCTGGGAATTCAAAACGGGAAGATAAGGAGTTAAAAATCCATGCGACAAATTAAGGCAGAAATAAGGTCATTTTAAGGGGGTGACTTTTTATTATGAGGCAAACTTTTCTCGACGGATTATGAAACAAGGCCTTCAAGTGAATAGCAATGTGAAAAAACTTTAGTCCTGTGGGCAACAGGACGCTCACAATTCAATTTCAAATTTTCAAAAAGGACGATTTTCAACAGAGTATTAAAAATATAAGGGATGGGTTTTTTCGCTAAAATTAAGCTCAATATTATTGGTTGAATCCTCGTGAACATAGTTATTGTAAAATATTAAGTTTAAACGGGATAGTGTGCTGGGAATTTAAAACGGGAAGATAAGGAGTTGAAAGTCTATGCGACAAATTAAGGCTGAAATGAGGCCATTTTAAGGGGGAGACTTTTCATTATGAGGCATACTTTTCTCGACGGATTATGAAACAAGGCCTTCAAGTGAATAGTAATGTGAAAAAATTTTAGTCCTGTGGGCAACAGGACGCTCACAATTTCATTTCAAAGTTTCAAAAAGGACTATTTTCAACAGATTATAAAGGATATAAGGGATGGGTTTTTTCGCTAAAATTAAGCTGAATATTCTTGTTTGAATCCTCGTGAACATAGCTATTGTAAAATATTAAGTTTAAACGGGATAGTGTGCTGGGAATTCAAAACGGGAAGATAAGGAGTTAAAAATCCATGTGACAAATTAAGGCAGAAATAAGGTCATTTTAAGGGGGTGACTTTTTATTATGAGGCATACTTTTCTCGACAGATTATGAAACAAGGCCTTCAAGTGAATAGCAATGTGAAAAAATTTTAGTCCTGTGGGCAACAGGCCGCTCACAATTCCACTTCAAAGTTTCAAAAAGGACTATTTTCAACAGATTATAAAGGATATAAGGGATGGGTTTTTTCGCTAAAATTAAGTTGAATATTCTTGGTTGAATCCTCGTGAACATAGCTATTGTAAAATATTAAGTTTAAACGGGATAGTGTGCTGGGAATTTAAAACGGGAAGATAAGGAGTTGAAAGTCTATGCGACAAATTAAGGCTGAAATAAGATCATTTTAAGGGGGTGACTTTTTATTATGAGGCATACTTTTCTTGACGGCTTATGAAACAAGGCCTTCAAGTGAATAGTAATGTGAAAAAATTTTAGTCCTGTGGGCAACAGGACGCTCACAATTCCTTTTCAAAGTTTCAAAAAGGACTATTTTCAACAGATTATAAAGGATATAAGGGATGGGTTTTTTCGCTAAAATTAGCTGAATATTCTTAGTTGAATCCTCGTGAACATAGCTATTGTAAAATATTAAGTTTAAACGTGATAGTGTGCTGGGAATTCAAAACGGGAAGATAAGGAATTAAAAATCCATGCGACAAATTAAGGCAGAAATAAGGTCATTTTAAGGGGGTGACTTTTTATTATGAGGCATACTTTTCTTGACGGATTATGAAACAAGGCCTTCAAGTGAATAGTAATGTGAAAAAATTTTAGTCCTGTGGGCAACAGGACGCTCACAATTCCATTTCAAAGTTTCAAACAGGACTATTTTCAACAGATTATAAAGGATATAAGGGATGGGTTTTTTCGCTAAAATAAGCTGAATATTCTTGGTTGAATCCTCGTGAACATAGCTATTGAAAAATGTTAAGTTTAAACGTGATAGTGTGCTGGGAATTCAAAACGGGAAGATAAGGAATTAAAAATCCATGCGGCAAATTAAGGCAGAAATAAGGTCATTTTAAGGGGGTGACTTTTTATTATGAGGCATACTTTTCTCGACGGATTATGAAACAAGGCCTTCAAGTGAATAGTAATGTGAAAAAATTTTAGTCCTGTGGGCAACAGGACGCTCTCAATTCCATTTCAAAGTTTCAAAAAGGACAATTTTCAACAGAGTATTAAGGATATAAGGGATGGGTTTTTTCGCTAAAATTATGCTGAATATTATTGGTTGAATCCTCGTGAACATAGTTATTTTAAAATATTAAGTTTAAACGGGATAGTGTGCTGGGAATTTAAAACGGGAAGATAAGGAGTTGAAAGTCTATGCGACAAACTAAGGCTGAAATATGGCCATTTTAAGGGGGTGACTTTTCATTATGAGGCATACTTTTCTCGACGGAATATGAAACAAGGCCTTCAAGTGAATAGTAATGTGAAAAAATTTTAGTCCTGTGGGCAACAGGACGCTCACAATTCCATTTCAAAGTTTCAAAAAGGACTATTTTCAACAGATTAAAAAGGATATAAGGGATGGGTTTTTTCGCTAAAATTAAGCTGAATATTCTTGGTTGAATCCTCGTGAACATAGCTATTGTAAAATATTAAGTTTAAACGGGATAGTGTGCTGGAAATTCAAAACGGGAAGATAAGGAGTTGAAAGTCTATGCGAGAAACTAAGGCTGAAATATGGCCATTTTAAGGGGGTGACTTTTCATTATGAGGCATACTTTTCTCGACGGAATATGAAACAAGGCCTTCAAGTGAATAGTAATGTGAAAAAATTTTAGTCCTGTGGGCAACAGGACGCTCACAATTCCATTTCAAAGTTTCAAAAAGGACAATTTTCAACAGAGTATTAAGGATATAAGGGATGGGTTTTTTCGCTAAAATTAAGCTGAATATTCTTGGTTGAATCCTCGTGAACATAGCTATTGTAAAATATTAAGTTTAAACGTGATAGTGTGCTGGGAATTCAGAACGGGAAGATAAGGAGTTAAAAATCCATGCGATAAATTAAGGCAGAAATACGGTCATTTTAAGGGGGTGACTTTTTATTATGAGGCATACTTTTCTCGACGGATTATGAAACAAGGCCTTCAAGTGAATAGCAATGTGAAAAATTTTTAGTCCTGTGGGCAACAGGACGCTCTCAATTCCATTTCAAAGTTTCAAAAAGGACAATTTTCAACAGAGTATTAAGGATATAAGGGATGGGTTTTTTCGCTAAAATTAAGCTGAATATTCTTGGTTGAATCCTCGTGAACATAGCTATTGTAAAATATTAAGTTTAAACGTGATAGTGTGCTGGGAATTCAGAACGGGAGGATAAGGAGTTAAAAATCCAACCGACAAATTAAGGCAGAAATAAGGTCATTTTAAGGGGGTGACTTTTTATTATGAGGCATACTTTTCTCGACGGATTATGTAACAAGGCCTTTAAGTGAATAGTAATGTGAAAAAAATTTAGTCCTTTGGGCAACAGGACGCTCACAATTCCATTTCAAAGTTTCAAAAAGGACTATTTTCAACAGATTATAAAGGATATAAGGGAAGGGTTTTTTCGCTATAATTAAGCTGAATATTATTGGTTTGATCCTACTTAACATAGCTCATGATAAATAATATGGCTTAACGTTACAGAATGCTGGGAATTCAAAACGGGAAGATAAGGAGTTAAAAATCCATGCGACAAATTAAGGCAGAAATAAGGTCATTTTAAGGGGGTGACTATTTATTATGAGGCATAATTTTCTCGACGGATTATGAAACAAGGCCTTCAAGTGAATAGCAATGTGAAAAATTTTTAGTCCTGTGGGCAACAGGACGCTCACAATTCCATTTCAAAGTTTCAAAAAGGACTATTTTCAACAGATTATTAAGGATATAAGGGATGGGTTTTTTGCTACAATTAAGCTGAATATTATTGGTTGAATCCTCGTGAACATAGCTATTTTAAAATATTAAGTTTAAACGTGATAGTGTGCTGGGAATTCAAAACGGGAAGATAAGGAGTTAAAAATCCATGCGACAAATTAAGGCAGAAATAAGGTCATTTAAAAGGGGCGACTTTTCATTATGAGGCATACTTTTCTCGACGGATTATGAAACAAGGCCTTCAAGTGAATAGCAATGTGAAAAATTTTTAGTCCTGTGGGCAACAGGACGCTCACAATTCCATTTCAAAGTTTCAAAAAGGACAATTTTCAACAGAGTATTAAGGATATAAGGGATGGGTTTTTTCGCTAAAATTAAGCTGAATATTCTTGGTTGAATCCTCGTGAACATAGCTATTGTAAAATATTAAGTTTAAACGTGATAGTGTGCTGGGAATTCAGAACGGGAGGATAAGGAGTTAAAAATCCAACCGACAAATTAAGGCAAAAATAAGGTCATTTTAAGGGGGTGACCTTTATTATGAGGCATACTTTTCTCGACGGATTATGTAACAAGGCCTTTAAGTGAATAGTAATGTGAAAAAAATTTAGTCCTTTGGGCAACAGGACGCTCACAATTCCATTTCAAAGTTTCAAAAAGGACTATTTTCAACAGATTATAAAGGATATAAGGGAAGGGTTTTTTCGCTATAATTAAGCTGAATATTATTGGTTTGATCCTACTTAACATAGCTCATGATAAATAATATGGCTTAACGTTACAGAATGCTGGGAATTCAAAACGGGAAGATAAGGAGTTAAAAATCCATGCGACAAATTAAGGCAGAAATAAGGTCATTTTAAGGGGGTGACTATTTATTATGAGGCATAATTTTCTCGACGGATTATGAAACAAGGCCTTCAAGTGAATAGTAATGTGAAAAAATTTTAGTCCTGTGGGCAACAGGACGCTCACAATTCCATTTCAAAGTTTCAAACAGGACTATTTTCAACAGATTATAAAGGATATAAGGGATGGGTTTTTTCGCTAAAATTAGCTGAATATTCTTAGTTGAATCCTCGTGAACATAGCTATTGTAAAATATTAAGTTTAAACGTGATAGTGTGCTGGGAATTCAAAACGGGAAGATAAGGAATTAAAAATCCATGCGACAAATTAAGGCAGAAATATGGTCATTTTAAGGGGGTGACTGTTTATTATGAGGCATACTTTTCTCGACGGATTATGAAACAAGGCCTTCAAGTGAATAGTAATGTGAAAAAATTTTAGTCCTGTGGGCAACAGGACGCTCACAATTCCTTTTCAAAGTTTCCAATAGGACTATTTTCATCATATTATAAAGGATATAAGGGCTGGGTTTTTTCGCTAAAATTAAGTTGAATATTCTTGGTTGAATCCTCGTGAACATAGCTATTGTAAAATATTAAGTTTAAACGGGATAGTGTGCTGGGAATTTAAAACGGGAAGATAAGGAGTTGAAAGTCTATGCGACAAATTAAGGCTGAAATAAGATCATTTTAAGGGGGTGACTTTTTATTATGAGGCATACTTTTCTCGACGGATTATTAAACAAGGCCTTCAAGTGAATAGTAATGTGAAAAAATTTTAGTCCTGTGGGCAACAGGACGCTCACAATTCCATTTCAAAGTTTCAAACAGGACTATTTTCAACAGATTATAAAGGATATAAGGGATGGGTTTTTTCGCTAAAATTAAGCTGAATATTCTTGGTTGAATCCTCGTGAACATAGCTATTGTAAAATATTAAGTTTAAACGTGATAGTGTGCTGGGAATTCAAAACGGGAAGATAAGGAGTTAAAAATCCATGTGACAAATTAAGGCAGAAATAAGGTCATTTTAAGGGGGTGACTTTTATTATGAGGCATACTTTTCTCGACGGATTATGAAACAAGGCCCTCAAGTGAATAGCAATGTGAAAAAATTTTAGTCCTGTGGGCAACAGGACGCTCACAATTCAATTTCAAAGTTTCAAAAAGGACGATTTTCAACAGAGTATTAAAAATATAAGGGATGGGTTTTTTCGCTAAAATTAAGCTCAATATTATTGGTTGAATCCTCGTGAACATAGTTATTGTAAAATATTAAGTTTAAACGGGATAGTGTGCTGGGAATTTAAAACGGGAAGATAAGGAGTTAAAAATCCATGCGACAAATTAAGGCAGAAATAAGGTCATTTTAAGGGGGTGACTTTTTATTATGAGGCAAACTTTTCTCGACGGATTATGAAACAAGGCCTTCAAGTGAATAGCAATGAGAAAAAATTTTAGTCCTGTGGGCAACTGGACGCTCACAATTCCATTTCAAAGTTTCAAAAAGGACTATTTTCAACAGATTATTAAGGATATAAGGGATGGGTTTTTTCGCTATAATTAAGCTGAATATTATTGGTTTGATCCTACTTAACATAGCTCATGATAAATAATATGGCTTAACGTTACAGAATGCTGGGAATTCAAAACGGGAGGTTATGGAGTTAAAAATCCATGCGACAAATTAAGGCAAAAAGAAGGTCATTTTAAGGGGGTGACTCTTTATTATGAGGCATACTTTTCTCGACGGATTATGAAACAAGGCCTTCAAGTGAATATTAATGTAAAGAAATTTTAGTCCTGTGGGCAACTGGACGCTCACAATTCCATTTCAAAGTTTCAAAAAGGACTATTTTCAACAGATTATTAAGGATATAAGGGATGGGTTTTTTGCTACAATTAAGCTGTATATTATTGGTTGAATCCTCGTGAACATAGCTATTTTAAAATATTAAGTTTAAACGGGATAGTGTGCTGGGAATTTAAAACGGGAAGATAAGGAGTTGAAAGTCTATGCGACAAATTAAGGCTGAAATAAGGCCATTTAAAAGGGGTTACTTTTCATTATGAGGCATACTTTTCTCGACGGATTATGAAACAAGGCCTTCAAGTGAATATTAATGTGAAGAAATTTTAGTGCTGTGGGCAACAGGACGCTCACAATTCCATTTCAAAGTTTCAAAAGGGACCATTTTAAATCGGAAAATTGGGGTATAAGGAATGATTTCTTTCGACGAAATAAAATGTATTTAATGCAATATTGGTGTCTGATATCATCTGAAGATAATTAAAGTAAAACTTTATGAAATGAAATATAATTCACTGTAGTTTACACTCCAAATTTACAATGTTTTCGATCGAAAGTTGACCCTTTTTCCTATTTTAGGAGTTGATATTTCTTTAGAAGTATATTTATTTTTCAATTTTACTAGAAAGAGTACCTTTGCTTGTGTACAAAATTGAAAAAATATCTTTTCATATATTAAGCACCAGGGAAATTCCACTTCAATGATACAAAAAGGACATAATTTGTATGCTAGAAGAGAACAAAAGGAATAAGGTTTCTGTATTTTAGAAATTGGTTAATCGTTTTTCATATTCTGGTTAAATCCACAAAGGCAATAGTTGAATGATTGAGAAAATTGGCAATTAAAATGACATCGATTCGAACCAAATATGGTCCTTCTTAAACGGTGGTTGCTTCCTTATAAGGGTAGTTCTTTTCAACTTGTTTCGGCAGAGCTCTAAATAAAGCCAAAAAATGTTTATCTTAAGTATTAAAGATAAAACAATTTTCCTGGGCAAAGTTTCAGAAAATGCATTTTTCTAATGGAAATATAAGAAATAAGGGATTTTTTTTATAGACAACTGAAGAATAACTATATCCAAAACAAGGATAATTAATGAGTTATTAATTTTTTAAATCATTTGACTTATTTTTTCATATCTTTAAAATAGAACGATTTTTTTTAAAATTTTAATAAGTTAATAAAAATATTTGCCTTAATGAGGAACATCTCAATTAACCACTGAGTTTAATAATGATTCATTAATCATTCGTGCCCATGAAATTTAAACAGGAAAAAAAAATTAGTAATCCATAACATTCAACGATTAAAATTCGTATATTTTCCAAATGTCTTACAAAATTTGTGCCTCATTCTTTTACAACTTTATAAATATTATGGCAAAGTATTTTCTATAAAATTTTCTACTACGTCTTAATAATATTTGGGGAATTAAAAAAAAGAAGAAAGAACTGGTGAATGAATGTTTATTTTATTTAAATTTTCTCAAATTTTATTAAATTATTTCTGGCACAGTGAAATATTGTTGGACTGAGAAATTACGACGTAGTGAATAATAAACCGTTTGCTGATTGTTTAAATGAATTAAATCTTCAGTTTGATTGCTTCAATTACTGATATGCAGTTACAAATTGTATAACAAGTTTAATAGCATTAATGGAAGAGGGAAGTGGAGGAGTTCCGTTTGTAAAAGCGTATTTAATTCAATTACAATTCAGTTTAATTATTTTTTTGTTGAATACAATTAGTACGAATTGATTTTTTAATTGCTTGAAAAGACCGAAAGTTGTTTTTTTTTTCACGAGTTGGATTTGTACAAAGTTATTACTGTTTTCTATCCTTTTTAACTACTAATTTTTGCTACTAATTGTATAAATATTTGTATATAAATTAGATAAGGGTCAGTATATGCAAAAAGGTTAAGAACCACTGTTCTAAGTTTGAGGGATCCACCAAAATTTGCATTTCAAGTTTTCAAGAAAGACTATTTTCCAATGCAAGTAAAAGAGACAAGGGATGATTTTTTCAGGAGGCATCCAACTATGGGGAATCATAAGAAATATCGAGATAATATAAGTTCCCGTCGAAGACGTGGGGAAAAGATAGCCAAACCTCGCCAAAAATATAAAATCCAATTGAACAATTATATCAACAATCTGGTAATCTTCCTTCTAAGGGAATGCTTCTTAGGCTATCCCCTTCTATATCCCTCTTAGGGTTGCCATTTCAATAGCGATTACCGCCACAAATTCACGATAAGTGATGACTTCCCCAAAGCATATGCTTTTGAAATTCCCTTATTGTTCAGGGACAGAAATCATTTCAAAGAAATTGCTCCATAGAATCCTGGGGATAAAATCTTTAAGAACATCCTGGTGCATAAAAGACACTCAATAGACTCAATATTCGTGATCTGCGACCCCAAATACCCCCGAGTAATTCCCCTGGTTCCATATTGTTTCATATTAATCCAGTTGAACGATTATTCCAACTATCTGGCTATCTTCCTTCGAAGGGTTTCTTAGAATATCCCCTTCTTTATCCTTCTTAGGGTTGCCATTTCAATAGCGATTACCGCCACGAATTCACGATAAGTGATACCTTCCCCAAAGCTCTTGAAATCCGCTTATTCTTCAGGGACAGAAATAATTTCAAAGAAAATGGTCCATAGAATCCTGGGGATAAAATCTTTAAGAATATCCAGGTGCATACATAAACTCAATAGGTCCAATATTTGTGATCAGCGACCTCAAATACCCCCAAGTAATTCCCCTGGTTCCATATTGTTTCATATTGATTCAATTGAACGATTATTCCAACTATTTGACTATCTTCCTTCTAAGGGTTTTTTAGACTATCCCCTTTTATATACTTCTTAGGGTTGCCATTTCAATAGCGATTACTGCCACGAATTCACGCTAAGTGATGCCTTCCCCAAAGCATATGCTCTTGAAATTCCCTTATTGTTCAGGGACAGAAATCATTTCAAAGAAAATGCTCCATACAATCCTGGGGATAAAATCTTTAAGAACATCCAGATGCATACATAAACTCAATAGACCCAATATTCGTAATCAGCGACCCCAAATACCGCCGAGTAATTCCCCTGGTTCAATATTTTTTCTCTGGTTTGACGTTCACCAATATTATAATACCTTAAAAATTATCAAATCCGGAAACAATTATTTTTCATTTTATTTATAGAACCTAATGTTATTTTTAAATTTCTTAGAATTTTTTTCTGTTTCATATTATTATTTGTATTGAAAACATTAAAAAAATATAAATTTGTATTCAACATAGACTTCTTTGTTTTGATTGTATCTGAATACTAATGAATTTAAAGTCTGAGTAATTTGTAGGTACTGCAGTATTCGGGTGATAACTTCTATATGAAATAAAATTATATAAAAATTGATAAAATTGCATTAATTAATATACAAATTACTTCAAAAAAATCCCTTTTAAATATGGAGATTTTTTTGTCCAAAGTTAAAGATTGGCATGTTCAAAGAATATTAGGTTGGGGAATAAGAAATCTATTATTTTTATGTGAACCTCAAAGCGTTGTCTATACAATATATAGAATATATTGCGGTCCAATTTATGTAGTATAATTTAATATAATAATATATAAAAATCATACCATAAACATAACTTTCAACAATCGAAATACGTATCTGGGTAATACGTCACAAATATTTTTGTTTGAACTTATGTTCATATTTATGTTTATGGTACGATTTTTATATATTATTATATTAAATTATACTACATAAATTGGACCGCAATATATTCTATATATTGTTTACACAATAGACTGATTCAAAAAAAATGATGAATATTTTTTTTCTTAATTATATCGAAAATATTGTTGGGAATGACAAAAAAAAAATCCTGTGAAAGTTTAAGCTCTTAATATTAATATTAAGAGGT
Source organism: Sisyra terminalis (assembly GCA_958496175.1). Taxonomy (NCBI): domain Eukaryota; kingdom Metazoa; phylum Arthropoda; class Insecta; order Neuroptera; family Sisyridae; genus Sisyra; species Sisyra terminalis. The sequence goes on along the minus strand of OY292278.1, from coordinate 46,535,760 downwards.
GCCGCATCGGAAATTTCGATTTTCCATTTAAATAATATGGGAACAATATTCTCTTGCACTTTGGAATTTTATAGCTCACGTTAGTGACAATATTTCGGAATGATCAAGGTATATTCTTGTAGAAAATTGAGCGATCTACAAAAAAGATCGGTTACAAGTTTTTGATATATTTATTTTTTCAAAAGTTATTCGAGGTCAAAGTTGAACTAAAGAGAAATTTTAATATTTTTTCAATTTTTTGACGAAACCATTAATTTTATGAGAAAATTTTATAGGACATTTTTTGTAGAGCACTTTTTTTCCTATAACTTATATCTATAAAAGTTTTTAATATTTTTCACAGGTCCTAATAGTTAACGCCTTATAGTTCTCAATAAAATGGACCAAATAAAAAAAGGTAATTTACTGAGCTTAATTTAAAATTGCTTGATCGATATTTTACGAAATATTGATCATTACAAATATCTATCAAAAAAAAAAAAAAAAAAAATCTGTTTCCTCATCCTTAAATAAGAAGATGAAATCCACCCCTCATTACTTATTTTTATTTGTGAGAAATCAATGAAATTGTTTAATTAAAAACGAAAAATATCGAATTGAATCCAAAATCAAGGGAAATTAAATTCGGATCATTAATTTTTATACAATTTGAAATGGTAATTAAAAGCAATGATCTTTGTACCAATTTTAATTACACACGCAGTATTCAAATTGCTGCGTAAATTTTTCCTGGTCTTTTTTTTTAAACTTTGAATTTAAAAACACTTTAATTATTTTCTATTTTTTTATAGGAACTATCGATCAATTTTGATCGTTTGGACGAAGGTCAAAAATCATTCGAAGAATAATGAAAATTTTTTCAATTCAAATATTCAAAGAAATTCCTAGGAAAAAGAAGAAAATTTAAGGGAAAACTGATTGCGTCAAAATGGTTTGTGACAAAGGGATTTCCCCAAATTTCTATAGTCATACTTGTGGATAAAAGGAAATATGGTTTTTGCGGTTTAATGTAATCTGATGCAATAGTAATTTCTTGAAGTTTTCAACTAAAAAACCGACCACTGTTTCAGTGACATAACTAAAAATAAATTCTCTGACAATATTTGGAGCGAAAATATTATTTGAATTTTTAATTTAAACTCCCAAAAAAAAAAAAAACAACAACTCGTTTATCAGTTCCTCTTGGCTATTTTTAGCGTTTGGTTTTTTTTTTACTAAAGAAAGAAATTGTTTTGAATTTTTTTCCCATTAAAAAACATCAAACCCAAATCAATTACAAAACGATATTTTTTTGTGAACTTCAAGGTTTTAATTGGGGGAAAAAAAAATGCGCAAAAGTTGAACTAGTTTAGCTAAAAATAGATCAGTTTTAAGGTACACGTATTTAAGGTGAAATGGAATTTACAAATTTTACGATTACATAGTGAAATAACGAATATATTAATTCCATAAATTTTTATATGAAGATAAAGAAAAAAAAAAGAAGAAATTTTGTGCATACACGTGTTACAATTATCCAAAAAGCCAACATTTGCATAATGTTTTTTTTTTTCTTCAGAATTTTTTTGTCATTTCAAGGACCCAAAATCATAGAAAATACAAATCCCGGAAATTTTTTAAAATTCATTTCTTCGCTCAATAAATCTTAATTCTATTTTTAAGTATTTCACATTGGAATTCATTAACTTAACGAACATTTTCGGAGTTTTATGCGATGGTGAAATGCTATTTAGTTGTTTCCTATTCTATTTTTAGAATTTGATCGAATTAATTAAACAAGTTTTTCGCCTAATTTTATCGCAGGAGAATTTAGAAAACGAAATGTTGTTAGTCTTTAATTATCAATCAATGCACTGTAAAAAAATTGATTCTGAGGTCGAATTAATTCCTTAGGAGTTTGACTAATTTACCTTTAGTGAAATATATTTCGCTTTATTCAGTCCCAAACGGTTTAAATCAAGAAATTTATATTTCTTGTGTCAAGAAACACGCGTATTTGAATAGAATGTCAAATACATTCATAACAATGGTAAGTGTAGTTGAGTGAACTCCCCTACACATTTCACATCAAAATTAGAGGATTTTATCTTTGTGTACCAAAGCTGCTCAAGCGCATAACATGAAATGTTCAATACAGTTCCTTATAGTGCTGGATCACTATTGTCAATTATTGTTCATGCCGTTTATAAGAAAATATAAATACTATCCAAGAGTATCGACAATAAATAAAAACTATTCCTTCTTCTCTTTCTCTCTTTTGTCTTAAAATTGTCATTCATTGATTTTATTAGAAATTATATTGAAGTTTTGAAACAATCGCGCTCCGACCTAGGTCGTTGATGTGAAAAAGTGAGTTGGAGAGAGATAGGGTTACCGAGTCGAATACGGGATCAAAAATGAATCCTCTATACTTTACCTCTGTGTTATCTAAGCTGTATTATCGATTTGAACGTATGAATTTTGCTTTTCATTTAATATTTTAACTTGAAAGTATACAACATTATTTATAAATATTTTTTTTAATAAGTGTAATAACATATAAAAATTTTAGCGGATAATTTGTGTTGAACGATTATTACATGTATTGTATTTTATAAAAATGGCTGATGACTTGGTCAAAGTATATTTAATGAGTCGAGGGTTCGAAGATCTTATTGATAGTTTTTGAGGTTTGTATATTATTTTTTTACAAATTAAAATATTTATATATTTATAAACTTTTATTGTTCCTCCACGAGCCGGTGTATCAGTCAAACAAAAAAATTATTGGAAACCTACGTCAAAAGAAAGCCAGCGAGGATTTGCTGTTCATATTAAAGTAAGTTATATTTATAATAATATATTTTATTTTATTCTAATAAATGATTATTTGGATTTTTTATAGAATGGGCTAGGAGTTTTTAAAGTTCTTCAATATAGCACGGACTGATACTTTTATTTAAATAATTTTAAGTTTACATATTTTGTTCTGTTTAAAAATATGTTATAATTATGTACATTTGTTCTTAATAAAATATATAAAATGAAAACCAAATCAGCCGTTATTTAATAAATTATACCTACTTTCTAGCCAAGTATATTTTTAATTTTAAATAAAATTTAATTGAAACTATTTTTTTCTGGTTGAAATATCTGTGCGAATTAAACCAAATATATAAAATGATTCATTCAATTTCGTTTATATTTGAATTAAGTATAGTTATGTTTGAAAAAAAGTTTCAAAATTTTTAATCAAGTTTATATTCTGTTTGAAATAAATATGATGGTGATTTCGTACAAAGAAATCGAAGTTGACTTAACGTCGCTCAAAAGTTCTCCACTGAACTGAATGTTTCTTGGCCCAAGAAACATTTTGAAATTCATATAGCACTTGATTTAAAGATCATGCGCATTTCGCCGTATCCAACCTTACAGTTGGTTTTAATCAAACGAAAAACGATTGAAATTAGTACACTCTTTTTACGGTGTACCTAAAGAAAGAAAAAAGGCCATATTTGTTTCACATTTCTTTTCTGATATCTTTTTTCTATTTCTTTAATATCTTGATGAAATTTCCCCCCTTGCTCTTCACTAACAGCGCAAACATTTTCTGGAAAGTAGTCAATGGGTGATCAAAATATAATGTAGGAGAAGGTAGTACGAGATGATCCCCTTAAGCGGGAATCGCTGTAAAATATATATTCTTGAAGGTAAACCAAAAATAAAGGCGAATATTACTACAATATTTATCTATCCAGCTTTCATAATATTCAAAATCCAAAATTACTCAAAATTTTCATTTATTTAAAACCTCACAAAGTGATTATCTTATACACCCCCATGGGTAAGATGAACTCCCAGGTAGAGTTTCCAAACATCAAGGTTTATAAAATACACAGGTGGCCTCATGGTAGCTACGTGATGGATACGTGACGTATCCAGAAGAAATTCGTACATATCTTCAGACTGATTAATTTCAAAATTCTTCCTATGACGTCATTTTTTTTTTCTAATGGACCAACCTGTGTAATTTACAAACCTTGTCCAAACATAGCCTACAAACACGTGGCTATATTCACGTGGTCTTAATACTAAAATCAAGCATAATAAAAAGCCCCAAAAGCAACAGTAATTACATTTACCATTGTTTGAATAAAAGTAACATAAGATCCAAGCCATGTCTTCCTTAGTTCAATCGGGCACAATTTTATTTTTTCTCGTCAAAATCGATGTATTGATCACTTCTCTATTACGATTTGACTGAGGCGGGGGGGGGGGGGGGGGGGCAGAGCTATGTTTTACCAGTACTAAATAGTGTAAGTGTTAGATATCCCAAGGGATCAACTTGTACTACTTTCCCATATTTAGCAATTAATTTTTAATTTTACTTGATAAAATTTTTGAAATATTCATTTAAAAATGGAATAAATCGTCAGACTCAAAACTCTTAAATCGAGTTCCTATTGGCTCGGCATTAAAATGACATCCCAGTATGGAAATTTTCAAATTCCACGAACGTTTTTCTATGGCAAATAGTATGGTTGCTTAAATCGTTCAAACTTAACGTAAATGATTGAAATAATTTACAATATTTAAAATTTATTGGTGAATCATCACATAGAAGTTACGGAGTGATCCAAACTACTTGATGACCACTGATGAAGATTGCTTGGCAATCGAAATACGTATCTGGGTAATACGTCACGAATATTTTTGTTTGAACTTCTGTTCAAATTTATGTTGGTGGTATGATTTTTATATATTATTATATTAAATTTGTATATTCTTATATTAAATTTGTATATTATTATATTAAATTATACTACATAAATTGGACTGCAATATATTTTATATATTGTATACACAGTATAACTGTTCAAAGTCAGCGAAAAAATCTTATTTTTGATTACTTTACTATTAGTTATCTGATCACAGAAGTAGAGAAATCATATGCTTCTAATAGTTATAATAAAGAATAAAGTCTATGATTTTTCCTGAGTATAGCCTTTATATACTTTTATAATTATTGAAAAAATATTTCATGATTGTGCAAATAAAAGGACATAAAAAGCTGAAATTTGGAGTATCAACGTATTTTTTTAGTACCAAAATACCCTCTACAATTGATGCAAATACCGTTCTAGGGCAGATTTTGCATTGTTATCGTTCTTTGGCTATTCTACACTTTTCATTTCAGTCAACATATTTGAACTATCAAAAATTTTTTTACTAAATTTTTCCTCAAATAGTATATATAATTTTATTGATTGCAAAAAAAAAATCCTTATGGGAGTATTCTAGTCTAGAAGTTTGAAAAAATCGCTTTTTTCGCTATATTTCGATAGTGTTGATATTCAAGAAAATTTTCATTAAAAGATTTTGCAAAATTCGAATTATTTTTAAAGTTATAATCATTTAAATGAGTTAGCACCTAGACCGGTTTCTAGGCAAAGTTCTAGGTTCTAGGTTAAGATTTACTTGAAATTTGGCATGGATTTTCTTTATATATTCCTCTATCGTATGAATCAATAAAAACAAAAAAACAACGGTTTAAATATTTTATAAAAATTTGGGAAAGCTAATAAATTTGTACGAAAATTTATCTCAATTTTTGAGTAGCCATCAATTTTTGTGAAAAAGATTTTTTTCCCCATTTTCTGGTTCATACGATACTGATCAAAAATTATCCATAATTTAATTTTTTAGGTACCCACGATTGTAGATATTATGATGACTGGGACACGGCTTTTGTCCCCCTTGTACTTCAACGACGCATTACTTGCTAAAATTTAAAAATTTCTTATATAATCCTGAAATGTCAATAATAAAGCCCTTAAAAATGTATAGTAAAAATATCAATAGCTTATTTTTTATGGACCCTCAAAAAACCCTCGAAGTTCGAGCCTCTAGACTAGAATACCTCCTTAAAAACTTTTTACCAAAAAATTTTTCTATCAAAAATAAAATAATTTTCCTCTTTTTCCAGACAAATCATTATCTTTTGAATCTCTAGAAAATTATTTTCAGGATCTTGTTTTAAATTGCAATTGTAATGATCCTTTGGAAAAATAGTTTTTCTTTCATTTATAAAAAAAATCATAGTGTTTAAATGATTAATAAAAAGCTTCGTTTTTACATACACTTAACACAATTACCCTCAATTCCATAGAAAAAAAAATTGCGAATAATCTTAAGGGTATAAAAATATTTTCCATGACAGGAAATGTATAAAATTGTGTAAATTATTATTCTTTTGATGACAAAAGTTCAAACATATTTTTATATCATGATTTCAATAAATGGACAGTGGCGTTACATAAGACCCAAAAGAGCATCCATCGCTTTTGGATTCCTATTTGCTCATTAAAACTTAACTATTTTTTTTCCTGGCAAAATATAATTTTTTCACAACTAAAAAATGGTTTTAAAAAAGTAAAAAAAATATCCATAGGATCTACAGACCTTGGCCAAATTATTAGACATATTAAAAGAAGTAAAGATTTTTAGGAAATAAATTCTTAATAAGGGCACAATCTTGATTATTACCCCAATTACCCTACTCTAAAGTTATAGCCCTGATTTGAACCCTATTGAAAGTGTGTGGGATTTGATGGAGAGAAAAGTGGTTAAATAGGTGATCACATCAGAAAAATAGATCTTAGAAAAATATATTCATAAATAGAATCACCATCCACAAATGCAGGGGACATTATTGTCCTACATATATAGCACATTGCGAATGATTGAAGCTTTAATAGCAGTAAAAGGGGTTTCAATTAAATATTAATCAATTAAGTTTTGCCATAATTAACAAGATATTTAAAATGATAATAAAATCTATTTTTCAGTTAATTTGATTTTTTTTTTTCAGATTAATTGGTAATAATTGTAATTAGTTACATGTTTATGGAAAAGTTAAATCCAATTAAAAATTTAAACACAAAATAAAATAGCGATTAATTCAATTTTGTACAAAATCCTTAGTGCTATAAGTCTATTAATATGGCCAGGGCCAGGGACTGTAGAGCCGTTAGAGTACCAAAAAAATCAGGAAAAACCGTTAGATACATTGGCAAGACGGTATTCTCAATGGGGAAGGATAAATATTATAGTTTTTTTTTCTAGTGCTCAAAAAGTATTTCATTTCAACTTTAAAATACTTTGAAATTTTTAGCAACTTCGAAATTTCAAGTAGATATTTTTTTTCCACAATGATTGATCTTAAAAACTCAATATTAAAAATATTTTTTTTTTGACCTATGTCTTTGATCATCGAGAAACTTTTGATTTTTATATTGGGTCACTAGTGCTGTTAGAGTCCTTTAAAACCCATGAAAAAATTGTAAAGCACTTTGGCAAGATGGTATTCTAAGTGGGAAAGGATCAAAAATATACTTTTTTTCTCACATACTCAAAAACTACTCTTTTTTAACGTTCTGATGCCATATTAAGGGGGTATTCTGGTCAAAAAATTTGAAAAAATCGTTTTTTTTTTTCATATCTTGAAAGTTAAGACATTCAAAAATATGATCCGAAAAGAATTTTTCAAAATTCGAATTATTTTCGAAGATACAGCCGGTTTAGATACAAACGAAACTAGAATTGACCGCTCTGAACTACGAGCTTTTGCTGCTTCAAAAGAAGGTATAGCAGCTAGATTAGCTGAAAAAACTTCTCAAGACCTGAATTATGAGACAGAGGAAGACCCAATGTATGGATCTGGTATCGCCGATTGCTGCAAAGTGAGTATTACATATTATTTTCAGAGTTATTCCATAAAAATTGATTCCTAAACTTTAAACGCGTTTTTCTCGAAACTACTATTTTTGAGGTGGTTGACATGATATTTCAAGTTCTACTGAACCGATTTCTTCGAAATTTGGTATATATCTTGTTTATACAACTCTCCATCGCATCTGCCTTGGATTCGAGAAACTTTTAATTTTTATGTTGGGTCACTAGTGCCGTTAGAGTCCTTTAAAACCTACGAAAAAACCGTAAAACACTTTGGCAAGATGGTATTCTAAGTGGGGAGGGATCAAAAATATACTTTTTTCTCACATACTCAAAAACTACTCTATTTTAATGTTCTGATGCCATATTAAGGGGGTATTCTGGTCTAGAAATTTGAAAAAAAAACGTTTTTTTTTACATATTTTGAAAGTTTAGACATTCAAAAATATGATCCTAAATGGTTTTTTCAAAATTCGAATTATTTTCGGAGATACAGCCGATTTAGATGACCGCTCTGAACTACGAGCTTCTGCTGCTTTAAAAGAAGATTAGCTGAAAGAACTTCTCAAGGCCTGAATTATGAGACAGAGGAAGACCCAATGTATGGATCTGGGAACGCCGATTGATGCCAAGTGTGTATTATATATTAATTTCAGAGTTATTCCATTAGAATTGATTCCTAAACTTTAAACGCGTTTTTCTCGAAACTACTTTTTTTCAGGTGGTTGACATGATATTTCAAGTTCTACTGAACCGATTTCTTCGAAATTTGGTATATATCTTGTTTATACAACTCTCCATCGCGTCTGCCTTAGACTTTAAAAATTTTTGATTTTAAGTATTTCTAAAAAATTCGGAAAGGTCGAAAAAATCAGGTAAAAAAATTTTTTTTCAAGTCGACGCCATTTTGTTACTTATTTATTTTATTTTTTTTTGGAAAATGGTCAACCCGATAGCGACATCTTTATTAATGAAAAATTTGTTTGTTTTTTTTGTTTTAGATCTCTAAAATCATGTCAACCAGGACGCACCGTTTTTTTTTTGAAGCTCCCACTCAACCGGCCTATGTCGGCGAATTTTGGTTTTTTTTTTCTAGTTATTTTTTTTATATTCTCAAAATGTCAATAAAAACATATAAAAAAAAATCGTAAAAATGTTTTTCATTTTTTTTTATCTTACTTGAAAAAATGCCTAAAATTCAGGCTTCTAGACCAGAATACCCCCTTAAACGAATTTTCATATTCATGCATAAAAAAATATACACACCGAATTAAGAGTCTTCATTTTTCATGGGCTATTAATAACGTGTAATTTTTGTTGGAAAAGGTTTTTTTTCGAAATGGTGAACAAAAAAATGTTTAAAAATCGTTTTTTTTTTTGCATATTTTGAAAGTTTAGACATTCAAAAATATGATCCGAAAAGAATTTTTCAAAATTCGAATTATTTTCGGAGATACAGCCGATTTAAATACAAACGAAACTAGAATGGACCACTCTGAACTACGAGCTTTTGCTGCTTCAATAAAAGGTAGAACAGCTTGATTAGCTGAAAAAACTTCTCAAGACCTGAATTCTGAGAAGGAGGAAGTATTTTTAAAAAATTCGGAAAGGTCGAAAAATTCGGGTAAAAAATTTTTTTTTTCAAGTCGACGCCATTTTGTTATTTATTTATTTTTTTTTTTGGAAAATGGTCAACCCGATAGTGATATCTGTATTAATGAAAAATTTGTTTGATTTTTTTGTTTTATATCTCTACAAGGGTTGAAATCATGTCAACCAGGACGCACCGTTTTTTTTCGAAGCCCCCACGCAACCGGCCTGTATCTCGGCGAATTTTTTTTTTTTTTTTTCTAGTTATTTTTTTTTATATTCTCAAAATGTCAATAAAAAACATACAAAAAAAATGGATACTAAAAATATTTTTCATTTTTTTTAATCATGAAAAAATGCTTAAAATTCAGGCTTCTAGACCAGAATATCCCCTTAAACGAATTTTCATATTCATGCATAAAAAATATACACACCGAATTAAGAGTCTTCATTTTTCATGGGCTATTAATAACGTGTAATTTTTGTTGGAAAAGGTTATTTTTTCTAAATTTTTTTTCGAAATGGTGAACAAAAAAAAAATGTTTTTCCTCGGATAAGTATTATAAATGAGAACAAGGCTCATTGAATCACAGTGAAAACGTACAGCAATTCCAATCCATTGAATCGATTTTTTTTTTGGAATTCAAAACATTTGAGTCGTTAAACCATTAAAAGACTTAAATTGGTTGAAATTAACGTCAAATTATTTCGTAAGTGATTTAATTATCAAAGCGAATGAATTAACTGGTTTGTGTATTAAAAAAAAAAGAGTTAAGATAATCGCCAAACCCTTGACCCTTTTTGCTCAATTTTGAGCGCTAGCTAATCACATGCAATTGGGAATTGGCGTTTTTCCTATCAGATTGTAGATCGTACAGTGGGAAATTGAATGGGGAATGGGAGATCTAGCGCGAAATCTTCATCGCTCCATCGTACATATATTTCCATTAGCCGGATAATAATAATAATAATAATAGTAATGATGATGATGATGGTAATGAAAGTCTGCGTATCGTACGTATGAAATGGTAAATGAACCTTCTGTCCCACTTTGGGTCTCGGACAAAGCTGGGGACCCCACTTGTCCAATTTCACGTGGTAATGGTAAATATAACCAAACAATGTTTCGCTGTGACCCGTGGCATATAAATTCCCAGCGGACTTTTAATTTTGATTTAGTACAATTCGCAATTTTCAAGTTGACGATTTTCGAAAGGGCTTAAATATTTTTCTAATTCGATCAATTTTGTTGTTGAAATTTTCGTTTGGTTTGTTTCTTCGAGAATTGTTCAAGTGAATTGTTGCGAATTTTGAATTTTTGGTTTTCGGTCCACGTTTTCCACACATTTAAAAAGTAAGTTTTTTTTTTTTAATTCTAAACAATTAATTTGTTGTGATTTCTTTTGTATAATTAAGTTGATAAATGCGAACTGCGGTCGTTGGCTTGCTTTGTTGGGAGAAAGGTATTTCTTGTCCGATTCTTGCTTCATTTCGTTTACAACACTTGAAATGTGTGTATAGTGTTGCAATTTAGAGCCAACATTACCTATGGGTAAATACTATAATTGAAATGATCGTAGAAAATCATTTTCGATGGCAATTTTGTAATGAACCGTTGATATTAGTTTTGTGGCTAGAAAACTAGGGAATTAAGAATGAAATCACCATTTTCCTACTACACTATTGTAGAATTTTCATTGACTTTTTTTTGGGTTCAAAATTTATATAATTGGAAAATATATTCAAATTTTAAGGGTCAATTAAAACACAGTTCTTTTTTTTTCGATACAAAGAATGCATTTATCAATTGATAAAACAGGTTTTTAAAAAGAAAGTGGGAATCGTTAAGCAATGCTTGATTCATAAAATGTTTTGCAAAATGTGGTAAATTGAAGAAATAGTAATTTTCTTTTCTCATTATTGATAATTTTTTTAGTAGGCAAAAATTGCATACATGTTAAAGATAGCAATAGGTAGCAAAAATTTTACTAAAATTGCAGTTTTTTTTTAAGAAAGTCCAATAATTTCCGTCAAAAAGTGAACGGGAATATATGAATTTAAGATGTATGCAAGTTTTCCATTGAAACACGAAAACTATTGTTTACACATTTTTATTGTTGTTTAAATGTTAAATGGTTATTGGAAAATGTAGCCATCGTTAAATTCCAATACTTGCAGAACCATTGAATTTTAAAGTCTTTCTTCATTTCTTTAAAGAATATAATTAAAATAATTTCGAAGAAAAATAGGTTTTTGAAAAGAATGTGGGAAGAAAGTATGATTCGTAAAATATTTTGTTAAAAAATTTTTTTTTCTTAATTATTTTTGACACAATAATAGTTGGAATCCCTGTGCATTTCCACGGAATATTCCAGGAGATTTCTTTGAGAAATCCTATGAAGTTTCTCATTTGGATGTCTAAGTAGTCATCTATGTAGATTCCTTTGTGGATTCCATAGGAATCCACATAGAAATACCAAATATTTTCCTCTTAGATTTTCACAATACTTTCTCATGAAACTTTATAGAACACTAATGTAAATTACTTCCCAGAAATTAACTTTAGTAGCTTTGTGTTTAATTTATTTTCAATATATTTTGTTACGAAACGTAAAATTCCAGTATTAATTTTCATCGTAAAATTTTGTGATAATGGAATCAATGAAGATGAAACTATTAGTAGGAATTCTTGTGCATTTCTATGAAATTTTCCAGGAGATTTCTTTGAGATATCCTATGGAATTTCTCATGTGGATTCCTAAGTGGTCTTCTATGTGGATTCGGATTCCTATTCCATAGGATTCCATAGGAATCCACATAGAAATACCAAATATTTCCGCATGAATTTCCACAGTACTTTCCCATGAAACTTTATAGGACACCACTGTAAATTTTTTTCCAGAAATTAACGTTAGCAGCTTTGTTATTTATTTATTTTCATGTATAATATTTTGTTACTAAACATAAAACTAAATTTGTCCTCCAGTATTAATTTTCATTGTAAAATTTTAACACTAATAGAACCAAAGAAGATGAAACAATTTCTTCAATTCTTCAAAAATATAAACAAAAAAATTTGTCTAAAAATAATTTCGAGCAAAAAACCCAACATTGTTGAAACAGGTTTTCGAAAAGAATGTGGTAACTAATAAGGAAAGGTTGATTCGTATAATATTTTGGAAAAAAAAATTTTTTTCTTCTAAAAAAATTTTAAACCAATAAAAGTAGGAATTTCTGTGCATTCTTATGGGATTTTCAAATTTATTTCTTTAAAAAATCGTATTTAAATCTTCCTCGAGAATGATCCGGGAATATCCTCCCTAAGACTGACGAGGAGTTGGTTTAGGCCTCAACTTCGGAAATCCTTTCGAAGGACCAGAAGTTCTCCAGTATTGAAAAAAAAATAGTTAAAATTATTGAGTCATTTACCTGGATTACTGGACGACGCTTATGCTGAAGCTGTGGCAAACGGATGCAGGTTTGGGAAAGGAATTTATAGGGTTTGCCGTCCCCTACAAGTATAATCAACGAGAATTACCATCTTTCTTATGTGGTATGTGGTTTCCTACATAAATTTATCATTTTTCTTGTAGTTTCCTTCATAAATCCTTATGGATTTATGTGATTTATTCGATAGGTATTTTTTTTTCACAAGTGTAATCATTTTTACAGTAAAGGCAATTGAAAGTTTCTTATTTACTCCAAATTATTGATCAACTTTATCAAAAAACTTAAAAAAATTATCCTTAATTTTCTTGCCAAATAAATTTTTTTTCCACCAAACGTTTCGTTTCCAAAGTGCCAACTTCCATCAATTAATTACTAACTTTACCGAGGGAATCTAAAAAAGTTAGCGATTTACTGAAAAAACAACGCCACTATTTAAAAATTGGCTAACTTTTTAAATCATTTTCTTTCATTGATAATTTGAACCATAAATATCAATGCGAATTGCCAAGAAATATTCAATTTCTCCAGTCCAATTCAAGTTTATTGCTATAAAACTATACTTATAATATCACCCTTTGCTTAAATAAATTTATTGCTTTATTGGTTGAGAAAAAAAAAACCACACAAACTTTTACCAAAGAATTATATTTTACAATTTACGTAATATTTGTACCAAACATAGCCGTTAGATTTACGGTGTCAAGGCAAGGGTTACGGTTAAATTCACGCGGTTTCTCTCGTGTATAATTTTCCAATAAAATCCAAACGGAATATATCAAGCAAAACTACGACAATGATGCACTTAGTCATCAATCAATGCAGGGATTTCCATAGCAAAATTGCACTTTATCAATCATGCATTTAACTATGGGATTCATCATTGATTTCCACGTAATTTCGGCAGACCAAATTCTATAAATTTAATCATAATATTATATAATAGTTTTCTAAGCAAAGCATGACCAAAAAAGAACAACGATAAATTACTTATTACCGACTATTGGTTTTGAATGTTGGAAATTCCCAATGTGACAATTCTCGGAAATTGACAAAAATGTTATGGTTTAACATATTTGTTAACAATTTTTTTCCTGTTACGTCTTCGCTCGATTCGTGTTTTCAACGATCAAGGACAAAGAAATGGGAAATTTTATTTCGTCTTGTTTTGGATTTTTTTAAAAGTTGTTCTTCGCGCAAAAAAAAAAATAAGTTGTCGAGTGTTTATAAATACGATGTAGTATTCGTATTGTATTCATAACGCGGAGATCAATGTCCTTAGTAAAATGTTCAGACAGCTTAGCATTAATTAAATGTTATACCTATTTTATTATCGATGGAGTGACGTTGATTATAATCATTTTCTCTATCGATAGACACGGCGTTATGGGCAAAAAGAAAAACATTGTGATAATATAATAAATGTACGTTTTAAATTGATCTCCAAGGAATTGTAACGAGACAAACCTTCAGGGACAATTTTGTGCCGTAATTGAGCCTTATTAACACTTATTGATTGCTACTTTTGTTTCGTATTTAAAAGCAATAACATTTTATCGCTCCATTCCAGCAGATGTCTTCGTCGTTATTTTTTTCACTCACCTTGGATTGCTTGGAAGTTGCAGAGCGATTTTGACGATTTGTTTTAAGATTTATAACGAAAATTAGTGAACAATAAAAAGTTTAAAATTCAAGATTTTCAGATCGTTCTTCAGATAATTTGTTTAATTGAAACGACAAATATAATTAGTGCTAATTTAATTTCATATGGTCCAAAAAGGTTTTCGTCTTTTCTTTTATTTAAAACTTTAAACTAATTCCTGTTTATATAACAAGGGTTTAAAATCCCCAACTTCTGTGTAATAATTAAAAGAACTTTCGATCGATTTCTTTATCAAAGTAATATACAAAGAAGGTAAAAACTATTGGGAAACATAACTGCGTGTTTCCAAAAATTTTGATGTTTTTTCCTACTTTAAAAAAAAAGCACTTTTTGGTGATGTGAATTGAGATTTTCGTTATTCTTCCTCTTCATTATTTTGGGGATCTTTTCTAAGAGATCCTCTACTATGCATCCTAAAGAGACTATTGCTATCAGCTTTGGATCTACTTCCAATAGATCAGGTTTGCTGCTGAGATAAATCTCAGCAGATTGTCAATTGGATCTTTTGTTTAACATTGATAAGTATTTTATTTACTTCCGAATCACAATAAATTAATGGATAATATATATATATATATATATATATATATATATATATATATATATATATATGTCTTTGAGATTCAATTAAAAAATTACTTTATTACGACGCGTTTCAAATATTACCTGATGATGGCAGTCAAAAACTGTTGAAATGCGTCGTAATAAAGTAATTTTTTAATAGAATCTCAAAGACATATATATATATATATATATTATTATCCATGGATTTTTTGCCAATTGGTTCATTGGTTCAATCATTCCCCACCGTATTTTCTGCATATATCTGTTGCAGTATAATTTGATATTTTTTCCTATATTTTCCTGTAGGTAAGGTATAAACTCTCTAATTAGAAATACTGTAGAAATTTTCTCCAAACCTGTGACGATAGGAGTGGATTTTCTCCCCATATTCCAGCACCTACCCTATCATTAGTTCTTGATCTATAAGAAACCATTTTATATCATTTGGACCTATTTTATTTATTTTTTCTCGTCACTCGTCATTTTTACTTATTTTGGTCTCAGATTATTGGCTTTTGCGAAATTGACATTAATGTTACGACATTACATTCTTTTTCAGTGGTTTTCAACATTTTTTGTGGGATACCCCCCTTGGGTCTTTCAAAAATTCTAATGTTTTCCCAACATATATTCATTAGATGTTTGATTGCCACTAGATGATGATTACCTAAAGTAAAATTAAGTTTTCAAATTGCCTTCCATTTAATACAATTTCAACCTCCACCCCTATGCGATGTAAGAATGAAAAATTTGACCTATAAATAAACTTTCTTTACTTTTGCACAAAATTATTAAAATGGGAAAATTTGAATTTTGAATGGCCAATCTTTGCCTGAAGACGCTAATCTAGCACAGGATAGAGAATCACAGAAAATATCTCCAAACTCAGGAAAACTTAGCGATGGGTTTTATGGTCTCTGTGAGAATAGGGTTGAAGACCACTGCTTTATGGTATCATCTGGGGGATGATGAATAAGTGAAGACTTATCATTTTTTTCCTCTAAGAAAATAGAGAAAAAGTTTAGAAAAAAAAATTGTTCAAAGTTTAACCAAAGATTCTATGGTATTTACAGTGATTTTTTATAATACTAGAATTTTATTTTATAAATTTTTTTTCTTTAAAATATTATGTAACCCTTGAGAAATATTTGTAACTTTCATTGAAGAACAATAATTCCAATTCTTACTAAACTATTTCTGATGATTCCATTAAATTTTCTTTAAAAAACTTTAATAATTTTTTTATTTTCATTGTAATTATTGTGCTTCAGTTTCATTAGTCCAACCAAAAAAATTTGGTTTCTGAATTTTGAAATCCTGTAGTTTATTTTCAATTTGTAGTACCTAGTCCCGAGAATTTAAGAATTTTTTTATTTTTAAATTTTTACACTTGTTTTTTTTATTTTATTTTTATTTCTTTTTTTGCAACGTTTCGCAGTTTAATACTGCATTTTCAAGCGATTATAAATAACTGTATTGCCTTGTGGTAGGCCATAATCTATCAAATGGTGCATGGTAGTGGCTTCTCTCTCTTTGAACCATTGTCCCTATGGTTTGCTGGCAACCCTATGTCACCTGGTGCGGTCCGCACCACCTGCACCCCCAAAGTGACGCCACTGGGTATGATGTTTACGAGACTGGGTCAAACAAATCGATATTTTTTTTTTTTGAAAAGTATATCAAAAATACGGTTCAAGGTGACAAAAAAAAAGAAATATTGGGAAGATTTGACCCCTTAATATTAATATTAAGAGGTCTATCATCATTATTTTCGATTTTTTATTAGTGCTTTCATTTTTGCGTCAATGCTGTCAAACTATCAAGACAAAAAAAATTATCTGCACACATATTTATAGAAAATTAAATTCCTTACAAAAAATGTCTCTTTGAAAATTTTTGCCAGACACGCCGTTTCCAAATAATCAAGCTTTAAACATTGATATTATTAGATTTATCTTCTTTTTAGATTTATCTTCTTTATTTTGGAATTTTGTAGCTAACGAACAAACAAATGTATACAACTGAACAATACTCTTGAAGAAAATTTAATGCTCTACAAAAAAGGTTTTTTAACGTTTTTATATAAAATCACTTTTTCAAAAGTTATTCACAATTAAAGTGAAGGAAAAATTATATTATTGTTTTTTTCGTTGTTGAACCAATTTTGAAAGAGTGATTTTATGTAAAAACGTTAACAGACCTTTTTTGTAGAGCATTAAATTTCCTTTAAATATCTATACTGTTAATTTCTATATATTTATTTGTTCGTCAGTTACAAAATTCCAAAATAAAGAAGATAAATCTAAAAATTATATCAATGCTTAAAGCTTGATTATTCGGAAACGGCGTGTCTGGCAAAAATTTTTAATGAAACGTTTTTTGTTGGGAATTTAACTTTCTATAAATATATGTGCATATGATTTTTTTTATCTTGATAGTTTGATAGCATTGACGTAAAAATGAAAGCACAAATAAAAAATCGAAATTTAAGATGATAGACCTCTTAATATTAATATTAAGGGCTGAAACCTTCCCGATATTTTTTTTATCCCCTTAAACAATATTTTCTTTATACTTTAAAAAAAAGTCGATTTGTTTGGCCCAGTCTAAGCAACATAGTAAAAATTTAATTAATGCAATAGTAAATGTATATTTTGGTACCCATTCACATTTATGTATTGAAACTAATTTTTAAATCAAATATAGACAAATATAATGCAATATAATGCATCAATCGACTTTTCTTGCCTTGTTTTACAAATTAAATGATGTAGAAACTAACAATATACATTTTTGAAGAAAATTTAATGTTTTACAAAAAAGGTCTCTTAACGTTTTTACATAAAATCACTTTTTCAAAAGGTATTCACAATTAAAGTGAAGGAAAAATTATATTATTGTATTTTTCGTTGTTGAACCAATTTTGAAACAGTGATTTTACGTAAAAACGTTATAAGATCTTTTTTGTAGAACATTAAATTCCCTAGAAGAATCTAAATTGTTCATTTCTATATATTTATTTGTTCGTTAGTTATAAAATTCCAAAATAAAGAAGATAAATCTAAAAAATATATCAATGTTTAAAGTTTGATTATTCGGAAACGGTTTGTCTGGCAAAAATTTTTAAAGAGACGTTTTTTGTATGGAATTTAATTTTCTATAAAGATATGTGCAGATGAATTTTTTTTGTCTTGATTGTTTTACAGCATTGACGCAAAAATGAAAGCACAAATAAAAAATCGAAATTAAAGATGATAGACCTGTTAATACTAATATTAAGGGCTCAAATCTTCCCGATATTTTTTTTTGTCACCCTGAACAAAATTTTTGATATACTTTTAAAAAAAAAAATAATCGATTATTTTGGCCCAATCTAATGTTTACGTCGTAGATGGATTGAAGTCTTTGGAGGAGCAACTTTTCGAATAGCTCCGACAAGGACAATGTGCAAATGTAGGCTGATGAACCTATACGATTTCATATGATATTTAGGTTCCCTTATTTGTGAAAAATACATTTGACAACATAAAAAATATCTATGTTTCCTTCTTGAGAATTGATCGATTTTGGTCTCGAAAGATAAGAATTGGAAATAATCATCAATCTTCAACTTCAAACTTCTTTGTTTTTCTCGTTCATGTTTCGTACTTGAAGAATAAAAACTCAGGAAATCCATGGCTCTCACATGAATTAAAACTTGATTTGCCATTAAAATGGTTTTTAAAGCAATTTTTTAATAATCTTTCGTACAAGTTTCCTTTTTTTTTAAAAAAAGATTGATACAAGTTGAACCAGTTTTAACGTTTTTTTTTTGCAAGAATTGTTTAAATCAATTCTTTCTGAAAACCAACTTTTCCTTTGGCTTGTAATTAAACCAGTTCTTTATTTTTTTTTCGAGGGGCTTTATTGATATTTAATAATGTGTTAAGAAGACTTGCAACTAATATCAATTCCAAAAACCATTATAAAAGCATATTTACGAAAGGCCATAAATAAGAACAAAAGTAAAACTCATAAAGCAAATATTATGATTGAAGTTAAACCGTTTATGCTATTTACATACGAACACTGATTAAGTTAGTATTGAAAATTTAATTGAATAATTTATTACAATGATAATAAACAACCACATACTTCCATTTCCATTTAATGTTACAGTTTCTTGCGTATGCCATAATGTATATTTTATTTATGAAAGAATTATGCAAATTAAGCACAGATTTTTTTACAGAAACATAGTCATAATTGCAAAATAATTGCACAATTTGTGTGAATTAATGAATTATCTTGTGGAGATTAGAGTTTTCATTAAAGGTTAAAGGCGCAACAAAGAAATAACGGAAGACCTAAACACGGAAACTGATATGATGAAATTATCAAAAGTTTTGATATTTTTTTTTGTTGTCTTGCCAATGATTGATTCGTTGTAGTTTTGAAATGAAAGTAAAAGTGCAAAAATGCATCAATTTAGGTAAGCGTAACCTTCTTGATTCGACCGAAAATTGTTAAAATATTATATTGTTGTGTGACTAATTATGTAATTAAATAATTATTTTTTTCTTTTCAATTGAGTTTGATGTCCTTAGTGTAACCGCTATGGTTAAATGAATGTTGGAAAATTGGACCGTTCTCTCTCTCTGGCCATTTGGCCATGAGCGGTTTTTTCAGCCGAAATCAATCACTTGGAAATCAATTTCCCAATTTTCGATCAATAATTTGTTGTTAATTTGTTAACATCGTCTAAAAAATTTTATTATTAAATTTTAATGAATGAAAAAATAAATTTCCAATTTAAAGCTTTTGATTTCCAAACCTTTTAAGGTTTAAACATATTTTTTTTAAATTTTATGGTTTAAACAGCGAAGGTTGAAAAGTAATCTACAAATGGTTTCCACTTTTGCCATAAAAGGGTATTAAAGAATTTAATGAAATAAATTGTATATTTCTTGTATCCATAACTCATCGAATTTTCATTGAGTAAAAGTGAAAATTATGACTTTTTGTAAAGTAGTCCAATTTTGATGATTTTCCAATTTAATAAAGTATATATTACAATCTGAATTTGAAACTACATATCGTTTTCTAAGGGCAGAAAAAAGGGGATGCTTGATTATTTTTACGACTAATTTGGAATCAACTCCATTACTTAAGCCATGGAAATGAAGTCATATTTTCTCGTCCCTGGAAAATCAATGTAAATCTTATACCAGTGGCGAATTTACGTCATCCAGAATGACTTAACTTTAGTGTACTCTATTGGGGGTAAAATTCGGTTTTTTGAATTTTTTTTTGAAACTTCCATAAAATTCTGAAAAATAGCTAAGCAAACTTCATTTGGATTGAAGTAAATTTTAATTAATAGCAAATCTCAATACTTAGATAAAATGGTCTTGCATGTTTAATCAAAATAATATTTTTTCGCTGACTTTGAACAGTTACACTGGCTATACAATATATAGAATATATAATATAATAATTATATAATAATATATAAAAATTATACCATAAACATAAATTTGAACAGAAGTTCAAACAAAAATATTCGTGACGTATTGCCCAGATACGTATTTTGATTGCCAAGCAATCTTCTTCAGTGGTCATCAAGTAGTTTCGATCACTCCGTAACTGCTTTGTGATGGTTCACAAAATAATCACAAATTGATCTCAATTTATAAGTCGTGCCTTTCTTTTTTGCAATGTGGTTATGAAGGGGGGAGGTGTTCCCAAATTTCTGTACTTGCACCGAATCCTTTGTAATATAATCCGTGTAGTATAATTCTTCCAAATTATACTCTATAAATTGGACCGCAATATATTCTATATATTGTATACACAGTCTTGCATGTTTGTTTATCTTTCACAAATCGTTATGAATTTTCCGGACCACTCATTAATTTTCTGGAAATGAACAATAAAAGGAAAACATTAGATATGCTTTAATTGGTTTTGACCAATTGATAATGTAAAGTTGTACAATAAAAATCAGTGGATCAGGAAAATTATTTACGAATATATTATGCGGAGAATCCACTGTAGAATTTTAGTATTCAAATTGAGTGACGCATCAAAATTTTATACCAATTCCAAGTAACTTAATTGTTATATCAAAAAAATTATAAAACATTTTCTCATCGTTGGAAAAATGAAGGCAAAGTTTTGTCCGATTTCCAGAAATTTTTAATCTAAACAACCATTGAAGCTTGTCGCTATTTTTACAGCAAATTGTCAAATAAAACTATTCCTCCATTCCTAGACATTCCCAAATTTAGGTTTGCAATTGTAAATCCGATGGTTCAAATATTCGATTTTCGTAATTAGTAAATCTTAGCTAATAAAAAATAATTTCTATCAAAAAATATAACTACTGGAATAACAAAACATATATTAGATCTTCTTAGCAACAATAGCTTACCATTTAAGCAAATTTTGAGTCGGTGTTAATTTATCAAACGTATGCATTGATTAATTAAAGCATTACTTGAAAAAGTTCTACTTAATGCTAGCTTAAAATACTGTGCATTTGGAATGTAAAACCCAAAGCAAGTTTTGCACAATCCACTTCAAATAATTAACCCCTAAGTTTGATAGTTTGACGCCGATTTAATATTAATTATGATCATTATTTAAGAAGTTATTAAGATTTAAAAGTTTTTTTTTCCTAGCAAAAAAATTAAAGGAACGGCTTTCTTTTAGCCAAGAAATAACCCCCTGGTCTTGACAAATCTCCTTTGTCACCTCCTTAAGAATATTTCAAAACTCACTTGATAAATCTAAAAGGATAATATCACCCTGTTTGGAAAACTACTACTATAGAGTTTCAATGCCACCGATAATTATTATCAAGTACTTCAACTTTTTGTAAATAAAACTTTCTTAATTGTCTTATTTAACGGGGTTTTCCCGTATAACGGATTAAAAATTATTTTTTTCTTTGAAAAGATGGCTTCTTTAGCTTGTCTAGAACATAGTCCTTAAAAAGATAAAATCGTTACAAAGATCCATAAGTCGTTAAATTTTCACTTAAATCGCGTTTTTTTCAAAACTGTGGTTTTTAAATTTACCTCTACTATATCCGGACAACAGTTTGACCAATTGATTTCCAATTTATAAGGTGACTTTGGTACATGTAGATACACCTAATGAAATAATATCATCGAAAAATTCGTGAAATTGTAACTTTTTCTTCAAAGGTCGATCGGAAATCCAAGTTATAATTTTTTTTACTAAATTTAGTTCCTTCTATGCGTTTAAATTTGCCACTTAAAGTTATGGTTTTTATTATATTTGAGATAAACCAATCGTACGAAATCGTGGAAGTATTGAGTGTCTATTTTTTCAAGACAGGTGTCTTTGAAGTACTATAACTTTAATAACGTTCTACTAAAGATTTTTGGCTAAAAATTTGTATACATTAGACTGGGCCAAAAAATCGTCTATTTTATTTTTTTTTTTGAAAAGTATATTGAAAATATTGTTCAAGGTGACAAAAAAAATATCGGGAAGGTTTGAGCCCTTAATATTATTATTAAGAGGTCTATCATCTTTAATTTCGATTTTTTATTTGTGCTTTAATTTTTGCGACAATGCTGCCAAATTATCTTGGTAAAAAAATTCATCGGCATATATATTTATAGAAAATTAAATTCCCTACAAAAAACGTTTCTTTAAAATTTTTTGCCAGACACGCCGTTTCCGAATAATTCAAGCTTTAAACATTGATATAATTTTTAGATTTATCTTCTTTATTTAGAAATTTCGTAACTAACGAACCAATAAATATATAGAAATGAACAATATAGATTCTTGAAGCACATTTAATGCTCTACAAAAAAGGTCTCATATTGTTTTTACATAAAATCACTTTTTTAAAAGTTATTCACAATTAAAGTTGAAGGAAAAATTAAATTATAATTTTTTTCGTTGTCGAACCAATTTTGGAAAAGTGATTTTATGTAAAAACGTCAAGAGACCTTTTTTGTAGAGCATTTAATTTTCTTCAAGAATATTGTTCTTGAAGAAAATCTTCTTTTCTTCAAGAATTCTATATTGTTCATTTCTACATAATTATTTGTTCGTTTGTTATAAAATTCCAAAATAAAGAAGATAAATCTAAAAATTATATCAATGTTTAAAGCTTGATTATTCAGAAATGGCGTGTCTGACAAAAATTTTCAAACAGACGTTTTTTGTAAGGAGTTTAATTTTCTATAAATATATGAGAAGATTAATTTTTTTATCTTGATAGTTTGACAGCATTGACTCAAAAATGAAAGCACAAATAAAAAATCGAAATTAAAGATGATAGACCTCTTAATATTAATATTAAGGGTTCAAACCTTCCCGATTTTTTTTTGTTACGTTGAAAAATATTTTCAATATACTTTTCAAAAGAAAAAAAGACGATTTTTTTGGTCCAGTCTAGTATGCATATGCTTAATTTAATTATAAGTCAATGACAAAAAATTCAAACCCCATCTTTTCATTAATCTTAAAAAAAAATCTTCAAAATTGCTAAGAAAATAAGCCATTACATTGGAGAACCTCCTTATGAGGTTTATATAGAGTTTGAACTAAAAGGAAGAATATTGTTAGAAAAATAATTGAAATTCCTTTCTTGATTAATTTTGATCAATGATCTAATTGAACATTGGATTTTCTGGCATACTTAGTATGCCATGTAATTGAAATTTCATATAATTCGATTTTTTTAACTATGAAATATCCAAAGTCCATGAAAAATATGAAGAAAACTCAGAAACTTTAAAATCATTGCCAATTTTTGCGTAAAAAAAGTTTAACTTTTAAGATACTTAAACTGCAATTTTTGATTCTAGCCGAAAGAATATTTTATATTACTTTAGTAGGATCTCCTTATAATTAAAAGGCAAGTTTTTTTTTTTTAATTTATCGAAGTAAAAATGAGCCACAAGCAATAGAAACTAGTAATAGGCGTCGATATTAATTAATAATTCCAAAGATCCAATACACCTACACAATTAAATATATGTCTATTCATTGATATCGTAAGCCTTAGTCTATAAATAAATATCAAATTCTGGGAATCTCTAAAAATTAAATACTTTCTTAATGTAAAACTTTCTTTCGAAAACATCTAATAAAAATAAACCAAAAAAAAATCTATCAATTACCTCTATTCAAAATACGGAAATTTTACAATAGATAATTGGATTAAATTGCCATTGTAGATAGATCAAGGTGAAAACAATAAATTGTGCTCTCAATGAAAAACGATACATCATTCAATCTCAAAACAAATTTTTAAGCTTCAAGAATGAAACTAATTTTCTAATTGCAATTGTACGGCAAATATTTGCAATGAAGGTTACCGTAACCAAATTTTCTATACTTATTTTTTTTAAGTGTTTCATAAGCCATCAGCTCTGGAATTTACGGTTGTAAACCGCTTATTATCTGATCTATAATAAAAATAAATTAACATCTAATACCTGATATGATTTATGTAAATTTTTTCATTGAACCAAATCGTTTTCGATCAGATAAACACAATCTTCATCCTTCCGCTCGATTTATCTGTTACTCATAATATAATTTCTAGTAATGACGAAGAAGTTACACTACCGTTTAAAATATAAAAGCAAAAAATGAATCCATAGAAAAATAATGGGGCAAAGAGAATGGGAAAGAATAGAAAATGGAAAATGTAGCAAATATATATAGCAACCTTGCCGGGAACACTTAACACAATAATTCCATTATTTTAATGCTTTCTAGAGACGATAATCTATCCAGTTCGCGCGCTCGGTTATTACGATTATCATTATGAAAATGATTAATTATTTCGCTAATTATTGGTTATGGTTTGTACGAAATTCTTCAAGGTGTTGCACCCATGTTTTATGCCAAATGTCGATTGGAAAATATAATCAATTCAATTGAGTAATTATCAAAATTGCTCTCCGTTTGCAATTTGAATTGTAAATTTGGATGTTGATGAAGAAAATTGGTATCGATTGATTAAATACAGAATAAATGGTTTATTAAGATACATGATCTTCGAAATTAAATGCCACGCATCTATTTAAATGGTTTTGCATTAAAAATCAAACGAGTAGAGGAATTAAAATATTCGATAGTTATAAAATATTAATTGATTTTTGATTAGTGCATATTACACTGATTCAAAAAAAATTATGATTTTTTTTTTCTTAATTATATCGAAAATATTGTTGGAAATGACAAAAAAAATCCCGTGAAAGTTTAAGCTCTTAATATTAAGAGGTGCCGCATCGCAAATTTCGATTTTCCATTTAAATAACATGGGAACAATATTCTCTTGCACTTTGGAATTTTATAGCTCACGTTAGTGACAATATTTCGGAATGACCAAGGTATATTCTTGTAGAAAATTGAATGATCTACCAAAAAGGTCTTTGTACAAGTTTTTGATATATTTATTCCCTCAAAAGTTATTCGAGGTCAAAGTTGAACTAAGGAGAAATTTTAATATTTTTTCAATTTTTTGACGCAACCATCAATTTTATGAGAAAATTATTAAGATATTTTTTGAACAGCACATTTTTTTCTATAACTTATATCTATAAAAGTTTTTAATATTTTTCACAGGTCCTAAGTTATTTAATTAAAATAAAAAATATAATTTTTATGATAAAATTATAATAATTCAGGGAACTTTCAGTTTAATGCAAATAACTTAGGACCTGTGAAAAATATCAAAAACTTTTATAGATATAAGTTATAGAAAAAAAAGTGCTCTACAAAAAATATCCTATAAAATTTTCTCATAAAATTGATGGCTGCGACAAAAAATTGAAAAAATATTAAAATTTCTCTTTAGTTCAACTTTGACTTCGAATAACTTTTGAAAGAATAAATATATCAAAAACTTATAAGAAACCTTTTTTGTAACTCGTTCAATTTTCTACAAGAATATACCTTGGTCATTCCGAAATATTATCACCAACGTGAGCTATAAAATTCCAAAGTACAAGAGAATATTGTTCCCATGTTATTGCAATGGAAAATCGAAATTTGCGATGCGGCACCTCTTAATATTAATAATAAAAGCTTAAACTTTCACAGGATTTTTTTGGTCATTCACAACAATATTTTCGATGTATTTAAGAAAAAAAAAATGATCATTTTTTGGGGAAAATTTTTTTTTGGGGAAAATACATTAAAGCTTTTATACTTTAACATAATTAAGAAATTAAAATAAGATTTTTTCGCTGACTTTGAACAGTTATACTGTGTATACAATATACAGAATATATTGCCGTCCAATTTATGTAGTATAATTAAATATAATTATATATAAAACTATATAACTATGTAAAACTATACTTGATGACCACTGAAGAAGATTACTTGGCAATTGAAATACGTATCTGGGCAATACGTCACAAATATTTTTGTTTATGGTATGATTTTTATATTATTATATTAAAACATACTACATAAATTGAACCGCAATATATTCTATATATTGTATACACAATAATTAAGAAAGCTTACTTTTTAGATGTTATCGAAACAATAATTTTTCTTTAAGAATTTAAGGACAAATTTTATAATTTTTACTCAATTATTTTTACTTTTAAATGGACAGTATTGATCGTTGAATATATTTGATATAGATAGACCAAATATTAAGTGTTTTATGATTTGATTATTAACATTTAAACTAGCTTAGTAGAGAATAACGAGTAACTTATATATGTTTTAAAATTCAATTCAACACCCAGGTAAATTTTATATTAATTCAATAATATGATATGTCAATTGTCTTTATCGAAGTATTTAAGGCTTGATTACGTGGATGAACGCCAACAATAATTAACTTCTTGTCATTGACTTGAACATGTAAATACTTAAATTACAGGTGTTACACTCCTCAGGTGGTTTAATAAAACCTCATTTTTATTTTCATGTATTAAATATTCGAAAACAAGGCCAGCTTTATCGGTTCAAAATTCTTGTTGCAATACAAATGTTTTCGATTTAGCCGTGTGGAGAGTCTTAAGAACGTGTTAAGGTTGAGTAAATAGTAATTACATCATTACAAACATTGTAAAGGTATAATTAAAAAAAAGGAACTTAGACGAAAAATCATTTTTTCCCTTCTTCAAACACTTAATTGGTGGCTCCAAACCGGAAATAATCGAGCACATATATTCATATCATGCCGACAATTTCATTAGAGGCTATTTTAAGCTGAATATAAGGACTATAAAATGACGAGAATTCATAATAGAGGGACAAAATAATGAAATGAAATTCTTTTAAACGAAATGGTTGGTGGGCAATTTTCCGGAACCAAACGCAAGGACGTAGTTGATTTTTTTTTGCAACGCTAAAGCGTTGCAATTTTTCGTAAACATTTTCGTAATGATGATTGCCAATGCAATTTTTGCTCACGAAGAATTAATTTCAAAATTGTAGACTTTTTTTTTTTTTTTTTTGAGTAAGGAACGATTTCTCGTGGAGAAACTGTGACGAGTTGCAATTGTTGCATGGAACCCAGTGACATATAAAGTGGGTGATTTATATCGATAATTGTTGATTATTACAATCGAATAATTGTATTCGATTACATTTGATTAGTGGTTAACTGCATACATCAATGTCTGATTTGTTTACTTTATTTGGTTATTTAGAAATGGAAAGTGTAGGGATTTTCAGAGCGGAACTGCCATTTTTTTTTTTGATATTGAGAAAGATTGGCTCATTTTTTTTTTAATTAAATGTTAGAGTTTAAGAGCTGTGAAACTTTTTTTTATATTTTTCAATTATAATTTACCTTATTTTTGATTTCAATACATAACATTTCTTGATTAAAGATAAAATAAATATCCCTATCTATATCCCAAAGACTTATTAAACTTTAATAATACAACAGAATCAGGAGTTCAATATTCTTCCTGTTTCCAAAATTTTTAACTATTATTAACCAGGAATAGATAATATCAATGCCAAGGTACTAAAAAACCTTCCACAAATAGCGATCAAGAGATTGAGCACTATCAAAAATAAAATGCTGGAACATGGATATTTTCCAGAAACATTGAAAAAATCTAAACTGACTCCGATCCTCAAACCTGGTAAACCAGCATACAGTCCCACTAGTTATAAACCTATCAGCCTACAAACAACCTTAAGCAAAATCGCCGAACGAAATATCCAAAGGCGAATAAATGGGCATATTAACAAAGAAAAGATACTAATACCCAAATAATTTGGATTCAGACCCAGGCATTCCACAACAATGCAACTATACAGAATATGTGACCATATAACTGACGCCTTTAACAATAATAAACACACGGGAATGGCTCTACTTGAAATAGAAAATACTTTTGATACTCTATGGCATGAACAGGGCTTAAATACAAACTAATTAAAATGAAATTTCCAAGATATATTATAATAATAATATGGAGTTATCTCAAAGTGCGCCAATTTTGTGTGCAAATCAAAAATGAAATGTCTAATAGCAAATTAATTAAGGCTGGAGTCCCTCAAGAGTCTATGATGGCACCAATTCTATTTATTCTATATATAAATGATATCTCGCGGACATCCGAAACTTTCCTTTCCCTATATGCTGACGATACAGCAATATTTGCATCCTCCAGGAGAGCTGATACAGTGGCCAACAGAATAACCAAGGTCTTAAAAAGAATAATATTTTTTTTTTTAAAAATAAAAAATAAAGGCCAATGATAACAAAACTGAAGCTATCCTATTCACTAGAAGAAGACCCAACAAGCATAAAAATGTATTAATAAATGGGAAAAATATAGAATGGGCAAAAACAGTTAGAAACTTGGGGATGCAACTGGATTCCAGATTCAACTTTGCTGAACATATCACACTATCTAAAAACAAATTAATGGCCCAAACTTACATCTTATATCCATTGCTAAATAGACAATCAAGACTGTCAACCAACAATAAATTAATAATTTATAAAATAGTGCTCAGACCAGTGCTTATATATGCATGTGCAGTCTAGAGTTCAGTAAGCAAAACCAAGTATCTGACAATACAAAGAGTCCAAAATAAATTACTAAGAATGCTGGGAAACTACCCAGCCAAATACAAGGTACACGATTTTCATGAGAAATAAAGGATATTACCTCTAGACTTTATAAAATATATCCTCGCTTTGTCGTGGAAATTCTACTCAAATTGTAGAAATAGGCCTAGCCAAATAATTAGAAACATTAGTGACTACACCCTCGATGACCTACTCCATAAATACAGAAAATACAAACATAAAAAAATAAGACATATTGTCTCATAACAAACTGAAAGCAGAAAAAATATTCGGGGTTTTTTAAAAATTGCCATCTATTTTTCCCCAACTACAGTATTGTAAACTAATCTCTATCCTAGATCAGGATCTACAGACACTGCTTGGATGGTTTATGCAAGGAACATCGCACTTAAAATTAAAAACAAAATGTAAACAAAGGATTGGTATATATATATATATATATATATATATATATATATATATATATATATATATATATATATATATATATTATAAGTGCAATAAATTTTATTTTATTTATAATTATCATTGACTTAGTAACACTAAAATATTTTCTAGAAAATTTAGTACAAACTAAACTAACGATTGAGATTCTCTTTTGATCCTTATTTTTGGTAAGCATTTCTTTGTATTACCACCCTCCAGATAAAGACGTAAGATATACTGTGGTACAAATTATTATATTGAGAGGAAATTAAGATAAAAAAAAAGCACATGTATGCAGTTTACACGCGGTAGAAGTGAAACCTTCAAAAATGATGAACTTCAAGATATTGAGACGAATGTAGGATTTTATGAGTAGAATAATTGTAAGGTTTAATTAAAGATTTATTAACATATATATTACATAAATTTATCCTGAATCCAAATTTGCATTTTCGATAAATGATACGGGAACTTATGATAATGGAAATATGAAATAAATCCAGTGGTAGTAAAGATCCAGATATCGTTTAATATTTAAAACTATTGCATTTGGACATCGTTGGAATAACATTTTTCTCGATTGCTTAAAAATACGTGTTGCACACTAAAATATTATCATTTGCATTAGAATTTTTAATTATTATCCATAAAAGATCTTCATGTCCTGGGCGTTGTGGTTTTAAATTTCGTTGGAATCACAATCGTTCACAAAAGAAGCACATATTATGACCGAACATATTGTTAACAAATTTTTAACGAAATTCTTCATGAGCAAATTTATTTCGACAAAATTTCGAGAACCTAAGGAATCGGCTGTACATTCATTTGAGTAGCACCTGAAAAACAGTTCGTTATATTATGTGATATCAGAATCAATTTTAAATTCGCTTTTATTTTATTAAAATTTAGTGATTAAAGACGAAATATGCGATTAAAAAATATTTAAGTACTTACTAGCATCATTTTTACTGTTTTGAACAGTCGAATCATTATTAAACGTATAAGAACTAATATTTTTCTTATTTAATAATGCTTTTCGGCGTGCCTGAAATTCACGAACACGTTTCGTTGAACCTTTTGACGTCCTTATAGCCTTGTTTTCTTTACTTTTTTTTGATAATCATGATAATAATCCGTATTCATTTACGGCAAACTTGAAATTTACTTTTATTAAAATAATTAAATATTTATGCTCTCAATTATAATAAGCAATTTAACACGGTCGTTTTTGGTCGCCATGAAAACCATTCTCAAGTAGCGTAATACCCAAGCGTGGACAACCAAAAGAAATATTAATGTTTTCTACCTCATTCTTCCTCATGTTAAATCTTATAGATTAATGTATATGTTTCTCTTTTTATTGCTGCTTTCCGTTTCCGTTTCATAAAATTTCAAGTCACAACGATGCTAAAAAAGTTTTCACTTCAAAATTGCCCAATTGTTAATAATTAGTTTTCTTTTAACTCAAATGTGATACTAACAATGACACAACAAATAATTTAAAACTTTGATCAATAGGAAATGCTTATATTAATCGACAATGATTGGTGAAATATGATTTCCTCTTTTTTTTTTGGGGTCTTAAGAATTCGAGTAGTTCCTTAGATTAAAGTTCAATTATGTTTATTTACTTGAATTATATTTCAATGCCAATTTTTTCGATGGTAATGATTAGGAAAATTACCCATCAATGCTACAAATTAATCGATTTGAATTGGGATCTCTCAAGGATTTTAAGTTCATGTTTCGATCGACGATCGCAATTTGCAGCGATTTGTTGATATTAATGAATGATTTATAATTATTTTATTATTTTTTTTTTTGTTGTAGAAAAGGATGGGATCGCTTCAGAACATTTCGGTGTTGAAAGGCGAGTTTCGGCCGTACTCTTCGAAATCGTTGTCTCGAATGTTTGAAGATATCGCTCGTGGACCGGCCGAGAATGACTTGGCGATTATTTATGAAGGTAAAGTGAATTGTAATGAGGGCAAGTCGATTATTTTATGCAGTTTTTCGTTGTTGTTTTTAGATGCAAAAAAGCAATGCATTGAGAAGCACAGTTACGCTGAAGTGGATCAGCAGTCCAATCAAATTGCTCGGGTTTTGGTCGATCGGGTTGTCGGCCATGGTGCGGCTGCAAACGCTGACGGAGATTTCATTGTCGCCGTTTCAATGTTACCCACAGATCGGCTGCTCATTTCCCTTCTCTCCATTTGGAAGGCAGGGGCCGCCTATTTGCCTTTGGATCCTTCGTTTCCGGAAAACCGCACTCGACACATACTTGAAGAATCAAGACCGGCACTGATCATTTACGATGGAGGTAAGACTTTTACTAAAAGCGCCACAATCCATGATTGCAATTCAAGTTTGAATTTATGGCGAATCGATGCGAAATAAATTGTCGATTTGCCGACAAAGTCAATTCAATAATCGGGGAAATTTATTTCAGTCAGTTGGAAATCGACGAGTTTCAACAGTTTAAATCATAGATGTCATAAACATTTCGATGACCTAAATATAAGTTTTGAGCAATAAAATAGTTTTATTTCAAATATTTGCTTTTGAAATTTTGGTTTATAAACTACTAGCTGATCCCCGCGACTTCGTCTGTGTAACGTATTTTATTTTTCTTATTTCTTTTACAAAAAATATAAACATACTTAAAAACAATTCACACTCTTGAAAAAGACACATTTAATAAACTGTTGCAAAGAATAAAATAGTTCTATGTAAAAATCAATTAACTTTCAAAAAATATTTATAAATATCTAAAAAGAGTATGTTCAATTGCGTATACCTACGGTAGGTATACCTACCGTGAACCAAATAATCCGTAAACCAATCAGCGTCTATACATAAATAAAAAACATCGCCAAGTTCAATAAATTCGGTCTTAGTTATGACTAAAAAAAGTCGAAAGTTATCAAAATACTCGCGTCAAAATAACCCCATCTCACTGTTTCGATTCCCGAATGAACCTTTTTCCAAAAACTATTACACTATTGCATTGTACAACACAACCGCGAAATTGAAATTTGTACAATTGCACGAAACCCAGTTCTTCCATAATAATGTATAACCAGTAGGTATCTATAAACTTATTATTAAAGTATCTGAATTTCAACTATATAACTAAACCATATTGGATAAAGAGTTCACCATACACGATTTGGCGTATGCCTTTTGCTCTGGAAGAGGAATTTAAATTTCTATTATCATTATGATGATTTCTGACAGGAATTGCGAATTTTTTTCGTGATCCCTTTCACGCACTCGCAAATAAAAAATATTGTGCCTCCCCCCAAGAAAAAAATCCTGAATCCGCCCTTGTCTGTTACGGTAGGAATTTTCAAAAAAAAAAATCTTATCACATGCCTACTTCCTATAAGGAATACACCGAATATTAAAATTTTATCTGGTAGAGGGGGTATATAAATACATGATTTTATATATGCACGGGTTTAAAAACGTATTTACAGTGGGATATTGTTCTCATGCAGCAGCTTTTATTTGTTATTTTTCATATGAACAATAAAACCGGCAGACAAAAAAAAAAAAGAAGTGCTCAGTACTTTTGACCGGATCTACATAAATCTACGTATTTTGACCCCCTGAACACGAATTCGGGGTCGGGTTGACTCGTACACCCTTAAAAATACGAGAAAACTTTAAAAAACCGAAAAAAATAGTTAAAATCGGCAGTTTTGGTTATATAAAAATTTGTTTGAACTAAACCGAGCATGATTGTCGTGTTTTTCGATCCGCTGATATATCCGCTGAATATAAATTCGAAGTTTACGTAGACCATAAGCCATTTTTATTGTAAGAAAATTGCAAAAAACCCTTAAAAATTGTAAAAAATTGCGGCTATTGTTCTAAAATTGGAGATTATATGAAGAAAATAAACTTTTAAATCTCTATAAAGGATATTTAGCATATTATTCTATTTCTGGAATATGATTTCGAAGATTATTTGACCAAAACCTTTAAAGAAATTGAAATTCCCCGCAATAAATCTCTGAAAATTACAATTTCATTACAATTCGTCATTTGCTTATATCGAACCCGTCTCTCTTTAAATGACTTAAGTACAGGGCTAGTTAGTTATGCAAGAGTAGCTTTTAAGCATTTTTGAATTATAGTTTGGACGCTTGTGTCTGTAACCAGGACATCTCCACGTGGTGACGGCGGGCTACAGAACCGTCTGGCAGAGTCCCTGGGTTAAAGGCGTATATGCCGTCATGGCAGGCACAAGCGAAAAGTGTTTTACGATGCAGGGATTTGGAACCCCAGTGTCGGCGTCTGGTCAGAGTGAGAAAGCAGGCTCGCAAAGCAGGCAATTTTCTTACAATAAAAACGGCTTATGGTCTACATTAACTTCGAATTTGTATTCAGCGGATTGAAAAACATGAAAATCATGCTCAGTTTAGTTCAAAAAAATTTCTATGTCACCAAAACTGCCGATTTTAACCATTTTTTTTCGGTTTTTTAAAGTTTTCTCGAATGTTTGAGGGTGTACGGGTCAAACCGACCCCGGATTCGTGTTCAGAGGGTCAAAATACTTAGATTTATGTAGGTCCGGTCAAAAGTACAGAGCACTTTTTTTTTGTGTGCCGGTGTAATTATCCAGAATTCTGCGTCCTACGAGAATACTAACTAAATTATTTTAGGTTCATAACATTCCAGTTGTAATAAATTATAGCAGTGACGATAGTTTTTTTTAATTCTTATTTTAATAAAAATTGAACATTAGTTGTTCTTTTTTCTCTTGGGATCAATTATTTTGATCTTGAAAGGAATCATCTTAAGAGTAAATATAGAAAAACAAAAAAAGTAATAATTTTTTTTTATGTTTCCTCAGACCTACAATTATGAAAATAATATATGTTTTGCCCCTATATGTGGCCTATTTTTTATTGAAGTTTTGTGAAAAAAAAGTTGGTGAAACACTTCGAAAAAAAATAAAACCGAGGTATACTATTAGGCGTATATCACATTTCATTTTTTTTCAAGGTGTTGCACCAACTATTTTTTTACGCAATTTTTATGAGTTATAGTGCTCATGCAGAAGCATAAAATATATTTTTTTCGTGATTGTCATTTTCAAAGAACATATAAAAAAAATTATTTCATTTGTTTTTTGGATTTTTTTTTCTAAAAATTTCAAAAAAAATATATGATATACTCTGTAAAATAATCTAAAGCCTAGCGTTGATTTCACTTCTTTAGCTTAATTAGTTTTTGAGATATATAACTTTGAAAAATAGCCATGCGGGGGGACATTTTTGCTCATATCTCAAGGTCAAAGAGGAATTTGGTCGCGAAAAGTATATCAAATGTTTTTGTATATCAAGCCGATATTTTAACATAAGTTTTGACATGGGTTCCTATTTGAGGGCCAACTCGCCATGTGGATCCTGTTAGATCCTTTAACGTCTTATTATTTGAGTCCAAGTTCCCAAAAATATTATTATTTTATAGTTTCTAGGGATTAAATTCAAAAACTATTTCCATAGGAATCAACAATTTGTTGTTGTCATCAATCAATTTTCATTTTTCAATCATTTTTTACTCATTTATCATCTGATGTTTGTTTCTCTTTTAAAAAAATGGAAAAATTCGATGATCTATCGATTGATAGTCTCGATGTGCATTTGTGTGACATAATCCAAAATCTTTTAGACCTCAAAGATTTATACATAGACGCATTGGTTCTAATAGAAAGCAATGATTTTGATTTTCAAAATTCGCCAGAATTGGACGAAAAACAATCGTTCTATCAAACTGCCCGACTTGGGAATCACCATTGTCGGTTTCGAAAAATCAGACCAAATTTATTTCTCCCATCACTGACCACGTACCTCTTTTTGGGAACCACAAAAATCATACGTAGTCACATGGCAATGAAATGAATTAATCTTGTTAAATTTGTATATTTTTTTGTGTATAATTATTTCTGATTAAATATTCATTTCAATCGTTTCCCGCTTGCATTGATTGATTTCAACGATAGTTATTGTAACTGATACGTAAGCAGACCATGACACAATAAAAGTGTGTTTTTTGATTTTTTTGCAGAGATAAGTCCAGCGTTTGGAAACACGGATTGCATATCCTATGACGAGTTGACTAATCTTCGTAAATCATATTCGAATTTGGCGCTGTCTTTTGGGGAACAATTGCAAGATGGTGTTAACGATTTGGCTATTGTTACATACACTTCAGGGAGCACAGGTGTGCCGAAAGGTGAGCATTATTAAATTAACTTCCGATAATTACTTTACCAGGTTTACACCTACCAATTAAATACACCTAGACAAGATTTTCAATTAACATTATGGATATATTAGAACGAAATTAATTGCATATAAAATTTAGTTCGGGAATATAATTTACGTAAAATATATAAAACAAGTACCAAGTAAATATCTTTTGAACTTGTAGATCTTAATACAGATTTCTATTTTAGGATTTTTCAAGAATTATTTATTTGACATTGTAATTATACATTAAATAGGAAAAAAGGAATCTGATATACTTTTTTTAAATTGTTCATGAAGGCTTAGAGTCACCCTTTCCATTTAATGAATTGCATAGAATAAAATAACGAGTATACTTAATAGAAAAATTCATTATAATTAATAAAAAACGCCTCACAACCAATTAAAAGGTTTCTAAACTACTTTTTTATGTATTAGGTAACAATTTAATTTGAAAATAATAACTACCAACCAGTTTTACACACTTGAACCAGTAAATAATAAGTACTGACCTATCTAGATATTATTAAGTACAACTAACTGTTGGTCAAAGGTTGGATGAGTATTTTTTTAAAAAAAAAAACTTTCATAAAGAATATATAAAAAAAAAGATGTACACAACTTTACCTATTACATTGAATAATAGAAATAATTTCATAAGAAAATAATTTGAACGATTTTTACATTTGTGTAATTGATTTGAAAAGTAGAGATTAATGAGAGATTGACTGTAATTAATTAGATATTTAATACAACAAGTGGTTGAAATGTTCATTTTTTTTTCTTCCAATATCGATCAATGCTAAATTGATTAATCGAGATTTTAATAACACTTATAATTATTGTAAATGATAAAAAAAACAAGAAAAAAATTAGTTGTTAAGGACATAATAAATGTTTTCCGCAAGAGAATATAAAGGCAAGCAACAGATTACCATGAGTTCCTTAAAAAGAGGCTTTACGGAAATAAAAAGCTTTGAAATTTAAGCTTCGATTGAAATTGATTGGGAAAAGTTATAATAAAATTTACAAAAAAAATTTAAACAAGTTTTGCAAGTTTTATTCAAACATTATTCAATTTATTGGTTTTAAAAAGGACTTAAATTTGTTCTTTTTTAAGAATTCAAGGACTTTATTTTTGTTTTCAAAATATTGAATTACGAAGGACTTTTTATGCAAATCTATCAGTTGAAATATTGAACTTTGTTTTATAACACAATTTGTGTACAGTAATATAAAAGTTCAATGATATTTTTTTCAACAAAACATGGTGGCTTATTGAGATGCATAGTTATAGTTTTATTTTTTGACCAGTATTTAAAAAAAAACTTGATTTTAATTAGTTGTAAGACCTTTGGCTGTAGTGCTATTTTTTTTTTGAAATTAGTATCTGTATCTTAGTTCTCGAAGCTATAGAAAATCCATGTAAAGTATATAAATCTTAAAAGTTTATAAATCTAGGTGAAACTTTTATAATAATTTAGAT
Source organism: Sisyra terminalis (assembly GCA_958496175.1). Classification (NCBI taxonomy): domain Eukaryota; kingdom Metazoa; phylum Arthropoda; class Insecta; order Neuroptera; family Sisyridae; genus Sisyra; species Sisyra terminalis. The sequence goes on along the minus strand of OY292278.1, from coordinate 46,498,552 downwards.
CATGGCTCGGCAACCTTTTGTGGTAAAAGGGCCAGATATTTTTCATGGGGATCAGTGCGGGCCGCACTTGCAGTAGGCATACCTACTACGGGCCATGATCAAGATAATAAAATAATCTAGAGGATTTTGCCTCAAAAAAATACGAAGTTTTCATTATTTCATTGTTTTCTGTTATTCTACAATTAATTTGATCTTTAAAAAAGCTTTAATTGATTTATTTTACAAAGTGGTTCAGGATTATTTTGAATTTATCATCTATGTCTTATCAAGTTTTAATACATATGAAGTTGTAGTCCTGTTTGGTAATTATAATATTTAAATAAAGGGTGTGGCTTAAAAATAAAAAATATTTTTCTCATATCCTTGATAAAACTAAAAATTTGATTTCGCTAGAAAGTTTTTTACATAATTACTTATTTGCCTATTGTAGAAGAATATATTTATGCCTATGACCATTGAATTGTTTTTGACCAACTTTATATTTTTACAAACTTTTGATTTTTTTATAATAATTGGTTAAATGGGTTAGCTTTGTAGGACTTATTTTAGACGAGTGTAAGAGCAACAAATAGATTTAAAAAAAAATAGATGGAAATAATTGTAAAACAGTATAACAAATTCTTTTTTATTTTCAATGACATTTTCAGTATCTTCTTGAAATTTATTCGATCTACCAAAAGTCAAAATTAAAAATGCATTTAAATAGATTCAAGTCATTCAATATTACTGTGCACTTGTAAAAAAACAAATTTTGTTATATTTTAATAAGAATGTATAATAAGATTCGAAGTTTTAAGTTAGAAATCGATAGTTTATTGTAAATAATATGCCCTTATTTTATTTTTCTATTTAGAAAATCAAGCATCATTTTTGATGATTAAAGACCAGTTTTAGGCTCAACAAATGCTTAACTTTTCGATTAATGATATTTTCAAAGAAATTTTCTTTATAATCTATACTAATATATAAAATTCTTACGTCTGTCTGTACATTTCGATTTTGAACCCAATTTTAGGGTAAATATTTGTTTCAAGAGGCCCTTATTCCAAATTTAACATTTTTAAATTTTTTGTCTGTCTGTCTGTCTGTGTGTCCCGATTTAACTAAAGAACGGAACAACCGAATTTTATGAAATTTGGTATTAAGATACAACACAATTTTCCACAGATTATAGGCTACTTATTATTCCAAAAAAATAAAAAGGGAAGGTATTCCCTAGGGATGAAAACAGAAATTTTTACACTAGACAGGTGAGTTATATATCATTGGAAAGATAGTTTAAAGTTAGAAAATAATCTGTAAAAATATTTTCAGTTGAACTGATAAAAAGCACAGTAAATTCAATTTAAAGTTTAAAAAATTGGCTCTTATAATATAAATCTTTATATATATAAAACACATAGTTGATGTTAATAGCATAACGGCTTAGGTATCTGATATTCTGATCCTCCTAAATATAAAGACGTGGGGTCGAATTTTACAGTAAATTTTTTTATTTTTTTTTTTACAAAATTGTTGTAAATAGACCCTTAGAGTTGCTCAATAAAGAAATATTAACGAAAAAAAAAAAGGAAAAGTAGTAGTAGTAATAATAATTATAGTAATAAAACTTAAAGTAAATTCGTTTTTAAAACCGTACATACTTAAAATCCTGTATTTATATATCCCCTCTGGTTGATGAAATTTTAATATTCGATGTATTCCTTATAAGAAGTAGAAATCTGATAAGAATTTTTTTTTGAAACTTCCTACCCTAAAAGAGTGAAAGGGGTGACTAAGTTTGTATGAGAAAATGTATAGTTAATCAACAATCGAAATTTTGAATTTAATAAGTGTAATTAATAAATAAATAATTAATCAATAATAAGTTTCTGTTTTTGTTATAGCATTTTAATAACATCATTTCACTAAATTAGTATGAAAGTTTCTGTAGTACTTATTCTAAAAAAACGATTTTTAAGTTTTTTTTGTTTTTCAACCATCAAACTTTTTAAAATCTAATTTTTATCAACCAATGATTGTGACCTGGAGCAATTATTTATTCTGCTGAAAAACATTAAGGGAGCAATTTTTTGACATAAATTTCATTATCAATCAAAATATAAAATCTTCCAAACTAACTTTTCTTCGGTATTTAGAAAAATTTGAAAATTAATTATTGTTATTGAAAATATATAAAATATTTTAATTTGCTTCTACGTTTTCTACCTGTTTCCAACAATTTTGTATGTACAACGTCCAAATGTGCGAAATTGAATTGCTTTTTTAATCATGATAATCAAAAAAAGGTCATAATTTAAAAAATTTAAAAAGAAAATATAATCTACACCTACGCTACGCAGACGAAGTCGCGGGGATCAGCTAGTTATTGATAAAATGTACAACTTTTGTCCAGAGATTGCACTATAAAATAGTAATTGCTTTAATTTATATTTACTTCCAGCAAAATGATTCCTATTGTGCAAACTTGTGCTTTTTTCCAGTAAACTTTTATAAATATACTTAAGAAAACAACAGCTCCACTTTTGTATTTGCAGTGAAAAAGTTTCAGTATGAATTTTATAATTAGTTAAAATTTGCAATCACTAGTTTTCATGTAAAACTTTATGATTTGATTTTTTTTATATCCACTTATAAAAAATGGCCAAAATGAAGTAATAAATCTATATATTAAATTTTCTATTTTCATACTGATAATTTAATAAAAAGTACTTAAACTGTGTAAAAAAACGATCTGTATTTTCCGGATATAATAAAATTTCCTCATTATTCAAGGAAGGCTAACCACTCTGTATATTAACGTTCGCCTATCCAATCATTCCACTCAATAATGAATAGTAATAAAGCTTTAAAAATAAACCATTTTTTTTTTGCAAATAACCAGGTATTTTCTGTTATTTTAATTACACTAATTGTAATTACCATCAATTTTAATATATCATTCAATTATAAACGTCACAAACTGCATTCGACTACTTCTACGATAATTAAAAATCGAAATTGCAATAAATGTCTAAGAAAGAAATTAAGTGACCAATTAATTGCAAGTAAATATAATTGTAATTGCTACAAAGTAATAAGTTCGTATAATAATGACATGCCTAGTAATCAGCAAAAGTATTTACTAGATGATGTATTACATAACTTTTAATTCAGCAAAAAAATTATGACTTATAAACGTTATTTATTATTTTTTTAATACCATAATTTAAGAGACAAGTTTATTATCTCTGCTTATATTAAATAACAGATTTACGTTTTATTTTCCCTAATTTGAACAGTCAGAGATTTGATTAATTTTTTTTGATATATTGTCGTCATTTAAACAACGGAAATAGTCTTTAAATTTTTCATTTTACTTAAGTATAAGTATCTAATTTTTTTTATTTTTATTAATGAAGGCGTAAGATTGCCCCATGGTGTTATTCTGAATCGTCTTCAATGGCAGTGGCGGCGGTTTCCATATTCTCCAACAGAAACAACAAGCATCTTCAAAACGGCATTAACATTTGTCGATTCTATCTGCGAAATTTGGAGCCCATTGTTGAATGGTTTGACTATTGTAGCGGTACCCAAATGTATCACTCAAGATCCTGAACGTTTGGTTGCCTTATTGGATAAATACAAGGTTGGTATTTAAGCTTAAAAACAAATTAAGTTACAATTAAATTGATGAAAATTTTCAAGAAGATCAAAAATACTCATCTCCATCAGAAAGTTATATTTTTCCAATTTAAAAAAGAATACAATTTTCTTCAACGAAGCTCTTTTATCACTTGGGAACTAGTTAAATTTCAAACTCCTGAACGAATTTTGGCTTTAATTTTTGATGTTCCAATTTTTCCAAAGAAGAATTATTCTATTCAATGGAGAAGTCCATCATAAATTTCATAAGACAAAAACTAGTTTTTAGATTTTCGTCCCTCCTTTAACATCATAAATATGTTTCACTTTCCTTTTTATATTTTATGGATAGTCCTTAATAGTCCAGAGGGGTCAAGATTCCAGATCCTGTTAGGCAGAAAGTTCGGTTTTCAACATCAATTACAGTGCAATCTCACTAATCCGGCACTATTAAATTATTGGAATGTTCGGATTACTTGATTATAGTAAAAAAGTCATAGGTAATGAATAAAATAAAACTTTTCATAGAGGGAATAAATGTAAAGGGGCGCGGAAGGCGTGTGCGGAAGGTGCCGGATTATTGGATATGCCGATCTATCTAAGTGCCGGATTAGTGAGATTATACTGTGTTTCCAAACTTTGAGCAAATGTTAGGAGAGTTTTCTTGCAATTTTCTAAGCCCATAGGTGTTAAATTAAATTTAAGAAATTTAGTTCCAATTATAACCAAACTTTGATACCATGGAAAGAAATTTAAAAAAAATAGTTATTTCCTTACTCTTCCTTTGAATATTTCCGTTTCCTTAGATCAGTAGTTCCCAGATCTATGTCCGTGGGCACCTTGACGCCCGTTGCACGGCGACTTTAATATTACGAAAAAAATAATATTTAATAATTTAAAAGAGAAATAAGAAAGGAGAGAAAATAATTACATTGTTATAAATTTCTCGGTGGAAATAACGTCTTCTAGGTATAGTTTGGTTTGTCTTCATCTGTGTAATAACGCCCTCTAGCGAAGTGTTCTCCGAATTCTATTCAATTACAAGAGTAAATTTTTTGTAGTTCTATTTTTGGAACTAAATATTTTTTGTACACTACATGTTTGTATTATTTGCTATATCCAACTTTAAATATACCTTAAAATGATACCCGCCGCTCGACCGGCGTCCTAGAATATACTTTTGGGAGCAAAAGATTGGGGACTCTTGGCTTAGATCTTCATCTAACTTTTCCACAACTAATCTTTGTTATCCATTGCTTATTATTTCCAGGTATTTCATTTAATTGATAGATTCTTTGATCTACAAAAATAAACAATTAGTATTCAGTTTTAGAAAAACGTTGTCTTTACTATTTATAAATGAAATATTAATTTAAATTTTTAATTGTTACAATCATGATTCAAAGTTCAAACTGGTTCAAACCAATACTGATAATGACAGAATTATGACTGGTTTTATTTGAATTTTTCGGCAACAATGATCATTTTAAATTTTGTGTGTTAACAACTACGAAATTAATTTTAACGACTTACCGGTGTCTACATTTATTCCTTCCATTCCTAATCTTATCCCTACTCTCTGTTGACCTCTATTTACTTCTTAATCTTATCTTAATTTCTTAACTTCTGCAAGATTTGTCCTCCATCAGGTCCATTTTTCTTTCCTTTATTAACAAGTATTTTATTGATTTTCTCCATTTTGAAAATGGAGTATTGTTCTATTGTTGCGTATATAAGTTTAGTTATACTTTTATTAAAAATTTACAAATTATAAAAAAGTTATTCTGTGCAGTTGAAGGGAAAAATAAATGATAATACTTGCCCTAATTTAATAAATTAAAAGCTTGCAGTGTTCGTTTTGAATAAAGAGGCTATTTAAGAAATTTATGGGCTTATTAAAAAGAAGCCTTGTTTTACAAGGAAAATGAATTGTTTTACGTTCCTGGTTTTGATAGGAATGATTAAAACGGTCTCAGATTATGAAGATATCCTTTGAATAAATTAATTTAGTACTCCCCAATGTTAAAACAGGGATAAATTTTACACAAATTAAATTATGAAACACCTACGTATCGTATTAAAAATATTTTTTATTTTTTTTTGGTAGATTGAACGTCTTGTTCTTGTTCCATCGTTGCTCCGCTCTATTTTGCTCTATTTAAATTTGCGAAAAGACAATCAACACTTGAAGACTCTGAAAATTTGGGTTTGTTCCGGTGAACCACTGGCAGTGAATCTTGCCGAAGATTTTTTCAAATATTTTTCGAAAGACGACCGCGTGTTGTGCAACTTTTATGGAAGTACGGAAGTGATGGCGGACGTGACGTATTACGAAATCAAAAGCTTGGCACAATTGAAAGGGATGGAGAAAGTGCCCATAGGCGTCCCGGTGGATAACACAATCGTCTACTTGCTGGACTCGGAATTCAAGCCGGTTCCCATGGGACATGTTGGCGAGTTGTATGTGTCGGGCGCAAATTTGGCTAATGGATATGTTAATGGCCGTGATCCCGATAAGTTTGTCGAAAATCCCTTGGTCGTCGATCCGAGTAAGTCAATTGAAAGTTAGATGGAGTGATAGATACGATTGTGGAAAATTGAATGTTAAAACTTTTTGATATCGAAAAGAAAATGTTAAACTAAATTTTTATTTTCAAATTCAAGATAGACACCGTTAATAAAAATTGACAAATATTTAAAATCATTGATTTATCAATAGTTCATCAACTATATATGGCGCGTTTTTGACCGGAGACACCGGTTGACCTGAAGTGATGCTGTGACCGCACTCTCTCCGCCCTCTATCTCGAAAACGGTTCACCGTATAAAAAAATTATTGAAACAAAATTTGTAGAGAATTTTGTATTCTACAATATTGATAATAAATACAAATAGCAAAAAACCCATAGGAAATGAGATATTTACAAAAAAAGCGCAAAAAATCGATTTTTGTGACCTTTGCCTAGAAATTTAATAGTTGCGTACACCCTACCATATGTAGATTTTGAGACAACTTTTAGGGTTTCAATATACAATTATTTACAGACTTATAGCTGGGTATCTCGAATTCCGAGATTCTTACCTAATTTAAGCTTAAATAACTGGACTACCGCTGGTAGTTTGGGCAAAGTAAAAATAATACTTTGGGGAAAATAAAATGGGAAAAAAGTTAACAGATAATTTACACAAAAGCTCCATTAATATTCCGTTGTAATTTTGAGGAATTTTTCTAAATTAATTTATGTTTTAATAGTTTACAGTCGATTATACAAAACCGGGGATTTTGCCAGAATCGAACGTGGTTCGTTACAGTATGAAGGCAGAACTGATTCCCAGATCAAAATTCGTGGACATCGCGTTGATATGTCGGAGGTTGAAAAAGCTGTTCAAGCTCTTCCTGCTGTCCAAAAAGCAGTGGTTCTGTGCTACAAACCTGGCGATATTGATCAAGCTTTAATCGCTTTTGTAACGACTCAAGATTCCACCATTACCGGTCTCCACCTGGAAGGAATGCTTCAAAATTCCCTAACTTCATATATGATTCCTCAAGTAAAAATCATCAAATCAAAATATCAAAAGACAATTAATACATAAAATTGCTTTTTTTTTTAGATAATAATAATCGAAAATATACCACTACTTGTCAATGGAAAGACAGATCGACAAACTTTGTTAAAAATGTACAACGATACCAACAATAATGGTAAGCTTGGTTTAATTGACGACGAGCTTTCACGAGAGCTTTCAAGTTTAAGCTGCTTACATATAAATTGTTCGATGTTGGTTTCAGATGATGTTGAAATTCAATTGGACATTGATTACAGTGGAGTACCAGAAAATAAAATGCTTGCGGCAAAAATCCTTTTTGAGACAGTCGGCTCGGTTATTGGACGATCGGCTCGGGCGACATTATCATTGAAATCGAATTTCTATCAATTAGGTGGCAATTCGTTGAACTCTATTTTCACGGTAACCAAGTTGCGAGATCAAGGATATGTGATTGGTAAGAAATGGAATTGATATATTTATAGAATTCTTGGAGAAAAAAACGAATGCTTCTGTATCAAGTCGTTGGATAATATTTCTTAAAATAGATATTTGCTGAACTTGAAATGATATAAATTCATTTATAAATAACAAATCATATTTATAAATTGTCAATTTATTTTATGTAATCAATTTCGCTATACTTTTGAGGAATACTATTTGATAAAATTGGGTACACTCTTTTTATTTCTTTGTTCCATTATGGTATTATACTTTTTTCAAGTTATACTTCTTTGGTATAAAAAATGTTTTTAATCCACTACCATAGCATATTCCGGTAGTGCCTGAAATGGGTTAAAATTTATTAATAGTCAGTGGTAACTAAAAAATGATACAATTTTAAACACAATTTTTACTTTTAATATCAACGTAATATGGCAAATGTATATATGGCACCCGACAAATAGCAAAGAATGTAAACACATTTATAATATAGTATAATACCGATAAAATAATTATTTCTCAATTTTCAACGAATTGATAATTGTCATTAGTTTCAACTATCATTTCATTTTCATTCAATTGCTAATTTTTGCCATTTGTCAGTTTTATCAGTGTTGTACTGTAAATATTTCCCAGAAAGTTACTAGTTTTCATTTTTCACTAAAGAATCACTAAAGGATCTTTTTTTAGATATCATTTATTCGTTAGTTACAAAAATCTAAAATTTAAAAAGGAAAATCGATAAAAACCATTTATTTAAATTGCTTGACTACTCGGAAACAGTTCGTCTGACGAAAAATTCTAATCAGATCTTTTTGGTACGGAACTCAACTTTCTATAAGACTTAGGGAAAATTTTTTAATCCAGGGTGTTAGTAATTTTGCCATAAAATATTGGAGCATGAATAAAAATAATATACAACGATAATAGACGTCTCAATATTAAAATTCAGGACTTCTGAAGGATATTTTTGTTGCAATTTTTCAAAAAAAAAAAAAATAGTCTTTTTTTGGCCAACCTTAATAAACAGTCAATTGTATATAGATACAGTTGGTCAGTACAAATAGCAAAATTAGACTGGGCCAAAAATAATCGAATATTTTTTTTTTTGAAAAATATATCGAAAATATTGTTCAAGGTGACAAAAAAAATAACGGGAAGATTTGAGCCTTTAATATTAATATTAAAAGGTCTATCATCCTTAATTTCGATTTTTTATTTGTGTTTTCATTTTTGCGTCACTGCTATCATACTATCAAGGTTAAAAAAATTCATCTGCACATATATTTATAAAAAATTAAATTTCCTACAAAAAACGTCTGTTTGAAAATTTTTGTCAGATACGCCTTTTCCGAAAAATCAAGCTTTAAACATTGAAATAATTTTTAGATTTTTCTTCATTATTTTGGAATTTTGTAACTAACGAACAAATAATTATATAGAAATGAATATAGATTCTTGAAGGAAATTTAATGCTCTATAAAAAAGGTCAATTAACATTTTTAAACTAAATCACTTTTTCAAAAGTTATGATCAATTAAAGTTGAAGGAAAAATCAAATTATTGATTTTTTCGTTGTTGAACTAATTTTTTTTTATTCAGTGGGACAAATTGATATTTTACATGATTGAAAATCATCCTTTTATTAATCTTATCTCTCGAAATATCTAAATTTTATAATATATCCAAAACTATTCTCGGTTAACCGCTATTTATTTCACGAAAATGAAGATTTACTATAATATTATTAATTGAATATTTCATTTAACTTTAATTGTGCATAACTTTTGAAAAAGTGATTTTATGTAAAAACGATAAGGGACCTTTTTTGTAGAACATTAAATTTTCTTTAAAACTTTATATTTTTTATTTCTATATATTTATTTGTTTGTTAGTTACAAAATTCCAAAATAAAGAAGATAAATCTACAAATCATATCAATGATTAATGCTTGATTATTCGGAAACGGCGTGTCTGGCAAAAATTTTTAACGAAACATTTTTTGTAGGGAATTTAATTTTCTATAAATATATGTACAGATAAACTTTTTTAGTTTGATAGTTTGACAGCATTGACGCAAAAATGAAAGCACAAATCAAAAGTCGAAATTAAACATGATAGACCTCTTAATATTAATACTAAGAGCTCAAACCTTCCCGATATTTTTTTTTTGACACCTTGAACAATATTTTCGATATACTTTCAAAAAAAAAAATAATAATAGATTTTTTTGGTCCATTCTAAGCAACATAGTAAAAATTTAATTAATGCAATAGTAAATGTATATTTGATTATCCTTTCATATTAATGTATCGAAACAAATTTTTAAATCCAATATAGAAAAATATAATGCAATATAATGTATAAATCGACATTCCTTGCATTATTTTACATACTGAATTATATAATTGAAAAAAATAAACCATTATTTTAAATCTATGTAAACTATTGTGTACTAATATGAATATGGTTCAAACTATAAAAATTGAAAATGTTAAGTTCCATGATATCGATTTCTAAATATAAAATAAAAACAAACGATTTCGTTTAAAACTGCTATCTCTTCAAAAACCTCACATTTTCTCTATAAACTAATAAATTTTCATACTCAAAATATTGCAAAATCATTTGATTCGTTTTATAGCCAATCGATTATTCAAATTTATCTATAAGAAATATAAACTTTAAAAAGAAGTCATAAGAAAATGAATTACTATTAATTGGCCAAAAAATTCGGGAAAACAGTTGAGATTTTTGGAAAAACTTATAAATGAGTGTTGTATCTAAGTTTCTCGATTGTAATCCCAAAATGAACCACATATTTTCCAGTAGTTGGGAAATTAAAATTATGGCATTCTAAAAAGGGGAAAAAAGATTGTCATTTAGCTTGAAATACTTTGAAATTTTGAACAAAATGTTAACGTTTTATATTTTTGTTACCAGGAATAACAGAGTTCTTAAAAGCGGCTGACATGAGTGAAATATTGGACAAGATGATTTTGGAAACGGAAAACATGAACGAAATTGATTCCTCTGAGGTAAACTACGTGATCGAGCCACTACGTCATGAGCACAAACAAGATGCAATTGAGTAAGTCCAAGGCTTTGCCACCAGGGACATAGCGTATTTTTTTTAATTAATAAAGTTTCCAACAAGCAAGTTTCTAATTAACTCCATTTACAGAATGATCACCAGCAGTTTTTACGAGAAAGCCGACTTGGAACAATGGCTAATGCCGGCAATCTCCAAAGAAGACTATTCCGAACTGATGGAACAGTTGTGGGACGCTTTAGTCGCGAAGGATTTAAGTTTTGTTGTTTGCACAGAAACCGGCGAACGGATTGCGGTCGCGTTAAACTTCGACGCACGTGATGAGCCCGAAGTCATCATCCACTCGAAGCTAAACATTGTCTTTGAATTTTTGGAAACAATCGAGGCACCCATTAGGTGAAAAATTAATTAAAACTTTTATCAACTTCTTAACTAATTAATTTCGTGTTTGCATTAACAGAGATAAGGAGCTGCCACCCGGAAAAGGAGCCGTGTTACACAGCTTTATGATGGCCACCCAGGCACGATTGACGCCCCAGGAAAACGTTGCCGTCATGCAAACCATGGAGGAGGAGGTGTTGAAATTGGCGAGAAGAAAAGGATTCAAAGGAATATTCACTACAAACACCAGTCCATTGACACAAGTAAACTTTTCAAAAAACACAAGTTCAACTCAACTTTCAATTTGATTTCATTTTAGCAACTTGGAACGGATATTTATGGGTACAGGGTAATGATGGACTATCAAGTAAATGAGTATGTAGCGACTGATCAAAGTCGACCCTTTGGAGAAGCCCCCGACTCCCAACGAGCCGTTGTTTCTTGGAAAGAAATCTAATTTATTACTTTTTAACTATTTATATTTAAATTTAAGTTACTAAATGTTTAATTTGCTGAAATTTATGTACAGTTAAAGATGTAAATTAGATTTAAGATTTCCTCTTGTAAATAGCAATGTGATAAGAAGACTTGGACGTTAAAATTATAATAAAACAAAGTTAATTGAAAGTTTTTTGGCTCTTCATTTTTGCATCAGTAAGGGAGACCGGGTACAAAAGTAACAATTTATACTTTTACCTTGATTTCTGGCAGGGTGTTAATATTGCCATTAAATGAATATAACCACATATACATTTAGTTTATGTTCTTCACAATAGTAACTTGATTTATTAAATTATGGTGTGTTTTATATGAATAACATAGAGTTAAAAAAATTGTCAGTTGTTACTTTCGACCACTGTACTATGGGTACGTACATATATTATTAGCTTTCAGAAAGAAGTATATGTTTTAAATTTAAGATATGAATAACAGTTAGCCCAGAGTATATGTTGTTTTGTGTAAAATGCCCTTTTTACCAAGTATATATCACATTAAATGGTTAAATACATTATATTCACCTACTGAAGTATGCATTATTGTGACATTTTGTGTTTGCAATACCTCTGCTCCTAGTCAAATCTCAAACTCCAAATTTTAGGTGCATAATTCTATCATACAGTACTATAATGTAGTGATATTTCAGATTTTTATTTGGTCCCCCATCAGAGATATTGAGCTCAGAAAATTGCAAATTTTGAAAATTTCCAAACTTTGTTATTTTAATTTTAAAAAGGCTTAAAGTCTCAGACTTCAAATTTTGTTTTTGAATACAACTAGTACCTAATTGCTTGTAAAAAAAGTTTTAACGGGTAGACTCTTTCCTTTCCTGCACAATCTTTCCGTGAAAATTGGAGTTTTTACAAATGAGAGCTAAAAATTTAGACTGAAATTTCACCCCTTAGAGTTAAATTTAGGTGAAAACGTCTTATTATAACTTTATAGCTTGTATTTTCATGAATACACTGCTTTTTGTTTCATTTTGATAGGACAAATAGGGCCTGAGATAATCAAGTTTCCGCAAATCCTTAAAAGTGCAAAAATGTCTGCGCCTAGTAAAACTAATATGGCCACCACTGGAAAACTAAAAACAATAAAATTAAAATGGTGATGAATTTGAACTACCAACATGTTGCGGTGATAGCACACAAAAAATTTTTTTTTTTTTTTAAATGGTCGAGCAACCGTTTCATTTATTTTTGGACCACTTTATTTGGACTGACCCAAAATGATTTATTGAATAGAAGAATTGAGAACTTTGATTTAAAAATCCTCCAGAAATGGATGACGTTAGAAGGAAGAAATAAACCACGCAAGAAACTTAAGTTGCCCTGATTTTTCTTTAAATATTTCATTGATCTTCAGATTATATATTTCTAGTATTAAATTAAAGTAGTTAGTAAAATCGAATTACTTTCAATGTTACCCCAAATCAATATACCTAGGATGTCGTTTATTTTTGGTATTACATCATTATTGACAATTAATGATTGATTTCCTTTAAAAATACCACTTAATACGGAAATTCTCAAAAAAATTCTCAACATTTTTTTAATTAAAATTTAAAAAAGAATCACTAATTACAATCCGTGAAAATCTAATGTTCATCGACTAAATGGAATAATTATAAATTACTGTAATTAGTTGAAATGATGGGTTTCCTTAGATATTGGATGATTGAAATGGAAAAAATGCCTTGAAACAATGTAGAAGTATATTCATATGAATTATTGAAAATTTTTCAATGGAGCTAAGGAAACTCTAGCGTGTGCAGTCGCGGAACCATTTAATTACTATCGTAAGTCCTAGGCTGATACGTAAATATAGAGATACAAACCTAAGTATTATTTTAATTACTGTCTTGTTGAAAGATGAATGAATATTAAATAAAAATTGATATAAAAAGAAAAAAATGCGCATTCATTTGCGATAAAAAGGCTTTTAATCGAGAAAATGATATTAGATTAAAAGCAAAAGTCTGATAAAGTCCACTAAGACCTATCGACGTAAAAATGGATACCAAGAAAATAATTTTGGTTTCGGGATGGTTTTTGGTATTTTATTGCTATCAAGTAAATTGTGTAAGTTTCCTTAATGCCCTTTAAATTTATTGAAACATTTATTTATTTAATAATAAATAATTTATTAATTTTTTTCTTAGCTGACAGAAGCTCAATTGGCTTCTACTGGGAAATTACTGCGGAATATGTGTCAACCAAAACATAAAGCAACGAGTGGTAAATAAAAAAAAATTGGAAAGAAAATATAATTTTGGTGATTTTCACATCAATTTTTGTTTTTGTTTGTAGAACAAATTGATAATTTCCATAAAAGAGTATTTAATGAAGATAAAAATTTGATGGTACGTTAGAGTAGAAGCGAAATTTGTACTATATGCCTAATACCTTATTTTTTATTATTTTTTTTAGTGTTATATGCATTGTGTATTTGGAATGGCAAAACTTGTAAGTTTTATTTCTTTTCTTTTATCCATAGGCAAATATTTAGAAAAATTTGTCAGTGCTTTAGAAGTTAAGCCCCAATGTAAAACTTGAACAGAATTTTTAAGCAAAAATAATTAATTTAGAAAATCCTAGGAGCACCAAAGTATTCAATTTCGAAACATTATTCTCACGTAAAAATTAGTACTTGAGTAGATTTTACATTGAACTTTTATTAGATTTTTTAAGAGTATTATTGTTTTGTCCTTTGATAAAGGAAGTAATTTATTTTAAGTCTTTTTATTGAGATTTTGGGGCAACTTCATTTACGCGTTTAATACCCAGTGGTTTGAAGAACTGTTTGTTAATATATCATTAATAATATCCAAACTGATTTTTTTTAGATTCTTAAGTGTAAATCATTGAATGATTCAAAAATTTAAGAAAAAATAACTAAAGTGTGTATACAATATATAGAATAAATTGCGGTCCAATTTATGTAGTATAATTTAATATAATAATATATAAAAATCATACCATAAACAAAAATTTGAACAGAAGTTCAAACAAAAATATTCGTGACGTTCTGCCCAGATACGTATTTCGATTGCCAAGCAATCTTCCTCAGTGGTCATCAAGTAGTTTGGATCACTCCGTAACTGCTTTGTGATGATGTGAAATTTCGATTTTCCATTTAAATAACATGGGAACAATATTCTCTTGCATTTTGGAGTTTTATAGCTTACGTTGGTAACAATATTTCGGAATGACCAAGATATATTCTTTTAGAAAATTAAACGATCTACAAAAAAGGTCTCGTACAAATTTTGATATATTTATTCCTTCAAAAGTTATTCGAGGCCAAAGTTGAACTAAAGATAAATTCTAATATTTTTTCAATTTTTTGACGCAACCATCAATTTATGAGAAAATTTTATAGAATTTTTTTGTAGAACACTTTTTTTTCTATAATTTCTTTCTATAAAAGTTTTTGATATTTTTCACAGGACCTAAGTTATTTAATTAAATTTAAAAAAAAAAAAATTTATGTTGAAAATATAATAATTCAGGGAATTTTCAGTTTAAAGCAAATAACTTAGGACTTGTGAAAAATATCAAAGCTTTTATAGAGATAAGTTATAAAAAAAAAAAATGCTCTACAAAAAATTTACCTTAAAATTTTCTCATAAAATTGATGGTTGCGTAAAAAAATATAAAAAATATTTAAATTTCTCTTTAGTTCAACTTTGACCTCGAATAACTTTTGAAGGAATAAATATATCAAAAACTTGTACGAAACCTTTTTTGTAGACCGTTCTATTTTCTATAAGAATATACCTTGGTCATTCCGAAATATTATCATTAACGTGAGCTTTAAAATTCCAAAATGCAAGAGAATATTGTTCCCATGTTATTTAAATGGAAAATCAAAATTTGCGATGCGGCACCTCTTAATATTAATATTAAGAGATTAAACTTTCACAGGATTTTATTTTTGTCATTCCCAACAATATTTTCGATATAATAAAGAAAAAAAATCATAATTTTTTTTGAATCAGTCTATTATGTATACAATATATAGAATATATTGCGGTCCAATTTATGTAGTACCATTTAATATAATAATATATAAAAATCATACCATAAACATAGATTTGTACAGAAGTTCAAACAAAAATATTCGTGACGTATTGCTCAGATACGTATTTCGACTGCCAAGCAATATTCCTCAATGGTCATCAAGTAGTTTGGATCACTCCGTAACTGCTTTGTGATGATTCACAATAATCCAAACTACTTGATGACCGCTGAGGAAGATTGCTTGGCAATCGAAATACGTATCTGGGCAATATGTCACGAATATTTTTGTTTGAAGTTCTGTTCAAATTTATGTTTATGGTATAATTTTTATATATTATTATATTATTTTATATATTAAATTATACTATATAAATTGGACCGCAATATATTCTATATATTGTATACACAGTATAACTGTTCAAAGTCAGCGAAAAAATCTTATTTTGAAATAACTAAAGATTTAGATCGTATTTTAAATGGTCCACAAGTACTGATTATTTTAGCGTAACTATTCTTTGTTATTGGTGATTTTAGAGTTAAGATTTTTTGCAAATATAACTTAAATCTGTTTATATAGCTCAAAAAGGATCGTTTCAGTCCAGAGGATGCTGCAGCTCAAATTCCAACCCTACCAAAGAAGTATCAAGAACCAGCTAAAAAATCTCTTGAGCATTGTAAAGAATCTGGTAAATATTTTCCGCTTATAATTTTAAATTCATTTCCACTGATGAATTATTGACAAAAGAAACGAAACTTTTTCAAAATGCTACTTTTATACAAGTGATATTGGCAACGTTTTGAAACTTTGAGAGAAAATTCTTTTCTCCCAATACGACGTGGACATAAAAAGTCATCAAGTTTAATTGTTCCATTTGCGACATGGAGTTTCAAGTTTCCTCTTCTTTAAATGTGCCCCATCGCTGGTACATTGTGCAAAAAAGAAAAACAATATCAATTATTGAGCGTCGTCGAATAACTGTATCTTTTAGAAAATGAACTTTGTTGTGGCTTTTGTCTTTTTCCAAAAAGGAATATCGTATTGATTTCATATTAAGTTGAATCAATTGAAACTTCGTCTTAATTACTCGACGAAGAACGACCATTTTGCAGTAGTACATTATTTTTTTATTTTGCTGTTGTGTTATAAATTGATATCAATTTTCAGGTGTCAGCAGTGATAAATGTGAGGCTGTATATCAAGTTGCAAAGTGTATGATTGTTTTTGATATGGAGGTAATTTTTGGTCATTTACTATAAATGGTATTAGGTGAAGAGGTGAAAATATGATTTTTTTTTGTGTGTTTTCAGTATTACTTTTTGCCGTAAATGCCATAGGAAAATATTTAAAATATTTAACGATAATTTGTTGTAGTTCTAGTTGATTGACAAGTTGTAATTTTAGAAATAAAATTTGCACCAATTTGTTGATTTGTTATTATTTTTTTTTGCCTATGATATTCAAGGTTGAAAATTGGTTCATCTTCCGACCAAAAACTGCAAATTAATTGCTTCAGAAAATTTAATCTAATAGAATAAGACTTTAATTACTTAATGATTGGAAAAATAATATATTTTTCTCATTTTAAAAAACACAAACCAAAAAAAGCCTGGCTAAATTGTTATAGTGTAACGCTTTTTGGATTTCAAATGGGTTTGTACACTGTAAAAAATTTGATTCTGTGGTCAAATGCCTTAGGAGTTTGACTACCTTCAGTTAAATCTATTTCGCTTTATTCGATCCCAAATGGTTTGAATCAATAATTTTATATTTCTTGTGTCAAAAAACACGCGTTATTGAATAGAATGTCTAATACATTCACAACAATGGTAATTGTAGTTGAGTGAACTCCCCTCCACATTTCACATCAAAATTAGGGAATTTTATCTTTGTGTACCTAAGCTGCTCATGCGCATAACATGAAATGTTCAACATAGTCCCTTATAGTGCTGAATCACTATTGTCAATTATTGTTCATGCCGTTTATAAGAAAATATAAATACTATCCAAGAGTATCGACAATAAATAAAAATTATTCCTTATTCTCCTTCTCTCTTTTGTTTAAAAATTGTCATTCATTAATTTTATTGGAAATTAAATTGAAGTTTTGAAACGACCGCGCTCTGACCTAGGTCGTTGAAGTGAAAAAGTGAGTTGGAGAGAGATAGGGTTACCGAGTCGAATACGGGATCAAACACGAATTCTCTATACTTTACCTCTGTGTTTTCTAAGCTGTATTATCGATTTGAACCTATGAATTTTGCTTTTCGTTTAACATTTTAACTTGTAAGTATATAAAATTATTCATAAATTATAGTTTTAATAAGTGTAATAACAAATTTTAATATTCATTAAAAAAAAATTAGCGGATAATTTGCGTTGAACGATTATTACATGTATTGTATTTTATAAAAATGGCTGATGATGCGGTCAAAGTATATTTAATGAGTCGGGGGTTCGAAGATCTTATTGATTGTTTTTGAGGTTTGTATATTATTTTTTAACAAATTAAAATATTTATATATTTATAAACTTTTATTGTTCCTCCACGAGCCGGTGTATCAGTCAAACAAAAAAATTATTGGAAACCAACGTCAAAAGAAAGCCAGCGAGGATTTGCTGTTCATATTAAAGTAAGTTATATTTATAATTATATATTTTATTTTATTCTAATAAATGATTTATTGTATTTTTTATAGTATGGGCTAGGAGTATTTAAAGTTCTTAAATATAGTACGGACTGATACTTTTAATTAAATAATTTAAGTTTACATATTTTGTTCTATTTAAAAATATGTTATAATTATGTACATTTGTTCTTAATAAAATATATAAAATGAAAACCAAATCAGCCTTTATTTAATAAATTAAACCTACTTTCTAGCCAAGTATATTTTTAATTTTAAATAAAATTTAATTGAAATTATTTTTTTTTTTGGTTGAAATATCTGTGCAAATTAAACCAATTATATAAAATGATTCATTCAATTTCGTTTATATTTGAATTAAGTATAGTTATGTTTGAAAAAAGTATCCAAATTTTTAATCAAGTTTATATTCTGTTTGAAATAAATATGATGGTGATTTCGATCAAAGAAATCGAAGTTGACTTAACATCGCTAAGTTCTCCAGTCAACTGAATGTTTCTGAGCCCAAGAAACATTTTGAAACTCGAATAGCACTTGATTTAAAGATCATGCGCATTTCGCCGTATCCAACCCTACAGCTGGTTTTAACCAAACGAAAAACGATTGAGATTAGTACGCTTTTTTACGGTGTACTTAAAGAAAGAAAAAAATATTCTTTCCCAATTCTTTTAGTTTTTTCACAAACTATTTCTCTTACCCGACTAAGTAGTAACACTAAGTATAACAATAGTTTATTGAAGTAAATACAAATTTTAACATTGGATTTAATCTAACAAAAATATATGAAAGCTTAAAGAATTGATGGAATGAATTTAAGAAGTAAAATGGAACAATAAATTTCATGTTCTTATCTTTCGATGGATTTTAATTTGAAATGTCTGGATATATTTTATATATTTCCTCCTATGATTCAAGTATCCATGTTAAAAAAAGGTAAGTAAATAAAAAATTGTCGCGAAAACTGACAGAAACATTGTGTTTCCTTTAAAATCCTATTAGTGTGTAATTATTTCAGACAGCATCAAGGGTTCATCGACACTGATTAATTATTCAAAATTGTTTCACTTAACAACAGAATGAATCATGTCTTCTTCATCTAATTTAACAAAATTCAACCTCATTAATTTGCTAAATTAGTTTTCTTTTTTTTTTCAACAACATTTTCTGCTTCAATTTGCCAAGTGGAAAGAAAAGATTTCTGATTGAGATAATTATCTGTCCAGAAATAAAAATTCTTTGTTCAGATTTATAGTAAAAAGATTGATCATTTCAAAGAAATAAGGCTTTACAATGTCTTGTAATATTAATTAAGTATTATATAGTTAATTTCTTTGAATTTTTATAAATTTTTTGGAAATAGTTCACTGAAATTGTTTTGCTAGTGTCTTAAAATTTTATCGTAACTAAATATATCATCAATAAAAAAAACAGACCCATTGAATTTTTAGTTTTCAAGTTTTTAGCATACAAACCAAAAGATAAATCCATTAATAAAATAATATAAAATTTATTGCTCTTATAATATATATACAAGTCCTTTGTTTTAATATAGAGATAGAAATTAGTTTACGATATTGTAGTTGGGGAAAAATAGATGGCAATTTTAAAAAAAAACCCGAATATTGTTTTTGCTTTCAATTTGGTATAAGACTATAAGTCTTATTCTTTTATATTTGTATTTTCTATATTTGGGGAGTAGGTAATCAAGGGTGTACTCACTGATGGTTCTAATTATTTGGCTGGGCCCACTTCAACAATTCGTGTAGAATTTCCGTGATAAAGCGAGGATATATAAGTCTAGGGGTAATATCTTTAATTCCTCATGAAGATTGTGTACTTTATATTTGGCGGGGTAGTTTCCCAGCATTCTTAGTAATTTATTCTGAACTCTTTGTATTGTCAGTTACTTGGTTTTGCTTACTGAACTCCAAACTGGACTTTAGATTGGGCCAAAAAAATCTATTATTTTTTTTTTTTTGAAAAGCATATCGAAAATATTGTTTAAGGTGACAAAAACAATATCGGGATTTTTGGGAAAATTCTTGTCCACTATCCTACAAAAAATAAATAAAATTATTTAAATATGGACACAACCAATTTATCGATAATATCGGGAGGGTTCGCCTTAGTATTAATATTAAAAGGTCTATCATCTTTAATTTCTATTTTTTATTTGTGCTTTCATTTTTGCATCATTGCTATCAAACTATCAAGATATAAAATTTATCTGCACATATATTTATAGAAAATTAAATTCTCCACAAAAAACGTGTCCCTGAAAATTTTCGCCAGACACGCCGTTTCCGAATAATCAAGCTTTAAACATTGATATAATTTTTAGATTTTTCTTCTTTATTTTGGAATTTTGTTTCTAACGAACAAATAATTAAATAGAAATGAACAATATAGATTCTTAAAGCAAATTTAATGCTCTATAAAAAAGGTATCTTAACGTTTTTACATAAAATTATTTTTCAAAAGTTATTCACAATTAAAGATGAAGGAAAAATTAAATTATTGTTTTTTTCGTTGTTGAACCAACTTTGAAAGAGTGATTTTATGTTTTATGAGATCTTTTTTGTAGAGAATTAAATTCCCTTCAAGAATCTATATTATTCATTTCTATATATTTATTTGTTCATTAGTTACAAAATTCCAAAATAAAAAAGATAAATCTAAAAATTATATCAATGTTTTAAGCTTGATTATTCGGAAACGACGTGCCTAGCGAAAAGTTTCAGTGAAACATTTTTTTTTAGGAAATTAAATTTTCTATAAATATATAAATATAAATAAAAGTATATTGTTGATATACCCCTTAGTATCAAGGAATCATTTATCATAAATGCTTTAACATACTACTATCATGAGTGTAAAGCCCAATATAATAGTAAGAATAAACAAACTAGGTCTAATTTGTTAACGCTGCCTAAAACTAAGAAAACTGTCAACACTAAAAATCCATATCTTATTGCGATAATTTTTTTTAATAAATTGCCCAACCATCTTAAAACACTTCTTAGTTTTAGGCGAAAGAAACTGAGGAAAATATTAATAAGCACAATGGGTACCTTTAGTGACTAAACACAAACATTATTTAATTTTAAAGTAAAATTGTATTTATTTATTCTTTTGATAATTCTGTTTTAACTTTGTATCTTTTAACTTTGTAACTTTTAACTTTTAACTTTGTTACTTTTAATTTTGTTAAACTAATTTAAATATATGCAATGGTACATTGCATTACATTACAATTGTAATATTCCAGTTCTATGTACAGATGCTTTGCATCTCTGTAGAATGCCTACTGGAAGTAAAATAAATAAATAAATAAAAAAATAAAAAATATGTTCAGATGAATTTTTTTCCTTTGATAGTTTGACAGCATTGACGCAAAAATGAAAGCACAAATAAAAAATCGAAATTAAAGATGATAGACCTCTTGATATTAATATTAAGGGCTCAAACCTTCCTGATATTTTTTTTTTGGTCACCTTGAACAATATTTTCAATATACTTTTCAAAAAAAAAAATTGTCGATTTTTTTGGCCCAGTCTACTGGACATGCATAAGTTAACGCTGATCTGAGCACTGTTTTAAAAATTATTAATTTATTGCTGGTTGACATCTTGATTGTCTATTTAGCAATGTATATAAGATGTAATTTCTGACCATTAATTGGTTTTTAGATAGTGTTTATTGTTCAGCAAAGATGTACCTGGAATCCAGTTGCATCCCCAAGTATCTTACTGTTTTGCCCCATTTTATATTATTCCCATTTATTAATAACTTTTTATGCTTGTTGGGTCTTCTTCTAGTGAATAGGATAGCTTCAGTTTTGTTATCATTGGCCTTTATTTTCCTTTTTTAAAAAAAATCATTATTCTTTTTAAGGCCTTGGTTATTCTGTTGGCCACTGTATCAGCTCTTCAGGAGGATGCAAAAATTGCTGTATCGTCAGCATATAGGGAAAGGAAAGTTTCGGGTGTCGGTGGGATATCATTTATAGATAGTATAAATAGAATAGGTCCCATAATAGACCCTTGAGGGACTCCAGCCTTAATTAATCTGCTATTTGATAATTCATTTTTGATTTGCATACAAATTGGCGATCTTTGAGATAACTCCATATTATTATTATAATGTATCTTAGAAATTTTAATTTAATTAGCTTGCATATTAGCCCTTCATGCCATAGAGTATCAAAAGCCTTTTCTATGTCAAGTAGAGTCATTCCCGTGTGTTTATTACTGTTAAAGGCATCAGTTCTATGGTCACATATCCTGTAAAGTTGCATTGTTGTGGAATGCCGGGGTCTGAATCCAAATTATTTGGGTATTAGTATCTTTTCTTTGTTAATATGCCCATTTATTCGCCTTAGAATAGTTCGTTCGGCGATTTTTCTTAAGGTGGTTAGTAGGCTGATAGGTCTATAACTAGTGGGACTGAATGCTGGTTTACCAGGTTTGAGGATCGAAATCAGTTTAGATTTTTTCAATGCTTCTGGAAAATATCCGTGATCCAGAATTTTATTTATGAAAATGCTCAATCTCTTGATCGCTATTTGTGGAAGGTTTTTCAGTATCTTGGCATTGATATTATCTATTCCTGGCGCTTTGTTGTTTTTTAAATTTTTTAATGATGTGTTTTATTTCTCTAGGTTTGACATGGTCAATGTTGGCAGAGTCCTCAGTAGTTGTTTTAAGGAAATCTGCAATACAGTTGGTAATTTTGTTGTTTTTGTTTCGGTTGCCTAGGTTGAGGTTTTCCTCGTGAACAACCTCAAACTGTGTAGCTAGAAGTTTGGCTTTTTCTTTATTTGAGTAAGCGGTTTTATTTTCTAATGTCAGTGGGGGTAAGTTTTTACGCTGTTTTGTGAAATGTTTTGTTATTTTCCAGAGGGAGTTATTTTTTGGTTTGAGAGTTATTAAAAAATTGATCAGCAGTCGTCTTTCCATTGGTATAATTTGTTATTGGTTATTTGTGAGAAGCAAAGATAACATTTTTTATACAAGGGAATATATCTATATTTTTGATATTGTCGTCTGTACTGAGATAAATCCATGTTAAGTTTTATACATATGCAGATTTAACAGTAAAATATATGCTAAAAGAAATGTATACCTATTTACCTCGGTGTACCAAAAGTTCCATGGGTCCAAAGGAAAACAAAAGTGAAAGTACTGAAATATGAGAAAATCAAAAAAAACTATCAAGGAAGATAAAAGGAAAAGAAGAAGGATTGATTATAAAGTCCTGTGATTTACGCAATTTTGATTTTGGATCACCAAATTTTGATAGCAGATGGTATCATATTATGAAGAAGAAGAAGAAAAAAATCACTTACCGTTTTTCATATGAAGAAATTGATTGTTTCAAAGATAATAATACAAAACTTTGATAAATAATGGTTCCATTTTTATTATCTTCTTTGAAATTATAAAAAAATCGTACAAATACTACATTCAGTCACATATTTGTTGCATTCACAATAACAATTCTTTAACAGTTAATAAATAGGGATTAAAGTTCCAAAACAATTCTACAAATTGTTTCCAATTATTTCATAGGACTTAACTTATAACTAATATGGTATATTTACAAAATTTCATTATTTTGATTAAAACTAGAGGAATAACAATCCTTGGAACGAATAATTTGAATGATTTTTTCAAAGTTGGATTATGCATTTTTTAAGCATAAATTATTGTAATTTTTTTCAAACTTGCTAATGGAAATTAGGTTCTTTGAATATGTAAAATGAGATACTCAAGTTTTGGTTTATCTATGTGCAATGTAAATATTAACAGGAAATTGAAAAATTTTCAACATTCGTATGCAAATTTGAAAGAACTAAAGTTGAAAAGATCTATAAAAATGAGACAAAATTTTCCGTGAATCAGGAAATGTTTGGTTTGGAAGTTCAACAAAGGAACATTGTTACAATTATGACTAAGAATGATAGAACAAAGATATGGATTTTGGAAAATTTTTCTATGAAAAATGAAGAAGATAACGGAGTTTATGAAATATTAAATGGACGGATTTTTTTTCAAAAAGCTACAACAGATATTTTCCATTTTCGAATTCATTAATTTGTTCATTCATTTTTCATGTAAGAGAAACGGGAACTTTTTTCAATTGCTGAAAATTTTTTGAAGCTAATGAATTGTAACTTTTGCACTATAACTTGAGATTTGAAATGATTTGCTTTAAATAGAATAAACGAACTCTTGATTCAATGGTTTTGGAGAAAGTTAATGAGACTATTAAAAAATAATTTCCAAAAAATGCTAGTTTTTTTTAGTAAAATGTGGTCCAAAGCTAAAATTTTATCAGCCAATTTTCCTGTAATGTTTTAAAGATGAATTTCAAAAGTTATTTATTATTTGATATTCATTCAAATTTTCAACAAATTTATGTTACTTACAAATATCTTAAACCTAAGACCTTAAAGTGAAAACTTTGACTTGATTTTTGCATTATTTTATAGATTCATACATTTGTAAATTAGATTCAATAAAAAAATAAATATTAATGACTAGTTTGATTAATAGGTATTTATTAAGATAATGAGAAAATTAGCCACCTGGAGAATTTTTGGAGAAAAACCAACAGTTATAAACATTTAAAACTCGAATATTTCCAATTAGTTTCCTCAGTGAAGCCAACTGATATTTTTAGAAGTATGTACATTAGGATGATTCATATAAGATCCAAGAAAAAGATTATAACATATTTTCAATCTCAGCCCCTAAAAATGATCCATTCCACTAAAAAACAGACTAGATTTTTTTCTCAATTAACATTTAAGGGTCGCTATCGACTCATGAAATTTACGAAATTAATTAAAAACTTTAAAATTTAAAGAATTTTTTGGATGATGACACAAAATAATAAATAAACCTCTTCTATTACTTAGGTAGAAAGAAATTTCTATCTATATTTCTAGAAAAAAACCCTCAAATCCTTGGAACTACAACAAACTGAACATATTGAACATTACAATTAGCATATTATTGCCGAAAATTGTTAAAATTTATCAGTCAATAGCGATCTTTAAATATTGATTAAAATTTCTGTAATTAAAATATAATTCGTATGAACATTAATAGAATGATATGAGTTCAGAGTAAAAAATAAACTTATAAATCCCCCTAATATACATAGAAATTAGACTGCGCCAAAAGAATTTACAATTTTTTTTTTCAAAAGTATATCAAAAATATTGTTCAAGGAGTCAAAAAAAATATTGGGAAGGTTTGAGCCCTTAATATTAATATTATGAGGTCTATCTTCTTTAATTTCGATTTTTTATTTGTGCTTTCATTTTTGCGTCAATGCTGTCAAAATATGAAAATAAAAAAAATTTATTGGCACATACATTTATAGAAAATTAAATTCCCTACAAAACACAATTCTTTAAAAATTTTCGTCAGACACGCCGTTTTCCAATAAGCAAGCTTTAAACATTGATATTTTTTGCAGATTCATCTTTTTTATTTTAGAATTTTGTAACTAACGAACAAATAAATATACAGAAATTAACAATATAGATTCTTAAAGTAATTTTAATGCTCTACAAAAAAGTATTCTTAATATTTTTACATATAATCACTTTTTGAAAAGTTATTCACAATTAAAGTTGAATGAAATATTAAAGTATTGTTATTAAGGAGAAGTGGGAGTATTTTCACTCGTCATAGTACTTAAGAAGTTGCGGAAAAGTGCAAAAAATAGAGGGGCAAGGGGGTAATATTATTGAAAGATATGATTCCGTAAATATTGATTAACATGATATACTAAAGTATAAAACAATGTAAATAAATAATTTTCAATAGTAAAATAATCACATAATTGCAATTCTTTAATTATTTTAAGACAGTAAATCTACGTTTTCGGGTAATAAATAGTTGTTAACCGAGAACAGGTTGGTTTGGATATTTTATACATTTAAATATTTCAAGCAATAAGATTGATAAAATAATAATTTTCGTTGATGTAAAATATCAATTTGTCCCACTGAATGAAAAAAAAATGGTTCAACAACGAAAAAAACTATAATTTAATATTTCATTCAACTTTAATTGTGAATAACTTTTGCAAAAGTGATTTTATGTAAAAACGTTAAAAGTCCTTTTTTATAGAGCATTAAATTCCCTTTAATAATCTATATTGTTCATTTCTATATATGTATTTGTTCGTTAGTTACAATCTTCTAAAATAAAGAAGATAAATATAAAAATTATATCAATGTTTAAAGCTTGATTATTCGGAAATGACGTGTCTGGTAAAAATTTTTAAAGGAACCTTTTTTGTAGGGAATTTAATTTTCTATAAATATATGTGCAGACAAATTTTTTTACCTTGATAGTTTGACAGCATTGACGCAAAAATGAAAGCACAAATAAAAAATCGAAATTAAAGATGATAGATTTCTTAATAATAATATTAAGGGCTCAAACCTTCTCGATATTTTTTTTTGTCATCTTGAAGAATATTTTCAATATACTTTTCAAAAAAAAAATAATCGATTTTTTAATGCAAGCCTAATAGAAATATGTTCAACAATCTTTTGTACATTCTGTAGATAAACGATTTGTTATGCAATAGTTTTACTAGGAATAGTTGTGAACACTTACATCATCAGGCTGCACCTAAGATAGTTGCACATTTCTTGATAGTTCTTGAAAATTTACACCGAAATGTAAGTTTTGAACAATAAATTTTCTCATTTAAACTAACTTCATGTCGGAAATATTGTAAAAAGTGATCTATTAGCCGGATATTCGTCCTCTTTTACTAAAATTGTTATACTCAAAACCAATAAATTTTTAAGGAAACTAAAAGGTTTTTCCGAATTACTACACACAAAGTTTTTAAACTTTTTCAATAAAAATTATAGATAATGATTTTGATGTTTTTGTCTTTGTTTTGAGCAATTCTGGTGAAAAACAAATCAAACTTTCCATTGATAAAATTGATAATTTTATACGTAACTTTCATCGCTTTGGAACGGCAATCGTTTATTAACCGAATTATACGAGTGGCGAACGTAAAGTGTGTGTTGTTTTAATTCGATTCCTCCATTTAAGGCGGTGGAATTTTCCGGTAAATTTTTCTTTTTGGCCGGCGACGGGTGTAGCGATAGCGATTTTTCCGAGGTGTTTCGAGAGCTGTAGCGTCTCCAAAACGAATCGGTTACATGGGTGTGAGCTGTTGAATTACTAATGGATGTATTAGTGTAGGTGTTTTTCCGGTTAAACTTATCCCTTTTGTTAACAAAGCGTTTAATTTGCCGTTTCTTGAATCCACACAAGCGTAAGAATCCCTCCCGAAATTTCGAGCTCATCAAATTGTACAATATCGGATTTATTGCCGAATTGATATGAAACATGATGCGACAAAAAAATAAAATATTATAATAGCCTTCCATGCCGAGCGATATTACTTTTTCCGGTGGCACGGCAATGATCCAGAGGGTGAACGCTCTAAATGGCAGAAGACACACGAAAAACGCCACGACAACAGTGCCCAACATTAGCACCACTTGTTTGCGGTATAGAAGACTCGAGTTGGATGGCACTGAGTTGTTGTTTTTCGGGGGATTTAGTATGCTGGGATGGATCATTAGGGTTTTGGCGATTATCGTGTAAAGAATGACTAGAATCGTAAGGGGAATTATGAAAAACAGGAGGATTATGGCGATGAAGAAGAATGACGTCCAGAAGGTGTCCACCGATGTCCAGCAGACTGGAACGAGGCTGCCGTCGAAATACTCTTCGTAGCGGTAACGGGAGAGGGCAAGAATTGGACTGAAAGCAGAAAATAAAATGGTTAGTTTTTTAGAGATCCAGTTTTTAATTGAATTTCTTGTCGCTGGTTCTTCGTTGGTGAAAATCTCAAGAGACTTCATTGGAAAGGATTTACGTTGTGTACATAGAAACTAACTAAAAATAACATTTCTAACTTTTTGCAGTATGTACAAGTGATTTAAATCTCAAGTAAAAACTAATTTTTAATACACATTTCATACCAAAAAAAATCGCTATGATTTCTTAAAAAAGAACTACGAAATAAAATTACCGTAGACAATAAACCGAATAAAAAAGTGATTTTATAGGAAAGGACTATAATTATAGTAAAACGGCTGCAGAAAGATATAAGGTCCATAATTTCAGGGTAGATTGGTACTTTTAATTTTTGCGTCAATGCTGTCAAACAATCAAGGCAAAAACATTTTTCTGCACATATATTTATAGAAAATTGAATTTCCTACAAAAAATGTTTCCTTGAAAATTTTTGCCAGACACACCGTTTCCGAATAATTAAGTATTAAACATTGATATAATTTTTAGTTATATTTTCTTTATTTTGGAATTTTGTAACTAACGAACAAATAAATATAAAGAAATAAACAATATAGATTCTTGAAGGGAATTTAATGCTCTACAAAAAAGGTTTCTCAACGTTTTTACATAAAATCACACTTTCAACACTTATTCACAATTAAAGTTGAAGGAAAAATTAAATAATTGTTTTTTCGTTGTTGAACCAATTTTGAAAGAGTGATTTTATGTAAAAACGTTAAGAAACCTCTTTTGTAGAGCATTAAATTCCCTTCAAGAATCTTTATTGTTTATTTCTTTATATTTATTTGTCGTTAGTTACAAAATTCCAAAATAAAGAAAATATAACTAAAAATTATATCAATGTTTAATACTTAATTATTCGGAAACGGTGTGTCTGGCAAAAATTTTCAAGGAAACATTTTTTGTAGGAAATTCAATTTTCTATAAATATATGTGCAGAAAAATGTTTTTGCCATTTCTATATATTTATTTATTCGTTTGTTTCCAAATTCCAAAATAAAGAAAATATAAATAAAAATTATATCAATGTTTAAAGCTTGATTATTTGATTAAACGGCGTGTCTGACAAACATTTTTTGTAGGGAAAAGAAAAATTATTTATTAGATTAAGCCAAAAAAATCGACTATTTTTTTTGAAAAGTATATCGAAAATATTGTTTAATGTGGCACAAAAAACAGCGGGAAGGTTTGAGCCCTTACTATTACTATTAAGAGTCTATGTGCTTTCATTTTTGCGTCAATGCTGCCAAACTATCAAGGTAAAAAAATTATCTGCACATATATTTATAGAAAATTAAATTCCCTACAAAAAACGTGTCCTTAAAAATTTTTGTCAGACACGCTGTTTCCGAATAATTAAGCATTAAACATTGATATAATTTTTAGACTTATCTTTTTTATTTTGGAATTTTGAAACTATTGAACAAATAAATAAAAAGAAATGAACAATATAGATTCTTGAAGGGAATTTAATGTTCTACAAAAATGGTCTCTTGACGTTTTTACATAAAATCACTCTTTCAAAATTGGTTCAACAACGAAAAAACAATAATTTAATTTTTCCTTCAACTTTAATTGTGAATAACTTTTGAGCAAGTGATTTTATGTAAAAACGTTAAGAGACTTTTTTTGTAGAGCATTAAATTTCCTTTATGAATCTGTATTGCTCATTTCTATATATTTATTTGTTCGTTAGTTACAAAATTCCAAAATAAATCTAAAAATTATATTAATGTTTAAAGCTTGATTAATTAGAAGCGGCGTGTCTGATGAAAATTTTAAAAGAAACTCTTTTTGTAGGAAATTTAATTTTCTATAAATATTTGTGTAGATGAATTTTTTACCTTGGTAATTTAGCAGCATTGACGCAAAAATGAAAGTACAAATAAAAAATCGCAATTAAAGATGATGGATCTCTTAATATTAATATTAAGGGCTCAAACCTTCCCAGTATTTTTTTTTGTCACCCTGAACAATATTTTCGATATACTTTTCAAAAAAATAATTGCCGATTTTTTGGTCCAGCCTAATATATAGGTCACAATCATTTGACTCTTGATTTTTCCTACAATGCCAATAATTTTAAGAAATATTAACAATAATGAAATACTATTTTTGCATATTTTCAATCGTAATTTTTACGTTAACTATGGCATACAGGAAATCTTTAAAGTATTTTGTTTGTAGGAAATATCTTCAGCTTTTATTTTGGTAATAACTACTTTGTTTGTATTTAGCACGGTTTAAAAGATATAATGAAAAAAAAAAATTTTGGAAAAGTCATTTTTTTTTTTTGAGAAGGGGGCAACCTCAGATGACGGTTTTTTTGGTTGAAATAATATTTGGGATCTAATTTATCGATAAATTAAAAAAAATTGCTTCTACTTATTCTTGGAGACTTAACTTATAAATTTCCATTTCCACGACTGTACTATGTAATACTCATTTAAAGCTCCCATATATAATTTATGAATTCTTTATAATGTTTTTTTGCTTCTGAAAAATTGAGAAGGAAGAATCTTTTAATTTATAAAATTGTAAGATTTTTCATTTGATTGATCATTTGAAAGATTATGAGAAACACCATATTGTCTTATATCCGATGAAGGGAAACTCTTAGTTCCAGTTAAGTCCTCCAAGCAACAAATGGTGGATAATACTAGGTGACTACTTATCCTGATGGGTATTAAGCCTCCAAATTATCAGTAAACATAATGATCCCCATAAAAACCCATCAAATCCATATCCCCATAAAAATACACCAGAAGAGTTTGACACTTATTACCTGGAGCAGCAGATTTAGTAAAGAATATGGAGATATGGAAGATGATATTATGAAACCCATGGGAATGAAAGGGCAGAAGAAGAAAAAGAAGATATCTAAAGTTAAGAAGTTATTTTTCATTATTTATTTTTAATTTCTTTCGATTAGATCAACCTTGTGGACAATCCGGACGAGCATAGAAGACTAAAACGCATCTTTTTCCTGGAGCTGAAGAAACTTTATGAAGAAAATTATGCACACATTGGTTATCAACTTCTAACCATAAAAATTATGTTGAAGAAATTACTTTAGTACTTCGATTAAATTTCAATTAAATAAAAAAAAGTGATAACATTTCATCACGTTCGGTTCTTATCTTGCCATTTCATAAATCCTTATCGTAAAAATTCATTTTTTTATCACACATAAAACCCTATTGTAGTTAATACATCAATAAAAAATTTGTTTGGTTCATATGTTGCAAACTTTTTAATATCCATAACCCAGAGCTTTCCTATTAAATACAAGTTGGTGGTCGTCGAATACTTTCAGTTGATTGCCAATAAAAAAAAAATAGCTTTTAAAATGACAAAATTTGGCTATAAAAATTTATTAATTTCCTGTAACTTATGAAAATATCATTTATCAATAAATTATTTCCTTGCCAAAGATTGAATTTCAATGGACAAATGTTTAACCGTTTGTCATCGAACACCAGAAGCTTTAAAGATTGATTTTCGCATTTTCTTTGTTTGTAAATGTCACAAATATTTAAATTTTACAGGGCAAAACGAAATAAAAAGCAAAAAAAAAACTGTCAATGAACTCCGCGATTTTTACAAAAAAAAAAAAATCCTTAAGAATTCCGTGGATAGGACAATAGGCGTTTCAGATTCAACAAAGAATTTATGTAAATACGTTTTATGTTTGATCAAGCTCGTTGAATATTCGCTTTTATCACCGCTTTTACTACAAACGATTTAAATAAAAAGGAAAAACTATAATTGATATAAACACTTACTATATCTCTTTGATAACGTTTCTTTCCGTCATAACTCGAACGTTAATAATTTATAGTTTTTTTGACCAGCAAATTTGAATGTTATTGCTCCAAGTCGTTGTTTGAAGTGGAGAAATTTATCATAAAAAGCTGACTTTTATTGAGAATTTATTTTCGGAACGAAAGAAATATAATAATTGATGTGGAGTCTATGAGAGATGTTTGCGTTGAAAATTGCATCAATAATTTGTACAATAAATTAAAGTGGTAATTGGGTGAGAGTTCAATAAGGGTTTTTATTTAATCAAAATTTAAAATCTTATCGATAGTTTTTTGTGTGCAATTTAAAAAGGTTTAAAATATAACATTTTTCAGGGTGATTACCCTGTTGATGAAGATATATAGTGATAGGAGCCACTATCCATTTTTTTTTAAATAGTTTCAATTAAAGATGCAATTCATTCGTTAAATATAGATTTGTTATAAATATTATTCGTCACTTATACCAATGATAATGACAAATAAAATAACAAGAGGGTTTTCATGGTCTTCCATGCTGGAGTGCAGGTGAACATGGGCAACCCTGATGTCATCTTGTATTCATGTGATTTGTAAATCCTTTTGAAAATCTTTTTTGGATGTGTGTTTTCACGGCCGTCCCGGCCATACGCCTTCGTCCATGTAGGTATTATTAACATTTTATACAGTAAAAGTTTCGTTCAATGGTTGAGTGGTGTACTATAGACTTGGCCAAAAAAATTGAATATTTTTTTTTTTGAAAAGTATATCGAAAATAATGTTCAAGGTGACAAAAAAAAATATCGGGAAGGTTTGAGCCCTTAATATTAATATTAAGAGTATTAAGAGGTCTATCATCTTTAATTTCGATTTATTATTTGTACTTTCATTTTTGCGTCAATGTGGTCCAACTATCAAGGTAAAAAAATCATCTGCACATATATTTATAGAAAATTAGATTCCCTACAAAATTCTAGATTCCCTTCTGTTTGAAAATTTTTGCCAGGCACGCCGTTTCTGAATAATCAAGCTTTAAACATTGTTATAATCTTTAAATTTATCTTTTTTAATTTGGAATTTTGTAACTAACGAAAAAATAAATTTATAGAAATGAACAATATTGATTCTTGAAGAGAATTTAATGTTCTACAAAAAAGGTTTCTTAACATTTTTAGATAAAATCACTTTTTCAAAAGTTATTCACAATTAAAGTAGAAGGAAAAATTAAATTATAGTTTTTTTCGTTATTGAACCATTTTTTTTTCATTCAGTGGGACAAATTGATATTTTAGATCATCAAAAACTATCATTTTATAAATCTTATTGCTTGAAATACCTAAATTTCATAAAATATCCAAACTTATTCTCGATTAACAGTTATATTTTACACGAAAATGTAGATTTACTTTGATATTATACATTTAATTTTTCATTCAACTTTAATTGTGAATAACTTTTGGAAAACTGATTTAATGTAAAAACGTAAGAAATCATTTTTGTGGAACATCAAATTCCCTTTAAGAATCTATATTGTTTATTTCTATATATTTATTTGTTCGTTAGTTACAAAATTCCAAAATAAAGAAGATAAATCTAAAAATTAAATCCAGATTTAAAGCTTGAATTTTCGGAAACGGTGTGTCTGGCGAAAATTTTTAAAGATACGTTGTTTGTAGGGAATTTAATTGTCTATAAATATATGTGCAGATAATTTTTTTTACCTTGATAGTTTGACAGCATTGACGCAAAAATGAAAGCACAAATAAAAAATCGAAAATAAACATGATAGACCTCTTAATATTAAGATTAAGGGCTCAAACCTTCCCGATATTTTTGTTTTGTCACCTTGAACAATATTTTCGATATACTTTTCAAAAAAAAAAAAAATAATCGATTTTTTGGCTTAGTCTAGTGCAGTATGGACTACACCGATCCATTGCTTCTACCGAAAACTCAGTGCCTGTAATCGTTAGCTAATGAACTTTATTTAACAAGTGAAATGCATTTTTAATTGTAAATATTTCAGAAAATAGTTGAATAGTGGCACCTTTCACCATAATTCTTCATCAACAGGTGAAAAAAAATATCATTCTACAAAATTTGAACCAAATTTGTGAGCTCAAGTCCACTTCCACACTTCTTTTTTAAAGATTTTTTATATCAACAAAATTAAAAATTTCTTTTCTAACTTTCTGGTTACATCAACAACAAACATAAATAATCCATTTATTTTGAAAGTGGTCTAAATCCATTTCTAGGATAATCCAAACGACAACTTTTGATTTGCTGATTATTAATACTAACTTTTTTCAT
Source organism: Sisyra terminalis (assembly GCA_958496175.1). Lineage (NCBI taxonomy): Eukaryota > Metazoa > Arthropoda > Insecta > Neuroptera > Sisyridae > Sisyra > Sisyra terminalis. The sequence goes on along the minus strand of OY292278.1, from coordinate 46,464,372 downwards.
TGTGAAATTTATGTATTTATTGTCACAAATTTAGTAGCTATATGAACTCTTCTTGGAAATGAAGTTAGGCCACTTTCAAAATAAACAATTCAAATCCTTAAAATTATTGATTTTACATAAATACACTTACAGACAAAAATACGGACGACAAAAACTATAAAAGCATTAATCCAGGACAAAACAATGATACTTACATGCATATACTTCTACAAATACAAAAGAATTAAAAGAAAAAAATAATAAACATTAAATTATGGTAAGAAATTAATGGACTCATAAATGAAATGTTTGAAATAAATACACGTGCAGTTTATTATTACGTAATTTTTTTTATTACACATTTATGTATATATTTTAATACATCTGTTTATATAATTAATTTTTAATATATTTCAATACATTTAATACATCATTTTTAATAGCTTTAGATTTTATATTTAATATTTGGTATAACGAGTAGTAATGAAATTATAAATAATAACGTTTAATATTTCTAGTGTAAATATTTAGCTAAAAGCCATTACTTATATATCTTACGATTTTAATTTTCTATTTCTTATTTTCTAAGTTTTTCTAGTTTATTTGACTATTTTTATTCGGAATGAATTTAAAAAGAGTTTTATCATTAATTTGCAACAAAAATTTTAGGAACCAATTACAAGGAAGCAAGGAATTTAAGGGAAAGACGAAAAAATTTACCAAAGCACAGATGAGCTAATATTTTATTCGTAAAGCTTTCGATTTGTTAGAAAAACCTTTATTACCCGAATATTGGTAAACAATTTGCATTGTTGTCTTTTTTTTTTGTTATCAATTCTAAAAAAACGTAGTTAATACTGGATCGGACGGTAAATACTTGAAGAGGGTTAAAAGAGTTGGTATTATGTTTATGATTTATTACGCGTAATATTAGCGGGAAGAGGATTTAGGAGGGAAACTTATGAAATATATTGAAAAAGTTTTCGAGTTTTTAATGCAGATAGTAGAAGAGCTTTTCATTGACATAGGAGATGTTTTGGAAATAATCATTGATTTTTTTTTGTTCTCGAGTTTAGCTAGGTTTCCAACCTTTTAATGAATCATTGCCGTCTTTACCAAAAGAAATAAATTGTTATTACTTTTCCACAGGTGTAAAATAAATAAATATATTAATTTACTACAAAAAAAGCGACACAACTAAAGGAACCAAATTCCTGGAAGTTATCATGATAGTCCAAGACTTAAAATAATTTTCAGGGAATTACATATTTTTTTTTTGATTTTTTCACTAAGATAGTAGAACATATTTAAGGGGGTTGTCTCATTTGATTGGTTATTTTTTTTTTGCCATAAATTACTTCCTTAGCACGTCTACAATATGGTGGTTTAATAATGTTTTAAATTTTGAGGTCGATCGAAAAATGCAGTTGTTACAAAGATATGGAAGTTATAATTTTGAAACTTTAAACGCATTTTTCTCAAATCCTTGTTCTTAAATTTTGCATCTTTCCAATCTTGGGAATAGTTTAACCAACTAACTTCCAACTTATGGGAAAGACCAAGTACATGTAAACGCATTGATTATATTTAAAGATTCGAAAAATTCCAATTATTAATATTTTTTTTATTGAAAAAATATAACAAAGAAAACCGTGAAACTGCAACATGTTCTTTGAAAACTTTTCTAAAATACAATTTCCTATATTATCAGTTGATTTTGGTTCATCCCATGCTTCGTACCACCGAAAATTGTTTTGCTGTATTTTATTATTAATATGGGTATGCTTTAATACATAAACTAATAACTGATTTTAAATAATTTAATGCATTTTTTGCATAATAATAGGTAAAAGTATGCAAGTACATCAACAAAGACAGAGAACAGATTATGTTAACGTAATGAGTGAAAATCAAATATAATGAGTATTGTCACAAAATTTGAACAAACTGATTCTTGTCATTTGTCTCAATTGTCATTTCGGTTTCATTTAATTATCATTTTTTTTGTTTATGTTAACGTATACAAATGAGTGCAAATCAAATAGTTATAATGAGTATTGTCACAAAATTTGAACAGACTGATTCTTGTCATTTGTCTCAATTGTCATTTCGATTTCATTCAATTACCAATTTTTTGTTATGTCAATAAATATTTCATGAGAAGTTAGTGGAGGTTGTGCTGAAAATCTAAAAGATAGCAAACCTCTGGAATCCGGATAACAACTCCTCATAGTTTCATCAAAATTGGTTGAACATTTAAGGAATACTAAAAGAACAAATCTATGGATAGACAAATGCTAAATTTTTAAAAGGAATAGATTAGCCAATCAGCTGAAATCGTCGAAATCCATTTTTTCGAGATGGGTGCCTTTGAAGTGCTATAACCATCGTTTTACTAAAGATTTTTTCCATAAAAATTTATGTAGCAATACTTAAGATAATTTTAAACAATTGATAATATTTTCAAAGTTCTACCTTTTTATTGGTCTTCGAAAAAAAATTCCAAAAAAATGCTTAAAAAGCTGGCCAACACACGAGAGAACTCTTTTGAATTGACTGACATATATAATGTTTTGGTAGTTATTGATTTCCTAAATAAATTCCCAAACTTTTATGAATTGCCTCTTCCCCTTCCCTCCATATATTGTAAAATAAATAACTGATATCTCCTTTCTTAAACTTTAAATGTTTCATTGCAGTAATTTCCAATAAAGAAATAAGTGGAATAGCTTGAATAATTCAACTAGAATAACTACCATCCCCCTTGGTTTGTATAACAAATTAACATCCAAAATAAGATTTTTTCACTGACTTTGAAGAGTTATACTGTATATACAATATATAGAATATATTGCAGTCCAATTTATTTAGTATAATTTAATAAAATAACATATAAAAATCATACCATAAACATAAATTTGAACAGAAGCTCAAACAAAAATATTTGTGACGTATTTGCCCAGATACGTATTTCGATTGCCAAACAATCTTCCTCAGTGGTTATCAAGTAGTGTGGATCACTCTGTAATTGCTTTGTGATGATTCATCACAAAGCAGTTACTTGATGACCGCTGAGGAAGATTGCTTGGCAATCGAAATACGTATCTGGGCAATACGTCACGAATATTTTTGTTTGAACTTCTACTCAAATTTATGTTTATTGTATGATTTTTATATATTATTATAATAAATTATATTACATAAATTGGACCGCAATATATTCTATATATTGTATACACAAAGTAAACATCCCTTAAGGAAGTTATACTGTCCATTAACGAAAGAACCTCAGTTATAGCCATTAATCACTGTAGTTGAAAATCGGTTAGAACTTCCAAAACAATATCTTTAAATTTATTTTGATTACAAGTGGTTTATTTTGGATGAAATTGCTATCGATTTTTTCTGCATTTGATGATTTTATAATGATCGCATTTAGCAATATTAATTCGGAAAATTGATAAAGAAAAAATCGAAAACATTTTAAATTTCAATTACCATTAGTTATCAATCAATCAATCATTTGTACCAGTCGTGTTTTTCACGGTGCCATATCAACGGGCATCAATTTGTTTTTACATTCATCACTTCAAATTTGACATCATATCGAATTTATGTGAAACTGATTTCAATTGCGTGGAACAGAGACGAAAAGCTCTACTTTATAAAAAAAAAGAAAAAATTGATTTTTCCCTCACAAATGAAAAAAAAATTACCCACCAAACATTGGCATTGTCGTTTAGATAAAATCAATAATTTTATATTAGGCAAACGAGAGATAAGTGAAGGGTGGCGGTTATTATTGTGGTGGCCTATCGGCCGTAGTTCTTTTCTTCTTTCAAACCATACATATCCCATATATATATATATATATATATATATATATAGATACGTGATCGTTTGCAGACGACGAAAACTTAATCTTGAATAATACGTCTCGGGAGACCTTATTATCCAAGTTTTCCTTACCCAAATACTATACATATAGAGCACAACCGTTTGGAATGTATGAACAAAGTTTGTTGAAAGCAAAAATCTTTTTTACGACCATAAACATTTCTATTACACTCGAAAATCATAAGGCGAATGCGGCAAACGGCTTTTAAAAGTCACTGCTTTTTGTTGATGGGGAATTGATTGATGGTGAACTGTTGCGATTGTTGCGAGACTTTATTGTTGAATTTAAATATATTGTATGATAATATAAACATGTTCATATTGTTGAGTCAATCAAGTGCTTTATTCTTTAGTTCTCAAGAAAAGTTCTGATTTAACAGTTTTCCACTAAAGTTTTATTTTCGTTTGGCTAGAGAATGAAGTGGTTGAAAAAATAAACAGTTATTTTTTTATAAAATTCATACTGCCAACGCCCAATTATCAAAATTAAGAATGTTGATAACGGGAATTTGGACATAAGACGCATCAACAGATTATTTAAAGTGGCGACGTTTCGTATATTTATTTATACTTAAGTATAATAAAAAATATACTAGAGTGATTCAAAAAAAAAAAAATTTTCTTGCAAACAGGCTGAAAAGTTTTGTTTTGACGTAAAAAAATAACAGTTAAAATTTCAGCTTTAAATATTACTATTAAGGTGTCCCCATCGCATTTTTTTATTTCCCATAAGAACGACATGGGAAAAGTTATTTTTACTTCTTCTGATTTTTATACCGTTCAAACGACTATTTAAATAATAAATCTCTTCTATGATCTTTATAGAGAATTAAACGTTCTACAAAAAAGGACTGATAACATTTTTTGATTAGTCCATGCGTTCAAAAGTTATTCAAGATCAAAGTTCAATTCTTTAAAAAATTGATCGAATTTTGTATATTATACCAAAACTGTTGGTTTCAGTGTTAAAATAGGGGTCAAATTATCATGCTTTTAAAGATTTATTTTGCCAAATTTGATTTAAAAAATAATTAACATCAAAATACTGTATTGATTTTAATATGAGAAATACGTTTCGTATATTTATTTAAACTTAAGTATAAATAAATATATATATGGGTGATTCAAAAAAAAAAAATTTTTTCTTTGCAAACATGCTGAAAAGTTTTGCTTTGACGTAAAAAGACACTAGTTAAAATTTCAGATCTAATATTAATATTAAGGTTGTCCTCATCGCATTTTTTTATTTCCCATAAGAATAACATGGGAAAAGTTATTTTTACTTCTTCTGATTTTTATACCGTTCAAACGACTATTTAAATAATAAATCTTTTCTATAATCTTTATAGAAAATTAAACGCTATACAAAAAAGGAGTGATAACATTTTTTGATTAGTCCATGCGTTCAAAAGTTATTCAAGATCAAAGTTCAATTCTTTAAAAAATTGATCGAATTTTGTATATTATACCAAAACTGTTGGTTTCAGTGTTAAAGTTGGGGTCAAATTTTTAATCAAACATGGTTTTGATTTGTGAGAGATGTCAACAAATGATTTTTTTTTATTAAATTTTACAATTATCATGCTTTTAAAGATTTATTTTGCCAAATTTGATTTAAAAAATAATTATCATCAAAATACTACCATATATTGATTTTAATATGAGAAATCTTCTAGATTCTAGTTTTTCCTGGAATGCTCGTTTTTAGAATTACGTTCGTGAATTTTCGTTTAAAAACTTCAGTATGTTTTCTTCAGTCACTCTCAAAATTAATTATAATTTCAAATACTAATAGCGATTTTTTTCATTCAAATTTCCCGACTTATTAATACAGAAAAAAATTAACAAAATAATTCAGTTCTTTTTTTTGCAAAATAAATCTTTAACAGGGAGGTTCTAAGCTTAATAAGAGTAATTATACCCAAATAATGCAACTGGGACTTAAAGAAATATTGCTAAAAGTTCAACTCTAGGAAGCCAAAAACTTGATCCACAAGAAAGTCGGGGATACTAAAAAGAAAATTGAATAAAAAATTTGATAACGGTAGATATTTTTACGCAATGCTAAATAGATCATACCCTAAAGAAAGCTTTTAAAAAAATACAAATTTATCTGATAGATAAATATTTCAAATATTTCAAATATTACAACTCAAAATTCTTAGGGGAAATTATGCTTGTTTTCTCAATTCTTCAAAAAAGATAAATTCCACAATCTAGATGTAAAAATAACCACCCCCAAAGAAAATTACCATACTCCTATTCTAAAATCAATGACTTTGAAAACATAGCTAAAATTGTCTCACGTAATTGATGGATGCCCTTTTACGGACATATCGCACCTGTTGTCTACTAGAGGTACAAATCAAAAATTGCAAGTTTTAAGTTGGCAAAAGTTTTACAATGAGGAAGTTGCCTATTTTGTACGTAGAATAAAAGGGTAACTTTAGTATATTCCCTAACCACGTAACGAGGATGTTTCTTTATTGAAGTGACTATTCAAAATGAAATAAAAACTTTATTAACGATTTTCTGATAAGTTCAATTTTTGAGTTGTACCTTTATTCTGCGACATATGTTCCACAATATTGGTCCATTTTTGAATTTGTCTTCATGTTGATTATTATTAGTCAATCACATTAACTGCTAATATAAAATGGTATTCTGGAAAGCTAAAGTAGTTTTTGAACTGCTAAAGGATCATTCGTAAACTATATGGAATAAAGGGTATAGCAATGTATGTATCAGAAAACTGTTCCCACGGCTTTTTCAATTGAAACTTAGGGGAGTTCATTAACAATAATTCAAATAATTTTAAAGGATAATTTTCAATCCCAGAAAAGTAGAGGGAAAAGCTGTAATAGGTTGGAAAATTGTGGGTTTTTATATTAAATCCTTAAGTATTATGTGTACCGGAAAGTAATTTCTTCTTTTTTTAAAATAGGTACAGTTAAAAAATAAAATTTTGTTATAACTTTCGACTTCAAATCAAAGATATAATCAGCCTCAATAGTATCAACGTTTTGACATCTTAGTAGGGGCAAAAAGGTCCTGTATTTATTTTTAATATCTGACAGGTGTTATGAATTAACTAGTAGTTGCCCCTTGCATTCGCAACTAAAAGTTTTATCTCAATAAAATGTTTAATATGAGATAATGTAGAGTTAATTAACAATCGAAATTTCAAATTTAATAATCAATCAAAGTCCGTTAAAAGCGAAACGTTATTACTGCTTAATATAAAACAAAGTTGATTTATTATAAGAAACAAAAACTTAGGGTCTGCTTAAAAATTTAAACTCTGATAAGTAGATATATCTAAAAACGTCAAGTTAAGTTTATAAATGAGCATTATATTTTTTGTCTTTTACATATTGTAAACCTGAAAATCCGAAATACGTATTCACAAATAAATACATTAGCGAGTGAGTACTCTTACCAACGTTTTGAATGCGTAAGTGGGGATAAAAGAGCGCATGCGCATAGCACATTCTGCACGGACGCACGGCAAGATGGCCAATTTATATACATGATAACAGTATTTGAATGAATGAAATATTTCTGGATTTTCATTTGGAAAATTAGCCCTTTTAAACATAACATAAAACTCTTCTTTCTTTATAATAATACTGACATTAATTGTAACATAAGTAATATTTTTCTATACCTTTATCTTAACTTAATCAAACTTTGGTTTCTTGAATTGCAATTATAACAAACGATATAAACGAACCGTCGGTAAGAAATACAGTTTTCATGGACCCATTGCTTGCAAAGATTGCGTGGAATCCAATCTTCACGTGGCTGGATAAGGAAAAAGTCCACGTGGACCTTTTTACCCCAATTATGTTCAAGTATTTTTACTAAGTTATAACTAGTTTACTGACTAAATTAGCCAAAAACTAATAATAAATCCTGAAATACCGCTAAAACTCATATACTTTTAAATTATGTTTTAGTCTAGTCAAAGCAATATTACTGCTGAAAACCGAAAAGAATAATAATTAAAAGATTTAATTTCGTAAAAATATCGAGGTCCCGTCGTAAATCTCCTATCTGTGATTTAGCCTTAACTGCCAGGGTGGTCTCGAAATGCTTTTACACTTTCTCATCCCAACCATTATAGTTAAATAGAGCAATATGCCACTAGTATTTTAGATACTCATGGTGGACCTTTATATCCTCGGACCTTTAAGCCCCACTCTACCCTACTTTTGGTTATTAGGTTGATCAATTTAAGTTGATTAAGATTATTTGATAGTTCTTCGATTATCTGGGATACATTTGCCATCATTTCCTCCCTTTACATCTAATTGGTTGATTTTTTTACTATTTTTCTTTAGTTCCAGTAGGAAAAATGAAAATTATCGAATTTGAACTTCAAAAAACTTATTTGGCACTAATGAATATCTAATGCTCTTTGATATTGAAAATATTTTAGTAACAACTTTGCGTTGAAAGAAAAAAAACAGTTTAAAACATAATATTTGATAGATGACAAAATTCAGATCTCAGCTTTTATTTTTGTAAATAAGAAGACAATTCAGATTGTTTAAGATCGGTTTTTTTTTATTTAATATTTTACTATTCAATTAGCTACGTTTCGTTACGTATCGTAACTTCATTTTTTTATTGAATTGAATTTAAATTGAAAATATTTTTTTTTTTGTAAATCAAGAAGCCTGATGAAGTTACGATACGTAACGAAACGTAGCCAATTGAATAATAAAAATATTAAATAAAAAAACCGATCTTAAACAACCTGAATTATCTTCTTATTTAAAAAAAATAATATTAGATCTTTGAAAGGCTAAGGGAGTGGTCGTCCATGGTTGGAAGATTTGGGGTAAGGTATTATTATTATTTTTAATCCCAAATCAATATTCTTGGTTGTTTAAGATCGGTTTTTTTATTTAATATTTTTACTATTCAATTAGCTACGTCTCGTTATGTATCGTAACTTCATTTTTTTATTGAATTTAAATTGAAAATATTTTTTTTTTGTGAATCAAGAAGCCTGATGAAGTTACTATACGTAACGAAACGTAGCTAATTGAATAGTAAAAATATTAAATAAAAAAACCAATCTTAAACAACCTGAATTGTCTTCTTTTTTAAAAAAATAATATTTGATCTTTGAAAGGCTAAGGGAGTGGTAGACCATGGTTCGAAGATTGAAGGTATTTTTATTATTATTTTTAATCCCAAATCAATATTCTTTAATTTTTAAAAGAAATCAGGCTTAAAAGTTTGGAATAGTTTAAATATTTTCGATGCTTTTTTCTCCCAAAGATAAGTTCTGAATTTCAGTTATTAAAAAAACTTAGTTTTTAGAAAACCCATCACAATCGGGAGCCCTTCTTGAGCATTTAGAAGTTCTAATTATTTAACATATTAATTGACTCAACAATTTAATTAAATCGTACGAATATAAAGACTTTAACGTGAATGTTCCTTCAGATAAATATAGAATTTTATGAACATTCAACATCAACCACTAATATACTCATATACATTTTAAACACATAGGTATGTAGTATAAGAGAAATTTGGCACAGCTATTATTATCTTTAGACTAGAATTAATATTATCATTTACATATTTGTAACGGAATATACCACTAAAAATATTATATTTATTCTTCCTCTCTATGTAAACTCAAAAACCGAAAACCACACATGCACGAACTTTGTATTTGTGCATAAAACCACTACAATTGGCAAAAATAAACGTCCAACTCTGTCTAATATTTAGTTCGACATTTTAAATATGTTCAATGTTTGAGTTATTGCCATTGCGGGGAGAAGTTTAAACTTTGCCAATAGTTGTCGGAAATAATGGGAAAAGTAAGTCGTATCAGTTGTTGTTTAACTTGAAATCGAACCGGAAGCTATTTTTCTAGTAGCTTGAAAACTATTCACTTGAATGTATTGAAAAAATAAAAAATAAAAACGGATTTTTTTCAATGCAAATATCGATCAGTTATGCAAATTTTGGCGCGGCGCCAAATACCTGTGGATAATCTAGCAGGTATTTGCCCCGAATGTGTTGCATATTTGTGCCATGAAAGACTAATGGAATTAAAATGTAATTTGGTGTCATAAGATTACCGGAATTACAACCATTAGTTTTGCACTGAAATAGTTTAAAAAATTTTTTTTTTTTTTTTTTTTTTTGGAGGAAAATTTAACGATTATTTTTAGTGATGTTTGGATGTGAGATTGGAGTCGCAAAGAAAACATCCTCTTCAAAAATATGTTTTGTTGAAAAAATGACGAAGAAAAATCGGTTTTAAGTAAACATGGAAAATGGTCTTGTCTTGATTACATTAGTAAAGTAAATATGATTCGTTTCATTAATGCGTTAATAAAAGAATGAAGAAAAATAAGTAAGTCTAGGGCGTTTTTTTTTTTGCGTTGGGAAATGTGTAATATGTTGAGATTTAAAAAACCAGATTGGTGATTTTTTATTCTTTAAAGTTTTGGTTTTTTTGCAAGTAGTTATGAAATTTGTTTTTCCTTGGTAAAAGCATTTATAAATTGAATATTTTTAAAGAGATAAAGCTTTTGTTGGTTTATTCTTACCAAAAAAATTTATTCAGTACAACATTTTTAATATAGGGGAGACCGGGTACAAAAGTAACGGCGGGTCGAAAGTAACAAATGCTTTCTAGGCTTATCCAATGGGATTATTTGACTTTTTACTATTTTTTTTTTCTGAGAAACAAATGAATGAAAAGATTCAAAATTAAATTATTCTAACGTAAAATTTAACGTTCTACAAAAAAGGTCTCTTATAAATTTCCGATTAAATCACTCCATTAAAAGTTATTCAACATTTAACTTGTGTCTAATATAAATTTTGCAATATTTTCAACTTTTTGCTCATTTTTACTTTTTTTAACTATAAAATCATTAGAAGAGATGATAAAAATTATTATCATTAGAGCGCCAGTGATTATTTGTATGAATTTTATGGCTTGAACTGAAAATTAAACAAAAAAAATCATTTTTTTACAATTAAAACAGGTGATATAAGATCCGAATTCGGTATTTCTTATATATTTTTCTTAAAAATATTTTTTTATTTTTATTTATTTAATATAGTTCTCAAAAAATTATAATTTTTGTTTAATTTTCAGTTCAAGCCATAAAAGTCATACAAATAATTTTATTTTGGCCCAAAAAAATTAATTCAGTACATTTTTAATGTAGGGGAGATCGGGTATAAAAGTAACGGTGGCTCGAAAGTAACAAATGCTTTCTAGGCTTATCCAATGAGCGAACTCCGCTTTAATGCCATCTGGTGATAGCCTGGAGCACCCCCTCAATCGCATTAAGTCGACGCATGCGCAGTACGTTGTTAGGTTATATAATCGGATGAAATGTGTTATAACGAACCAAAAGTAAGTTTTTCGACGTTTTTTATTTATTGTTTACATAGTCGAAAAGGATTATAGTTTTCCGAATGTTTGCATATCCATTCTTGATTAGATAAATTGTGCATTGTTTAAATTCAAAGGGCGTCCGTTATTTCCCAAATTGATTTTTTTTACAGCCATCGTCCCCTGAATTTTAAGTTTAAGATATAAAAAAAAATCCATTACAATTAAGCTCTTAATTTCTTGATTAAACCGTACCGAAATTAAGTTACTTTTACCATTTAAATAACATGGGATTATTTGACTTTTTACTTTTAATTTTTTTTCTGAGAAACAAATGAATGAAAAGATTTAAGATTAAATTATTCTGACGTAAAATTTAACGCTCTACAAAAAAGGTCTCGTATGAATTTTCGATTAAATCACTCCCTTAAAAGTTATTCAACATTTAACTTGTGCCTAAAATAAATCTTGCAATATTTTCAACTTTTCGCTCATTTTTACTTTTTTTAACTATATAATCATTGGAAGAGATGATAAAAATTATTATCATTAGAGTGCCAGTGATTATTTGTGTAAATTTTATGGCTTGAACTGAAATTTAAACAAAAAAAAATCATTTTTTGACAATTAAAACAGGTGATATAAGATCCGAATTCGCTATTTCTTAAATATTTAAATATTTAATATTTATTTATTATAAGTTCTCAAAAAATGTTTTTTTTTTGTTTAATTTTTAGTTCAAGCCATAAAATTCATAATCACTGGCGCTCTAATGATAATAATTTTTATCATCTCTTCCAATGATTTTATAGTTAAAAAAAGTAAAAATGAGCAAAAAGTTGAAAATATTGCAAGATTTATATTAGGCATAAGTTAAATGTTGAATAAATTTTAATAGAGTGATTTAATCAAAAATTTATAAAAGACCTTTTTTGTAGAGCGTTAAATTTTACGTTAGAATAATTTAATTTTAAATCTTTACATTCATTTGTTTCTGAGAAAAAAAATTAAAAGTAAAGTCAAATAATCCCATGTTATTTAAATGATAAAAGTAACTTAATTCCGGCACGGTTTAATCAAGAAATTAAGAGCTTAATTGTATTAGATAATTTTTTTTTATATCATAAACTTAAAATTCAGGAGGCAATCGCTGTAAAAAATCAATTTGGGAAATAACGGACACCCTAATATTCATTTAATGGAAATAATAACACCCAGCCAGGAATCAAGGTAAAAGTACAAATTGTTACTATTATACTCAGTCTCCCCTACTATTGCTAAATCTCCTTAAAATATACAAATATTATCGTAAGAATTTTGGGGTTGAAAAATTAATTTTCAAAACATATTTGTTCAAATTATTTGATTTAAATCTTTAAGAAGAACAAAGTGATTTTCTTTGGTACAAACTCACAACAATGAGCTAAAAATTCTAATGAATTTTACGGTTGAAATATTTATCAAAATTCAAACTTAAATTTCCAATTATTCATTAAGATATTTACACAAAAATTTTTGGAACTACGCCCAATAACTATTTTCGTAACAAATCATTCACGTTATTGATTTCAGTCGGCTGATTTTCACCGCGGAAAAAAAAGTAGACAAAAAAATCACTTGACAAGAAAAATATAATTCCCAACTTGAAAACTATAACTTACCACAAAAAAGCCAATTTGTTTTACTGTTAATTAAGCTAAAATTAACGGAGCTGACCAGATGTTCAAACTTCAATTTCACATCCAACAAATGAGGCAATCGAGCAAAGAGTAATTATCCTAGTCGAACACTTTTCACACTCCCATTTTTCATCCAGGTATCCCCTATCTATATTGTAAAAATGAAATGAATTACATGCAAATTAAGCTTTCGAAATGAATTTTTTTTATTCTCTCCTTTTTCAACCACCTGTTGCGTCATTATATCTTTTCACAACCTTTTGTGATAAATGACTGAAATGAATTTATATTTTTCATCAAAAATCCAAACACGGTTTAAAGAGTTCAACGTCAATTTGTAGCATTAAGAAATGACTGAATTTTTTAAAAATAAAACTATCAAATTAATTCAAACAGCATAATTATATTCGCGCGTGATAAATTTTCAAATTTAAATAGGGTTGTTTTTTTTTTTCATCGAAAATTTTCCATATTTAATTCTAATTTTCTTGTCATATTTCTTCTGGGTCATGTTATGTTATTGTAACGCGATTTGTATCAACATATATAAATTTTATGCACGTTTGGGACAATAACTGGAGCGTGGTAATGTTGTTTATGACAATTTAGTTTCCCGAGTTGCATAATTTATTAAATATTTGCTTACAATAATATTGTAATATTTTAGCGACATTCAAATCCGTAATTAAAGGCCGAAAAAAACCAAGAAAATTGTGTGTTCTTAAAAGTTCAAAGTTTTTTTCTATTTGGTGATTTATTGGAATAAAATAAGAACAATCAAACCAAAATTGTTGGCAAAAATACGAAGCAAATACGAAAATATCTTATTAATTGTGTGGTTTTATGCCGTAAAAAGTTTACTAATTGTTGGTTTTCTTTAAAAATTTTTGGGCTACATTGACAGAGAACTAGGCAATTATACTAGAACTTAGTTCTTCTGATTCACTCTGTATACTTACAAGAATTAATTTTATACTTTTTTAATACAAGAAATACTTTTTTTTAGCGTCTAAACTTTTGTTGTCAATGAGCCATTTGTAACGATAAATATTTGATTGAAATGATTTTATATAATGCAAATTTTTATTTCAATTAATCTCAGAACTAATTAATTTTTAGAAATGATATCATATAATTATAAGGAATGACTTAAAAGTCACAAAAAGATTAAAACTTCCGTATTTTTTTTTGAAAATGAATTTCTCTTTTTTATTGTTTTTGAAAGTTGCTCTCGGAAAGTGAAAAAAAATACCATGGAAAAATTATTGAAGTAAATTTTAAATTTACTTTGAGATCCTCAATTCAATTGTTAGAACATAGCTATTAAATATTTTTCTCATTTTAACATTAAAAATGATCCCTCCAAGCCAATGATGCGGCCCCTAATGGATTGTTTTAAGTAATAGGGTTTTGTAGGGAACCATCCACGAAATATGACGTAATATTTTTTAAAATTTAAAAGACTCATAAGTTTAAAGGAAGTTGGATGGGGAATTTGAAAAAAAAGTTTCGTAATTGTACCAAAATTGTAACACGATTAAAAATTAAAATAAAAAGCTCTTTTGTTTCAAGGATCTTATAAACCCATAAAGCTCTTATTTTTTTTTTAAAAGCTACCATCAGCCCCTATAACATATCCAAAATTCAAATTAATCAATTCCCAAGTTTCTGAGAAAATATTTATTTTCTGATTTCCAGCTTTTTTCGATTTTTGAAGAAACGATAATACACAGGAATCTGGAACTTGCCGAATTAAAGTATCTTAATAGTACCAACATACCTTGAAATTTTGAACCAAATACTTTTCTGGGGCCACTATATTGATTCACTATACTTATATTCTTATGGCCTTTCTAGAAGTTGTTAAATTCATAACATTGGGGTTAACTATTACATTTTTTTCAAAGTAATATGTCCCTTTTAAGGCCTCAATTTCAATTCATAAGTTACATTGTAAAGTTTGACATTTTCTCAGACAAAAATTTAAATAACAACCCAAATTGCCTCTAACTTTTTAACAAAGAGTTTGACTATCAAAAATCGAGGCTACAATTACGAATTTTAGAAGTGCTTTCTAAAATAACCACCGATTTGTGGTCTGAAATTTAGCTTTAACATTTTCGCCACAATTCTGAATTATTCGAGTATTTGGTTTGAACTTTTACACTGGAGCAATAACTATAGTTTTCGAATAATTGCATCTTAATAGTACCAACATACCTTGAAATTATGAACCAAATACCTTTCTGCGGCCGATTCACTATACTTATCGTCCTATGTCTTTTTTGTCTGAGAAAATTTCAAATATTCCAATGTAAGTTTTGAATTGAATTTGAGGCCTTAACAGGGACGTGATACTTGTAAAAAAACTGTAAGTTACCCCCAATGTTATGTATTGAAATTTTTTTAAAAATTTTTAATTTTAAATAGTCAATGGCTGCAAATTATTTAAGGGTTTTAAACCAAGACTTTAGGTACAATCTTTATATTTTATTTTTCCGATGATTTTTGGGGTAAATAACTATCATTACTGGTGGAAAATTTCGGAACAAAGGGCTCATCTTTCCTTTCTACTACTTAACCGATTAAGCTCTTAATTTTTTTTTAAAAGCTTACCATCAGCCCCTATAACATATCCAAAATTCAAATAAATCAATCCACAAGTTTCTGAGAATTTTTTTTTTTCTAATTTCCAGCTTTTTTCGGTTTTTGAAGAAACGATAATACACAGGGATCTGAAACTTGCCGAATTAATGTATTTTAATAGTACCAACATACCCTGAAATTATGAACCAAATACCCGTCTGGGGCCGATTCACTATACTTATCGTCCTATGTCCTTTTTGTCTGAGAAAATTTCAAACTCTCCAATGCAAATTTTGAATTGAAATTGAGGCCTTAATAGGGACGTGATACTTTGAAAAAAAAATATAATAGTTACCCCCAATGTTATGTATTGAAATTTTTTTAGAAATTAATGTTTAATAGTCAATGGCTGCAAATTATTTAAGGGTTTTAAACCAAGTCGGAAGCTACACTCTTTATATTTTATTTTTCCGATGATTTTTGGGGTAAATAACTATCATTACTGGTGGAAAATTTCGGAACAAAGGGCTCATCTTTCCTATCTACTACTTAATCGATTAAGCTCTTAATTTTTTTTCTAAAAGCTACCACCAGTTTCTATAACATATCCAAAATTCAAATAAATCGATTCACAAGTTTCTGAGAAAATATTTTTTTTCTGATTTCCAGCTTTTTTGATTTTCCAGATTTTTGAAGAAACGGTAATACATAGGGATCTGAAACTTGCCGAATCCATTTATTTTATTAGTACTAACATACCTTGAAATTATGAACCAAATACCCTTCTGGGGCCGATTCACTATACTTATCGTCCTATGTTCTTTGAGGGCATTATGAAAAATAATGTCCTCAAATTTCCAATGCATTTCTAGTAGGTGTCTTTTGACCACGGGAATTATGGATTAAAATGCCCATTTAACGCCTGCTAATATACACAATATATTATAGTAGGCATAAAAGTTTTAATCACCATAGTATTATGCTATAATAATGGCTAAATGAAAAATTAAAATATTAACTATGTCCTTTTTGTCTGAGAAAATTTCAAACTTTCCAATGCAACTTTTGAATTGAAATTGAGGCCTTAATACGGACGTGATACTTTGATAAGAACTGTAATAGTTACCCCCAATGTTATGTATTGAATTTTTTTTAGAAATTTTTAATAATCAATGGCTGCAAACTATTTAAGAGTTTTAAACCAAGACTTTAGGTACAATCTTTATATTTTATTTTTCCGATGATTTTTGGGGTAAATAACAATCATTATTGGTGGAAAATTTCGGAACAAATGGCTCATCTTTCCTATCAACTACTTAAATAAATATATTATGATATATTATTTGGTAATTCCATAGTTTTTTTATATATATTTATATAATACTAATAATTTCCTTTACAAAAAAGTCTCATCAATCTCACGTAATCGATCATCTTCATTCCCTAAAATATACGTGTCTTGTGATTGCAATTTGGCCTTAACAAATTGTTTCCGTCCATTAGCCGCCTCGCCATTGTAATACTTATAATTTTCGAGCGAAAATTGATTGGTCTCAGGCTCACCATTGACCTCCACCTGCACTTTCTGCGACGTGGAGCTTTGCTCCTCGTCGATGAGCTTTAAATTCCGCATCGGTACATCTTTGCGCTGTTGTGGACTCTCATTGAAGAGTCGGCACCGCGATTCATTGTGGCCATCAATTTTCGGTGATTCACGTCCACCGTTATGTAACGTTCGCAGTGATTGGTTGTGGATTGTTTTGAACGTTACCGTACTCTGACGTAGCATACTGCTACGATACGACGTGAAACTGGTGCGCAGAGTTCCGTTTCGTCCACGATCTCGAAAATTGAACTTACTGTGCTTACTGAGACATACACGAAGAAAGCCCTGTCGAAACTTGGAACTCATCAAATTGTACAGGATCGGATTGATTGCCGAATTTAAATAGACCATAACGCGACAAAAGTACAGAATGTTATAGTACGTTTCCACTCCCAAGCGAAAGACGGTCTCATCCGGCACGGCAATGATCCACAACGTGAAAACCCGAAACGGAATTAGACAAACGAAAAAAATCAAAATGACCGTTCCCAACATCAACACCACCTGTTTACGACCACGAATACTATACTGGTCGGAATGTTTGTTAAAGACCATATTAGCTGCATCTGTGATTAGATTCTTGGCTATGAAAAAGTATAGGACAAGCAGAATGATGAGAGGGGCAATGAAAAACAGGAAGATGGTCATCAGGAAATAGAGAGCTGGCCAGAACGAGTTCGCCATTGTGTGACAAGCTGGCACTATGGATCCGTCGTAGTAGTCTAGGTGACGATATTCGGCTATGCACAGGATTGGGCTGGAAACAACCAAATGTTTACATTTACTAAATTTACTTAATTGGTAGCTATATTATAAATCAAATCAATTTCGAGGCAAATTTAGACAAAAAAAATCAATTTATCATGTGTTATTTTGGTTCATTTTGAGTTTAAAACTGAAGTGGGGGGGACGTGGCAAAAAAAAGCTCAAGGAAAATTATTTTTTGTAAGAAATAAAATGAAGAAAGGAGCAAAAAAGGATGTTGCAGTTTGATCAAAGTTCCGTTTTTGTACGGATTTGTAAAAAGAAATGAAACATCTCAATGTGGTAAATGCTTTTGGAATTGCGAAGGAGGCATATGTGCCTCCTTTCTCCCAAATTCCATATCTGGAAGTTATTTTAAACTTAGAAGTTTACATTAACTTAAAAACTATAGATAAGTATTCTTCGTACGAAATAATTTATGATCTCTTCGAAATTATACTTTTTTTCGTAAAAAATAAGATCAAATGCTACCTGTTAACTCTTTTTCAATGAAATAAATTAGTCTTCTACTATGTACAGAAGTTTAATATATAAGAAAATGTTAAATTCGTTATTATTAATTTTTGAAATAAAAAATGCTTATTAAACATAGTAAGTCTCATTATTTAAAATAAATATTCTTAAAAATATAAGCTAATTAAAGTTCTTAAATAGATTAAAATTCAGATCTCAGCTTTTATTAAATAAGCAGATAATTCAGGTTGTTTAATATCATTTAATTTAATTTAATATTTTTTAATATTCAAATTAGCTACGTTTTGTTACGTATCGTTACTGCATCAGGCTTCTAGAAAAACAAATTGAATAAAAAAAAAGTTCTTAAATAGTAAACAATTCGAAAAGTTTAGAAAAGTTTACTCTTGTAAAAAATTATTAAATTGTACCACTTTTTTCACCTTTTAATCAACTTAAAAAAAATCGTCCTTCCAGAATCTCTCAAACTTTCCGGACAACTATTGTAAAGCAATGGCTGGAACGATTTAATGCCAAGCTTAGGCCAAAAAAAACCCTTATTTGTAAGAATGGGCCAAAATAAATAGAAATTTTTTTTTTTTGAAAAGTATATCAAAAATATTGTTCAAGGTGACAAAAAAAAAATCGGGAAGGTTTGAGCCCTTAATATTAATATTAATAGGTCTATCATGTTTCATTTCGATTTTTTATTTGTGCTTTCATTTTTGCTTCAATGCTGCCAAACTATCAAGGGAAAAATAGTCATCTGCACATATTGATATAGAAAATTATATTTCCTACAAAAAACGTAAAATTGAAAATATTTGCCAGACACGCCGTTTCCGAATAATCCAGCTTTAAACATTGATATAATTTTTAGATTTATCTTTTTTATTTTGGAATTGTGTTACTAACGAACTAATAAATATATAGAAATAAACATTATAGATTTTTAAAGAAAATTTAACGTTCTACAAAAAAGGTGTCTTAACGTTTTTACATAAAACATAACGTTTTTACATAAAAGGTGTTTCAAAAGTAATTCACAATTAAAGTTGCAGGAAAAAGTAAATTATTGTTTTTCTTTGTTGAACCAATTTTTTTCATTCAGTGGGACAAATTAATATTTTACATAATCGAAAATCATCATTTTATCAATCTTATTGCTTGAAATATCTAAATTTTATAATATATCCAAACTTATTCACGGTTAACAGTTATAGTTTACACGAAAATGTAGATTTACTTTGATATTATAAATTTAATATTTCATTCAGCTTTAATTGTGAATAACTTTTGAAAAAGTGAATTATGTAAAAATGTTACGAGGCCTTTTTTGTAGAGCATTAAATTTCCTTGCAGAATCTATATTGTCCATTTTTATATATGCATTTCTTCGTTAGTTACAAAATTCCAAAATAAAGAAGATAAATCTAAAAATTATATGAATCTTTATAGCTTGTATTTATAGCTTGATTGTTCGGAAATGGCGTGTCTGGCGAAAATTTTCACAGATACGTTTTTTGTAGGGAATTTAATTTTATTTAAATATTTGTGCGGATAAATTTTTTTTCCTTGATAGTTTGACAGCATTGATGCAAAAATGAAAGAACAAATAAAAAATCGAAATTAAAGATGATAGACCTCTTATAATTAATATTAAGGGCTCAAACCTTGCCGATATTTTTTTTGTCCCTTTAACAATATTTTCGATATAGTTTTTTAAAAAAACATAGTCGATATTTTTGGCCGAGTCTAATGATTATCCCTTAATATTAGGTTTTTTTACGTTTTCGTGTAATAAAAAACTGTTAACCGAGAATAGGTTTGGATATATTTAGAAATTTAGATATTTCAAGCAATAAGATTGACAAAATGATGATTTTCGATTATTTAAAATACCAATTTTCCCCATTGTATGAAAAAAAAAATGGTTAAACAACGAAAAAAACAATAATTTACTTTTTCCTTCAACTTTAATTGTGAATAACTTTTGAAAAAGTGGTTTAATGTAAAAACGTTAAGACACCTTTTTTATAGAACATTAAATTTCCTATAAATATATGTGCTGATAAATATTTTTTACCTTGATAGTTTGACAGCATTGACGCAAAAATGACAGCACAAATAAAAAATCGAGTTTAAAGATGATAGACCTCTTAATATTAATATTCAGGGGTCAAACCTTTCCAATATTTTTTTTTTCACTTTAAACAGTATTTTCGATATACTTTTCAAAAAAAACAAATGATCGGGTTTTGGGCTCACTCTAATAAATAAGGTTTTGTATTTTGGCCTAAGTTTGGCATTAAATTGTTCCAGCCATTGCTTGACATTAGTTAAGCCAAATTAAGTCCATAAATTCTTTAGCTATGATGCAGTACTTTTGCTTACACTTTTCCCAATTATTTTCTCTTAAATTTTTAGTTGTAATAACGGCCTATTTATTAAAGTGTTTTATAACATTGCCATAATATTAAAACATCCAATACTTTAGTGTACTAACTTTTATTCGATTGATTTCTTGAGTCGTTATAATAATTCCTCATTTATTGCATTTGAATAAATAAAGTAAACATTTGTGGTAGAAACTATTTAAAAATTACGTTACTACGTTTTGGCGTAGGTATTTGTTTAATCTTCAAATATATGCAAATATCTTTTAAATAATCCACGAGTCAATAAATGGGAATTAGGCATCTAAAGGTTCAAAAACAACATTACTTCCCGGTCCTCATGATATTACAAAATTGTATACCAATTTTAAATGATTTTTTTTAAAAAATCAATGTTTAGTTTTATAAGTCTTATCACTGTTTGCCATTTTGATTTTGCAGTTTATATTTTCAATTATTTTAAGAAAGTTTTAAATCAAATTAGTAAAATGCATTCAATTTTCAAAGACTAAAATTTAATGTTTGAAATTCAATTTTCTCGAAAAATCAACTCTAAAATTTGCCCGTTTAAATGCAATTCGAGCGAGTGAAAAGAGGTGCGGGGCGGCGCGGCACTCCTTTTCAAATAAATCAAATGATATACTTTCTAAATTCAATTAACTTAATAGACAAAAAAAAAATACTACCATCAAGACCAATAGGTCATAAAGCGCTTACACGCTTACAAGCGCTGCACAAAACTTGCGGAATGTTGGTTATATTTTTTGCTGCAAAAGCTATTACTTTTCTCTTCTTTGGAGCCCATTAAGAAGATGGATACATATTCACACTTGCACTCGCCTTACATTAGATGCAATATACATTGGAATTTATCGCAATTGAGACACCAATGCAACGCCCCTTTTTTTTCTAGGAATTTTTTTTAAAGTTTTTTCAAATATTTGGTTGAATTTATTGGTAAATTGTATGGTTTTAAAGTATGGATTATTCGATTTGACGTTTTTTAAGCTCCAAATGCTTTGTCTGACGTTGAAATTCGCAATGCTTACATTGTTGCGGTGAGCTTTAAAGCTCAAACTCATTCGGTTTGAATAATTGTATGTGACTTATGAAAAACCTAAATTTATCTGTTAAATAATTTACGTCAATTGTAAATTTAACTAATTTTAAGTCTCGAATTTCCCGATTTTTATTTTAATCAAACTTTCTATTAGTATTTTGGTGGCAATAAAAAAAAAACGGGGAAATTTTTCTGCTCTAATAACCCAAAGAATGTCGTTTATCTCTAGCAATGATTATATCGCGATTTTATGAGACTTTTATTACATGAGCTTTTGGGATTTGCTGTAGCGGAATTCAAACCCTCAAAAATTGTGAAGTTTGTTGGGAAAATGTAGGATTTTTAAGACTGGAAATATAAAAAAAAAAAATGATGGAAAAATATAAAATGTACAACAAAATGAACCAATCGTTAATTGTATATAATGTAAAATAAGCTTGAAGTTATTAAAAGAAATTAGTAACAGGATATTGAGTCGACTAATTGTATGTTTGCTCTCTGTTAAAGTGCATAATTAAAAAAATAATTATCCTGAGCTAATGATAACTTTATGAAAATCCAATGAAGCACGCAATTGGCAAATGCAAGAAATAGGTAAAAATAATGAGAAGCTGGCTAATTGAAAAGAAAAATAAATATGATTTTAATGAAGAGGAGCAAAGGAGAGGAATTTTTTTGCATTGAATTTTTCCTGTTAATTGAAATGCATTGAAAATGGTTGTCATACAAGAAATGATATATTAAGATATTGAAAGATATTGTTCAATCAATCTCCTGTCATCTGAGCATAAGAATAAGAAATTAACATTGTTGTCAAAAATTCCTTAAGCTTTAAGTTTTATCCCTAAGATCTTATAAAAAAAATAAAAACCTTTCATTAATGTCCCAACGACAAAAATAACTATTTATTTAATGAACATATTCTTTTTAGAATGTCTTTGAACATCAAAAAGAATTCCCACCACATTTATGTGTAAAAACTTAGCCAAAGTAAAGGTGGCATTAGTTCAAAAAGTGTTTACTTAACGAAATTGGTGGTGCCACTTAAAAATACAATGAAAATAAAGTCTTTGAAAAATAAACAATCAAGTAATTTGTTAAAAGTTTCAAATGTCGTAATCGGTTTTTTTTTCAACGTAGAAAGAAGCTATTTTAGTTTCTATTTTATGATATTACAGCAATGCCAATTCTATATTTGATATTTTTTTATTGAATAGAAATCGACGGATAGATATTATATGGATAGGAAAAGTTTGGAAAACAACAAGGAAGTTCTCGAGTCAGCGATTTTATTTTTTTTAATATTTATTGACATTTTAAACATAAAAAGCTATTTTTGTCCTATGGAATTGAAGACAAATAAAGCTTTGTTTTTTTAAAGATGTTGTTACCAATTTCTTGGAATAAATTAAAGAAAGTCTTTCTATAAATAAAGGTTGGCAATCTTTTATTAAAATTAAATCTAATCCACACCAAATTTTGATCCAAAGTTATGTACTTTTTAAGCCTTATTAAAATAAGGTTTTTTTTTGCCTTTGATTTTCAATTGAATTATTAAACATATATTCTACATAATTATCAAATTTTTTGTAAATTTTATCATTAAAGCAATTTTTTTTCGTTGTATTATCTTTCTTCTGGAATTTAATTATAGAAAAGTTGCGTAAAATCATCAGCCTATCAAAAGAAGTTATATCTTTTTCAAACGACGGATTTGATTTCTGATAATCCAAACCACCGAAATGAAGATCACCACCAAGGGCTTTTTTTGGAGGTCGTTTAGGACATCGTATAAAGGAGTGATGTACGTTAATATTTTTAATTTTCATACAGCCATTATTCTGGTATAATACTATGGTGATTAAATCTTTTGTGCCAACTATAACACATTGTATATATTAGTGGACGTTATACGGGCGTTTTAATCCATAATTCCCGTGGTCAAAAGCAATCCACTAGAAATGCATTGGAAATTTAAGGGAAATATTTTTCATAATGCCCTCAAAGGACATAGGACGATAAGTACAGTGAATCTGTCCCAAAAGGGTATTTGGTTCATAATTTCAGGGTATGTTAGTGTTATTAAGATACATTAATTCGACAACTTTCAGATTCCTATGTATTACCGTTTCTTCAAAAATCAAAAAAAGCTAGAAATCTAAGGACTATTTTTTTTTTTTTGAAAAGTATATCGAAAATATTGTTCAAGAGGACAAAAAAACAAATTTCGGGAAGGTTTGAGCCCTCAATATTAATTTTAAGAGGTCTATCATCTTTAATTTCGATTTTTTATTTGTGCCTTCATTTTTGCATCAATGCTGTAAAACTATCAAGGTAAAAAAAATCGTCTGCACATATATTTATAGAAAATTAAATTCCCTACAAAAAATAGCACTCTGAAAATTTTCGCCAGACACACCGTTTCCGAATAATCAAGCTTTAAACATTGATATAATTTTTAGATTTATCTTCTTTATTTTGGAATTTTGTAACTAACGAACAAATAAATATATAGAAATGGACAATATAGATTCTGGAAGGAAATTTAATTTCCTACAAAAAACGTATCATTACAAATTTTTGCCAGACACGCCGTTTCCGAATATTCAAGCTTTAAGAATTGATATAATTTTTAGATTTATCTTCTTTATTTTGGAATTATGTAACTTAGGAACAAATAAATATATAGAAATGTGCACTATTGATTCTTAAGGGGAATTTAATGTTCTACAAAAAAGGTTTTTTAACGTTTTTACATAAAATCACTTTTTCAAAAGTTATTCGCAATTAAAGTTGAGAGAAAAATTTAATTATTGTTTTTTTCTTTGATGAACCAATTTTGAAAGAGTGATTTTAAGTAAAAACATTACGAAAACCTTTTTTGTAGAGCATTAAATTCCCTTCAAGAATCTATATTGTTCATTTCTAAAAATTTATTTGTTCGTGATTTACAAAATTCCAAAATAAAGAAGATAAATCTAAGAATTATATCAATGTTAAAAACTTGGTTATTCGGAAACGGCGAATCTGGCAAAACATTTTAAAGAGACATCTTTTGTAGAGAATTTAATTTTCTATAAATATATGTGCAGATGAATATTTTTAAATTGATAGTTTGAGAGCATGCTCTACAAAAAAGAATTCTTACCATTCTTTACATAAAATCACTTCTTAAAAAGTTATTCACAACTAAAGCTGAAGGAAAAATTAAATTATTGTTTTTTTCATTGTTGAACCAATTTTGAAAGAGTTACTTTAAGTAAAAACATTAAGAAAACTTTTTTGTAGAGCATTAAATTTCCTTTAAGAATCTATATTGTTTATTTCTATATTTTTATTTGTTCCTTAGTTACAAAATTCAAAAATAAAGAAGATAAATCTTAAAATTATATCAATGTCAAAAGCTGGATTATTCGGAAACGGCGTGTCTGGCGAAAATTTTTACCAAAACATTTTTTGTAGGGAAATTAATTTTCTATTAATAATTGTGCAGATTATTTTATTTACCTTGATAATTGGACAGCATTGACGCAAAAATGAAAGCACAAATAAAAAATCGAAATTAAAGATGATTGACCTCTTAATATTAATATTAAAGGCTCAAACCTTCCTGAAAAATTTCCCGATATTTTTTTTTGTCACCTAGAAAAATATTTTCGATATACTTTTAAAAAAAATGTCAATTTTTTTGACCAAGTCTAATATAGAGCACTCGGGCATTATCACTTTGATAACGCCTTTAACATATAAATAACTATTACATAATCGACGTTTTATTATATTCTTAAAAGTAAGCCCTCGTATTATTATCACTTTTGATTGATAAATAAAAAAAAATTCTATAAAAAATTTATAAAAAGACGTCTTTTTTGAGCAAAACTATTCTTAAGCTCACCTTGTAATTACTGTTTTTTTGATAAATTAAATTTTAATCATTAATTGTAATTTAATATATTTGTTTCAGATCTTATTTTTGGCGATAAGACCTCAAAGCAGTTAAGGGAAGTCCATATAAGTGTTTGAAATAATTTTTTTGGTATCAAATATTTTTTTATATTTCAAATTAAATAAGTGGCTCGAATAAAACAAAAGGAAATGTAGGGAATGAAAAACATTTCTTACAACAATATTTACTTGAGCAAAAATTCCACCAAGTTTTATTTACGTACGTAATACGTACTTGCGTAGGCGTAATCGTGAAACATAAGAAAAATCACATAAAAAAAGAGACATTGAAACTTAGGACTTTTATCAAATTTCCAACTTTTATCACACGAAAAACTAATCTCGCGAGTTGATTTTTTCATTCTTCCACAACGTCTTCCATCTTCCATCCTCCTGCCACCGATTAGATGAATATCACGTGGAAAGTTTGCCAGGGTGTGAATGAAAAAAAAATTATTGCCGAATTTATGTCCAAACAATTCACTCGACATTCAAGTTTCAGTGGAATATATTAGAGTGATTCATCTTCTTATAAATTTAAATTTCATGTTTGTGTCACAAAATTATCTTTAACTGTCGCGGCCGATTTAAATTCAAATGAAAATTTCAAACCAAAAAACTTGGTTGATTTTCGTAAGAGTTTAATTTTCCGGGTATTGGTATGGAAATGAAACTTAAAATTTTAACGAAAATTAACATAAAATTTCAATGAATAATACGAAAGAAAAATTATTTAAGATTTCAAGGATATTTTCTTGCAAATTTGAGCTTCTTTTAACTTTAAATCTTTCCAAAAAATGTACCTTAAATATTTAAAGTTAAGGAAATAAATTTATGTAAAAACCAAAATAGAAATTATGGGTTTCTTTGCACATATGGGGCTATCACAAAATAATGAACGCTTAAATTGAAATATTGGCATCATGATAGTCTCTTTAATGTTCAAATAGATAAATTTCAAACGCAAATTTATTCTTCGAAAGTTTTTTATCTTCTATGAAATCTGTTTTACAAAAATACTATTTTTAAATTCTTTTATTTCCTAAAAAGCATACAGTTAAGTAAATTATACATATGAGTCCTAAATACTTTACAAATGGATACAAATACAGATAAATCACTGATTAAAAAAATAATTGAATCAATAGTTTTAGTATTTACTGTATAGAGCAGCGAACGCCAAACTTTTTGGCCTCATGGACCACTAAAATTCTAATTTAAATCCCACGGACCACTAAAAGAATTAAATAAAAAATTTCTCACGAAACATAAGTGGTCCGCAGGCCACTACATAAGTGACTGTTGGTATACAGAGCATCATGAAATACCAAAAAAAAAAACGGTAACCAAAGCCGAATTTAAAAAGTTTCTGTAAAAGTCTAATTCCTTTTACAAGAATTTTTTTTTTTGATAATTCTGAGACTTATCACTCCATAAGGATAAATAGAGGTCAGAAACCACAAATTATAATTCTAGTATATTTTTAAAGGCATTTCTTTCAAGAATTAATTATTTTAGAATGAATTTTAGGATATAAATTGTATAGTATTGGAAGTTTTCATGATCTATGATTTGAATAAATTAGAGTTTTTTTTTTGGAAAAATTCAACAATTTTCCAAGACTTAAAGAAAGAAATTGTTTCATGAACTGTTGTAAGTTAAGTATTTCAACCAAATAAACCAAATTGTTCGATGTACTGTTGACAAGCTTTTCGAAAGAAATCGGCAAGTAACAGGAAAAATTTAAGAAATCCAGCCGGGTCAGTCCAATTCAGTCGGTCCAGCACTGGTCGCATGATTATTTTTTTTAATTCTGTTTTTTTTTTTTTGCTATCACCCCAACATGTTGGTAGTTCAAATTCATCATTATTTTAATTTTATTGTTTTTAGTTTTCCAGTGGTGGCCATATTAGTTTTACTAGACGCAGATATTTTCGCACTTTTAAGAGTTTGCGGAAATTTGATTATCTCAGGCCCTATGTGTCCTATCAAAATGAAACTAAAAGCAATGAGTTTATGAAAATATTAGCTATAAGATTGTAATAAAAAGTTTTCACCTAAATGTAATTCTAAGGGGTGAAATTTGAGCCTAAATTTTTAGCTCTCGTTTGTTAAAACTCCAATTTTCACGGAAAGATTATGAAGGAAGGAAAAGAGTCTTCACGTTAAAACTTTTTTTACTAACAATAAGGTTCTACTTGTATTCAAAAACAAAATTTGAAATCTGAGACTTTAAGTCTTTTCAAAATAAAAAATAACAAAATTTGGAAATTTTCAAAATTTGAAATTTTCTGAGCTCAATATCTCTGGTGGGGGACCAGATAAAAATCTGAAATATCACCCCATTATGGTACTGTATGATAGTATTATGCACCTAAAATTTGGAGTTTGAGATTTGAATAGGAGCAGAGGTATTGCAAGCACAAAATGTCAAAATAATGCATACTTCAGTAGGTGACTATAATGTATTTAACCATTTAATATGTGACATATACTTGGCAAAAAGGGCATTTTACACAAAACAACATATACTCTGGGCTAACTGTTATTCACATCTTAAATTTAAAACATATACTTCTTTCTAAAAGCTAATAGTGTAAAAGTGCAAAAATGTCTGCGCCTAGTAAAACTAATATGGTCACCACTGGAAAACTAAAAACAATAAAATTAAAATTATGATGAATTTGAACTATCAACATGTTGGGGTGATAGTACACAAAATTTTTTTTTTTTTTTTAAATGGTCGAGCAACCATTTAATTTATTTTTGGACCACTTTATTTGGACTGACCCAGCCAAAGATTGATTTACCTGTGTAATTTTTGCCAATTATGGAAAGTATTACTTTCATTTGGTGAATAATGCTTCTAAATTTTCTTTACTAAGAAAAAAAATTATTTTGTTAAAAAAAATACCATTTATCCTACAAATCAATTGAATACAATACAATAGTTATTGTGAAAATTGCTTCAAATTTTTTTAAGTATTTAAACCTTTAAAGTAGGTGTTTGGTAATTGTTGGGTTGTAATTGTTGTAGGGCAATTTTTTCCAACAAAGTTTTTAGATGCTGGATTTATAATTGTTCAAAAATTCATACAGATTTTTCCTTAGTCTTTAAAACTTCCTTTGTTGTGAAGTTTCATGACTGTCATTCTAGTTTCTACAACTAAGCAATCTTCTATCATCAGTAAAAATATCTTCTTCTTACAACATCTTTTCTTAGGCAGTTAATAAGAAAATGGTCCCTAGATATTTCATCTGCGAATCTATCACAAACCTTAGTTCATCCCGTGGTAAAATGAAGATGCATTAGCCATGAATGCCCAATTTGTAGTCTATGCAAAAATCAATTAAAGTTTCCAAGTCAATTCTCCAAACTGTGGGATTTTCATTATCTTTTCCCAAACTTCCAACAACTTTTGAGATCGGATCTAACAAATCTTATTCTAAAAATGTGATAATAAATTTTGGGTCTTTTAAATCAAGTCTAGCTTCAGATCATTGCATATTTCTGTATTGGTTGCATCCCTTGCTTCCGATTCCATAATTTCATTGCTCCCAATTCCTTGAAGTCCGGGGATTCAAATGCTGGTTACATGGAATTTCGTTCAAAGGTCTCTTAATTTATTTTTGTTGTTGCAGAATAATAATTTTTTTTTTTTTTGATATTTTTTCCTTTGGATTTTTTTATATTATTTCAAGACGTGCTTTAATTGTCTCACTCATTCAAGAGAATAAAGATGTTCCATATGAAAGTATTTTCTTAATTTCATAATGAGGATTATTGTATAATTGACATTCCAAATAATCCTATCCATCGCTGGCCCATCAATAAAATAATTTTTGAAACACCTGTAGTGATATATTTCCTACTGAATATTTTTTCAAAGATCAATTAATTCTAGATTTCCAGATACAGATTTTATTAAGGCTTATTACCAATTTTGTAAGAAACTAGCTTTTCAGAGCTTTAACTAAATTTTTATAATACCATGATTATATTGCTATATTATATTGTTAAAAAAACAATAATACAACTACAATTTTAGTTTTAAGTACAAAGCTCTGAAATTATATAGAATAATTTCTATGGCTAAAAAATTTAATTGAAAAACATACCAAATAGTAATGGTAGGTATGGGATTCGGATTTTTTTTCCAAATTTTCTGCTCTTTGAAATTCTTAATTGGAAATTCAAGGGATAGTTTTAAAAATGAATCTTATTTTTAAAGCTAAGAATTCCACGTAAAAGTTTATTTATTTTTTCCAAAGATATTTTCCAAAAATTTCTTTTCTATTTTCAAAGCTAGAGTTTTGGATCATTTTTTTCATAAATCTGTGATCATTCAGTAAAAATGGCCTTTAAAGTTTTAAAGCTTAACAATTTCTTCAAAAAAGTTAAACAAATATTTGGAAATAGTTCCTGTATTTTTTTGGAACCAAATTATCAGAAGTCAAAACCACTATCCATTTTTTCTGGAAATTACATATAAGAAAATGTATCTTGTGTAATACAAAAAATGAATCACTAAATTAAATGGTTCAAAACTAGAATGAAGTAAAAGTTACAAATCCAAAGACATAAAATGATTTAGATAGCAAAGTAGTAAGTATTACTATTTGCCTAATTTTATTCTAATTGGCACTGATTATCTACTTATATTGACCAAAAACAGTTTTCTATTGATTAAGGTAAAGGCAGAAATTTCAAAGCTTTTTCAGTTTCCAGCACTTTTACGATGTCAGCATTTTTACACAGCATTCCATATCAAATCTTTGGGCGAACTAATGCACTAAATCGTAGCGGAAACGCCGCGTGTTATATACGTTATATAATACTAATTTTTCCCCTAAAGCACTTTTGCCAAATTAATCACTCTAGTATAGTCTACAATCCACATGAATATAAAATAGTGGTCAAAATTCCTGGTTGCTCTCATCCATGGTGTGGTAAATAGTTAATAATGTTCTTGGGAACTTGGATTTAAATAATAAGACGTTATTTTTCAAATTACCTCAACGTTTCGTTGGTATTTATTTCCAACTTCTTCAGGAAAATTTTTGATGTTAACAGCCTCGTTGTAAATACTGGTTTTTTAACATTTTTTTTTTTGTTCATCAAATATTTTGACCAGTAAATAATTAATAATGTTCTTGGGAACTTGGATTTGAATAATAAGACGTTATTATTCAAATTATCTCAACGTTTTGTTGGTATTTATTTCCAACTTCTTCAGGAGAATTTTTGACGTTAACTCCCTCGTTGTAAATACTGGCTTTTTAACAAAACAAAAATGTTAAAAAGCCAGTATTTTCAACGATGATGTTAACATCAAACATTTTCCTGAAGAAGTTGGAAATAAATACCAACAAAACGTTGAGATAATTTGAAAATAACATTTTATTATTTAAATCCAAGTTCCCAAGAACATTATTAATTATTTGCTGGTCAAAATATTGGTCCACATAATTTTTTATAAAGTTATAATTTAAATAACATATTTTTTTGTACAAGAACATTTTTCATGGAACACTACAGTACACAGTTTGGGAAACGTAGGGCTAAGAGGTAAGCATAAAATAAAACTGTAAATTTAAATAAAGATTTTCAAGGAAAAACATTTTTATTTTTATTAAAAATCAGCATAGATATCAATATGGTAAGTTCGTAGTACCAATTTATTGAATCTTTTTAATGATTTTTTTTTGACTTAAATCAGGCTAAGCAAAGTTATGTTTTTTTTTTCAATTTCCTGTAAATTCAAAAAATTATTCTTTAATGTGGTTTCTACAATTGCTGATTAAAGTGATTAAGGCGTCAGACTTTGTACACGGAATGTCCAAAAATTTAATTTAAATCCTCTCATCCTCAATCTTTTGTAGATATACGTTTCCGGCAAACTGCTCCGCCTTATACTATCAACGTAGCAATAAATCACTCCGTTACTAAAACCCTTTTATTCTCTCTTGTTCCCAAAAATAATTGGTCACGTTAATGAATTCAGGTCTCAAGATTTTCAAAACGAAAACTATATTAACCATAGCTACAATACAAGCAGCTATTTAATCTATTTTTGTCAAATATTTTGCATGCAAAATATTTCTAAGTTAAAATTTTCTAAAGTAAATTGGGTAAAAGAAACTATATGATTCAAATTTGAACGGTAGCTATGTATATCTCTTAAATACAAGTTATCTAGTGTTCCTATATTTAAGTAATAATTATGAGGAAAAAATCGATTGTAGGAATTCTATTAGTTTCAGAAAAAACATATGAAATTTTCATTATGAAAATTTTAAATTTTAACTCTGTGAAAAACATAAAATAACTTATTTTTCCATTGATTGTTTCTAAATTAGTTTTTGCCATAATAAATTACAAAACTTTTTATTTGTTTCGACCATAATTAGATGAAAAATTATCCTCGAAAACAATTGGAACGAGGGGTGGTAAAAAAATTGAGTCGTAGCAATTAAAAGCGTCATTGTGTCATTGTCCAGTGTCTAATGTGCACGTTTTGAAAAACGTGCGATGATTAATTACAAAAATTAAGCTCATAAAAGCTTTGTGTGTTGAAAATTGATTTCAGAATGCACGAGAACAACGATGATTAATGCGTTAATTGAACTTAAGAGTTTAAAATATTTTCAAGTACGAAATCACACGATTTATTTGTTATAGTTCCACTAACCCAATTCCAAAATAAACCATTTGGTGTTTACTGCGTTTTGTGCTCGTATGGCTTTTCGATAGACAATTGGTGTATTCTCGACTTCGTCTGCGTGACATTTTTTTCTGTCGACAATATTTTATGTTTGCAAGACAAAAAAAATATCTTGTGAAAGTGTTTCAGTCCAATTAGTCAATATTTTTTAGAAAAATATTAAAGGATGTTCATTAACCTGAGCCAAAAAAAATCGACTATTTTTTTTTTTTGAAAACTATATTGAAAATATTGTTCAACGTGACAAAAAAAAATATCGGGAAGGTTTGAGCCCTTAATATTAATAATAAGAAGTCTATCATCTTTAATTTCGATTTTTTATTTCTGTTGTTATTTTTGCGTCAATGTTGTGAAACTATCAAGGTAAAAAAAATTATCTGCACATATATTTATAGAAAATTAAATTCCCTACAAAAAACGTCTCTTGAAAAATTTTGCCAGACACGCCGTTTCCGAATAATCAAGCTTTAAACATTGATATAATTTTTAGATTTATCTTCTTTATTTTGGAATTTTGTAACTAATGAACAAATAAATATATAGAAATGGACAATATAGATTCTAGAAGGATATTTAATGCTCTACAAAAAAGGTCTCCTAACGTTTTTACATAAAATTACTTTTTCAAAAGTTATTTACAATTAAAGTTGAATGAAATATTAAATTATTGTTTTTTTTTTTTTTTGTTTTTGAACCAATTTTATTTCACAGAGTGGGGCAAATTAAAATTTTATATCATCGAAAACTATTACTTAATCAATCTTATCACTTGAAATATTTAAATTTCATAATACATCCAAACCTTGATAGTTTTCGGGAATTTAAACTATTTTTCGACATATTTGCCGTTATAAATGATGTTGCTGAACGGGGTGTAACGTTGATAGAAGAATATAATAAAAATTCCTTAATTGCATTTAAAAAAAAGTTAATGTGATGAAATAACATAATAAATAAATAGTTAATTACAATACTTTGATTATAAAAGATTATACATTTTTTGTTAACTCTAAGTTATAAAAATACTTTAAATAATATTTTACTTTGTTTCATGGAAACTATAATTTTATAATCCTAATCTGATTTTTTCTTCTTCAAATATGTGGAATAAAGTAAATAAATAATTTTCAACAGTAAAAGCACATAATTGTAATTTTTAAATTATTTTAATTATTTTAAGACAGTAAATCTACGTTTTCGTGTAGTAAGTAGTTGTTCACGGAGAATAGGTTTGGATATATTATGAAATTTAAATATTTCAAGCGATAAGATTGATAAAATGATGATTTAAAATCATGTAAAATATCAATTTGTCCCACTGAAAGAAAAAAAATTGGTTTAACAACGAAAAAAACAATAATTTAATTTTTCCTTCAACTTTAATTGTGAATAACTTTTGAAAAAGTGATTTTATGTTAAAACGTTAGGAAAACTTTTTTGTAGAGCATTAAATTTCCTTCCAGAATCTATATTGTCCATTTCTATATATTTATTTGTTCCTTAGTTACCAAATTCCAAAATAAAGAAGATAAATCTAAAAATTATATCAATGTTTAAATCTTCATTATTAGGAAACGGCGTGTTTGGTAAAAATTTTGAAAAAGACGTTTTTTTTAGGGAATTTAATTTTCTATAAATATATGTACAGATGAATTTTTTTACCTTGATAGTTTTACAGCATTGACGCAAAAATGACAGCACAAATAAAAAATCGAAATTATAGATGATAGACTTCTGAATATTAATATTTATTGGCAGAAAATAGTTCCATACATTAGATTAAAATGTCTGATATTTTCAAGACTAAAATTGGTGGAGTTCGAGGAAACTTCGTAAATTTAGAATGGAAGATTATAAATTTTCTTTTTGTTCATGTCTCGACTACCTTTAGCAGCTATGAATCATTAGAGATGATGCTAGTTATTTTCTACGCACGACAAGGTGACAAAATAATATCATGGACAGCTGTTTGGCCACACGTCTACTTACGTATGTTTTTATTTCGTTTTTCGTTGACGAAATATTTTCAACGTACTTACAAGTAACACTAAATGGAATTCTTTGCAATGCAATTCGTACAACTGAGATAAGATTTTACGTTTAAAGTTCAAAGTATATGAGATGCGACATTCAAAATGAATAATTGTATTAAAATCGAAATTTTAGCGGAAAAACCACTCACCGAAATGTGAGCAATAACGGCCATTAATCATTTTTTTTTTTGAAAGTGCGTGGGTGCAGATGACTGTTACAAAATTTATAATTTGAGTAATTCATCTTTGTATTTTTATAATTTATTTATGAGACAAAAGTTATTATATAAGAGGCGAATGTTATGCCTAATTTCAATAAATAAATTCACACTTTTTTTCATATCATACATTTGCTAAAGTTTTATTTATAATAAAATTATGGTGAAAATGGAACTTTTGCAATTTTTTGGAGGTTTATTTGACTCACAAAATGTTACCTTCAAAAACTAATTTCTTTGTATAAATAAGTCTTGATTTTCTCTTTTATTTTTCAACAAAATATAAAATATATATTTTTTTACTTATTCTAAATAAAAATCAGCAAAAATTATAGAACCAAGGTTACGACTTCTTTGAAAATTTGGTCGATTACAAGAAAGTTTTCGATAGAGTACAGAACAGCAAACTTATAGAAGACCATTGCAGTAGATAGAGGAGTCGTAAGAATTATTGTGAATATATATTGGGGGCAGAAGGCAACAGTAGGGGAAAATGGAAAGATCATTAAATAAACCAAAATTCTCCAAATCGTCAAACAGGGTTGCATATTATCTACAATGCTTTCAAGAATACATTCAGGTAAATATTTAAACATGTTACTCAATAATAAGCAGTAAGAGTACAATGAATTCGAAAATTTATAAGTCCAATACGATATGCCGACCACACTTTTATCTCAAGCGTTAAATTACAGGACTTTTAACTATTTTTAAAAATATTTCAGAAAATGATTCTTCATAAGTCTCAATATACTTAAAATGTGTTCAGTAAGTAAGCAATAAGTGTTTAGTTACTATACGAGTGGAATGTGTTGAGCAATTGCAGTTTAAGAAGTCATTAGCCAATAGGATTGCGTAATTTAAAGATGTTCATTTGTTTTGATTGTTGAAATTTTGAAAAAAGCCACTCCCAGAATCAATGCTTTAAAGTACAAATCAATCGAAAATATATAAATAGAAGTACGATAACTTGACGATCCTTTTATCTTAAGTGAACAATTACAAGATCTGCAATACTTTCGAAACATTGTTAACACTAAGGACCAAAAATGGAGCTTAATATCGGGAAGAAAAAAAAATTAAGGTCTTTATTTGATAACTAGCTCTCTATGTTTCAGAATTAGAAGAAATATAGATCGGATAACTCACTTTAAATACCATAAATCACCGAAAATCTAAATCCAGATAAAAAATAAAGACTTTTATAAGCACTTTTTCTAATGACAACTTCTAAAACTGCAACAAAGAATAGCGGGAACCGGCGTATAGTGAGTGATACTATATGGAACAGAAGTCTTCAAAATGTGGTTCAAAAATGGAAATTTCACAAAATATTTTCGATAGTTATGGAGACCAACAAAACTGTATTAAATAGAGCCGACAATTCGTTAAATGCTCAACACTAGAAATAATAAAAAATCTTAAATATTTGGGTACGATTTCATGCTGACGCTTGACGCTGATTTCCAGCGTTAAGTTTGGTCTCGTATGAGTAACAAGAATGGAATGTTAAATTATCGATCCAAGTTATTTCTTAATCTTTTTGGATGAACATTACTTAGTTATAGTTATTTTAACTGTTATAAAACTACTTCTTTTTATCGATAATTGTAGAATTTATTTTCATATTTAACGCATCAAATAAATAACACCAGATGGTCATTATTATTAAGAAATTTGGTGAAAATTTTCATTTTTATGTCTCAAATAAACTGTAATTCTTTAATTTAAAATATTTATTTCTCCCCTCATTTTGACTTTAAAACGAAGAAGAAGAAACTTTGAGAGATTTTTTGAAAAAAGTTTAATTACTAAAGATATGGATCTTTTTATTACATATAATTTTTTAGTTCAACTTTTCGTCATAAGACTTGTAGTTTAACCGGAAATTACCATAAACCGTTTTTTACCCTTAAAAACTAACCCCCTTCTACTTCCTAATCTCAGATCACTTATTAATATAATAATTTTTATTTTTACATTTTCTTCCTTTACGAATCAGTTTTATCCTTTTATTATTTTTAGTAGGGTATCAAAACTTTTTTTTTCCAAGTTAAAATTTAACAAAAGCTCTCCATTTCGAGAGCCATCAATTATAGATAAAAATCCCGATGCAACGCTTTTCCCGTTTACTTATCTGTAAGTTTAAAATGGTCATAAGATGTCCTACTTAAAATCAATTTAATAATCATTGTGAAAAGGGTTAAACGTTAAATATTCTCATCTATCAAAATTTGTAATCCATTGCACTCGGATTTCGGTTTAGATTTCAATCAAAATGTCAAATGCAAAGCTTAATATTGTACCAAGCTTTAACATCAAATTGAAGTTTTGAAGGATTTAATGATGATACAAAGTAATATTCACATATTTCGAAAGACGAATTTTACCATTTTAAACCGGTTCTTCTTTACTCATTAGTATGACAAGGTGATATTCTTTTCAAAGGATAAAAGTTCAAGAATTGAGGAGTCAAAGAGCAAAAAATAAAAATGAACTTAATAGTTTAAGTAGAAGGAAGTTAAAGAGAAAATATTTTTTGTAAGACTATTTTTTACATTTAAATTCTATGGTAAGAATTTTTTTCTACAATTAAAAAATACGGTTTATAAAACGTGTGCCACACAGAAGTCGCGAGTGTCAGTAAGTATAAAATAAAACCACGAATATTTTTTATTTATCAACGAAATTGTGTCTATATTTTACATAATCAATAATTAATTTTTAGCAGGAAAGTGGACATAAAAGGACGGAAATCCGTATTTTTTATTTATTTATTTACTTCTGGTAATGAATTCTATAGAGGTGGGCTACACCTGTGCATAGAAACCAAAATTATGTACTAATAATTAATTCAGCAACGGTTCGGTCCTCAATATTTCCCTCACCATACTTTCTTAAAAAAAAATTCCAATCTCTTGATTTGGTGGATGTTTATAGCAAAACCTTATAAAAGAGTCTTCTTTTTCCAAGAAAATTTTTTCTTACAAGTTTCGGTATTAATTAAGACAATTTTTGTTATCCTCGACTGTTATTTTATTGTTTAAACCAAATTGATGGATTCAAATATTGCTGTTGGTTTTAAATCTTCTTAAAAATTCGATCATGTCAACTTTATTGTTTTAAAAATTTACTTGAGAAATTTTAACTTTTTTCTACTTTTATTCGGTAGTGTACAGAGTAGGGTAACCAATAGTTCTTTAGGACCTTCCAATAGATTTCATATAAGGTTTTCTTAATCTCAAAAGAAAAAATTTGATGAAATCGATCAAACAACTTAAAATGTTGAAATTTGTTTCACCGAACTCATCTTCTGGAGATGTTTTCTCCAGCTTCAACTTCCTGTACCAGTATCCAAATATGGAATATGGAAATGTGGAAAATTTTTCTCGGCTACGAAACTTTATGACAACTTGGATTTTAATTTTTCTCCGTCCTGTTCTTTGGTTACAATTTCTAAAAATAAAATGCTACTTTTATGATTTATTTTACTAGTAACTATTAAAAAGATATTCTGGCTATAGTAATTTTTGGAATCACTAGAAATATTTGAATACTATAGAAAATTTTAAATAGAAAAGGGTATAAAAAAATAATATATATCCCAAAAAGCTGCTCTTCCTAACAATAGTCGTAAAATTTTACCAAAAAAAAATCCTTAATATTTACCTCTAATTATTAAAAGGATATTCTGGCAATAGTAATTTTTGGAATCACTAGGAATATTTGAATATTGTCCTAAATTTTAAATAGAAAAAGGTAGATATATAAAAAAATAATCTGTACCCCAAAAAGCTACATTTCTTAACAGTAGTTGTAAAATTTTACCAAAAAAAAAGTTTTAAATATAAATACCTTTAATTATTAAAGGTGGATCACCGTCAAAACGTAAAAAAAATACTTTTTTAAAACTGCTGCCATTTTTTTTTAGAGATATTAAAAAACGGTCTTCGGCATGTAAAAGTTTAAGTTTTGAACTATTTTTTTATGTTTGCCTCGATATGTCCCCCGTCCCTCTTTAACAGCGCTTTGAAAAAGGGTCCTCAAAAATGAGGAGGCAAACGGGAGACAAGTTTTCTTGGAAACCGGAAGTCGGATCATGATTTTCCAAAGAATGTAGGTTTTGATAATGTGTCTTCTTAGTACTGAATTTCGAAAATCCGAAAAAAGTTGAAAATTCACAAAATTGCGCGACTTTGAAAAAAAAGTTAAAAAAAACGACCTTTTTTTGGACCTTTCCCCCTCTCCCACTTTGAGGGGGGAGGTTTGGCCAATTTCAGAGGTTCAGTACCAAGAAGACGTGTTGAACTATAACACTCTGCAGTTTCAAGTCAATCCGTCGGATAGTTTCTGAGAAATCTTGTCTCCCAGTTTTAAAAAGTTGATTTCGAGAAAAACGCATTTAAATTTTTTTTAAGATATTTTTTTATGTTATTATCAATTTATTCAATTTTTATCAGTGAAAATACATTAGTCAGCTATTCCAATCCTTTTAACACGTTATTCTGAATGTTATAAGAAGACATTTATGGAAAAAAAAATCGATTTTTTGTTTCTGCCGGTGATCCACCCTTAAAAGGATAATCTGGCTATAGTAATTTTTGGAATCACTAGAAATATTTGAATATTATTCAAAATTTTAAATATAAAAAGGTAGACATATAAAAAATTAATATATATCCCAAAAAGTTGCTCTTCTTAACAATAGTTGTAAAATTTTTCCCAAAAAATTTCGTAAATGTTTGCCTCCACTTTTGAAATTATTGTTAATGAATTTTTGTTGAGACTTTATTCCAACTCATTGATTTTAGACCAGGGTTAGGGTATTTTAATCAGCTTAAATATAATTCACTACTACATCCTTTTACAAAAAACTTCAGACTTTCTTAAAAATAAACTTTCAAAGTTTGAAATATACATTGCCTTAATCGAATGCCAAAACATAACGATTATATTCACTTAAAATTTCTTTTCTACTTTGTTGCATAATCAATCAACACATCCACAGTATTCTCATAAACTTATTTTTATAAAAGCAAACCAATTTAATTCAATTAAGACAACCATACTTCAAAAAGATCTCACTTAAGATTCTTTTAAAGTTTTCGAAAGAAAACTATAAATAGCTGCACTCCAGACCAGTCGTAAACTTTTAATCGAATTCTATGTCCGATGAGATTCACTTCAAGTCCTACAATCGATTCCATCAGTTGCTAACATTGAAAATTAATGAACACCAGCTCTATTAATTCCGATATTTAGGTCAATCATTTACCTACATAAGATACAAGAATCTCATTAAACATACACTTACATGATGTTTTTAATAATCGTCTTTTCAATTTCATTAAGCCGATCCAAACATAAGCTATTTACTAGAAGTTGTTGGTAATTTTTCTGTGGTGCATCTATTTTTACACATGAAACCTACGAGTACATATTGATGCATTTTATTTTAATAAGAATGCCTCTTCTTCATTGGAATTTAATTGAACCCGTTGAAGAAAAAGTTAACAATGGATGAATTGCAAGCCATTGAGTGAAAACTATTTATAGCACTAATCGCACAATTAGATAAATTACCGTTGATGACATCATTCGCTGAAAAAAATACGCAGATATTACGTCACATTGTGAACGTCATAAATAATTACTATTTGTTTTTGCAAGACTGCTTTCCCATCGACATCAATCACCATACTTTTTTTTTCCTACTGCTTTCAAATTGAAATTATTTTCCAACCGAAAAGAAAAAAAAAACAGAACATTTCGTTTTCATTTATTAAAATAATAAATACGTATTCCGTTTTTTTTTCTGCGAAGCTGTAAATTATTTTTAATAAAACGGCTCCAATTCTGTGTGATTTATTTGAAGGTAATCTTTAAAAATAACAGTGGATACTTGGAATTAAAATGTGGGGCTCTGTACGATTTAAATATATACATTTCGTCGGTGTTAACAAATTAACTTTTTAATCGAATCGTAAACGCATAATTTATTTTCTTTTATTTCAGTGTAGGTATATGAAGAATCGTGTACGTAAAGATCTATATATAATCTTGATAGAATAAAGTATGACGAAAGTAATGAATGTTAAAAAAGTATTAAACGGTCAAAATGTTCTCAATAAATAAATTATCATTATTAAAATTTTAGCAGGAAAGTCGACATGAAAGAATATAAATCCATATACTAATTAATCAATTCTGCAACGTTTCGGTCCTTTATTTAACCTTCATCAGGCTTCTAAAATATCAAATCATTACAAAACATATGTTAACAAAATTTATCAGGACATTTTTAATTATTAAATTGCTCATTTACCTTAATATCTACATATATAAAAGAAAGTCGTGTTAGTTACACTGTTTATAACTCAAGAACGGCTGAACCAATTTTCGTGAAATTTTCTATATATATTCGGTAGGCATGGGAATCGGATATAAAGTATATTTTATACCTCTAGAAGATTAAGATGTTCCTCGACATCTTCTGCAAATTTTTACGTCTCCTTGCCTATATACTACTAGTAGTTACCCGTTGCATTCGCAACTAAAGGTTTTATTTCAATAAAATGTTTAGTATGAGATAATGTAGTTAATCAACAATCGAAATTTTAAATTTATTAATCAAAGTA
Source organism: Sisyra terminalis (assembly GCA_958496175.1). NCBI lineage: Eukaryota > Metazoa > Arthropoda > Insecta > Neuroptera > Sisyridae > Sisyra > Sisyra terminalis. Next base: position 46,423,008 of record OY292278.1, on the reverse strand, counting down.
TTGTTAATATAAAAAAAAGTTTATCTAAAATTATATTAAGAAATAAAATAAAAGTGTTTTTTTATATCATTTTAATAACAACATTTTAAATAACGTCATTTCACTAAATTAGTATGAAAGTTTAAAACTTATGTAGTACTTATACCAAATTGGCGATTTTAAATTTTAGTCCGTTTTTCAACAATCAAACTTTTTAAAATCTATTTTATTTTATGGACCAATGATTTTGATCTGGAGTAATTATATATTCGGCTGAAATGCATAAAGGTAGCAATTTTTCGCCATATATTTCACTGTCAATTCAAATATAAAATCTTCGATACTAACTTTTTTTCGGTATTTAGAACAATTTGAAAACCAATTATTGTTATTGAAAATAAATAAAATATTCGAATTTAATTCCACGCTTTCCATCTATTTTCAACAATTTTGTATGTACAACGTCCAAATGTGCGAAACCGAATAGCTTTTTAGTCATGTTAACAAACATAAAGAAGGTCATTATTTTTTTTCGTTTTACATTGTATTTTCAAATATAAGTGCACATTTATATCGATGAAATTTGGAAAGTGTTTTCCATATACGATGCAGATATATAATAAGAAGGGGTTTTTGAAAATTTCTCCCCTAAAAGAGTGATAAACGGTAGCAAAGTTTGGAAGGGATAACATTTATTAAACAATCGAAATTTCAAATTTAATAATCAATCAAAGTCCGTTCAAAGCGAAACGTTATTACTGCTTAATATGAAACAAAGTTGATTTATTATTAGAAACAAAAACTTAAGGTCTGCTTAAAAATTTAAACTCTGATAAGTAGATATATCTGAAAAGGCTAAGTTAAGTTTATAAATGAGCATTATGTTTTTTGACTTTCATATATAGTATACCTGAAAATCCGAAATACGTATTCACAAATAAATAAATTAGTAAGTGAGTATCCTTACCAACGTTTTGAATGCGTAGTGGGGATAACAGAGCGCATGCACATAGCCCATTCTGCACGGACGCACGGCAAGATAGCCAATTTATATATTAGATAGTTTTCCAAATTATCATACGATACCTTTAGCTTGCTTGACAAAACAGAAGTCAATGAAATAAATTATGAAGAAGATATTTATAAGAATATTGCATTTTTTTCTAATTGTAGAAGAACGAACTTTACCGTGGTTATTTTGTTTAAATGGAAAGTTTGGTTGAATAAATTTTGATTAAAAATATTTCATTAGGACTGTTTTATTAAAAGCTTTCGAAAATCCTAGCATATGGGAAGTATGGTGGTCAACAATAAGTATATAAGTCAAATGAATCGCTTATGGCCTCATTAAAAGCCTGTAAAGCTCAACAAGTTGCAATTTGGTGAATTGTATAACGTTTTGATATCTTTTTCGACCAATATTAAATCGAAATTCATAGAATAATATATATTGAATTATTCATTAATCAATTAGGTGCTACTTTTTTACAAATTTATTTTATTCCCAAAAATTTTGACAAGAAATTTCTAATTCCTAAGTTTGCATTTTACCCTAATGCATACTACAAATGCCTGGTTCTTATCTATACAAGAAGATTTATTTTCGAGTGAAAAAGCTGTGATATACGGGAACTTAAAAAGGCAAATTGATGGAGAAAAAGGAAAGCAATTATAAATGTTTGAGTTTTGAATTTTCTCTGCAAAAAGTAAATTTAAAGTTAAGTTTTTAGCACCAATAAATAATGTTACTTTTTTGAGTTGATTTGATCTTAAAGGTCATTTTCTATTGATTATTTTTGGTCAAATATATCGTTATATTAAAGACGATATTTCTCAAAGCAAGCATTAAAAGTTTAAAGATCTTTATATGATAGACTTTCTTCGGGAAAACTATTGTAATCTTAGGTACATAAGGCTTTAAGAAATATAGCTTTTCAAACTATTATACGATGCATATAGCTTGCTTGACAAAATAGAAGTCAATGACATAATTTATGAAAAAGATATTTATTAGAATATTGCATTTTTTTCTAATTGTAGAAGGACGAACTTTACCGAGGTTATTTTGTTTCAATGAATAGTTTGGTTGAATAAATTTTGATGAAAAATATATCATTAGGACTGTTTTATTAAAAGCTTTCCAAAATCCTAGCATATTGGAAGTTTGGTGGTCAACAATAAGTATATAAGTCAAATGAATCGCTTATGGCCTCATTAAAAGCCTGTAAAGCTCAACAAGTTGCAATTTGGTGAATTGTATAACGTTTTGATATCTTTTTCGACTAATATTAAAACGAAATACCTATAATGATGTAAATTGGTTTATTCATTAATCAATTTGGTGCTAATTATTTAACGTTTTTTTTAACAAAACAAGAAGATAATTCAGGTTGTTTAAGATCGTTTTTTTTTATTTAATATTTTTTAATATTCAAATTAGCTACGTTTCGTTACGTATTGTAACTTCATCAGGCTTCTTGAATCACAAAGATATAATATTTTCAATTTAAATTCAATAAAAATGTCTGAATTGTCTTCTTATTTAACAAAAGCTGAGATCTTAATTTTATCATCTGTTATGAACATTTTTTAACTCTCGACAAGAAATCTCTAACTCATGTTTGCATTTTACCCTAATGCATATTACAGGCATCATTTTTGAGATATTCGTGTGGAAAAACAAGCCTGCATTCGATCGATATATATACATATATATATATATATATATATATATATATATATATATATATATATATCTAAAACGAATTCATTGGCTTACCATGAACATCATCTCCCATAACTTACAATTTCATTAGCTTTATTGAGTGGCCACGATCTTCATATATGAGAATGAAACAACGATTTCACCACAGGAGTGGAAGTAGTTGTACATCACTTGGCTGATATTTATAGATTCATAGGATGTTCCTTGTCTTCGTTCCATCCTTGAAAACAACATTACAGTCGCATTGGCTTCTCCACCCTATACATCTTCAATAATTGATCTCGTTATGTGGTATGTCTATACGGCCACAACTCCCTACCCTACACCACCCCGGCTATGTCTTTGTGTATGTTATATATTTTTTTTAAAAATTGACATCTCTTATTCGTCCAAATTGATATTTATATTCTTTGCCACCAAAAAAAAAACTTTTCTTCCACACCTTTACGTAAACAATGCCAACAAAAACAATGCAACGATGCACTTTATCTTTGTGGGTGAACAAAAATTTCCGCGTCCTTAATTTTCTTGAAATAAAACCAAGGTTGGCTTTTCATATCTTAAACTGAGCTTTTCTTGTCCCACAGTGAAAAATAGTTTACAAATTAAACAGAATATATACGGACTTTCTAAATAGATTTGGTGGTGAAGTTAATCATTTTTTAGGAAGATATTTCAAGTAAAGACATTGGTACACAATTTGGGTGTTGCGAAAGATTTGGGGGTTCCAATAGTTTTTAACAATTTTATAATTCGTTCTAGTATCACCAATTGATTTCAAATCATTTTTAAACTAAGCTTTTTCGTAAGGTGTAATAGTTCACTTCCCTAAGATTTTTGGTGTCTTAGGTTTTACCTTAAAAGATTTAATCCTTTTCTCCTTCAAATTATACCTGAAAAGTTATGTCCTAACGAAAAATGATCAAAATTATTTAATGTTTGCAGCAAATTTGTCTTAAAATAATCAAAATTAAAACCTTAATATCTTTCAAATGGTGAGGCTTACGGAAAAAATATAAGATACCTTTTTTGTAGAACATTAAATTTCCTAAAAAATTCTTACAGAACATTTTTCTGTACAATCGATAAATGTTGGGGTATGAATTTTTTCTATTGGACTGAGAAAAAAATACAAAACTGCGATGCGGAGGATCTTCCTATTAAAATTAAGAGCTCATACTTGGTGAGAATTTTTTTAAGGTGTCTAGCAACCCATTTTTCTGCGTCACTTGTAAAAAAAAATAATCGTTTTTTTTACCCACACTAATCTGCATGAATATGTGCAGGTGTGCCACTGGCAAAACATAGGGCCTAAAACCAAGAATGGTATGGTGTCTCTATACCATGATAATTAGACCAATACTAACCTACGGTGCTACCGTTTGCTGGCCAAAAGTGGAACCAACAACAGCACATAGAAGACTGGAAACCATACAAAAACAGGCCTGTCTTGGCATTACTGGAGCCATGAGCACCACTCCAACAGCATCCCTGAAAGTCATTCTGAACTTGTCCCCCTTCCCTGAAAATCTTTATCAAAGGGGTGGCAAGGAAGGGATCATACAGACTGCAGCTCAACAATAGCTGGAAACCCAAAAAACCAGATTTGGGACACGTTAGAATTAACAATGTAATTGACCATCCGAACTCCTGGATGACTTAAGACTACATGAAAACTAAATTCAGTTTTGAAATGCCTTTCGAGATCGAGATAAGTCAAAGAGACGATTGGCAGAAGAAAAACAAAATAATCCCAAGTGACATAGTATGGTTCACTGATGGATCAAAGACAAATGATGGCGTAAGCGCTGGAATATGGGGGGCGAATCCCAGGAAACAAATATTTGTAGGCCTGGGTAAAATACCTACAGTATTCCAAGCAGAAGTCTATGCCATAATCATCTGTCTTCAAGAAAATATGAGAAGAAATTATCACAATTAAAATATAAGAATCTTCTCAGACAGTCAAGCCGCAATTAAAGCGATCGAAAATTACCAGACTAGCTCTAAGCTGGTCTGGGAATGTAAATCACTGCTCACCCAGTTGGCGACATCCAACAGGGTTATACTTGCATGGGTGCCGGGGCACTCTGGTATCAAAGGCAACGCAGAGGCAGACGAACTCGCAAAGGCGGATTCAAGAATGTCATCCATGGGCCCAGAGTCGGTTATAGGCCTACCAAAGTGCATAACACTGAGTAAAATAGCCGAATGGACGCAGAATGAAGAAATAAAATCCTGGAACAAACTATACAGGAGGCAAGTTCTCAAAGGCTATGATAAAGAAACCCTTGAAAGAACATAACAAAAGACTTCTAAATCTAAGAAGGAAGGACATCAAAACGCTGGTAGGCCTATTAACAGGACACTGCAATTTGAGGAAACATCTCCAAACTATAGGTAAGAACACAGAGTCAGCGGCTTGCAGGAAATGTGGCGTGGAAGATGAAACTGCCTCCCATGTACTATTTGACTGCCCAGTCATGACTCAAAGTCGTCTCAACTCGCTTGGTCCACCCGGACATGAGCTGGGAAACATACACAGAGATCCAGTTGACTGTCTGCTGAAATTCATATCAGAACCAGACCTGACCAACTGGAACTGAAATTAAACTGGGGCGCAATAGTCCTTTTAGGACGCAGCGCAGAGGAACTCTCATGAGAGGCCCCCAGATCAAAGGAAAAAAAAAGTTCTTATTTAACCACCTGTTTATCAATAGTTCCTTCAAAAGTTGTGGTAAGTTTACAATTAAAGCTACGGCCTGAAAAAAATATATTCATGCGACAATTTTACTGTTGAATTAATGAAGAATTAGGTCGATTTTCTCCCGCAATAAAGAAACGTTCTATATATCTTGATAATGGGACATAGAACTAGCAAAAGCTTTTTTTGCAATTAAAAAGTTTGTTTAATTAATTGATTTATTGATAAGGCTTTTAAACGGCATCGCCAGTTGTTGTTAGACACCCACGCAAAAGTACGAATTTATTTTAATCAGAGCAAATTTTGCGGTTAATTAAATTGGATAAAAATAATGTAGGCATTAATGGAAAAGCTTTGATAAATTATTTTGCCAATATAAATATAAAACTTATCTTTATTTGCTACCCATTTTTCAATTAGTTATCATTAGAGCTTTTGTGTCAAAAGCTTTGTTTGTTTGAGATAACAACAACGAAAAAAAAATGATTTACTTTGGCAGTAAAAAGGTTTGATTGGGGGGCGTAATTGCATGACTCCCACACCGGAAATGCCAAATATAATATTAATATTTCTTTATTTGGATTTCTGATTTTGACATGTCAATTTAAAAGGGCTGAGTCGTGATCCTTGAAGGATAAGGGCACAGATGCACGTAATGCACGGATAAAAAATGGATCAAATGCATTGATGAGAAAAAGATTTTCTTTTCAGGGAAAAAGGTTTATGTGTGTGTGTGTGTTTTTTTCGGAAAAACCAAAGGATAATAAATTAATTATTTGATTTAATCCAGCTCGGGAAATTAAAAATAAAAACTATCCAAAATCGAAGATTAACTGTTTAACGTCAACGTGGGGTGGTTTTTTTTTCTTCTTTACAGTTTATTTTCATTTGACTAAATCCTCGCGATTACAAAAAGCCGCACACCAAGGAAGCAATAAATCCTTGGTGACTGAAAGAAATTTAATTTGTTCCAGTATTTTAAATACGACCGAATACAATTGTTGACGGAATATATTTATATATGGGAAGGTATAAAAGCCAAATACGAGTTTGAAAGGGAAATAAAATGAGACAAAAGTGGCGTCCACAAATGATCAAAGACAAATCGGAGTCGGACGGCGAATCAGAGCGGCACATTGTCACGACAGTGGAGCTTTAATGGGAACGTGTGGATTCCACGTCCTTGTCGATTTCCAAGTTCAGCAAAAGAAATATCTGGGTAATTTGCTTTTCAATCAAATATACTATACAGGAAAACAAAGCTTCGTGGAAAGGAACAATTTATTGACGGTTTTTGTAGGGTTTATATGATTAAAATAACATATTGTGTCTTAAAACTCATTTTTTTAACCAACAAGAATTCAAAGATAAATCAATTGGCGATTTTGAATTGATAGATTTGAAGTAAAATAAAGAAACCAAATGAAGAATTTACTAAAAAAATCGGTCAAAGTATAGAATAGAAAAGTACTAGAAATGGGTTGGTAGGAATGCATGGGGGAAATTTTGTTCAAGTTGGTATGTTTTCATGTTTTATTTACTCGTTTACAAAATAACGTTATTTTCATCACATTTTGACATCCATCAATATTTGAAATTGAAAGAAATAAACATTTACTCGAAATATTAAAAGGAATGGATATAATTCATGATTTTATGCCTAAAACTAATATAAAAAGCCATAATAAACTATTAAACAATACTGATATACGGAAAACTGAAATAATTACTTCGTGTTTTTCTTACTTTTGCTAATAACATTATCATTTTTGCAGAAATTTCCAAAACAATTCTCTTTAGATAAAACATATTTCCCGTCAATGTACAATAGGGTGTCCGTTATTTCCCAAATTGATTTTTTTTACAGCAATCGCCCCCTGAATTTTTAGTTTAAGATACAAAAAAAATTATCAAATACAATTAATCTCTTAATTTCTTGATTAAACCGTGTCGGAATCTGTTACTTTTACCGTTTAAATAACATAGGATTTTTTGACTTTTTACTTTTAGTTTTTTTTCTCAGAAACAAACGAATGAAAAGATTTAAGATTACGTTATTCTGACGTAAAATTTAACGCTCTACAAAAAAGGTTTCTTATGAATTTTCGGTTAAATCACTTCATTAAAAGTTATTCAACAATTAACTTGAATTAATTTGTTTAATTTGTAATTTGTAATTTATTCAATATTTAATTTGTTGATTACAAGTTCTAAGAAATTTCTCATAGATGGCGTCAGGTGAAATGGTAAAAATTCGAATAATAATTGAGCTTTTGTCGATAGTCTCATTAATTAGTATGAAATTCACTTCGTAGGTACAAAATATTGATTAAAGTACTAAAAATTTATCCTGGATAAATTGAATTTCACGACTATAACGAATTTGGATCTTAATTGAGACTCTTGCGAGATTAAAAGATGTTCATTTGTTTTGATTGTTGAAATTTTGAAAAAAAGCCACTCCCAAAATCAGTGCTTTAAAGTACAAATCAATCGAAAAAATATAAATAGAAATACGATAAGTTGACGTTCCTTTTATCTTAAGTGACAAATTACAAGATCTGCAACACTTTCGAAACTTTGTTAACACTAAGGACCAAAAATAGAGCTTAATAACGGGAAGAAAAAAAAGTAAGGTCTTTATTTGACAACTAGCTCTTTGTGCTTCAGAATTCTAATTCAGAAATCTAAATCCAGATAAAAAATAAAGACTTTTATAAACCCTTTTTCTAATGATAACTTCTAAAATTGCAACAAAGAATAGCGAGAACCGAAGCATGGTGAGTGCTACTATATGGAACAGAAGTCTTCAAAATGTGGTTCAAAAGTGGAGATTACTCAGAATATTTTCGATAGTTAAGGAGACCAACACAACGGTACTAAATAGGGTCGACAATTCGTTAAGTGCTGAACATTAGAAATTATTGAAAATCTTATATATTTGGGTACGATTACATGCTGACGCTTGACGCTGATTTCCAACGTTAAGTTTGGTCATGTGGTAAAATTTCGCAAGTAGTGTCATTTGGATGAAAATGATCAATCAATCAAGAGACACTAGGGAAATGTGTTGGTCTCATATGCGTAACAAGAATCGAACGTTAAATTATCGATCTGAGTAATTTCTTAATCTTTATGGATAAACATTATATAGTTATAGTTATTTTAACTGTTGCAAAACTACTTCTTTATATCGATAGTTATTGAATTCTATTTTATATTTAATGCATCAAATAAATAACACCAGAGTGTCATTATTATTAAGAAATTTGGTGAAAATTTACCTTTTTACATCCCAAATAAACTGTAATTCTTTGATTCAAAATATTTATTTTTTCACCTCATTTTGACTTAAAAACGAAGAAGAAAAAATTTTGAGATTTGTTGAAAAAAGTGTAACAAAATGTTTAAGAAAATCGGTGAAAATCAGTTTTTAATGTTTCTCAATATGACGTACCATTTTCAAAATTTAAAAGACTTATAACGTTAAAGTAAATTGCATGGGGAATTCGAAAAAAATAGTTTCGTAATTGTACCAAAATTGTATCATGGTTAAAAATTAAAATTAAAACAAAAAGCTCTCTTTTTTCAAGGATCTTATTAACCGATTAAGCTCTTAATTTTTTTCTAGAACCTACCGTCAGCTTCTATAACATATCCAAAATTCAAATAAATCGATCCACAATTTTCTGAGAAATTTTATTTTCTGATTTCCAGCTTTTTTAGATTTTTGAGGAAACGGTAGGTATAGGGATCTGAAACTTGCCGAATTAATGTATCATAACAGTACCAACATTAGGTGATTCAAAAAAAAAATAAAAAAAATATTTTTTCTTGCATACAGACTGAAAATATTTTGATTTAACGTAAAAAGATACCAATAAAAATTTTAGCTCATAATATTAATATTAAGGTTGTCCTCACCACATTTTTTTATTTCCCATAAGAATAACATGGGAAAAGTTATTTTTACTTCTTCTGATTTTTATACCGTTCAAATGACTATTTAAACAATAAATTTTTTCTATGATCTGTATAGAGAATTAAACGCTCTACAAAAAATGACTGATAATATTTTTTGATTAGTCCATGTGTTCAAAAGTTATTCAAGATCAAAGTTCAATTCTTGAAAAATTAGATCAAATTTTGTGTATTGTACCAAAACTGTTGTATTATACCAAAATGAAAAAAATCGCCATTTGTATTTGAAATTATAATTAATTTTGAGAGTGACTGAAGAAAAAATACTGAAATTTTTAGGCGGAAATTCACGAACGTAATTCTAAAAACGAGCATTCTAGGAAAAACTAAAATCGAGAAGATTTTTCATATTAAAATCAATATAGTATTTTGGTGATTATTATTTTTTAAATCAAATTCGGCGAAATAAAGCTTTAAAAGCATGATAATTGTGAAATTTAATAAAAAAAAACATTTGTTGACATCTCTCACAAATCAAATTCATGTTTGATAAAAAATTTGACTCCTACTTTAACACTGAAACCAACAGCATTGGTATAATATACAAAATTCGATCAAATTTTTAAAGAATTGAACTTTGATTTTGAATAACTTTTGAACACATGGACTAATAAAAAAATGTTACCAGTCCTTTTTTGTAGTGCGTTTAATTCTCTATAAAGATCATAGAAGAGATTTATTATTTAAATAGTCGTTTGAACGGTATAAAAATCAGAAGAAGTAAAAATAACTTTTCCCATGTTATTCTTATGGGAAATAAAACACTGCGATGAGGACAACCTTAATATTAATATTAAGAGCTGAAATTTTAACTGGTGTCTTTATACGTCAAAACAAAACTTTTCAGCCTGTTTGCAAGAAAATATATATTTTTTATTTTCTTTTGAATCACCCTAACCAATATACCTTGAACTTATGAACCAAATACCCTTCTAGGGCCGATTCACTATACTAATCGTCCTATGTCCTTTATACAGATGCAAATTTTAGGTTTTTCCTTAAAGCTCAAAATTTTTCATCAACAAGTTGTTTCCAGGCAAATGCCTGATATATTGATTCAATTGCAATATCTATTAATAGCGGCATAGTTCTAAGAAAATAATACGTTTGCATTTCTAAGAATAAATACCAATAATATTTACATAACACTTTTTTTCTCCTACAAGATTCCAAAATGTCATTGCTTTCTTCAACCAATTTATATTACGATAGGTACACTGTTTTATTTAGTGTTATATATAAATTCAGTAACGTAAACTGTTCTAATTAAAACATTAAATAAAGCTTGGTAAATCTTTCAATTAGTTTCGTGTTTCACTCAAATTTCTCATCATTGCGCCAATGTTTTGAAATAATCCTTGATAAACTTGTCCTAATTCCATTGAAAATTGATTAATGATCATGTTGAAGATATTTTTTCATTCAAATCCAATTCAAAGTCATTTAAATCACAAACATAAACGCCCTCGTTATTTACTTTTGGTTTTCGTGCTCGTAATTGATTTCCTTTTAATAAACGATAAGAGTTTACATAATCAATGTCACTGAAATCCAATGCGAAAATAAATCATTGAAATTTTTGGGAAAACCTTTTTAACAGTTTAATTTAAAGTTACAAAAATAAAACGAAATTGATACAGAGTTTCTTATTAAATTTTGATTGATTTTTCCGGTTGCAAAATGAATTATTTATTGGAAAACCCATTCCATGCATGTAACTAATATCTTTGAAAAACAATACAAAAAGCTTCAGACCTCTGATGATATTCTATATTGCATCGTTTTACCGAATTGATTGTTCATTCATTTATGAAAGACTCGTGTGGTTTTGTCGTTTTTGTGCTTGATTTTTTAGTGATTTTTTTTTCGGTGGTCACTTTTTTATTTACTGTATGATTCATGAGAAATTTATGTTACATTAAATACAATTCAATCAAAAAAGGGTCAACGAAAATGGTGCGTAACAGGTGGAATAAATTTGTTGTTGTTACATCAACCACTTTTGATGTATTTCGTGTACATGCTGGAAAGTATACGCAAACGTTCAAGAAAAACGAGGAAAATTATTCATTTTCTTTTTTGTACATGTGGCGGAAAATATCATTGTTTTGTTCAATGAGCGATGGCAATGAATAAATGAAAAGTTTTTACAAGAAAAAATGTTACATTTATTAGTTTAGAGTATTACTTTCGATAAAGTCAAGTTTGGATAAAAATTGGTTTATTTTTCTTATTCAAAAGCTTTGCATTTTGAAAGATTTGAATTAAAAGAAGTAATGAAAGTAAAACTTTCATAAAATGTTTCAATATCACTTAATAAAAGCTCTGAATATTTACAAAGATATTCGATTTTCGATTAGAAAACATTTATGAAGACCGAAATAAGATTTGATTGTAAAAGTTTTGTATCGAATATCGAAAAAGTACAGGGTTTCGTTATGCATTTAATTTAATTGTCACAATTGTATCTGAGAAATATATTTATAAGTGTAACAAGTTCGTTATGGGGGTGGTTGTTGTTGTTGGCGTCGGGACGCCAAATAGCCGGCGTTGGGGGCTGGGGGGTAGAGTCGACGCATTTGTGTAATGGTGGTCGACGGGAGTTCCCTTATGTAACCATTTTAGTGTTAATGCTTTCTCCCGACAGTCGTGTCGGGACTTGATGTCACCCACTATTGTAATGCCATCATTCGAGCCCTTTGTCCACTTCAGTGGCGGCTCGTGAAAATTTTTTTTGGGGTAAACACAAAAAAATTATGTACAATATGGAGTTCTTAATAAATTCCGAAAAAAAAATAGTACTTCAATATCAAATTTTCATGCTTTAAAGATATTTCTTCCACCTCTTCCTCAAAATAATAATTTCTGAGGTTTTTAAATTTTCTTTTGCCTAATAAAAAGCTTTAGTGATTGAACAAAATTTTATCAAAAAATTCGCAGCTTAATATATTGTTTATATAAAATAATTGACCAAATCAAACTATTAACATAAATTTGAACAAAATTTCAAGCAAATTAAATTACTGGCGTAAAGCCCAGATACGTATTTCGATTGCCAAGCAATCTTCATCAGTGGTCATCAAGTAGTATTGAAGAAGATAATAAATGCCGAGAAAAATAGTACTTGAATATCAAATTTTCAAGCCGTAAAGAAATTTCTTCTACCTCTTCCTCAAAGTAATTATTTTTGAGGTTTTTCAATTTTCTTTTGCCAAATAAAAAGCTTTAGTGATTGAACAAAACTTTATCGGAAATTTTGAAGCTTAATATATTGTTTAAATAAAATAATTGACCAAATCAAACTATAAACATAAATTTGAACAAAATTACAATCAAAAGACGTAAAGCCCAGATACGTATTTCGATTGCCAAGCAATCTTCATCAGTGATCATCAAGTTGTATTGAGGAAGATTACTTAGCAATCAAAATACGTATATCTGCATTTTTGTTTGAACTTTTGTTCAAATTTTAGGGCCACAATATACTTTTAATAGTATACAACCAGTATCACTGTACAAAGTGAGCGGAAAAAAATTGAATTTGGTTTCACAGATAAAAATAGCAAAAACCTTTAAGCAAGACTAATTAAATATTGCAATGTGGAACCAAAACGAAAACGGTTATGCTACCTTAGAAAAAAGAATCAGGGATTCAATCCTTAATATGAGGAATGATCAAATGATATCTTTGCTCACATTTTACAACCCTTAGGAAAAATCCAAAAGTAAAATATTGTCGCGAAATCCAGGAAAGCCAAATAATTTGGTACTTTGGTACTGGTAAATACGAAAATGCCCGGAAGTGTCAACTTTCAGTCCCTCTGGGAATAGAAACCATTATATACTAAACTGAAATATAAACAATATTTGCTTGAGTATAGAAATGTTTATTAAGGGGCTTAAAAATAGTAAAGTCCATATATTTTCCAACAGTTACGCTTTGCTAAAAGTGTAAATAAAGCTATCAGTTTACTCCAAACTACTACGGAAATTCCTGAGAATCCTTATTGATTTGGTCGCCAAAAATAAAGTGACCCGTTTGGGTCCGGGTCATAAGGGTATACGAACGAACGAAAAAGATGATGTTGAAGAATATCACCATTTGTTGGTATAGAACCAATATTAAGGGTCATTAAATTGATGGTAAAAAATACGATCAAAAAGTGGCTTTAAACTAATCATTATTCCTTTTAAAGCAACATCAAGGGACGAAAAATCAGTAAAAGAATGATGAAAAATCCTTCTCAAAAATTAAATGCAGAAATATTATATTAAAATAGATTTTAGAAAATGTAGTGCTAGATCCTTTAATCGATCACTGAAGCCAAAAAAAGCATCTTCGTACTATTATAATCATAATAAAAGCTTTTTATTGGTCTACCCTACGTTTTTTCAGTAATAGTACGTATACAATAGTAAAAGTTTCAAGTTAATGTCTTCGCTTTTTAATAAATAAATAGATTAAATTATTATGATTCTAAGCTATATAATTATTTAAAAATATTTGTCTCAAATCACTGGAAAAAACGACCATAAAAAACAGCACTTTTTTAGTAAATTATAACTAATGAACAATAAATTTTATCTCTTATGTTTGCACACTTCCCTTAAAAATACATTGGAAAATTGTTGGAAAATCATTGGAAGGTTATATCTACATGTTGTTTCTTAATTATAGTATATCTGGACGTTTTTTTAAATTGGTTTCACAAGTAAAACTCCAGCATGGTGCAGGATAGCTGAGCATTGGTCTTACCAGTGCTTTGTACAAAAAAATTTTGGTTTTTGGGCTTAGACCACTGTTTCTATTAAGCTAGGGGAAAAGAACCATAATTGCACTGGATTATCTTTCTTTATTATGAATGTTAATTTTTGGTCACAAGTGACCTTCTGCATACGGAAGACCACTCTATTTATTGGTTGGTAATTCTAACACGTTTCTTTTTAATTGGCCTACGTTTAGTTATTAATTTTCCATTTTAAGAAATACATATTAACTCGCTGTAAGGTATTGTTGGAATCTCAGCAGATTTTTTATTAAGTTGAGTTTTTCATGATAAGGTAAGTTGAACCTCAATCTTTTTATCTCAGGGATTATTGTGACTTCGAAGGATATTCGGGGCCTCAAAATCGGTAACAAAAAAACATCAAAAAAGAGCTTTAAAATAATCACCGTTGCTAGTAAAGTAGGAACACAATAATCCTGTGGCTGCAGAATTCAGGAGCTGCAGAGTATAGGAAAAAACAATCCTTGACAAGGTGCTTAAGAACCCTGCTAATTTTTTACGTTATAAGAAAAAGATAGTCAAAGTTTTATAGTTAACAGAAGAAATTCATATACTTAGAAACAATAAGGAACAATTAACTAAATAAACAGCGGCTAATGAAAAAACAAATCAGCAAAATTAACTTTAGTGGAATTCAGTAGTGATCACAATTGCAATTTGGTATAAGATTTTTTAATAAAACAGTATTTTTTTTTTAAAAATGTAGTCAAAGTTTTGTAGTTAACAGAAGAAATTCATATACTTAGTATAGAAACGACTAGCCGATCCCCGCGACTTCGTCTGCATAACGTAGGTGTAGATTATATTTTCTCTTCAGATTTGCTATTTGCAGTGGTATATGAAAATTTTTATTTTTCTTATTTCTTTTACAAAAAACATAATCATACTTAAAAACTCTATTTTGTCGATTTGAAAAAGACACATTTAATAAACTGTTGCAAGGAATAAAATAGTTCTTTATAATAAATATCATAAAATCTATAAATTATAAGTTTTGCGCACGCGATGTAAGAAAGTTTTTTGGTTATTTTTTTGACACATTATTGGAGTTTTACTATGGATAACTAAATTTTTTGAAAATTTAATATAGCCCATGTTCACCGGAAATAGTGTAGCTTCCCAACAGTGAAAGAATTTTTCAAATCGGTCAAGTAATTTCGGAGCCTATTCATTACAAACAATCAAGTCTTTCCTCTTTATAATAATAGATAGATAAGGAACAATTTACTAAACATACAACGACTAATGAACAAAAAAATTAGCAAAATTAACGTTTGTGGAATTCAGTAGTGGTCATAATTGCAAATTGGATTAAGATTGAATACAGTAATTTTTTTAATGTAATCCTCAAAAAATTATAAGGTTTATTTGTTTACTCCGTTGAAAGTTAAATTATTTGTATTTTGTGTGTTATAGAAATGTTTTCAATGGAATTAGGTATCAAGAAAGGTAAGGTGCAACTGTAATTGATAAAAATGAAATTGATTGATTTTTAAAGGGAAAATGGCTTAAAATTTTCAATCAAATAAAAACATATAAAACTGTTGAAAATTAAAATAACTACCTATTGTAAATTTTTGGGGTAAGGGAGGCTCGGCCTCCCTTGCCTCCATTTACAAGCCGCCACTGGCATCCACAGCACGAAAGCGATTTCGTAGCCCTTCTTAACGTCGTCACAATAAGGGTTGCATGTTCCACGTGGCAGCATCCCCTTCATATGCTTCCAAACTTAACAACCACCATTCCAGATTCCTTTGTTTAATGAGCGTATTTTGATACTATAGTGCACACACTGACGATGATTTCACGAATAGCGTGATAATGACAACGTTGGAAAAAACTTCAAATTTTTCCTCTCATTACCATCAGAATTGTCACATTAATTTAAATAATAAATGTATTCTGTTTTTTATTTAAAAGTTATATAATTAAATCACATGCTAAATGCACTTAATTCTTTCGACAAAAAAAAATTGTTGTTTTCTTGTAACATCAAAAACATTCTCCAAAATAACATTGATATAATATATATATATATATCTATATAATACACAAGAAAAGAAGGAAATCTACATAAAATAAATATAAATGTACGTTTATAAATATATTTACACAGAAAAGTGCATTATGGTTTGAATTCGTTTTTAAAAGCTTAGAAGCACTACCTACAATGTAAAATACGGCACCGGTTTTTGCGCTCGCCTTTTAACAAATATATAACAAAATTCTAAACATAAAATATAAATATTATAATAATTCGTACACATATTTTTTTTTTAAATACATTCAAATTATGGTACAACGTGAAAATTTCAGTCGTCACATCAATCGATACATTTACGTTTATTTACAAGGAAATGAAATTTCCATATATTTTTTTTTTATTAAGAAGGCATTTTTGTACACAAGGGTTTCGATATTTCGGTGTATGTTTCTATCGTTAATGCAAATTATTCGTTTTTTTCATTGTAATTGGGTCAAGAGGGTTCAAAAATTGTCTGAAATCAGCGATTCTCAATCTTTGCATTTGCGGCAAGAAATAATGAAGGGCGGTGAGCTTTAATTAGAATCACTAAGTCAATAGGAAAGCTTTGATTTTCGGCCAAGCGTTTGGAGAAAAATTTTCTAAAAATTTCATCAACATGTTATAAATATAGACTAAGCCTAAAAAATCGACTAATTTTTTTAAGTATATCGAAAATATTGTTCAAGGTGACAAAAAAAAAAATATCGGGAAGGTTTGAGCCCTTAAAATTAATATTAAAAAGTCTTAAAAATAAGGTCTAAACAATCAAATTTATAAAAGCAATATAAACATAAGGAGATGAACTAAATAAATCTCTTCTAATGTGGATTTCAAAATAATTTCAAGATACCAAGTACTTTGAAAATAAAAAATTACATTTATGATCCCTCTATTACAAAACCACTAAGCAGTTATTAAGATTAGATTGGGCCAAAAAAATCGATAATTTTTTTTTTTGAAAAGTATATCGAAAATATTGTTCAGGGTGACAAAAAAAAAAGTATCGGGAAGGTTTGAGCCCTTAATATTAATATTAAGAGGTCCATCATCTTTAATTTCGATTTTTAATTTTTGCTTTAATTTTTGCATTTTGAAAAAAATTGATCTGCACATATATTTATAGAAAATTAAATTCCCTACAAAAAACGTTTCTTTTAAAATTTTTAACAGAAACGCCGTTTCTAAACAATCAAGCTTTGAACATTAATATAATTTTTAGATTTATTTCAGAATTTTGTAACTAACGAACAAATAAATATATGGAAATGAACAATATTGATTATTGAAGGGAATTTAATGCTCTACAAAGACGGTCTCTTAACGTTTTTACATAAAATAACTTTTTCAATAGTTATTGACAATTAAAGTTGAAGGAAAAATTAAATTATTGTTTTTTTCGTTGTTGAGCCATATTTGAAAGAGTGATTTTATGTGAAAACGTTAAGAGCCCTTTTTTGTAAAGCATTAAATTCCATTCATGAATCTATATTGTTTATTTCTATATATTTATTTGATCCTTAGTTACAAAATTCTAAAATAAAGAGGATAAATCTAAAAATTATATCAATGTTTAAAGCTTAATTAATCGGAAACGGCGTGTCTGACAAAAATTGCCAAAGAGATGTTTTTTGAAGGGGCAAAAAAAACCTTATTTATTTGATTGGGCCAAAAAAATTTACTATTTTTTTTTGAAAAAATTATCGAAAATATTGTTCAAGGTGACAATAAAAAAATATCGGGAAAATTTGAGCCCATAATATTAATATTTAGAAATCTATCATCTTTAATTTCGATTTTTTATTTGTGGTTTCATTTTTGCGTCAATGCTGTGAAACTATCAAGGTAAAAAATGTATCTGCACATTTATTTATAGAAAATGAAATTCCCTACAAAAAAGGTCTCTTTAAAAATTTTCGCCAGACACGCCGATTCCGAAAAATCAGGCTTTAAACATTGATATGATTTTTTGATTTATCTTCTTTATTTTGGAATTTTGTAACTAACGAAAAAATAAATATATAGAAATGAACAATATGGATTTTAAAAGTAAATTTAATGTTCTACAAAAAAGGTCTCTTTACGTTTTTACATTAAAACTCTCTTTCAAAATTGGTTAAACAACGAAAAAAACAATTATTTAATTTTTCCTTCAATTTTAATTGTGTATACCTTTTGAAAAAGTGATTTTATGTTGAAACATTAACAGATATTTTTTGTAGAGCATTAAATTTCCGTCAAGAATCCATATTGATAATTTCTATATATAATTTGTTCGTTAGTTACAAAATTCCAAAATAAAGAAGATAAATCTAAAAATTATATCAATGTCTGAAGCTTGATTATTCGGAAACGGCGTATCTGGCAAAAATTTTCAAAGAAACGTTTTTTGTAGGGAATTTAATTTTCTATACACATATTGCAGATGATTTTTTTTACCTTGATAGTTTGACAGCATTGACCCAAAAATGAAAGCGCAAATAAAAAATCGAAATTATACTCGATTTTTTTGCCCAGTCTAATATAGATTATTGTAATTGGATATTTTTTGAATGATGCAGCATAAAGTTTAGTGGGGAGATGAAAAAAATAAACTTTTACACAAAAATAATCTAATTGGGAATTTTTTTTTACTAGAATTCAATAAAAAGGGTCACAAAATCAAAATTTTAATAGTTGGTGCACAATTGAAATTTTATTGTCCTATTCATTACAAAGAAATAAATACGAATAAAAAGGATAATTTTTGTGATAAGTAATTATATGTGGTTCTTAGTCGATTACAAGTAAAAAGAACAGGCTTTCCAGATTTATAATATACTTCATGATTTAAAAATACTGATTAAAATACTGATGAAAAATTGTCTGAAATCAGCGATTCTCAATTTTTACATTTGAGGTAAGAAATAATGAAGGGTGGTGAGCTTTAATTAGAATCACTAAGTCAATAGGAAAGCTTTGATTTTCGGCCAACGTTTGGAGAAAAAATTTCTAGAAATTTCATCAACAATCTTATAAATAAACTGTTGCAGTCTTTTGAAAATATTTTCGTTAATTTTCTTCTCAATGTTGATAAATATTTCCCTGACCACTTCTCAATTTTCTTAAGTTCCACTAAAAGCTTTCATTTTCCTCCCCCCCCCCCAAAAAAAAGTTTTTGATTGTTTCCACTGATTTGAAAACTTTTCAAAAATTTTCGTCTGTCACAATGAATTTAACGATTGAGAATCACTGTCGTAAATAATTAAACTTAAATCCAATTACAAGACCTATCAACGTGTCCTCCCCCCTCAATTCCCACTTGGTCTAAACGTTAAATCAATTACACAAAAAACTTTTCTCAAAGTTCATCCCCAACATTTTCTATATTCTCCAAACGCCTTCCATACATCCACAACAATGTAGTGCCTCAACTTTCACACACCTATCTTCTATATAACGAACAACACCCCTTACCTACCCCAAATTGCGAGGGAACCGTGTGTTTTGTTTCAAAGAATTAATCAAGAAATTTATAATTTCTCGACTTGTTAACAACAATTAATGATTTCGCCTGAGCTTTTAGTATAATACTATAGAAAGTATATTTAAAAGCAACACCGAAACTTAATTTATAATTTTACAAATAATAAACTTTCCTGTGTTAATCGTAGAGTATTATTTATTTAAATTATCAACGAATAAATATTTGTGCAATAAAGATTTTAAATTTACTGTTTTGTTAATTCTTTGAATCTTTGTTTATGTTCTATTTGAAGATCTTTTTGTTTTAAACGGTTTTGTTTATTTTTTATTTATTTTTTTTTTGGGATTTATATACAGTGTTTAAGCAGAAAAATATTGACAAAAAGGAAATATATACATAGATATTTTGATAAGAATGCAGTTGAGGAGTCGGGGAATATTTATGGATGGATTGGTGGGGAAGAAAAGCGCAAAACTAGATTTTCTCATGCTTAAAAGCAATGCAAACAAACAATGAAAAACATTTGTTATGTACATAGAAAATGATAGAAGGTGTTTTAAGCAAATCACGACTGATAACGTGGACGATCTTCACCCCCATCTCCACAGATTTATATCGCAACCAAATGCATTAACTCTAATGAAAATTTTCAGGTCATAACCATAAGCTTTTAATAGGGTGAAAATCAACCAACGTTATCAATCGCATTTGTCTTTTATTTTTGTTTAAAAAAATGGAATTATATACAAGTGAATATTTTATATAATAGGAATCAGAGAAATGGCAGTACTGAATTTGATTTTGATACAAACCTGGTGACGACGGCAGCAAAAAACCAGGCCAACAAACAAATAAGGGAGGCTCTTGTCTTCGTGCACACGTAACCGGCCTTCAGGGGTTCGCAGATAGCGTAATAACGTTCGAAACTTATCGCTAAGATTGTTAATACTGAAGCATGTGCCACTGTCAATTCCACGAATGGTACAGCCTTACCTGCAACAACAAAAAAAGAAATAAAATAGAATAAACTTACAATTGACATAGATTTTTGCACTAATTTCCTTATTGTTTTAGTTCAGAAAAATTTAAAACTAGAAAATTGGCCACTCCTCGTTTAAATCGAGGAAAAATATACAAGCAATTAGATGAAAAAATATTTGCTGTTCAATCAATATCTTAATGAGAAAAATAATTGGAAACTAGCAGGGCATTGGAAAGTGAAAGAATTTTTAATTATTGGAAAACTTTAGTGTTTTCATATAACGGTTGATTTAAGGGTGGATCACCGTCAGAACGTAAAAAAAATGACTTTTTTAAAACTGCTGCCACTTTTTTTTTTAAAGATATTAAACAGTCTTCGGCATGTAAAAGTTGAAGTTTTGAACAATTTTTTTTATATTGGCCCCGATATGTTTCCTCCCGCTCCCCCTTTTACAGCGCTTTGAAAAAGGGTCCTCAAAAATAAGGAGGCAAACGGGAGACAAGTTTTCTCGGAAACCGGAAGTCGGATCATGATTTTCCAAAGAATGTCAACGTATTTTTTGAGGATTTCACTATTAAGTTTCACTTCCCCGACTGGTCTACTAGCACTTGCTGGCTTTGTTTCTGGTGCACTTGTTGTCGAAAAGATACAAGTTCGAAAAAATATGACTGAGCATTTATTTTTAAAATCGATAATGCCTTTCGAAAATATGATTTAATCAATTTGAAAAGCACAAATAAAAAAAAACAGTTTACCGTCAATCAACGCTTCGATAAAAGCCATCAATCACTTTTGAGGACGTTAATCGCTCTCTAAAGATGCACATTAACGACTTATAACAATTCGTTTACACATACATTAAGACATATTGATTTAGTAAGACGATGTGCATTGAAAAGTTTGTGGATACAGCCCCCGTTATTTGCCGCTTTTCTCGCTTACCTGTCAGCTATCCGATATAATATAAACACGCAAATGAAAGTTTACACTCTTTACACAATCTTACACATTTCTGTGGGAACATCAAAGCCTCTCTGCTTTCACCTATCTAACCAACAAGAGCTTTTCCAGCTGTCCAACTTCCAAGCCATCCATTAAAACTCTACATTCTCTTTTTCCCTCAAAAAAAAAAAAGGCACAAAAAGAACACAAACCTTTAATAGTTGGAAAAAAAACTTCAGTAAACTTTCAAATAAATCATCAACGCCTAGCAAACTACTTTCATTCAAGGTTTATTTACATCGCAAATACTTCTCGGAAATGTTTGAAATTTCGTTGAATTAAGTTTGATAATATAATAATGTTCGTTTTGCAAGCGCATTTCATAAATTACAAACAAATACGTACAACAAAACTAATCAAGCGCAACGTTTAATATCTCATATATTAGTCTTTAAATGAAGAAAGTGGCTGGTTTTTAGTCCCTTGAGCTATTCGGTTGCAGTTGTATGTTCCTAATGGAACGATATTTGAAACTATGTACATATCCGCCACATATATACAGATGGAGAAAAGTTGGTGCATTAAAGATTTCAAATAAAAACACAAAGTTTTCAGTCTCATAAACACTTGGATTTAGTTGAGGCATTTTTGTCATATCAAATTATCATTGCAGTCAAATATATTTATAGCTGGGAAACATAATCAATGTAAAAATTAAAGTTCGGTTTGAGAATTTAAAAGGTGAAAACCATTTTAAGGTCTTTGATTTTTTGCATTGATTAATGAAATTTCACACGCTAATTGACTGGCTTTTAAGAAAAGAAATTAGGTTAAACTGTTTTTTATTAATAACCAACCTTTTTTTTGTTATAATGAGATAATTAAGCCTATTTCACGCCACTGCTAATTGAGTCAATCATTTATTGTGCCAAACTCTTTCAAAATAATTGGTAAGCTTTCCTTAATTTTGTGGATTTTATCGTTATTATGTTAAACGTCTCGAAAATATTTCATTGGTGTGATATTTATAAAGTTTGAAGGCAACAGAGTGGAAATCTTTTAGTGTTTGTAGTGTTTTGTTCAATATTTTTAGAGTTCAACTCCTTTCTTGCAGCTTTATAGAAAGAAACCATGAAAAATGCAGCTCTACATAATGTGGTTGAAGACTTTAACGAAAGTTATGAGTTGGTGCCCCAAAAACTTAACTTTATAAATAGCCAACATTTTAAAATGTTATAAACAATCAAATTGGAATTTATTAAAATATCCAAAAATACAAAAGAATAATTACCAATATTGCTAACAATTATTTTTTGTTGTAAGCACAATTAAACACATTTTTACTCATTAAATTGCTAAGGAGCAAGCTAGATTTTCCAAAGGGAAGGAAACATGGAAGCATATTTTCAGTGAAAGTCAATTTATAGAGAAGACTCGGGAATTACTCATCTTAGATATACTGGCTTCTTTGATTAAAGAAGGCCTTCGGAAATATTAAATGGCCCAAAATTTTGAAACTTTAACATTGATATATATTATATTTATTTCTGAGTCGAAATTAATAAATTAATGATTAATAATATATGTTCTATGACTCTATTTCTTCTTTATTACGACGCGTTTCAACAGTTTTTGGCTATCATCATCAGGAAATGATTATTTCGTCAGTTGTAAACAAATTTTATATAGATTGTTTGTTTTATATAATTTGTCGTTAAGGATAATATTAAGTCTATCTTTAATGCTTTTTATATTTCATTTTCTTCTATGGTGTTCATATGTGATCCTTTCTTGCAAATATGTAGTGGCTTAAAATTTCTTTCGAAATTTAAGCATTGATGATTTTCGTCATAAAGTTGTTTTGTAAAATTTGAAGTTGTTGTAGGAGAGATTATATTGGAACTCACTTTGGAGGAGTGAAATAATGAAATTAAAATTGGTGGAAAGCGATTTTCCAATCTTTGATTCGTAGATGATACAATCATAAATGCGAACAGTGAAAGAGAGTTATTGGACTTCATTCAAAGACTTCAAATTGTAAGTCTAAATTTCGCTTTAAAAACAATAAGGCCAATGATCATTGATCGCGATAACGATCCAAAATTAGAATAAGAAAATAAGTTGCCAAAATATGACAACAAAAAAATTCTTATGGTTCTCAGTGTACGGATCTTTATTAAGACCGAAGGTCTTAATTGTGGGAAGAAAAATAACCCTTACAAAATCAACGATCTTCATCCTCAAAAGGTCACCTTAATTGGTGATCGCTGTGTCAAATGAGTTGATTATTCCATTTATTTCGTATCTGAAGTGAATTTTATTTTCTGGTTAATTTTGTTTAGATCGGATACCATATTGTCAATCTGTTATATTTGCAAGAAAGGATCACATATAAACACCCTAGAAGAATATGAAATATACAAAGCACACAAAATAGATCCAAATTATAAAAAACTAGCTGATCCCCGCGACTTCGTCTGCGTAACGTATTTTATTTTTCTTATTCGTTTACGAAAAATATAATCATACTTCATCATACATCAAATAAAAAATATCACCAAGTTCAATAAATTCGGTCTTAATTATGACTAAAAAAAAGTCGAACGTTATCAAAATACTCGCATCAAAATAACTCCATCTCCCTTTTTCGATTCCCGAATGAACCTTTTTCCAAAAACCATTACACTCTTGCACTGTACAACACAACCGCGAAATTGAAATTTGTACAATTGCACGAAACCCAGTTCTTCCATAATCATGTGTAACCATTATGTATCTTTAAACTGATTATTAAATTATCTGAATTTCAACTATATAATTAAACCATATAGAATAGTCCAGAGTTCACCATACACTATTTCGCGTATGCCTTTTGCTCTGAAAGAGGATTTTAAATTTCTTTTATCATTATGATGATATGATTATTTATTATTTATCATTATGATGATTTCTGGCTGGAATTGGGAACTTTTTTCGTGATCCCTTTCACACATTTGCAAATAAAAGATATTGTGCCCCCCCCAAGAAAAAATCCTGAATTCGCCCTTGTATGTTAGGGTAGGAATTTTCAAAAAAAAAATCTTATCACATGACTGCTTCCTATAAGGGATACACCAAATATTAAAATTTTATCAGTCAGAGGGGGTATATAAATATACGATTTTATATATGCACGGTTTTAAAAACGTATTTACTTTAAGCTTTATTACTATTATTATTATTACTATTACATGTTTTCATTAATATTTCCTTACTGAGCAACCCTAAGAATCTATTTACAACAAATTTGTAAAAAAAAAGTTTACTGTCAGATAATTATCTATAAAAATATTTATATTTCAAAAAGGCAATTTTTTGTACTTTAAATTAAATTACTGTGCTTTTTATTAGTTCAACTTATAATATTAATACAGATCATTTTTTAACTTTGAAATACCTTTTCAATAATATATAACTCGCCTATCTAAAGTAATTTTTTTTTCATCCCTCAGTTTTTACGTAGGGGGTACATTCCCTTATTTTTTTTAAGGAATATTAAATAGCCTTACGTGTGTGGGTAATTGTGTTGTATCTTAGTATAAAGTTTCATTAAATTCGGTTGTTCCGTTCTTTAGTTAAATCACTAGCGCACGCGATGTAAGAAAGTTTTTTGGTAATTTTTTTACACCTTGGGTTACATTATTGGAGTTTTAGTATGGATTCCTAATTTTTTTGAAAATTTAATATAGCCTATGTTCACCGGAAATAGTGTAGCTTCCCAAGAGTGAAAGAATTTTTCAAATCGGTCAAGTAGTTTCGGAGCCTATTCAAAGCAAACAAACAATCAAATCTTTCCTCTTTATAATAACAGATAGACAAACAACTGATTTAATACTTTTCAATGATAGTAAAATATATTGTTTATTAGTTGAATCTCTTCAGTTAACTCTTGGTATTCAATAAAATTAATCATCTCATTTCTTTTGGCTTAATTTTGAAAATTTTGTAATTTTTATTGGTATCATTATTTGTATTATTTGGGCAAAAGAAACTTTAAACTTCTATAATTTTCACTTGGTTCATTTTCAAAAGTAATTTTCATGACAAATGGGAAACTAAATCATCAAAACTCAATAACTTTTACGTGTGGGTTGCTAATAAACATTGTATTGAAACGTATGCACTTTTCCAAAAGTCAAGAAAAGCTTAAACTTTTCAGTTCCTCTAGTTTGCAAAACATTCTTCAATTTATGTCGTTGCAACAGATGAAACCAGCAAATAAGTACTGGAGCTAGTTGTAAAATGAAACGTTGCAGTTTAAAACCCACACAATTTTTTTTAATTGTGCAAATAGTAAGGTACATGTATATAATATATAAAAATGTATATTTTTCTACACCTACCCTTAAACTAAGTACAGTCGTTATGTTTTTTTCCAATTAGTACGACATCAAATGGTTTAGAAAACCCACATGAAACATTGTTATTATCAATGTAGTTTGAATAAAAAATTACATTCTATCATTTGCTTGTTATCCTCGCTTGTAGAAATATTATATTTTTGCATCTTTTATGATGCATCCGTCTCGAATAATTGTATGAGAGATTTGCAAGATATTTTTTTGAGATTTTCTTGCAAAGATAAGTTTGAAACACCCACATGTCTAAATAAGGTAAAATTTATAAAAAAAAATGCAAATGTATACTCATTACTCATATAAATTTCATACAATTTAAATGTTTTTTTAAAAGGTTTTTTTTTTGAAATTATTTACGCATACGTTGTAAATGTGAAACAAAATTAAATTTGAATAAAAGATTCACAGCAACACCTACATTACGTCGTAAATAAAACATTTAAGGGAATAAAGGATGACATTTTCAACTTCTTGATTTGGAGTAGAGGGAGCATTAATATTAAATTTGGGGAAACTTGAGAAATTTGTTTGAAATATTTCAGATGTGTTAAATAAAGTAGAAATTGGTGTGGGCGAGTGTCGAGAATTTATGAAGCACAATTAGTTTCGAAGAAGTGAAGGAAAATTTGATAACAGCCGTTGGAAACAATACTTTTAATATTAAAATTGTTTTCAACTAAATTATGCAATTAGAATGAAAGACACAAAGGTGAAAATAATTATTCTTTAAGCTTGTGCTAAGTATTAAATTCATTAAAATTTTGGTTAGTAAAGAACTACTTGTACCTAATTATTGTGATGATCACATATTTTTTCACTTAGTATATATTTACGAATATTTTTTTTTGAAATATTCACAAAAAAAAAACATCAAAAATCCAAACTACCATATTTTGTCAGTTGTGTCTAAGTTATGCCAGTTTAGGGGTACCTGGTAGAGGATTGAAACCATACAAATTTTCTGTCAATGGAGGATGTAATTTCTCATATTATTTTGAAAGAATTTTAAAAATTATTGTAATGGTAACAAACTTTTCTCATTTCTGTATACTAAGGCATATTTTTTTTTTAAATTTACCTTAAGCAAAACCGGAAAAACCATACCTGTGACATTCCAAACTAATCATATAAACCAGCGGTTCCTAACCTTTTTCAGCCGCGGACCCCCAAGGAAATCAAGCATAATACCAAGGACCCCTGAGTGAAAAAAGGTGCAATTTTCGGGCAATATTATATTTTAGTATTCCTTCATTAAATTAAAAAACAAAAAACAAACTTTTTCAAATGGGACCGTGGACCCCCAAACATAGGCTCAAGGACCCTCAAGAATCCGCGGACCACAGGTTAGAAAACAATGATATAAATAATCATCTGAACTTTTGGATGATACTAAAAGACTATATAAAGACCAAATTCAAATTTTAAAAGACTTTTGAGACCATAATAAGTCAAAGAGACTATTGGCAAGATGGCAAAAAGAAATGAAGTAAGCCGAGGTATAGTATGACTAATTAACGGATCAAAAACAAATGATGGAATTAGTACAGGAATAGAGAAAGAAAATCCCAGAAATAGACTTAAAGGAAAATGCCAACAGTTGTCCAAGTAGAAATATATGCTACCATCAAATATCTACAGGAAACTACGAGTAAAAAATAACATAAAAAAAATTATAAGAATCTTCTCCAATAGCCAAACCGCAATTAAAGCAATCAAATCTAAACGGATAAACTCCAAATCGATCTGAAAATGTAAAACCCTCTTCACCTATGGGGTGCCAGGATATGCTGATATCAAAGAGATAAATGGACTTTGAAAAGTTTCAAGTGGACCATTTATGGATCCAGAACCGATTTTAGGTAAACCAATATGTAAAATACAAAATCAAATAGTCAAATAGAATTAAAACTAGCAAGTTAAACCCTGGAATAACAAATTAGAAGGCAAATTCCCGAAGGTTATGATAAAAAAGTTTTTATCATAATACAAGACTTCTAAACTTTGGAAGGATGGAAATTAGAATGGTGGTAGGATGGAGGTTTCTAAACTTTAGGGATAAATACTAAAGCAGAAAATGTGATAGGAAAACGATAGTAATAGTATCTCCCACCAACTATTCAACTGCCCAGCTATAGTTCAAATCCATCTCAGCTTTATTGGACACCCTGGATATGAGCTGGGAAATTAGGTGGACCCAATTGTAACCCCAATTGGGAAACTGGGAAGACCCAATTTGTTAACTACTGAGATTTATCTCAAAGCCACACAGGGACATAATACTTCTTTAAGAACTCAACGCAGAGAAACTCTTAGGAGAAGTCTCCAGAACGATGAAGAAGAAGAATACTTATCTAGATTGATATTTTTTATTTTTTTTATCTTCCTCAGTGGACATCAAGTAGTGTGGATCACTCCGTAACTGCTTTGTGATGATTCACTGACTGATGACCACTGAGGAAGATTGCTTGGCAATCGAGTTACGTATCTGGGCAATACGTTACAAATATTTTTTTTGAACTTCTGTTCAAATTTATATTTATTATACTGATTCAAAAAAAAATATGATTTTTTTTTCTTAATTATAACGAAAATATTGTGGGGAATGACAAAAAAAAAATCCTGTGAAAGTTTAAGCTCTTAATATTAATATTAAGAGGTGCCACATCGCAAATTTCGATTTTCCATTTAAATAACATGGGAACAATATTCTCTTGCAGTTTGAAATTATATAGCTCACGTTGGTGACAATATTTCGGAAAGACCAAGGCATATTCTTGTAGAAAATTGAACGATCTACAAAAAAGGTGGTCGTACAAGTTTTTGATATATTTCTTCGTTCAAAAGTTATGCAAGGTTAAAGTTGAACTAAAGAGAAATTTTAATATTTTTTTCAATTTTTTGTCGCAACCATCAATTTTATGAGAAAATTATATAGGACATTTTTTGTAGAGCACTTTTTTTCCATAACTTATCTCTATAAAAGTTATTGATATTTTTCACAGGTCCTAAGTTATTTAATTAAAATCCAAAAAATAATTTTTTTGGTAAAAATATAATAATTTAGGGAATTTTCAGTTTCATGCAAATAACTTAGGACTTGTGAAAAATATCAAAAAATTTTATAAAAATAAGTTTTAGAAAAAAAAGTGCTCTACAAAAAATGTCCTATAAAATTTTCTCATAAAATTGATGGTTGCGTCGAAAAATTGAAAAAAAGATTAAAATTTCTCTTTAATTCAACTTTGAACTCGAATAACTTTTGAAGGAATAAATATATCAAACACTTGTTTGAGACCTTTTTTGTAGATCATTCAATTTTCTACAAGAATATACCTTGGTCATTTCGAAATATTATCACCTACGTAAGCTATAAAATTTCAAAGTGCAAGAGAATATTGTTCCCATGTTATTTAAATGGAAAATCGAAATTTGCGATGCGGCACCTCTTAATATTAACATTAAGAGCTTAAACTTTCACAGGATTTTTTTTTGCCATTCCCAACAATATTTTCGATATAATTAAGAAAAAAAAATTATTTGAATCAGTCTAATATTTATGGTATGATTTTTATATATTATTATATTAAATTATACTACATAAATTGGACCGCAATATATTCTATATATTGTATACACAGTACAACTGTTCAGAGTCAGCGAAAAAATATTATTTTGAATTCATTGAATTTCTTCTTTTTTATGCTTGCATATTACCTTTAAGAAACTTTATATTAAAAAAAAAAATATTCTTTACTAGTTTTATCAACAATATAATTTTTATTGTTTGAACTTTGGTTCAAAAAATATCACTTTCTTAGGTAAAATAGTGATGAAATGATTACTTAAAAGTTCAAATGAAATTTTAAAGTCCAATTTTATTAAACTTATCTTTATAGAAGTTTCAGTAGAAAACTATAGCCTTATAATATTTTACGACAAATTCCAAAGTTAATGTAAGTCAAATTTCTAATTGACATACTTAACCGTAAATCTTTCATTTTAAATTCTTGAAATTTTTATGTTCCCTATCGAGTTAAGTTGCCTTCGGCAACGTTACAGATTTATTTGCGATCCCTACACTTCCGTAAACTGTGCTTCCGATAAAATCTGTCGAGCTGGATGGAAAGATCAATATTTATAGAGGTCACAATTCATATATAAATATTCCATAAAATCTTAAATGTTATAATAGACAATTCTTATAATAGACATTGCCGACTCATTGACGTTAACATGTTTAACATTTTATGCATTTGCCACGGCTGCACTTCGAGCATACTGCCTGCCATAAAAGTGTCACGATGATAAAAAATGATTCATCAAATAAATTTCGTTGAATTCTTCACAATTTTCCGCCTTTTGGGAGAGTGTTTTTCTTGTGCAAATTGAATACTTGAACAAGTGTTAAAAAGATTGGGAATTATCACGAGTTAGTCATATCTTTTATTATTCCCATGCAAAAGGACATTATTTGTCTTTGTCGGGATTGTTTTATGTTCGAATAGAGCTATTCTTCATTTAAATGTCACGAGTTTGTATCATTTTTCTAGCTTAAATTTCCGTGATATATGGTGTTTTTAATGTCATATGCAACTGAACTTATGCTGCACGGTTTTCCAACGCACGCTTTTAACGCTTTCCATGCAGCTGAAATTTAAATCTATCGAGGAAATCTCGTAATATGAAACGTGCAACATTATATACACTCGCATTATGGCTCACTTTTTGCTAAATTATTTATTATATATCGCGCCTTACTTATTTATATGCTGATTTTATCAGCGTCAATATTCCTCGCGAAAGCTCATTTTTCAGTCGATATTGATTTTAAAAGCGTTGCAACTTACAACACACTTGAGATTTTATGCGTTGTTTTTGAGGGAGTTGTAATGATGTAAGATTATTTTAATAGGAGAAACGAGCGAATTTAATTAAAACGCTATTGAATTCAATATAATTGGTAAATGTTTGTAAATCAGCTGCTGTGCAATTATTCATGATCACTCGTATAGTTTAAATCCATTATGGCAAATTAAATTGAATGGGAAACCCCCTAATTTCATTTAAAACAACGAACGCAACAAGTTAACGTAAAGTTTGATAATTTCACAACGTTTTGTATGATTCCGATCACGAAAAACTTCCTTCTGAATTCAGTATGCCACACGTAAAACAAAGAAATTTTAAACTACAGAATTTCAACGCTAAAAATAGATTTAATTATAATAAATGAAATCTGTTTTGAATGATACGAAACCATATAAATCACTCATTGATTTTTTAATATGAAAACAATTAATTTCATTGATTTATCTAACAGTTGAATGAAGACCAACCAACTCCATTTTGAACCTCAGAAGAGTATGGGATTTCAAAAAGCTCCACCTTAAAACAAAGCTCTAGAAAACTAATTTTGTCGCTAAACTTTTGCTTTTTAAGTGAGCGATAAAAAGAGGCGATCAGGTGTTAATTTTTGTGTGCTATAATAAGTGTGTTAATAAGAAACCGGATTTTTTTTTCCTGAAAAATAAGCTTTAATTTTTTTTCCAAGAAAGTTACAAATTAATTCTAAATAAATTCTTCTTTTAACTATACATTAGAGTGATTCAGAAAAAAAAAATTTTTTTTGCAAATAGGCTGAAAAGTATTTTTTATTAACACACTTACTATAGCAAAGATTAACACCTGAACTTCTCTTTATCGCTCAATTAACCCTTTGACCCTTAAAAAGCAAAAGCATTGCAACAAAAATTCGTTTTTTGGAGCTTCGGTTTAAGGTGGAGCTTTTTGAAATCCCACACTCTGCAGAGGTTGATTATGGAGTTTGTTGGTCTACATTTAACTGATAAATAAATCAATGAAATGATTTGTTTTTATACTACAAAACAATGAGTGGCTTATATGGTTTAATATTAGGATGAATCAAAAAAAAAAAATTTCAAACAGTCTGAAAAGTTTTGTTTTGACGTAAAAAGACACCAGTTAAAATTTTAGTTCTAAATATTAATATTAAGATTGACCTCATCGCATTTTTTAATTTCCCATAAGAATGACATGAGAAAAGTTATTTTTACTTCTTCTGATTTTTAAACCGTTCATACGACTATTTAAATAAGAAATCTCTTCTATGATCTTTATAGAGAATTAACCGCTCTACAAAAAAGGACTGATAACATTTTTTGATTTGTTCATGTGTTCAACAGTTATTCAAGATCAACGTTCAATTCTTTAAAAATTTGATCAAAAAAAAATAATCATAAAAATTTAATAAAAAAAATCATTCGTTGACATCTCTTACAAATCAAATTTATGTTTGATAAAAAAAATGATCCCTATTTTAACACTGAAACCCACAGTTTTGGTATAATATACAAGATTCGAACAAATTTTTAAAAAATTGAATTTTGATCTTGAATAACTTTTGAATACATGGACTAATCAAAAAATGTTGTCAGTCCTTTTTTGTAGAGCGTTTAATTCTCTATAAAGATTATAGAAGAAGTTTATTATTTAAATAGTCGTTTGAACGGTACAAAAATCAGAAAAAGTAAAAATAACTTTTCCCACCTTATTCTTATGGGAAATAAAAAAATGCGAAGAGGACAACCTTAATATTAATATTAAGAGCTGAAATTTTAACTGGTGTCTTTTTACATCAAAACAAAACTTTTCAGCCTGTTAGATAGAAAAAAAATTTTTTTTTTTGAATCACCTAAATATGAAACCACATAAATCACTCATTGATTTTTTAGTATGAAAACAATTCAACCTCAGAATTCAACCTATACTTTTGCTTTTTAAAAGTCAAAAGATTAACTGAGCGATAAAAAGAGGCAATCACGTGTTAATTTTTGTGTGCTATAATAAGTGTGTTAATAAGAAAGCGGATAATTTAAAAAGAAAGCTATAATTTGATTCTAAATAAATTCCTCTTTTATCTATACATTAGGATGATTCAAAAAAAAAATATTTTTTTAATTTTTTCTTGCAAAGAGGCTGAAAAGTTTTGTTTTGGCGTAAAAAGACACCAGTTAAAATTTCAGCTCTTAATATTACTATTAAGGTTGTTCTCATCGCATTTTTTTATTTCCCATAAGAATGACATGGGCAAAATCATTTTTACTTCTTTTGATTTTTATACCGTTCAAATGACTATTTAAATAATAAATCTCTTCTATGATCTTTATAGAGAATTAAACGCTCTACAAAAAAAGACTGATAACATTATCATAACTAAAAAGCAATTCGATTTCGCACATTTGGACGTTGTACATACAAAATTATTTGAAATAGATAGAAAGCGTAGAAGTAAATTCGAATATTTTATTTATTTTCAATAACAATATTTGGTTTTTAAATTTTTATAAATACCGAAGAAAAGTTAGTTTAGAAGATTGTATAATTTAATTAATAATGAAATATATGACAAAAAATTGCTCCCTTAATGTTTTTCAGCAGAATAAATAATTCCTCCAGGTCACAATCATTGATTCATAAAAATTAGATTGTAAAAAGTTTGATTGTTGAATAACAAACAAAAATTAAAAACTGCCTCATTGGTATTTGGTCTGAGTACCTACTTCATAAACTTTCATTTTAATTAAGAGAAATGACGTTATTTAAAATGCTGTTTTCAAAATGATATAACAAAATCAGAAACTTATTATTAATTAATTATTTATTTCTTAATGAGACTTATTAAATTCAAAAATTCGATTTTAAATTAGCTCTAAATTTTCTCATATAAACTTAGTCCCCCCTTTTTTCTCTTTTAGGGTTGGAATTTTCAAAAAAAAAAATCTTATCAGATGTCTACTTTTTATAAGGAATACATCGAATATCAAAATTTCATCAGTCAGAGGGGGTATATAAATATACGATTTTATATATGTACGGTTTTAAAAACATATTTACTTTAAGTTTTAT
This sequence comes from Sisyra terminalis, assembly GCA_958496175.1. Taxonomy (NCBI): domain Eukaryota; kingdom Metazoa; phylum Arthropoda; class Insecta; order Neuroptera; family Sisyridae; genus Sisyra; species Sisyra terminalis. Next base: position 46,389,096 of record OY292278.1, on the reverse strand, counting down.
TACTATTATTGTTATTATTGTTACTCCTACTATTACTTTTTTTCGTTAATATTTCTTTATTGAGCAACTCTAAGAGTCTATTTACTACAATTTTGTAAAAAAAAGAAGAATTTTACTGTAAGATTCGAACCCACGTCTTAATAATTAGGAGCATCAAAATGTCAGATACGGAAGCCATTACGCTATTAACATCAAGTATTTGTTTTATACATACGGACAAATATATTTCAAAGAGACATTTTTTTAAGACTTTAAATTGAATTTACTGTGTTTTTTATCAGTTCAACTAAAAATATTTTTACAGATTATTTTCTAACTTTTTATTACTTTTCCAATGATATATAACTCGCTTGTCTAAAGGATTTTTTTTTTGTTTCGTCCCTAGAGAATACCTTCCTTTATTATTTTGAAGAAATGATAAGTAGCCTTATATGTGTGGGAAATTGTGTTTTATCTTAATATCAAATTTCATTAAATTCGGTTGTTCCGTTCTTTAGTTAAATCGGGACACACAGACAGACAGACAGACAAAAATTTTAAAAATGTTAAATTTGGAATAAGGGCCTCTTGAAACAAATATTTCCCCTAAAATTGAGTTCAAAATCGAAATGTACAGACAGACGTTAGAATTTTATTTTTTATTTAAATAAAAATATAATCCATAGTAATATACATGGCTAAAAGCACTTATATTTTAAAATCATTACCTAACTCCAATGAAAATATTTTCTTAACAATTGATAAAAAAGTTCTTTTAACCATCTCAATAAATAACAAAACTACATAAAACTCTACAAAGATTTAAGATTCAAACATTCTGAAAAAGAAAAGTAATAAATTTTTAATATTTTTATAAATTTATGACCGTAACTTTTTTCCCGTATGATTTATTCACATTTAAACTAGTTAAACGCTTTTTGCGGAATAATTTAATACAAATTCTATGAAATATCCAAGATTTATTAACGTCTCAACAAATGGCGATCCATTCAAACCGTATATTAAATTCATAAAAAGTTACCTTTCGCAACAAAAAAAAAAAAAACGACAATTTTATTTCTTTTTGATTGACAGAAATTTTTCCCCCAACTTTTCCACTTAACATTCGGTGAGATATGAGAAGAGGTGATATTGAGCTTTCGACATCTGTATACCGAAACGATTTGACGATACTATATGTTATACCAGCTAGAATTTAATATAAGCTATGATCGTTTATTTTTTTCGTTTTATGTTCGAATGAAAAGTTGAAAATAGTTGTCTATTCGATAAAGACAATATTGACAAAATTGAAATTTTAAAAATTTTTCAACGTTCGCAAATTGAAATACCAAGACGGATAATATTTACTTTGATAGAATGCTGGAGAATATGCAATCACTGAAAATTATTTCTTTGGCGTACGAAAATCGGAGTGGAAACGCTAAAAATTTATTTACTACGTTGTTGTACTCTCGTTTATTTGTTGAGGTTTTTTTTTTCTACTTCCTTATCGTTTCTAGTTCTGTTTGTTTAATCGTAGAAGTATAAGAAAATTTATTAGTTTTCATTTCTTTCCATTTCATTGCTATTATTTTTTTTTTGCCTTAGCTGGACAAAAAGAATGTTACTTTTGTAAATTGTTTACAAAATTACTGGGTAAAAGGTTCTATTATGTGTTTTACCTTGGGTTTTAGTGGCTATTATAAGCCTAAGGTTCACCAAAAGTTCAAGGGGACATTCTGATATTCGACAATTTCTATCCAATATTTTTTTCTGCTAATACATTTTTTGGTACTTTAAGATTATAAGTTGAGAATTTGGAAAAAAAATCAGTGCAATGTAGGTACTTAATATTTAGTAAATTTGAATTTCCATGAAGGAACGAAGGGAAAGCTAAGTTATATAATAATAATAGTTAAATTTTACTTTTTAGACTTATTGCTTATCGAAAGAATAACGAAAAATATTCACATAATTGAACTTAAAAATCTTACCAATAGGTTTTTGGTGTTTCATTTTCTAAAATTCTTTTTTACATAAACATAAATAACACCAAAAACATAAAATTTCATTTTTACAAAAATTCTTTTGCTCGTTTATCCGTTTAATTAAAAAAAAAAAATGAGCACTCCCTTTGCATTTGCCAAGCAATAGTAAATGCAACACTGAATTGTTTTGTTGTAGGATATAAATTAAAGCATATTGCTGCCATATGTTTACCACAGCCACTGTGGCTAGCTTTTTTAAAACGTTGATATAAAATTCAAACAAATTTATGATCTCTTCTTCAAACTTGTTATCTTTAAATAAGCAATTAAACAAATTTTTGGGGAAAAAATAAATAACAATAACAACAACGGGTTTTGTATTTTATTGCACTAATTTATAGCATGGGTCAGGATAAAAATTATGATTGATTACCAAAGAATGGAAATAATAAATTCAATGCGTCATAAGTACATTTTGGCGAACATATTCGATATTTTAATGTTTAAAAATTGATTTATTTTTGGTCCTGGTATACTTTTTCAGCTTAAGACTTCTTTCCAAATCTTTTTCATCTTGTTTCTTCAGTGCATAACACCGGCACACAAAAAAAAAGTACCCTGTACTTTTGACCGGACCAACATAAATTTACGTATTTTGACCCCCTGAACACGAATCTGGGGTCGGTTTGACCCGTACACCCTCAAAAGTTCGAGAAAACTTTAAAAAACCGAAAAAAATGGTTAAAATCGGCAGTTTTGGTGACATAAAAATTTTTTTGAACTAAACCGAGCATGATTTTGATGTTTTTTGACCCGCTGAATACAAATTCGAAGTTTATGTAGACCATAAGCTGTTTTAATTGTAAGAAAATTGCAAAAAGTCTTTGAAAATTGCGAGAAATTGCAGTAATTGTGTACAAAAATTCTAAGGAGCTAGATTAATCGTGATTTTCATGTTTTCTAATCCGCATAATATAAATATCTTGAATACCTTGAATATATACCTTGAAGGTATTCGGTCCAGCCATTCTTAGAAATCCATGTAAATAGCAAAAAACCCTTAAAAATTGTAAAAAATTTCGGCTATTGTTCTAAAATTCGAGATTATATGATGAAAATAAACTTTTGAATCTCTACAAAGGATATTTTGCATATTATTCTATTTCTGGAATATGATTTTTAAAGACTATTTGGCTAACCGCGATTTTGTTATTTCTATAGATTTTTTACGATTAACAATTTTTTTTTTTAATTCCGGATCAATGAACCTCAAATTTATACTCAACAGATTTGCCAACATGTCAAATTTATTATGATTTCATTAAAAATTTGATATTTATCAAAAGAACATTTTAATTTTTCTGAAATTTTCAGGGTTTTTTGCTATTTACATGGATTTCTAAGAATGGCTGGACCGAATACCTTCAAGATTTATATTATGCGGATTAGAAAACATGAAAATCACGATTAATCTAGCTCCTTAGAATTTTTGTACACAAATACTGCAATTTCTCGTAATTTTCAAAGATTTTTTGCAATTTTCTTACAGTTAAAATAGCTTATGATCTAAATGAACTTCGAATTTGTATTCAGCGGGTCTAAAAACATGAAAATCATGCTCGGTTTATTTCAAAAAAATTTCTATGTCACCAAAACTGCCGATTTTAACCATTTTTTTCGGTTTTTTAAAGTTTTCTCGAATTTTTGAGGGTGTACGGGTCAAACCGACCCCGGATTCATGTTCAGGGGGTCAAAATACGTAGATTTATGTAGGTCCGGTCAAAAGTACTTTTTTTTTGTGTGCCGGTGTAATCAATGCATCCTTTTGGTATCCTATTGGTATAAATGAAAATTTTTATTTTTTCTTGCAAACAGGCTGAAAAGTTTTGATTTGACGTAAAAAGACACTAGTTAAAATTTCAGCTCTTAATGTTAATGTTAATATTAAGGTTGTCCTCATCGCATTTTTTTATTTCCCATAAGAATGACATGGCAAAAATCATTTTTACTTCTTTTGATTTTTATACCGTTCAAACGACTATTTAAATAATAAATCTCTTCTATGATCTTTATAGAGAATTAAACGTTCTACAAAAAAGAACTGATATAATTTTTTGATTAATCCATGTGTTCCGGTAGTTTTGTACATTCCCGTAGTGTAATAGTTTTGAGAAAAAGGTTCATTCGGGAGTCGAGACAATGAAATGGGATTTCTACTAATATTCTAAATCTAGACCCTTAACTTCTGTTATTTTAATGGAAGTTTTTGGAAACTTTTGGCTGTTTTAAGTCATAATTAAGACCGACTTTATTGAACTTTATGACATTTTTTTTAATGTATAGATCCTGATTGATTTATGGATTATTTGGTTCACGATAGGTATACCTACCGTAGATATACGCAATTGAACATACTCTTTTTAGATATTTATAAATCTTTTTTGAAAAATAATTGATCATTACATACAAATATTTTATTCTAAGCAACAGTCTATTAAATGTGTCTTTTTAAAGTCGAGAAAATAATGTTTTTAAGTATGATTATGTTTTTCGTAAAACAAATAAGGAACATAAAAATTTTCGTATACCATTACAAATAGCAAATCTAAAAAGAAAATATAATCTACATCTTCGTTACGCAGACGAAGTCGCAGAGATCAGCTAGTTTTTAAATATTTTTCGTAAACAATTTAAAAATGCATTCCTTTTAACGGTTGCTTGACTTTCAATTGGGCGTATTTTTTTTTCCTCATAATAATCCAAGAGTCAGGCCAATTAATTTTACTCGGTCTACCGTAAAATAATTGAGGCTAATCAAGCGTCATTCAAGCTTCTTTGAGATCAAATTCTAAAAATTGCATTGACCTACATTATAGAGAATTCGGTAGAAGAATTTCCGAATAATTCTTTGCTAGGCATTCGAAAATTGAACGGAAATTCATAGCCTTTAAAACACACGTTTGATGTTGGAGATAACAATTTTCGTGCGGAGGAAACAAAAATAAAATGACTTTTTTTTCAATTTACAACGGAATTCGTTGGAAAGTGCAAGTGGCAAAAGCTGATCAGTTAGTGACCTTGTGTTATTTTCTAGTGGTTTACGATGCAAAAACAACACAGCGATGGGTTCGAACGAAGGGTTCAGACCAACAAAAAGCGCAATTTCCAACAATTTCCTGACAGGCGCAGCGATGCAGAAAAATGAACTTGTCTGCACTACAATTTGTAACAGGATACTGGATATTTATAAAAAGAGAGGAAAAAGATTTCGCGACCGACAAAAACTATTGATCTATGTTTAGCCACTAAATATAAAAAAGTACCTACATCATATCTATTTTCCTCAAAAAAAAAAAATTAATAGAAATTCGTGAGGAATCTGAATAAATCATTTTTTATGATTGAAGCGCTAAAAGTTTTATTCTTTTCATTCCATGAAAAACTGATTTTCGGCAATAAATTGCCATAAATTGCTTGAGAAACTTTAAAGATTTCATTACATTAAAAGAGTCGAATCGAAAAATACTTTTTTTCACACTTCATAACTGAAAAAAAATATTTCATCTGAAACAAGTGTTTCATATTAAAACGGGCGAATTTCAGCGACTTCGTCGCGATTCTTCATTACTTTAACTTCAAATTTTCGAGCTGAAATAAACAGGGAAACTTTAGCTCCAATATTGGAACCATTTTTAAAAAAAAAAAATCCCTAGCTCCGGTTTTGAATCCAACATTTGACCATTATTTAAACTAATGAAATTTGTGCAGTTCATATGCGATAGAAGTGAAACCTACAGAAATTTGAACTTTAAGATAATGAGACGAATGTAAAATTTCGAGAGTAGGATAATTGTAGGGTCCAGTCATAGAAATATTGAAACCAAATTTAAAAATTAGTTTTGATTTTATTCATATATATTGTAACGTGACGTCTAAAAACTGTATTGAGATGGCGTTTATTCGTTCTTTTAATTTCTTTTGGAAATAAATAATCACTTTTTTATTACACTTGTATACACTTTTTATTACAGAATTACACTTGTCAACGCAATCACTCAAATGACAATAATCACTTTTAATTCAAATCAAAGCTCTGCGTGATACAGAACTATCCCTGGGCTTGAGCTGAGCGACTTATGTACCCGCAACCCAACATTCTAGAATGTTCCATCACCTACAAGATGTTTCCAGAACAATCTATATGTACATTCGCATTGGTGGGAGAGAGATAGAAGTCACTCCGTCAATCACGTGCCGGCATGGCACAAAGAGAGAGACAGACTTTGTCCCTTTCTGTTACAATATTATAATATTTTCCAGGTTCCGAGTTTGCATTTTTGATAAACGATATAAAAGACTTATAATAGTTGAAGTATGAATGAATTAACGCTCCGTGAATCTATATATATATGTATGTATACATATATATATATATATATATAGACTATGATATATATATAGACTAAGATATATACTTGTAGAAAATTAAACGATCTACAAAAAAGGTCTTCTACAAGTTTTTGATATATTTGTTCCTTCAAAAGAGAAGAGAAGAGGCAGAGAATTTTACTATTTTTTCAATTTTTTGACGCAACCATCAATTTTATGAGAAAATTTTATAGGATATTTTTTGTAATATTTTTTGTAGGGCACTTTTTTCCTATAACTTATCGTTATAAAAGTTTTTGATATTTTTTACAGGTTCTAAGTAATAAAAAAAATAATTTCTATGTTAAAGATATAATTCAGCGAATATTATTAATTTAAAACAATATAATTACGAATATTTTCAGTTTAATGCAAATAACTTAGGACCTGTGAAAAATATCAAAAACTTTTATAGAGATAAGTTATAGAAAAAAAGTGCTCTACAAGAAATGTCCTATAAAATTTTCTCATAAAATTGATGGTTGCGTCAAAAAATTGAAAAAAAAATTAAATTTCTCTTAAGTTCAACTTTGACCTCGAATAACTTTTGAAGGAATAAATATATCAAAAACTTGTAACTGACTTTTTTTGTAGATCATTCAATTTTCTACAAAAATATATCTTGGTCATTCCGAAATATTGTAACCAACGTGAGCTATAAAATTCCAAAGTGCAAGAGAATATTGTCCCAATGTTATTTAAATGGAAAATCGAAATTTGCGATGCGGCACCTCTTAATATTAATATTAAGAGCATAAATTTTCACAGGATTTTTTTTGTCATTCTGAGCAATATTTTCAATATAATTTAGAAAAAAAAATCATCATTTTTTTTTTAATCAGTCTAATTTATATACATATAAATCGGCCACCAGGATCTAGGTCCTAGTCTATTTATATAAAAAAGAAAGTTAGTGGTTATATTCCGTATAGACTCCGAAACGGCTGGACCGATTTCAATGAAACTTTCAGGAAATTGGTAAAAATTTTCAGAGGACTAGGAAATAATTATCAGTCAAAACTATTTATTGCATAGTTTTGATTGATTATTATTTGGTTCTAGTTCTCTGAAAATTTTTACCAATTTATCATCATCGAGGATCTAAAACTTTACAATACTTGGGCATCTTCAGATTGACCTGGCGAATAATCCTGTAAAGTTTGGTGGCGATCGACGCACTTTTCTTTTTGAACTGTCAGAGACAGCTTTTATGTACTACTAATATATAAATCTATAGGGATTTTTTCGGTTGTTCTGTTATAACTATTGAACTATACATCCGATCAAAGTGAAATTTTGTATATATGTAAAAGATGCATTGGTTTTGTCGATAGGCTAAGTTTTATTTAAATGTTGGACTTCCAAAGTGCATTGCGAGGGCGTTAATGATTCAAAAATAACTAAATTTTTAATTATAACTCATATAGACTTATATTTTGGAATTAATTTTTTTTGAGATGAGTTAAAACTAATTAAGAACAAATTTTACTAATTTCCAACTCCAAAAGCTGTTGCGGAGGCGTTAATATTTAATATTATTACCATTCCCAAAAGAACTTAATGACATTACTTGCTGAAACTACTAAATAATACTAAATTACTTACTGAACTTAATGATGGATTGTTTCTAATTAAATTTAAAATATTATTAAATTGTATAAATACGAAAAATTCAAGTATATAATCAACTGTTGATATGAAATACCATAGTACCAGCTTGAAGGCCAACATGAGAGAATGGCAGCTTTAAATATATCGTTTAAGGAATCTGAACCGGTTGGAGGTATTTATTATTTGCTGTCAATTATAAATACATTAACACCTCTTTCCGAATTCATTAGTGATACCTTTGAAGCTGCATTTTTCACTCATTTTGGCCTTCAAGCTTTCACTATGCTATTTCATACCACCCGCTGAGAACAGGTAGAAAATCGTTTGCAATTTTAACACCAGCTTACAATTTATCAAGTTTCGGTCACAATATTGATTATTATGAATCAAAGGCCAATAATTCGAACGTAAATTTCTGTAAACCTGCATTTTTTCGTACGACTCAAAAACAGGTTTATTGATTTCAATTATATTTTGTTTTCAGATACATCTTAAGCGAATTTCGTCAGAAGGTCACAAACAAGTCTAATCTAATTAGTTGTACCAATATTTTATTCTTATTTCACTTATGATTCAAATTTAAGGACCTAACTTTCTCGAAACGTAATTGGTAAATGTATATCTATTTAATTGGTACAGCGAGGGATGCTGTGGGTTGATAAAGAAGTTGATTCTTATAATTCACAGCCTTTATTATACTAAATTCAATTTATTTATTTACAACCATTCATAACCATAAGCTGGCAGAACAACGTCTGCCGAGTTCAGCTAGTTAATTATAAATTATAAAAAATAAACATAAACCATTGAATTAATGAATGATTTGATCAATAGATACATATTTGCCATACGAGTAATTACATCGAGTAGAAGAACCAAGCCGAAAACATCAAAATGACGTTCTTCAGCCAATCACAGCTTGTTAAAAAGTTATACTCTACTTTTAACAGCCTTGCACCAACAAATGCCTATATAAAGGCGCAATATACCAAATTCACTAAAATTTGTTTAGTGAATTCACTAAAGTTGTTTTTATTATTTCGACCGTGTCTTGAATAAAACAAAACTTCTACCCCAATTTAAACAAAAAAAAAACACAATACGATTGGTCGAGGGTCTCTATTGGACCTTATTTGGACCAAAAATGACCCAAATTTTATGTAAATAGAGATAGATTTCGTATCAAAAGCATCGATTCTACCACGATCCAATCACCACTAATCACGACTAATTAAGAAACCTCATTCACATATTATAACTTTATATTTGTTTTTCATTTGAATTTATTTTATTTTATATTTTTGAATATTGTATAATTGTTTATTTATTAAAATAACCTCACCATGAATGGGAGAAGTATAATTTTAATTTATCTTTTAATTTTATCAACCTTAACGGTTTAATCCGGAGCATCTGTTAGTTGCGATATCTCAACAATAGCGAACTTTTAACTTTAAATATCTTTACATTAAAATATCAAAATGTGGAGGATTTTGGTATTTTCATCGCTAATTTTTCAAAAAAAAAATAAGAAAATAAACATGAAAAAAAAGTCATCACGAGTTGATTACGATTACCCCTTACTCTTTCCATTTACTCTTTGGCTAAACGATTATAAATTACGCAATTTTAATACTTTTTTAACTTCATTAATAAGCTCCTAACTGACTTGAAATTTAACTGAGACATGGCTCAAATTGTTGACTTTATACAGTATAAATTTTATATTTTTCTTATTACTTGTAATTTTCTTTTAAACAGACTTAATACAGCTAAACTTTCGATGGATATGTAAATCGTGTGGTTAATATCACACATCCTAAAATATTCCCATGCTTTAATAACAATAATAATATATTAACTATTAACTCATAATTAATTTAATAAAAAAAAATAGATTTCTTAAACTTAGTTTGGTGTTATATTACGATTATATCAAATATTTTGAAGTTCAAACTTATTTCAGGTCACACTTATGATTTGATATAAGTTTGATTGGAGTTTAATTCATTTAGAAATGCTTCAATGATAGAAAATTACAAATTAAAGGAAAATATTTTCATCAATAAGTAGAAATAATTTTAATAAAGCAAAACTATATCCCTACTGAACGAAAACTAAACCTAACAAGAAAAAAATTGTCGTTAATTTCTCCAAAGTATCTTTAAAATTAAATTGATGCATTGATTTATCCAATTGTTGTAATCATTACTCAAATTTAATCTTTTAAATTAATTTCCTTGTACATAATACATCAATCGAATGCATTGATTTTTTTAATTTTTATTTTTATCAGAAAAGCACCGAAGAGTTCCGGAAACAACAAAGATCAATAATCGTATATATATTAGAACGGTGGTATCAAAATTGCAGTTTTAGTTGCAATACAAATAATCGTTACTCTTTCCCGTCCTTCGGGCAAATCTCCCAAGTAATGAACTATCCCAATTTGGACGGCAAACGTTTCTCAGGGTATTAGTATTTGCGAATCGTTTTATACATTTGGGAAGCTCTTCTTGCACTATCGCGTTATAAATTGCAGCTTCAGGAGCTATAAGTCGTGCACAACTGGATATAAACGACCAACAATACAACCATTCGGTATGTAAAAGCTTCAGCGATAAATACAATTCGGAACTGTCTTAATATTAAATTTTAAAATTGGGTGGTTTTAGTTGAACTTTTGAAGGATAAATAGTTTCTAAATGAGCCCCAAAAGTTTTTTTGTTGTTGTTGTTGTTGCTTAAAAGTTATTTGGCACCATTTGGTGTAGAAAGCCCATTTATTAAGCTCTTCGTAGAAAGAAATTTAAAAATGATTTTCTCACAAATTTTTACAAAAAATATTTTAGTCATCACTTTCAATGAAAGCTTTATTTTTGTTTGAGGGAAAAAAAGCGTCGCTAAAGCTCCCCTTTAAATGCATCTAGTTAAAAAGCAGCTTGATTAAAGCGGGACTTTACCAAAAGATTTGACAATGCTTTTCCGACTTGAATGAGGGTTTTTTTTTCCCTCACCAGCTCATCACAGCTTGCCAAGCTTTTATTGTTTGGGTAAATATGGCCTAGAAAGGGCGAATTATGTTGGAAATATCAAGTTAAATCGTTGGGTGATATGTGCAATGTTTGGTGGTATTTAAGATGTATTAGACAATTTCCGAAGAATGAGTCCCTCGTATGTTTGGGGATGTGTAAGAGGGTTAAATGAGAAGTAAGTTCATATGTGACAACAATAACACCACAACGAAGGCGGCGACGAGCTGCGGTGCATTATGGTGATATACTCCACTATGACACCTCCGAGATTACAAACTCTTGAGGAATTTCATCAACCTTGTTTCTCGTTTACCAACTCGTTTTACACTGAAATACGCAACGAGTAAATGAGTTGCACATATATTAACATAATTATTGTTTGTAACGTTGAAACATCTTCTTCACTGCACAAATTAAGCTCTTTTAATTACATTTAAAAGCTCCCATAGAAAAAAATTCAAAAGAAACAATCTAAGCAAGTCTTTCTAAGCAGTTGCTATTCCTTGTAAAATAGTAAATTTCGTTGAGCTTTTGGTATTTATTTTCGGGTTGTTTACTTAAGCTTTGGTTCAAGATTTATCGAGCTTTTTTTCATTGAACGGGTCTAGCAGGATCCACATGGCGAGTTGGCCCCCAAATAGGAACCTATATCGAAACTTATGTTAAAATATCGGCTTGATATACAAACACATTTTATATACTTTTCGCGACCAAATTCATCTTAGACCTGGAGATATGGGCAAAAATGTCCCCCCGCATGGCTATTTTTCAAAGTTATATATCTCAAAAACTAATTAAACTAGAGAAGTGAAACCAACGCGAGACTGTAGATTTTTTTACAGAGTATATCGTATATTTTTTTGAAATTTTTAGAAAAAAAAATTATACAAAAAAAATCCAAAAAACAAATGAAATATTTTTTTATGTGTTCTCTGAAAATAACAATCACGAAAAAAAAATATTTTATGCTTTAACATGAGCACTATCACTCATAAAAATTGCGTGGAAAAATAGTTGGTGCAACACTTTGAAAAAAAAAATGAAATTTGATTTACGCCTAATAATATACCTCGTTTTATTTTTTTTTTTTCGAAGTGTTTCACCAACTTTTTTTCACAAAACTTCAATAAAACTAGGCCACAATTAGGAATAAAACATATATTATTTTCATAATTGTAAGTCTAAGGAAACAAAGAACATTTTAGTAATGGTTAAAGTAATGGTTAGGCCTGTAATAACATACGGATGTCCTGTGTGGCACACTGTTAGCGAAACCACATATAACAAACTACAGATTCTCCAGAACAAATTCCTAAGACTGGTAGGCAACTATCCAAGAAATACGTACATAAAAAAATGCACGAAGATCTAGAAATAGACTTTATAAAAACGCACATTAAAAAATATGCCAAAAAATTTTATGAGCGGGGAAATATAGCTGATAAGGACATACTAAAAGACCTACACTACGATCAAGGTATCTACAAACACAAAAGAATAAAACACGGGCTAATATAATAAAAGAAAAAAAAAAAGTCTTTATAACTTAATTGAGATTAACCTATTAATTGTTAATACTTAACCAATTATATTTAATTTACTTAGGTACTTTTAAAACATATGTTTTTTTTTTTCTTTCTTAAAAAGTTTTTTTTATTTTGTTTTTTAACAATGACAGAGGGAGTTTTTGAATTTCTCCCCCTTAAAAGGGCACCCCTATAATGAAATCAAAAAATAAAAATAAAGGAAAGGGAAATGAGTAGAAAAAGTTAAAAGGTAAAATATTGTGGGAAACACAAGAAGGAACTTTTAAGTTAAACAAAAATGTTAAGATAAGTAAACAAAATTTTAAATTTGTATACTTACAAGTGTAGATTAATTGGAGGAAATAAAGTTTTATTATTATTATTAAAAAGAACATTTTATATTAATTTTTTGGGTTTTTTTATATTTACTCTTAAGAGGATAACTTTCAAGATCAAAATAATTGATCCCAAAAGAAAACAAAAACAACTAGTGTTCAATTTTTATTAAAATAAGAATAAAAAAAATTATCGTCTCTGTTATAATTTATTACAACTGGAATATTATGAACCTAAAATAATTTAGTTAGTATCTCGTAGTACGCAGAATTCTGGACAATTATTGTTCATATAAAAAAAAACAAATAAAAGCTGTTGCATGAGAACAATATCCCACTGTAAAGTTTCTAATGGAGAATCACAGGAAAAACGGAAAATACTGTTGCAATTTTTTCCATTCGAAATGTAATCATTTTATATACGACCGTCTTGGCTATTTATATATATGTCTTGATTTTACTTCTCCCCTAATGATATTAGGTGCTTATTTTACACAGTGTTTTAAAATATTATTTGATAACTCATTTATTCGCCCACTTTTGGTAGAACCTATAAAAATTCTGGTATGAGCTAGTGAATAATATCCTAAGCTAAACGAAGAAAACCAAGTATTCAGATGCCGTCAATATGTACCCAGAATTAATTGGAGATGCATAGTATTCCAGTTGTAATAAATTATAACAGTGACGATAATTTTTTTTTATTCTTATTTTAATAAAAAATGAACACTTATTGTTTTTTTTTCTTTTGGGATCAATTATTTTGATCTTGAAAGTAATCATCTTACGAGTAAATATAGAAAAACAAAAAAAACTAATAATTTTTTTTTTGTTTCCATAGACTTACAATTATGAAAATAATATATGTTTTGCTCCTATATGTGGCCTATTTTTTATTGAAGTTTTGTGAAAAAAAAGTTGGTGAAACACTTCGAAAAAAAAAAAATTACCTAGGTATACTATTAGTCATAAATCACATTTCATTTTTTTTCAAGCTGTTGCACCAACTATTTTTTTGACGCAATTTTTATGAGTTATAGTGCTCATGTAGAAGCATAAAATATATTTTTTTCGTGATTGTCATTTTCAGAGAACACATAAAAAAATTATTTCATTTGTTTTTTGGATTTTTTTTGTATATTTTTTTTTTTACAAAAATTTCAAAAAAATATATGATATACTCTGAAAAATAATCTAAAGTCTCGCGTTGGTTTCATTTCTCTAGCTAAATTAGTTTTTGAGATATATAACTTTGAAAAATAGCCATGCGGGGGGACATTTTTGGCCATATTTCAAGGTCAAAGAGGAATTTGGTCGCGAAAAGTATATAATAGTTATTTTCGATACATATGCGTAAAGTGAGGTTTTCTAATAGGATGAAATTGATGCACGAGCTGAAGGGACTGATCATACACAACGAGATCGAGTGCACTGTGTACCGCCACGAGGCCGCCAGGCGAGTGGGGGTAGGCGCACGAGATTAAGTTGTGTATTATCAGTTCCTTTAACAAGGTTCTCAATTTCGTCCTACTAGGTACCTCACTTTAAGCATAAGTATCGAACAAAATTTTTTGTAACGACTGCTTCTAAAGTTCAACAGAAACAGATTGAGAAATTAATTATTGTTATTTATATATGAAAAATTTCAACTCTATAGTAAGAATAATTTATAGAAAAATTATGAATAAAAACAACATTTTAGTTTAAACTACAGTCTAAATAATTACCTATAGTAATTATTTCTTATCAAAGTTTATTTAGGTATCAATTTATTTTACTTTTGCGCACTGTTATTTACTTTTGCGCACGGTTTCTCTAATTTCGCGTACACTTGCCACCACGATGAGAAAATGGCTCTTTACCCCCGCCACACAACGCATGAAAGTTCAACTTTAGAATCAGTCGTTACAAAAAATGTGTTTGTATATCAAGCCGATGTTTTAACATAAGTTTCGACATAGGTTCCTATTTGGGGGCCAACTCGCCATGTGGATCCTGCTAGATCCCTTCGTAGAGCTTTTGGTATTTATTTTGGGGTTGTTTACTTAAGCTTTGGTTCAAGGTTTACCGAGCTTTTTTCCATTGAAATTATAGAACAAAATTAACGGGATTTTCTGCAATCGTAGAACATTTACGACTGAAGAAATTTTTTTCACATTTTTCAATTTTAATGAGATAAAATTATTATAAGTCACAAGAGAATTAGGAAAAATTTATGATAGAATTTAACATGGAACACATTAGACATTTTTTTCTTGTTACCAAAAAAAAAGTTCTTGTTTTTTTCCCGCAAGAAATGGTAGAAAACGCGAAAAAACAAATTTCCTCAAATATAATTCAATAAATTGAGGTATAATGACCGTTCGTATCTGATAGATTCAAAAGTTCGCATACTTAATAACGAGGTAAATCCCCAAGAAATATTCGTTAGGCAAAGTATGACGTGTCAATGATCCTATTTATTCCCTCGGGATCAAAAAGTTTGGGTTTAATTACCATTCCGAATATGTAAGCTTATGTCAATGGTTAATACCCTCTCGAAAATTTCCCCGATTAAAAATATACGATTTTTAATCAATATTTGAACAAAGTTTGGCGAGAATTTCGTTCGAGTGGTTTCGTATATTTATTTTCAATATTTTCACAGTTTTGTTGGGGCAATTCGTTAAATGTTTTCAAATAATAAATAAATCCGATTGAAAATAAGCATTTCGCACCGTTAAACCATCATCCACAAATCAAACAGTAAATCCTTTCGAATTCTCTATAAACTGTGCAAATATTAAGTTGTTAACGTCGAAATTGCATCGCCAACGATTAAATAATCCACTGTTTATTTACCCATCATATATATAATATAAAAGCAGCTGAATATTTTCAACTGAAGCACAAACGAAATAACAAAATCATCTCAACTTGAAAGTACATAAAATGCAATCTTTGCAATTCGATTTATTTCCAAACAAATCATTTATCAAATGCAATATTTTTGATTTGATTAATTACGTTTCATTTATTTAAAGCTTACTCGTACTATTGAAAACACATTTTCCTAGTTTTCAACTCTTCAAATGGTTTGGAATATTGTTTACATATGGAAATTTTCTAGGTAGCAGATAAAAGATTCCAGTAGACTATAAAGCTTACATTTAATTTGAATACGACAAACATAGAATGCAGTTGTAATATAAGCTTTCGAACAAGTCTTTTGAGAAGGTTATTTGACAGTAAATTTTTCAAGTTTTTAATATAACAATGTCATTTCAAAGGATATATATCATGAAGTTTTCTCAAAACCCTCTTTCTTAACCGATTTAATAAAGAGGGAACTATATATTTAGTAAAATCATATAAGAGTATTAAGTTGACAATTCTTGCTTCATGTATTATCCCAATGACTTGTTAACTCCTGGAAGATTAAAAATATATTATTCAACATTATATACAGATTAGTGTGGGGTCAAAAAAATCGATTATTTTTTTTTACAAGTTACACAGAAAAATGGGTTGCTAGGCACCTTAAAAAAATTCTCACCAAGTATGAGCTTTTAATTTTAATAGGATGATCCTCCGCATCGCAGTTTTGTATTTTTTTCTCAGTGCAATAAAAAAAAATTCATACCTCATCATTTATCGATTGTACAGAAAAATGTTTTGAAAGAATTTTTTAGGAAATTTAATGCTCTACAAAAAAGGTATTCTATATTTTTTCCGTAAGTCTCACCATTTGAAAGATATTAAGGATTTAATTTTGATTATTTTAAGACAAATTTCATTTTTGTTTATGAATTTTATAACTCGACAATAAATGACTCTTATACAATGCGCAATACAAATTTTTATTGGAAATTAACTGCTCTATAAAAATGGAGTCTTATGTTTTGGCGATTAAATTAACCCTTCAAAAGATATTCATCATCAAATTTTCATGTGTACATTACTAAGTGAATATAACCAATGTTTAACAAAAAACGAAGAGCAATTTCAATTTTGATTGCAAGTTGTCAAAGAGCATCGAAAAAAATTACTCAACTTGCAACAAAAACTTGTTTGAAAATTGAAATAAAAAACTTTTTTATAACTAATTGGAACATTGTTTTTCTCTAATACTGAAATATATCATAATATATGCATAATGAAAACTTTACTTTTTTTATTAATAAATATTTTACCAAGCGATACATAATGTACAATTTATTTTTTTTAATTGGAGACAAATATACATAAGCATAAAAAAATAATTTGAAAAATATTTTGAAGTTTCTCAGTTCATAAAAACTAAAATTCGTGTAAATTTTCTCAAAAATTATAAATTAAATTGAAATTTTTCGAATATCTTTTCAAAAACTTTTAAAACCTGTACACATGAAAGTTTGATGATGAATATCTTTTGAACGGTTAATTTAATCGCCGAAACATAGGACACCATTTTTATAGAGCAGCTAATTTCCAACAAAAATTTGTATTGCGCATTGTATAAAAGTCATTTATTGCCGAGTTATAAAATTCATAAACAAAAATGAAATTTGTCTTAAAATAATCAAAATTAAAACCTTAATATCTTTCAAATGGTGAGGCTTACGGAAAAAATATAAGATAACTTTTTTGTAGAGCATTAAATTTCCTAAAAAATTCTTTCAGAAAATTTTTCTGTACAATCGATAAATGATGAGGTATGATTTTTTTTCTATTGGACTGAGAAAAAAATACAAAACTGCGATGCGGAGGATCTTCCTATTAAAATTAAGAGCTCATACTTGGTGAGAATTTTTTTAAGGTGTCTAGTAACCCATTTTTCCGTGCCACTTGTAAAAAAAAAATAATTGATTTTTTTGACTCACCCTAATAAAGATGGTAATAAAGAAGTTCTTAAAAAAATATTTTGCCATTTTTATACGAAATGAATTCGATATTGTTAAGCTCTACGAATTTTGGAAGAGTAGAAAATAAAGGTGGGTTCAAAAAATATTTGTATCGATTTCTATAAATTGCAATTGAGTTATTTTAAATTTAAATTCATTAATTTTAGGCAATACAATAACATATGAAGGGAGGAAGAGGATACAAATCTCAGTTAGACTGCCAAATATTTCTAACAAATTTTAATCCTAGTACCAAAAAGTGTCGAGGAATTGACAGAAGGTAATTTATTATTATGCAACAGGATAATGCAAGCTTACTCTACACAAAATAGTCCTAGAAAAAATAATTACTAAAAAATTATAAGAAGTATTACCTTTCTTCTCCTCCTCATCCACTTTCTTATCGATTCGGTATTAAAAATTTTTACACTTGATTTCAAATTAGTGGTGATTCAAAACTAAAACTTGTTTAAAAATTTTGGAATTTTAAATTGTCTCATATTGCAACTAATTCTAAATTTTACAAAAATTTTTAAATTTAAATTTTCAAAAATATTCATTAAAAGCTACATAAAAATCTGAACACATATTTGCAGCATGAAAAAATATAACTAATGTATAAACACTGTAAACTAATAATACCACTTTAAAATCGTTAAAATGAAAAATATTTTCGTATCGACAAAAATTTATTGAGTAATGATTTAAATATTTCCTTAGTATAATATTAGGCTGTTTATAAATTTAAGCAAATTATTCTAACGTAAAAAAATTCTATGAACCATAAAATTATAATATTTATTTATGAAACAATTAAATTCTATAAATAAGTTTTATAAAATTTCACAGAATTATTTTCCATCGAAAATATTGATTAAAAATTAAATCGTTTCAACCTTACAACGTTACAACGAACCTGATGAATATTTTCATGAACTTTCAAGCAATTTAAGTTAATTAACAAAAATAATATTTAAATTAAAATCATTTTTTCGAAATTTTTATGGTAATTGCACAGGAACATGCAATTCTCGAACTAACTGGACAAATTTGTCCATTAAAAAAATTAAATCATAATTAACGTACATCTTTGGCATTCATTTGTAGTTCCCATTAGGATTATGTGGTTCAAATGAGTCCTTAATGTCAATATAACACAATATTTAAGTTTGACGTTGAAAAACCTTGGATCTTTTGTAAAAGGTCATCCTCAAGCCCATGTGGACTTATGGAATACAGTTGTGGAGTACTGCATCCAACTCCAACATTGAAATCCTACAAAAATTTCAATCAAGGACCCTACGACAAATAATTGGTGCTCCATGGTATGTAAACAATGAAAAAATGCATGAAGATTCAGAAATGCAATCTGTTAAGGAGGAAATTCAAAGGTTTAGTAAAAAATTCCATACAAAACTAGACGATCATTCCAACCATCTTGCAATAAACTTATTGGACAACAGTGAGATGATAAGAAGGTTACTAAAATGAAATTTAATAGATTTGCCTGATAGATTTTGTAACTAAACAAATATTCCTATTAACTATCTGTTGCCAAATTATTATTTCTTATTATAAAGCTTCATTTTTTTATATTACTTATATTAATGATTCACATTATTATTAGCATTGATATTGTTATTATAGACTATTATTATTATTCTTATTCCTTCTGTTGATTATTTTTTATAATTGTTGTTAATGCTATAAGAATTACTATTATTGTTATTGTTGTATTGATTGTTAAAAATCTTTTTTGTACTTATACAGCACTAATCTACTGGGACTAGTGCTTACATGGGATTGTCTATGGATTGAATGCACTAATTGCAACCTTATGAAGATTGTACAATTTATCTGAGGTTAAAACAATAATAAAAAAAAAAAACCTTGGAATTAGGTAAATCAAAATTACATTAGTGCAGGGGTGCAAAAGTTACATAAGTCACTAGCCTATGATTCATTAGGAAACTCTAATGCACGAACATACCAAATTGATTTGGTATGAAAATTGTGACCAAATATTTAAAAAAAAGCATATTTTAAGTGCAAAATGTAGAAAAAATAAATAAATATTTGAACTAATTTTCGTTAGAGCTACAAAAGATTTGCCTGGAATATACTCATTAAATAATTTTTCAATTTCAATGAAGAATATTAATTAAATAACTTGTAATGTAATATGGTCTAAAATGCTCACATTGCAATCGGGCTAATTTTTTTTTCTGAAAATACCTTACAGTATGGACATCTCAGCCAAGTTTCAACTAAAACATAGATATAATAAAATCGAATAGTCGATTTTTAGTGGCCCGCCTGAGAAATCCTGACTCAAAGTAATTGCTAAATAAAATATAAATATTTTAATTTTACTTAAAAAATGTATAAAACAAATGTTGATGACTAAGGCGATGAATAATTACTTTAGAAAAAAAACTAAGTACGTTAGAGCTGAACAACTGAATTAAAAAAAAAACGATTAATTTTTCTAACCATTATCTAACACTTTTAAAAGTACGAAAAAAATATATTTAGTAAGCTGAGACAAGGGGATGATGTACAAAAAATTACGTGATGGTACTAAAAGATTTTAGCACACAAAAAAATGTTTAAAGCATACTTCTTTATCTTAACGATTATCTAATACTTTTAAAAATCTGAAAAAAATATATATTGTAGAACGATGATAGAGGATTATATACAAAAAAAAAATAAGGTGTACCAAACGATTTTGGCAAAAAAAAAATTTTTGAAAAAATAAATTGTATTTTTAACAATGATCGATCGATCTGATTCATGAACGAATTTTTTTCAAAGTACTACCTAGTGATATTTTGAAACTCACAAGCACTTTTTTCGGTATTATCAAACAGTTTCAGAGAATATTGATTTTGAAAATAAAATATTTTTATTTTCTACACAAAAAACGCGGCATATTTTAGAGTTGAAACTTGGCTGAGATGTTGTTCATACTGTAAGGTATTTTCAGAAAAAAAATTAGCCCGATTGCAATGGGGGCATTTTAGACCATCTTATCTGGTGAGGGCCTTTATAAACTTTAAATGAATAACCTGCTGGTTTTTTCAATTGCATCCAAGTAAAATATTAGCGTAAATCGTTGATAAATTAAGTTTTGATTCAAAATTGATTCAATCGCATTTGCAGATTTATAAAATTAAATAAAGAATATTAAACGACAATATTCATAATCTAACGACTTGAAATACCGTCGAGCTTTAATATTATTACGTCGTTACTGCATCAATGCCGTTTGAGCCAGTAACAAAGTTAAATTTCTTCGAAACAGAGAAATTAAACGTTTCTCGTTATTACTTTCAGACAATTCTCATTCATAATTCCCGTCCAAATTATATTCAACTCATAATAACAATCTTAATATTATTGTATTTATCGCATCGTCTTCAATAACCTTAATCGCCCCATTCTTTTCCGTGCAATTTTATTTTATTATTATTTTTTATTTTTTTTTTCTCGACTCTAGTTTGGTATACGTAGTTGCTGGTGCGAATGGGGAGGTCTCGTAGCAATTTAAATTAGATATAGCTTGAATTTGTTACACACCATAAAATAGGGAAAAGTTTAATTCCATTTAACATTGTTAGCAAGAAACGCTCCATTCCTGCACTGCATTTCTGGTGCATTGCATATTTATCAATGTGTGCGATAAATGAGGGAAGTATTCAACAAAATTATATGATTGAAAGACGAAAAAAAATTTGGTTGAGATAAATGTGGATGGGTTTATTGTTGGAAATTTATTCGCGGAAGTGTTGCTTTTATAATTGAACCTGGAATTTTACAGGATCGGGTTCTGCCAAAAATATTGTCTAAGATTTGCCCCATACTACGTTTTGCTAAGGAACCAAATTTTAAAACGACGGAAATGGAAGTTCTTAATTCGATACGAAGAAGTAATTCAAGCTCAAACTATAACTTTGATTTTGAATATCTATCAAAAGAAGAAAGTTCACATAAATTAAGTGCTTTAAAGATTTTTTTATAGAAAATTTAGTTTCCTTCAAGAAAAGATAAAAAATGTGCTTTGAAATTGATTCGTTTATTCGTTAAAAAATTTCAAAGTTAAAAAGTCTAATCGCAAAAATAGATTAATGTTCAAGGGTCGATTAAAAGGAAAGGGTTGGTCTGACGAAAATTTACAATTTGACATTTTTTGTAGAACATTAATTTTCCTTAAAGAATATATGTTGTTTAATTTTTTTTAGTGGGATGGTTTAAAAGCTTTGAGAAAAAATGAGCCTTAGATTGAAGAATCAAAATTTGCAAGATACACCTCGTAATATTAATATTAAGGGTGAAAATTCCAAAAAAAAATTTTTTTGTCATATTCAATAACGTTTTTATTAAATTATTGTAAAATTTCAGATCCTCGATGATATATAATAGATTGATAAAATGCTCAGAGGACTAGGATCAAAAATAATCGGTTAAAACTTTATTTATTACATGCGACGTTTCGGCTCCTTTGAGGAAGGCTCAATAAAGGAGCCGAAACGTCGCATGTAATAAATAAAGTTTTAACCGATTATTTTTGATCCTAGTCCTCTAAGTATTTTACCAAGTTTTTATTCAATCTTTTTACGAAAAAATAGTCAATTTTATTGGTTCTGCCTAAAATACATATGTCTTAAACCAATATTGGTACAATCCCCTACTTAGAACGATTTTTCTTTGTACTGATATAAAGGTTTTGTCAGCTTTTTTCCAATAAGTCGTTGCATAAAAATCACTCATCAAAAGTCTACGAACTTGTAAATTTGTTCAAAAGAATCCATAACAATGATAAATAAAAACCAAAGCTTAATCATTCCAATGAAAGTGGTTTAGAAAGCCAAAGTTGCTAGTTTGATTAAGGGGGTTCTCTTGTTTAATGGGTTCAAAAAATGTTTTTTTTTTTGTTGCACAAATTGTTTTCTTTATGTGTCTAGAATGTGAAGGTAGAATGATTTTTCGATATTCGAAGCCATTATAAAGATACAGCAGTTAGAACGGCCTGGTGTACTTTACGGATCAGGCATCGCAAATTAGTGGTAAGTTAGAATTTTTATAGTTATAACTGCACTTGAAACTTTAAATGCTTTTTTCTGAAAACCAAATTTTTCAATCTTTTCTTCATTATTTCTCAAAAACGGCTTGGCTGATTTACTCTTAATTTAAAGGGTCTACTTAGTACATTAAGACACATCGAGGGGACTATTCTCATTCCAAAATTTTGAAAATTTCTTGTTTTTCTGTATCAAAAGGTTGACAAAAAAGACAAAAAACCAACATAAAATTCAATTTTATATTTTTTCGACCGTAGTCCACTCGATGTAATTAATTTTATATGGATTAAAACTCCATGAAGGAAGGGGGTGTTCATTTTTTCGAGGCGGGTGTCTTCACACCACTATAACTTTGGTTTTAATGAATATTTTTGGCTAATAATTTAAATATATGCTCCTAAAATATCATATATATAAATTGACTATCTTGCCATGCGTCCGTGCAGAATGGGCTATTGGAAGGGGTACTCACTCACTAATGTATTTATTTGTGAATATGTATTTCGGATTTTCAGGTTTACAATATGTGAAAGCCAAAAAACATAATGATCACTTATAAACTTAACTTAACCTTTTCAAGTACATCTACTTATCATTTTAAATTTTTAAGCCGACCCTAAGTTTTTGTTTCTAATAATAAATCAACTTTGTTTTTAACTAAGCAGTAATAACGTTTCGTTTTTAAAGGACTTTGATTGATTATTATATTTGAAATTTTGATTGTTTATTAAACGTTATCCCTTATAAACTTTGCTACCGTTTTTCACTCTTTTAGGGGAGAAATTTTCAATAACTCTTTCTTATTATATATCTGAATCGTATAAGGAAAAAACACTTTCCAAATTTCATCGACACAAATGTACACTTATATTTGAAAATACAATGTAAAACGAACAAAAATAATGACCTTTATGATAGTTAACATGAATAAAAGGCTATTCGATTTCGCACATTTGGACGTTGTACATACAAAATTGTTGGAAATAGGTGGAAAGCGTGGAAGTAAATTCGAATATTTTATTTATTTTCAATAACAATAATTGGTTTTCAAATTTTTCTAAATACCGAAAAAAAGTTAGTATGGAAGATTTTATATTTGAATTGACGGTGAAATATATGGCAAAACATTGCTACCTTAATGCTCTTCAGCCAAATATATAATTACTCCAGATCACAACCCATTGGTTCATAAAAAATAGATTTTAAAAAGTTTGATTGTTGAAAAACGAATCAAAATTTAAAATCGCCCATTTGGTATAAGTACTACATAAGTATTAAATTTCATACTAATTTAGTGAAATGACGTTATTTAAAATGTTGTTATTAAAATGATATAAAAAAATACTTATATTTTATTTCTTAATTTAATTTTAGATGATTTTTTATTTATTTTAACAACACTTTGATTATTAAATTTAAAATTTCGATTGTTGATTAACTACATTATCTCATATTAAACATTTTATTGAGATAAAACCTTTAGTTGCGAATGCAACGGGCAACTACTAGTATTTAAATAAATGGTAAAGAGTTTAGAGTTCTATCTTTTCATTGGTGTTCAAAAAAAAATCCAAAAAAATGCTTAGAAATCAGGGCATCAAGTCAAACCAGAGGACCCCCTTAAAAGGTTTTGTTCACTGCTTTCATCCATCACAACAATTTGATGCTTTGTTAATTCTTTTTGGAAGGTTTTGCGGTTCCCGGTTCAAAAAAAATGTTATCTTAAAGTTTTCTACCCTTAATAAAACGCTTGGGTTTTTGGAAAAGCAATTATGAGTTTTTGAACCACGGTAATTTGTTCACAGAACATTGTTTATCCGTGAGCTTTTGACCAAAAATAAGACCATTATCATCCCTTTACCACCGTTTTTCTTGAACTTAATTCCACGAAAAGTTCCTGTTACCAAAATGGTAAAGCTCCATAAAATGCTTAAATTTTACCACGATTGAAAAAATAAAGATGGCATCACTAAAAAAGCTTAAAACACTACCGAAAAAAAAGCAAATCAGAAGAGCTTCGAGGGCTTAAAATAGCCCTGATTCAACTGTATTATACATACGAATATACCTTAAGAGGATTAATTTGAAGTGGACAAAGAATAGATAATTTATTTTCGATAAGACATTGAATAATTTTTTGACATTTTTTTATAGCTTTTTATAGCTAATCAGGGTTGAAAAGTAAAACGATTCTGCGTATATGTTTGTTTTTTTTTTCAAATTGAATTGAATTTTGGTTAAAAATGGAGTCTATTTATTACAGTTTTATCCTTAGCACAAATTCAGAAATTTGTTTCAATCTTATTTATTGTTTTAAGAACATAATGACTCTGAAGTTAAACCAAAAACTCTAATAAATCTCAATCAATTAATATTTAAAATGCAATTTTCCAATGGCTACCTTTATAACGCAAAGCTGCATAGTTAATTAAGATTTCATTTCCTCCGATCTGCGACCTATTTGGCTGGGTGACCAAATCGTAATTTATAAAAGGATTAAAATGTTTTTCAAACGATATAAATCCTACTTCCATCTTGCATATCTGCCAACTCTATGTTTTATATGCCTCGAATCTTTTAAAAAACGACAACCACGATTAATTGCATCAACAAAAAAAAAATGGACTCTTCTCTAACTTGATTGTTTAGAAGGAGAATTATTTTTTTTTAAACAATTTATCGCTTGGTATGATGAAATGATGTGACAATTTGTGATTTGTGAAATTTATTTTTGCTGTTGTGCTTTAATGAAGAGTTTGGAGATAAAAAGAGTACGGTTTGTTTCATTTTTATCGGAGATATATTGTACATTTCGGTGAAATAAGGGAATAGAAACATTCAATGGGAACTCATTTTCCACTTGAACCAACTCAAAAGTACAGTAATCGTTTTTCATTCTTGTAAATTGCAAATTATAGCCTGTTTTCAACAGAATATTGTACACCAAAATAAAATGGATGATTTTTGCTAGAAATTTCATCGATTTGAATTGAAAATATTGTACGTTAATTCATTACAAACATCACAAACGTGGAATTTGTACCGTGGAAGAAAACATTTTAATGGCACGAAGCAATTAATTTTTTTTTTAAATGTTCCAAGAAAAATCAGTTAAGGGTGTAGAACGTAAAGTATAAAAGCGTCAGTTCTCGAGCGGTTATCTTTGAATAAATTGACGGCGAAGGGAAACGATGCACAGACAAATTGTAATTTGGCTCCGAAAAAGAAAGCCACCGACACTCCAGTGACCTATTTTTCTAAATACTCGATTCCCTTAATTTTCTTTTTATCACAAAATCAAATGAAGAATCTCTAACGAATCTCCATTCACTTTTATGGGGGTAATTTTTAATTAATTACGCCCAAACAAAAGTCGCAAAATCATCCACCGCATGCGAATTGAGCGGGGCCATAGGAGAAAAGCGTTGGTCAAATACTAGACGGACTTGTGCAGTCAAAAAAAGCTCCCTAAAGTTAGTCCATTGACTTTTGATTATTCAAAGTTTATTTTTTCTCAATCGTTTGTTCATTCGTCTTTCTATATAAAAACAAACAAATTTGAAGAAATATAAACCCAAAGTTATACCCTCATCTTTAAAAACGGTATTTTTTTTTTTGGAATTGATGTATTTTCATAGATTTTTGTTGGTTCATATAAGATTTACATTTGTTCGTCCTTGAATTGTTGTATTTTTTAAACGAAAGTCAAAACATAAAAAATTTACTTGTATACCGAAAAATAATGTCAATTGACCGTAATTTGCTTATAAGTTAATTCAAAGTGCTACTAATGACATTTTATGATTAGAATAGTATATCAACATAGTAGAAATCAAAAAATATTTATTTCTCAATGTATATTGAAATGGTAGGACCAAAAACCCGAAAAAATATAAGTTTGGTATTGTATGCTCTTAGAATTTCACAGGATAGCAACGCAAAGGTGTTACTAAAAACATTTCCAATATTTATCTATGTAAAATCAGGAATGGAAAAATCAGGTTCAGTGGCCCGTACTACCTCACCGGTGTGAGTTACGACTTTGTCGCAATGGGCACTTTTGTAGAGCGTTTAATTCTGAGAAAAAACCATCTTCGGTAACAGCGATCCCATGAAATGCCGCTGTGTTATAGAAATTTAAAAATAAAAAATCAGAGTTTCCGTGTATTTTCAATGGGAAATCTTTACACGTCTTGGTCGAGGACTTAAAATTAATATTAAGAGATTAAACTTTCAGGGATTTTTTTTTTGGTATTTCTAACCAAATTTCACGATGGGACCAAAAAAAGTCAAAAAAAAAATCACCCTAATGCTCAATAAACTGATTCAAAAAAAAAAAGATGATTTTTTTTCTTAATTATATCGAAATATTGTTGGGAATGACAAAAAAATATCCTGTGAAAGTTTAAGCTCTTAATATTAATATTAAAAGTTGCCGCATCGCAAATTTCGATTTTCCATTTAAATAACATGGGAACAATATTCTTTTGCACTTTGGAATTTTATAGCTCACGTTGGTGACAATATTTCGGAATGACCTAGGTATATTCTTGTAGAAAACGATCTACAAAAAAGGTCTCGTATAAGTTTTTGATATATTTATTACTTCAAAAGTTATTCGAGGTCAAAGTTGAAATAAAGAGAAATTTTAATATTTTTTCAATTTTTTGTCGCAACCATCAAATTTATGAGAAAATTTTATAGGACATTATTTGTAGAGCACTTTTTTTCCTATAACTTATCTCCAAAAAGTTTTTGATATTTTTCACAGGTCCTTAGTTATTTAATTAAAATAAAAAAAAAATTATGTTAAAAATATAATAATTCCGGGAATTTTCAGTTTAATGCAAATAACTTAGGACCTGTGAAAAATATCAAAAACTTTTATGGAAATAAGTTATAGAAAAAAAAGTACTCTACAAAAAATATCCTATAAAATTTTTTCATAAAATTGATGGTTGAGACAAAAAATTAAAAAAATATTAAAATTTCTTATTAGTTCAACTTTGACTTCGAATAACTTTTGAAGGAAAAAATATATCAAAAACTTGTACAAAGACCTTTTTTGTAGATCGTTCAATTTTCTACAAGAATATACCTTGACTATTCCGAAATATTGTCACCAACGTGAGCTATAAAATTCCCAAATGCAACAGAATATTGTTCCCATGTTATTTAAAGGGCAAATCGAAGTTTGCGATGCGGCACCTCTTAATATTAATATTAAGAGCTTAAACTTTCACAGGATTTTTTTTGGTCATTCCCAACAATATTTTCGATATAATTAGGAAAAAAAAATCATAATTTTTTTTGAATCAGTCTAATGCTCAATAATATCTAGCATATATAGAATTGCACATATACTTATTTACTATTTTCGATAATTTTTTGCAATAATAATAAATATACGATAAAGAGTTACGAATCCATGCTCAAGTATATACAAAGCAAAGACGTTAACCTAGCGTGCTAACGTTTGTTAGGGTATAAAAATATTTATATTTCAAAAAGACTATTCGTTATTGATAGGCAAAGGCTGCCGATTTTCACCGATTTCCCTTATAGTAGGGTATAAAGTTGTATAATATTAACTCAGACAAATCCCCAACGAATTAATCGTTCTTGTATATAAATGCAACTTAAGGTTTCAACTTTAATACTTAAGTTTTAAATGAAGTTTTTTTTAGAAAAAACGCAAAAAAAAGCATCGATTTAATCGTAAAATTTCTTCTATTTTTTAAGTTTTATTATTTCCCCAATTTTTCAATTTGATCAATCGTAGAAATCTCATCATATACGTCATCGTTCCATCCAATTCAACCGATTGAAAATCGTTATGTCACGCAATCAAAATCAAATATCCCACATTCTGCATTTCCTCACTGTCATTGTATTTTATTTTCCAGCCGCAACAATCGTCGATGCGTTTTCCGCCTCCACCTCCCATAATCGAGTAAATTATTTTCTCGTCTATGTCGTCGGATTATAAAATCCAATTTTTAATATAAATAATTTTTACTTTTACAATACAATTTATCGACAAGCGATCCCTGGTGATTACGTTTTAATCTTGAGCTCGAATCTTGTTCAAATTTCCCCCAAGTCTCGACGGATGATTTTCATACTTTCGTCGCACTCCACAATCAACGTTGATCCGAGCACTTGGTGCGGCTGGGGACCGAGCATGTCCTCAGAGGGAAAAGTGACACGACAACGTTATTCGTGGATTCGAGATTTTCAAGTAGCCTGTTGACCTGACCTCCGCCATCATCGCAAAAATATCCAAACAAGACACACAAATTTTCAATGATTATTATATAACAAGAAAATGCATTTCGGTTCAAGTGATATTTCCACACGAATTTTCTCATATAGAAAACTTCTGTTAACTTTACGGGTGAAAGGTAATGAATCATTGAAAATTGGCGAGGAAAATTGGAGGAAATTGGTTAAACTATTGCTAAGGCGACCAGTGTTTCTAGGATGACTAGGAACCGCGGAAGCTTTAGGTTCTGTTAAGTTCTTTGCATTTTGATCGAATACCAGAGGAATGACACAACAATTTTTCATTATTACATTAAGTTGGTAACGTTTACATATGAAATGTTGGCACGTAACGCAAATGTTGAACGAGAATTTGAAAATGAATTTAAACAAAACGTATACTTCATATTTTCTCGTTATGCCCTCGCATCGTATTCGCCGTGACACTCATACACACGCATTGTCAATTTTTTTTCGCCAAGACAATGTATTTTTGGGCAGAAATGAATGTTCATACGACCACCTAACCCACGGCCACGTGACGCAAGACGTGCGATATGTCAAGTCAAAAAACCGCACGTAAGTATTCTGGCAACGTAACGCAACTCCTCTCCACCAATGTGTCCTCTATTTTATTAAAACAAGAACATCTGTCACGCGAAAGAAAAACCAACTCGCAATATTTCTGCATCATACACATGCAATTTTCCACAAAACAAACAGTGGATAATTTATTTGAAGAACCCACTTTCCCTTTTTCTTCTGATTTCGGTTCTCGTTTGTGAAAAACTTCATTGACAAAGCTTTAGTAGCTATTTCCCCAGAATACTTTCCAGAAAATCGATGAAAGTGTATTAAGGGGTTAGGGGTAGTCAGGATTTTCAAAAAAATCATTTTTTTTTTTGCATTTTCGTTAAGTGTAATATCTTAAAAATATTCTCTGAAAATTTCAAGTTGATCCGATAATAACTGTAATAATGGCTGAAGAACTATTATATGGCCCAGGAATAGATGACTCCGTGTAAGTGATTAAATAATTAGTATTTCTGTATGTAAATCTAGTGTGAAACTTTGAATGCATTTATCTCAAAACTATGTTTTTTGAACTGGTGACAACTGTAACTTGATAACCGCTCAGTAGATTTTAATGAAATTCATACAGCTTTTAGAATACATAATAAACTCAGGCCTGATCGAAGGATTTTTTTTTTTCAAAAATTTCGATTTTTTAAGACCAATTAACTGTTGATTTTTTCCCGAAAATCTAGAAAAAAATTTTCTGAGGCCGCCATTTTGTTAATTTTTGAAAAAAAAAAAGCTTCGATCAGGCTCAGGATTATCTATTTATAAAACTATTTTTTTTCATCCGATTGATTTTAGATGAATCTGCAAGGACTTATGATTGTCACCGCAAGGACCATTTTTTGAAACTGGGTCAACACAGACAGCTATAACTTTGGAAATTATATTTTTTTTTTCAAATTTTCGTGACTTTAAGTCAAAACATTGTATAATAATGCCATATTATTACTTTTGTAAAATAACATGATTTAATAGCAAAAAAAAAATGACTGAAAATTCTCATTTTTTCGTGTCTCTGACTACCCCTAACCCCTTAAACAATTCGATGCTCAACCTCTCAACGTTAACATTAAAAGCATTAAAGTGGTTATTGTGTTTTTGATGCAAAAGCATAAGGGAACTTTCCATAACTCCCTAAAGTTAGTTCGTCAATATTTTTCGTTTGTTCAATTTTAGAATGTCAACAATAAAATTAACAAATTTGCATCACTAAAAGGGTAAACTAAGCCCCTCATTTTTAAATACGGTCTTTTCCCCTTGGAAATGATATATTTCCATAGATTTTCATTTGTTCGATCTTGAAGTGTTGTAAATTTTAAATACCAGTGAAAAATATTTTAAAAAAATACACATGTGTGCACTTCACACGCGGTGGAAGTGAAACCTGGAGTGATTTTATGTAAAAACGTTAAGAGACCTTTTTTGTAGAGCATTATATTCCTTTCAAGAATCTATATTGTTCATTTCTATATATTTGTTTGTTCATTAGTGACAAAATTACAAAATAAAGAAGATAAATCTAAAAATTATATCAATATTTAAAAGTTGATTATTCGGAAACGGCGTGTCTGGCAAAAATTTTCATATACACATTTTTTGTCAAAGGGACATTTTTTGTAGGTAATTTAATTTTCTATAAATATATGTGCAGATGAATATTTTTACCTTGATAGTTTGACAGCATTGACGCAAAAATGGAAGATCAAATAAAAAGCGAAATTCAAGATTTTTTTTCGTTGTTTAACCAATTTTGAAAGAGGGATTTTATGTAAAAACGTTACGTGACCTTTTTTGTAGAGCATTAAATTCTCTTAAAGAATCTATATTGTTTATTTTTATATATTATTTTAGTCGTTAGTTACAAAATTCCAAAATCAAGAAGATAAATCTAAAAATTATATTAATATTTAAAGTTTGATTATTCAGAAACGGCGGGTCTGGTAAAAATTTTCACTGAGACGTTTTTTTGTAGAAAGTTTAATATTCTATAAATATATGCGCAGATGATTTTTTTTACCTTGCTAGTTTGGCAGCTTTGACGCAAAAATGAAAGCTCAAATAAAAAATCGAAATTAAAGATGATAGACCTCTTAATATTAATATAAAGGGCTCAAACCTTCCCGATATTTTTTTTTATCACCTTGAACAATATTTTCGATATACTTTTCAAAAAAAAAAGTCGAATTTTTGGGCCCAGTCTAATGTACAGGACTGAATTCCTCCTAAGCCGTCGGACTTATTCTGCTAAAATTTTCTGCGTATATGGAACGTATGGAAGATTTAGGCAGCAATTTTCTGTTATAAATTTCAATTAAAAAATAAAATGTTTTAAACTTGTTCCGATATTTAAAATAGCTTTTAAATACCATATACGTCTATCTAAGCTTGGTCCCTACAAAAACTAACGACCAAAAGGTTGAAGCTTTTGAACTATGGATAAATATATACAGACACATATTATAGGAGTTTCGTGGGCAATGAAAAGAACTTATAAATTCATTTTGAAAGAACTAAGCATACTTATAACATTCAGGAGTAGAATAACCAATACATAGTTGTAATAATTTGCTCTGATGGCTAGAAAAACTGGAAAAATGGAACTACGTAAAGTTAAAGGAAAAGTGGTACACAAAATTCAGGGAAAGATTTTCCAAGCGATGGTCTGACCTTATAAAGGACAGGAAGACTTGGAAAATGATTTTTACGCTCACAATAAGTATCCTTACGACGAAATGTATTATTCGAATTGGTACTATGGTCATTAATTTAATTTCATATGTATGTTTGGAAGCAATTTCTTGAAATTCCCGGAGAAGTATTGAAAAATTCAGTTTAAATTTTACAAAAAACCAACTTCTTCTGTACAAGGTCATCCTCAAGCCCATATGAACATATGGGATACAGTTGTAAGGTACTGCATCCAACTCCAACATTGAAATCCTACAAAGATTTCAATCAAGGACCCTACGACAAATAATTGGTGATCCATGGTATGTAAACAATAAAAAAATACATGAAGATACAGAAATGCCATTTGTAAAGGAGGAAATTCAAAGGTTTAGTAAAAAATTCCTGACAAAACTAGACAATCATTCCAGCCATCTTCCATTAAACTTATTGGACAACAATGAGATTATAAGAAGGTTACAAAAATGGAATGTTATAGATTTGCCTGATAGATTTTGTAACTAAATAAATATTCCCATTAACTATTTATAGCTAAATTGTTATTTCTTATTATATGGCTATATTTTTATATATTACTTAGATATTAATGTTTCACATTATTTTTAGCATTGCTATTGTTATTATAGACTATTATTATTATTCTTATTGCTCCTGTTGATTGTTTTTTATGATTGTTGTTAATGCTATAAGAATCACTATTATTGTTTCTATGATTGTTAAAAATCTATTTTGTACTTACAGCACTAATCTACTGGGACAAGTGCTTACATGTGATTGTCTATGGATTGAATGCACTTATTGCAACCCTATGCAGATTGTGCAGTTTATTTGAAATGAAATAAAAAATAACAATATAATTTTCGTCTTAAATCAATGAAGGAATTTAGCAATTTATTCAAAAAAAATGTCTCCGCTTAAAGAGCTTTTATATCGGAAAGAATACCTTTTTTTTGAAGTCATTCGAAAAATTGGTACAAACTTTATTTGCGGAAGTTAATAAAAGAAAATAAAACGGATATTTAGGCGATAAGAAATTTTTGCATTTCCTTTTATGCTTTCTCGACCTCCGCTGACACGGCCGCATCTTCATAAACTTTCATTCCCCACAATGAATGAAAAAAGAAAATATAAAATAAACATATTTCAGTCAAGCTTGACAGTATCACAATGGGAAAAAATGTAAATTTTTATTATGAATTTCATCCAACCGCCAAGAGCTTTCAATGCAACAAAGATAAACAATAAAAAATTGCCACCCATTTATTCCCCGAAATTTATTTACTACTGCGTTTTATAAATGCAACGCATGTTTTCACTCTCAATTTGTCCGACATTGCCATGTTGAACTGGCTAAAAAATTAGGGGCTGTAAGTTCGATCTGAAAACGATTATTTGTCGTTAAAGTTAATTACCCCGTTTACGTTATACGGAACGTACGTACGAACGCTTTGCATAATTAATTTGCGAAAGCCGATTAAAGGTTTAAGTACAATTATTTAACGCCCCCGTGTATTAAAGATTTCAAAAATTTTAAGAAAATTACTCGGAAAATTAAATTTAAAGACTTAATCGTTGTTTAATGTAGGTCAAAGGCGCTTAAACACGGTGCGATAATTGCGTCAAGAACGCGAATTTTATAAGATGTTTTCAAGCGTTGAAGTTATGTGCAAATTTATTGTTAAGTATGTGTAAGACAAAAAAAAGGAAATATAATGCGTTTGGCACATTGTTGCAAATTGAGTTTAAGAGGAACGTTTTGATAAATTGTTGCGTTACAAAATGGGAAAAAATAGGGCAAAATTTATAAAAGTTTAATTAGGTTTTTATTAATCAAAATTAGATTTTTTCTGACTTTGAACAGTTATACTGTGTATTAGACTGATTCAAAAAAAATGATGAATTTTTCTCCTTAATTATATCGAAAATATTGTTGAAAATTACAAAAAAAAATCCTGTGAAAGTTTATGCTCTTAATATTAATATTAAGAGGTGCCGCATCGCAAATTTCGATTTTCCATTTAAATAACATGGCAACAATATTCTCTTGCACTTTGGAATTTTATAGTTCACGTTGGTGACAATATTTCGGAATAACCCAGGTATATTCTTGTAGAAAATTGAACGATCTACATCAAAGATCTCGTACAAGTTTTTGATATATTTATTCCTTCAAATGTTATCCAAGGACAAAGTTGAACTAAAGAGAAATTTTAATATTTTTTCAATTTTTTGACGCAACCATCAATTTTATGAGAAAATTTTATAGGACATTTTTTGTAGAACACTTTTTTTCCTATAAATTATCTCGATAAAGGTTTTTGATATTTTTCACAGATCTTAAGTTATTTAATTAAAATAAAAAAAAATGTTTCTGTTAAAAATATAATTCAGGGAATTTTCAGTTTAATGCAAATAATTTAGGACCTGTAAAATATATTAAAACCTTTATTGAGGTAAGTTATAGGAAAAAAGTACTCTACAAAAAATGTCTTATAAAATTTTCTTATAAAATTGATGTTTGCGTCAAAAAATTGAAAAAATATTAAAATTTCTCTTTAGTTCAACTTTGACCTCGAATAACTTTTGAAGGAATAAATGTATCAAAAACTTGTACAAAGACATTTTTTGTAGATCGTTCAATTTTCTACAAGAATATACCTTGACCATTCCGAAATATTGTCACCAACGTGAGCTATAAAATTCCAAAATCCAACAGAATATTGTTCCCATGTTATTTAAATGGAAAATCGAAATTTGCGATGCGGCACCTCTTAATATTAATATTAAGAGCTTAAATTTTCACAGGATTTTTTCTTGTCATTCCCAACAATATTTTTGATATAATCAAGAAAAAAAAAATCATATTTTTTTTTGAATCAGTCTAGTATATAATATATAGAATATATTACGGTCCAATTTATGCAGTATAGTTTAATACAATGATATATAAAAATCATACCATAAACATAAATTTAATCACCACAAAGCAGTTACGGAGTGATCGAAACTACTTGATGACCACTGAGGAAGATTGCTTGGCAATCGAAATACGTATCTGGGCAATACGTGACAAATATTTTTGTTTGAACTTCTGTTCAAATTTATATTTATGGTATGATTTTTATAAATTATTATATTAAATTATACAACATAAATTGGACTAGTTTTTTATTGTTTTATATTCAATTATTAGTTATTTTCAATTGGCATGTATAAAATAGTAAAAAGGTAATAATAATTAGTACTTGCAGCTTTGAATTTTAATTTTCAGTCTTTAAAGTTTCAAATACTGAATGAATAGGATTAAATATATAAATTTATTGGAAAAAATTCCCTATAGTTACCAATCCCTGTTATTGGCTGTAACTACTTGACATTATTTCATTGCTCTTTGCACAAATATTACCACCCCCTTTGCCAACGTTTGTCAGCGAACCCGAATGTGCTTAACCAGACCTCTTAATCAGCTAATATTTATCTTACAATTTTAAGCTAATATGATAGGATAAATACACTTTTGAGGACACTGATACTTTTTTAATCCGTTAAAATCGTCCAACAATATGATATATGACTCGTTTATTTTGAAAGTAGCGTAAGTCCATTTCAAGGACAGTCTATATGGTGATTCTTCTTCTAATAACTAGAACAAATTATGTTAATTATTTGACTGCTAAGTTTTTAGAAATTACTGATTTCATTTTAGTTGTTAACAAAAACGCCATTTTCCCTCCTCCTTAGTATCTTATGTTCCTATGGTTATAAATGATAACACTATTAGGATTGTTCTTGAAATGGACTTAAATCACTTTCAAAATACACGGTTTATATATTACTTGCAAAAATAAATTTTTGTATTAGCAATCTAAGTGTTTTCCTGCCCCAGTTGTTCTAGGCAAGAATAATTAAAAATACTGGAGAGGAGAAGCAATTTGAAATAATTGATATTTTTTTGAAAGTACATTGAAAGTATTTACTTAATATTTAAATTGCTTTATACCACTTAGTTTTTCTACCCTTAACGTCTTGGAATATATTTTTTGTCCTTTCTTAATTGTTACACCAAAATTCCACGTAAGTCTTAAGATTTTTTTTGATATTACAAAAAGAATATTTCATAAAAAAATGCACACATTAACTATCATTCGGTGGATAAAAAGAGGTTTTACTGTATCTAAAATTGGAGCAAACTTATGCAGTTTCAGTTCGGAAAAAAGAAGCGCAGTATCAAAATAAAAGGGAAAAACATTTAGCTTTAAGTAGGTACACGAGAAAGTTTATTTTTTTTCCCTTACGTGTATTGGAAGGAAAAGAAGGATATAATTTTTAAAAGAGAAAATATTATCTTGTTAAAACACCCAAGGAATACTAATTCTCTGCTCTATATTACTCTTTTTCTCGAAACTCTTCCCCCACAAGAACTATACACTGAAAAGTTTTTGAGTTTTAAGCGAAAATATTTTTATAACAGAATTCAATTAAACTAAAATCTATCACAATTGATAATGTTTTATTAAATTAAATTCGTTTTTTTTTTTGGCTTGGTTTCTTTGAAAATAAGGAAGAGATTGGAGAAAAGTCCGTAATGTTTATTTAGAGACAAAAGAAACAGTTATTGGAAAACATAACACACAACATAAAACGATATCAGAACCATAATTTTTAACGAACGGTCCAATAAAATTGAATTTTCAACCCCACAATCCGGAATATGAAGGTTACGCTTGATCGCAATCAAAGTACACAGTTTTTGGAAACGAGTCAATATATCGAACTTTTACGCCTCATTAATGCATTATTGTACCATTTTTATTTTAATAGCCCCAAACTTGATGGTGTTTTATTGAAATTTCACACGTTTCAATATCCTTGAATTACAAAACAACGACTTTATAATGATAAAAATTTGTGCAAAAAGTAGTCGAGAAATTCAAATAATTTAAGTCGAGAAAGTTACCCACACCTGCGAAAAGTGTTTACGTTCCATGTCGAACAAATGGAAATTGTTCTCCAGAGACCAACCATGAACCAGGAAGTATTAGAAGGTAATGCGTATGCAAAGAACGGCAAATTCCCAAAACGTCTAATTGAAATCGCTTAAAACGAACTATAAAGTGCCAATGCCAACAATACCAAAGTTTAGTTTCGACAGAAATTTTTGCGTCGCACCAATGATCTATTAATTAAAAACGAAATGAGAATATTTAAATGTACGCTTCACGGTGGAATATCAAAGATAAAACCATTTTCTTTCCTTTTTTGTTACCAGATAGTTGGGATTATCCTTTTTATTGAAATCATTGACCTTTGAAATTTCGTTCTATCATTAACTTTTACTAGTTTCAATATTTTTACAATGAACTTTCGTAAAGTAATTGCGACGTAATTACACCTACTTGGAAATTGTTCTTAAGAATTTGTTCAAAGAGGTTTGATAATATTTTTACAAATGTTTAATTATGTTTTTGTCTTCCATACTTCAATGATTCAAAAGCTTTCTATAAAAAATCTTTATATGAAAAAATTTATTTAAACTGTATTATTTTTCTTGGTAAATAGATTTGGGTGATAAAAAACTTTCATGGATTAAAAAAACTTTAATACAAATTAAAAGTTTTGGGCCTCGAAGTGAAGAATCAATTTAAGACCTCAAAGTCTGGAAGTTAAAAAACGTTAAAAATCCAATAAAAAATGTTTGAGCTCTTAGGTAAAAATTCTATATTAGATGTAAGACATTCCAGCTTTTTTTCTTTTTAATCCAGTAGTGATTAATAAAGCTGTCATTTGGAGCTTTCTAAATTTATAAGGTCTTTCTCCAGCGATTAGGATTGTTTATTTCTTGTGTCGCTGACAAAAACTCTAATTTTGGAGGTTTCAGTCTCATGGGTCGGTAATAAAAATAAAGTCATCTCTGCACCTTAAAAAGCTGATGATTTATCCATATGTTAGCGAAAAGAGTCTCTGGATTGGCTTGGTAGCCCAGTAAAATATACTTTTTCTTTAAACAATGAGTTAATTTATCAATTTTCATCAAAATTAAAAAAAATGTATTTAATTTTGATTATTAGCTTAGTTAACTAATTGATATAGTTGTATATTAAAATGCACAAAAACGAGTCCTTTTTTTGGACCTTCAGACGTTATGACCACAGTGATTAGTTCCCAATTGATATATATTTGTTAAATAAAAGGAAATCTTATCTACTGAAGAGTCTATATTAACTAAGATCCTTAATCTCATCTTTCCACACACCAATCTTCATCAAATTGGTGATTTTAGAAATTCAATCTTCAACTGATATAATTCTCATTAGTTTAGAACAATTTAAAAACATTTTTTTTATTTTAAGAACATGTGAATTCGGTCTACTTTGGCTTTATGCAATAAATAAACTGCAAATTTTCCAACAAGGCAAGAGATTTTGTTGCAAAGAATTTTTAATGAAATTCTAAAACGATCTCTATTAGACTTGGCCAAAAAAATCGACTAATTTTTTTTTTAAAAGTATATCAAAAATATCGATATATTTTATATTTGTGCTTTCATTTTTGCGTCAATGCTATCAAACTATCAAAGTAAAAAAAATCATCTGCACATATATTTATTGAAAATTAAATTCCCTACAAAAAACGTTTCTGTAAAAATTTTTGCCAGACATGCCGTTTCCGAATAATCAAGCTTTAAACATTGATATAATTTTTAGGTTTATCTTCTTTATTTTGGAATTTTGTAACTTACGAACGACTAAATATATAGAAATGAACAATATAGAACAATATTTATGAGAAACCATCATTTTGTCAAATAAAATTATTTTGCTTGTTTCTTCGATTAATTACTATATTTATCATTACTTTAACGAAATCTGTTTGGTTTTTTTAATTTCAAAGGATCCAGTTCAGAGATATAGTGGTCACCGCAAAACGTCTTTTTTCAGAGGAGCTCCCAGAGATCAGCTGTAGCTTCTTTCTAAATGAATATTTTTACTAATACCAAGTCTTTAAATACAGTTCAAAGATACCATAATATGGGTACACATTTTTAGATCAACACATTTAAAAGTTTTTCCTGAAAAAAATCTGGAAAATTCGCTTTTTTTTGGCCTTCTAACTGTATATAACCCCTTGAATGAATCTTAAAAAAGCAAGAACAGCTCTATACATTCATTAATTTCTGATAGAAACGATTAAAATATAACAAACTTAAATGCTATCCATTTAAATCCATAAAATTATCCTAAAAACAACCACGAAATGACTAAAAAGTTTAACAGTTCAAACGGCCTAAATCTAGGTGGAAATTTTTTCGAAAACATTGAATTCCGTAATATATTATACATTTATACTCTTTGTTCATCTAAAGCGTCTAAAACCTACCATTTTCTATATCCGATCAACTAATGGTTGGGTGGGAACCAATTTTCGTTGAAATTAAATCGTTAAAAAATAATTTATGATATTGTCAACACATAAATTCCATTAAACAGTATTCATGTAATGTTTTTTTTTTTAGGAAAAAATTTATGATGATTTTTAGCTTACTGTCCTCATTGATATATTTTTCGTCGCCCAAAAAAGGATAAAATTATCTTAACAACTGTATTATGTATCATAAATCACATCACACTTTGAAACTCTCGAACTGTATGTGATATATGAGCAATCGAACAATATAACAGTGCTTTCCGTTTTATATATTTTTTTTTTTTTGACAAAATCGTTAGGCTTATCAGACATAAACAATTGTAACGGAAAGTGACAAAATCGATTTATATCTATCAGTACGTATACAATTGGCGAAAAAATAATAATTTGGTTCAGTTGTCGCGAAGTGTGGGTGGGAAAAATTTCAAATTGATTCTTGGAAAAAGTTTAATTAATTTTGAAATGTACGTGGCACGACCGGAAGATTCCCGCGTTCAAGGAATTAAGTTCAGATGAGTAGTTTTTAATCTTTAGATAGATAAAAGTTTT